>JANFOE010000079.1:0-734715 GCA_025667525.1 Glebionis coronaria | reverse complement strand
AAAAAGTTTGAATTAAAATCAAAAAGATTCAGTCTATTCATGTACTGTCAAAAACCAAGCTCATATGCTATCAAAAGTCGTGATCTAACATAAAAATATTAACATTGATTGAACAATTTTGTATGGACATATTTAGAATGTGGTTACACCTTTTGTCTTTAGTATCATCTCTAAAGTGTTTACAATCAGGTTAATAAATATCTTCTGCATGATGTATATGGAATGACAGTCGAGGTATCAAATGAGAGGCAGTCTTATAAAATATCCAAACGCCCTAGTAGCCTGTTATAAATTATGAAAAGCAGATACAAAAATCATCAATAAACTGAACCCATAACTATCTGATTACTCTTTTTATAATTTTAGACAATTCATAAGAAAATGAAAACGTAGGAGAAATGGCAAACATATTCTTTGTTATATCAAGATCTACATAGCATATAAATTAAACAGTTTATGTATTATATCAAATAGTGCATTAGATTACATCAAATTGATGCACTACATCTTCAAATCGATGCACTAAAGTAACTAAACTGATGCTATTAAGTAAAACCGTTCCAAATATTTGGTTTTGACATACTTAACTGGTTTTCTGCGTTATAAAGAAAAATAAGCAGGAAATGTTTTCATAGAACTGATTTTATACTCAATTAATCTAACAATAATCTTACAAGTTTACAAGGTTTCCCAAGGTATAGGTTGGTCATGTTGGGTAACGGGTCAAAACATGCCAGAGAGACCCAATATTGCCTTTTTCTCCGTTTAATATTTTTATTTCCAGATAATAATGAATCAGCTGATTCTGATTAGAAACAAATAATTACACATTATTTTACCCATGTAGAAACAATGTTATATTTGACCCGTTTGAGATAAAGCATAGCCCAAATCGACCCATATAGAAAAATTGTCCCAAATGATGGTCCTTTATTTATACTTGTCGCACGAATGAAGGTTCTGGTAGGGATTCTCATTATAAGATGAGAGCACTGAAGCCTTATGGATCCATATATTTCTTAATGGATTTACTAAATTTGATTGGAATGACACTAAGAACAAGCCACAAATTGGCAGCCTATGCTCGACACAACATATCAGATGGTTATCATTTACATTATATGATTCAAGATAACAATAAGGTTTCCAATATTTGTATATGTGAAAAATAAAATGCTACAACATAACTTGGTTGCTTTTTCAATTTATTAAAATCTTGATTTTAGAGTAAATCCTTAAACAATTAAACAGATGCCCTAACTTAAACAAACAGATTCCCTAGATTTAACGAACAGATTCCCTAGATTTGACGAGCAGATTCCCAAGATTTAACGAGCAGATTCCCTAGATTTAACGTGCAGATGCCCTAGCTTTCACGAACATAAGCCAAAACTTAACATACAGTTAAGTATACACCTAGGTAGACTTTAAAATATTGACCCGTTTGACCCGTCTCGCGTTTAGCTAAATTTCAGGTACCTCAGTATGCTGTTCATACATATTTACAGCACCAGAGATGCCACCATCTGTCGTATCATTGGCTGCAAACACATCTACGGGTTGGTCGACTATAAGTACTTTTCATTTTTTTCAATATAATTTTCATACTTAATAATAAAAAACATATGTCGTAAATTAAATAAATAGATGCCCAGTAGTCTCCATATTTAATAGTTTTCATGTTACCATTATGCCTTAAAACAGTTTTACGCTGATGCCATAAAACATTTTTGAATTGATGCCGTAACACAGTTTTGAACTGATGCGATAAAACATTTTTGAATTGATGCCATAAAACATTTTTGAATTAATGACGTAACACAGTTTTGAACTGATGCCATAAAACATTCTTGAATTGATGCCGTAACATAGTTTTGAACTGATGCCGTAAAACATTTTTGAATTGATGCCGTAACATAGTTTTGAACTGATGCCGTAAAACATTGTTAAAAAACAAATTTCTTAAGCCAACAAATTGTCATCCTAACACAATTTTGAAACATATGACCTATACAAACAAACACATAGATGCCCAACAATTTTCTTAAATATACTCTAATTTTCTCACTTGTTGCCTTTGCACTAACGAGACCTTCTTTTTCTTACGCACACTAATTGGTTATGCACTACGATACACCAAATTGATGCCTTAATATATCTTATAAATGCACATCCCATCAAGTTAGTATCATTCAATTGTAACAATTAAACAAATAGCTGCTCTAACTTAGTAGTTGGAATCTCGAATTAACTTGCAAAGTGGGGTTAGAAACCAAAGGTTCATGATTTGCCTTCTTAGCTTATGTCATAAAAATCCAACGAGTCCAGAAAATAATGAAAAATTTCATTAAGACATTTCATCAAACATAAGGTGTGCAATTTCAAAAAAGACGTTTTTAACTAATCCGGACCAATTTTAAGTAACTGGATGGGCGTTGTTTCATTAAATAAGATTTTTACAAACATATAACAAATTTAAATCTATCAGTCACTATAACACACGTATGCATAAAGTCAGTAAATTAATCAATAAATCTACATAATACATTACAATTAAGTCAAACCTGGAAACTAATCAACACCTGATGAGATGTGAGTGATTGGGGTATGACGATAACTAACTGGTGGCGAGTGGACTCAGTGTGACGATGGCGGTGGGTGTTTCGATTGACAGGTGGCCTTCGTTTAATTGATGGTGGTCGGTGTTTCGATTGGCAGGTGGCCGTCGTTTCGATGGGCTGGTGGCGGTGTTTCATTGGTGGTGGTGGCGACGGGGGAAGACAATGAGTATGAGTGTGTGTCTAGGTGGGTGTAATAGATGATAGAGTTATCAGTTGTCCTTTCATGGTTAAGAGTAAGAATATGATATTGACACTTTTAACCCCTCCGCTTTTTTTTAATTTTCGATTTTTACCCTCCGGTTTGATATGTTTCAAAAGCAACCTTATGTTTTTGTTTTCTAGGTTTTCTACGAAAACAAGGTTTTCTCTAGAACCCATCCCTATATATATATGTATATATATATATATATATATATGTATATATATATATATATATATATATATATATATATATATATATATATATATATATATATATATATATATATATATATATATATATATATATATATATATATATATATATATATATATATATATATATATATATATATATATATATATATATATATATATATATATATATATATATATATATATATATATATATATATAGGGGTGGGTTCTAGAGAAAACCTTGTTTTGATAGAAAACCTAGAAAACAAATATGAAGGGTCTCTTTCGTAACATATCAAAGTGTAGGGTATAAAACGAAAATTAACACAAAACAGAGGGGTAAAACATGTAAACTAACAAAAAATAGATTGATATACTTTCTCACTGTTCTCACTCATTTCAACAATCGGATAGAAACACTCTCTCTCGAAACCATCGCCGGCACCATCGTTGATCTCCTTCCCCATCTCCATCACTGAAACTCTAAATCCGTCACCACTCCATCATCGAAACCCTTGCCCCGTCACCATCACTGTTTTGTATTTTGTTCAACCTCCATCTTAGATCGCCGACACCGTCTTGGATGGCCGACACCGTCTTGGATCGCCGTCACTGTAATCTTCTCCGGTTGCCTTCATCCTCTCCGATCTCCGCCACCATCGTAGATTACAAGATCATGAGAACCCCTTGTTCGAATCAGATTTGGTTCAAATAGTAAGTTCTTTAATTTTTCATTTTAATTATTATTGTTTTTTGTGTTATTTAAGGCTTTTATGTGTTAAAATTAAGGCGTGTGAAGACTTTTGTGGCACCAGTTTTGTGTATAGATGCTATTAGATTTCAAATATATGTTCGTGAAAATTAAAGTGTCAGTTTGGGTTATGAAGACTAAGGTAGAAAATGAGAAGAGACATTAATCAGATGCTACTTTAGTAAAGAAGTATGGATTTAAAAGAAAAGGAGTCGATAACAAAAAGTATTGTTACTATATAAAAGAATAATTTCTAAGAGAGATAGTGGGAAGCAAGTTTGTGCGAGAAAAACATGTATTTTGCGTGTGTGTATTTTAGCGCATATGCTTAGTGTAATTTAGTGTGTCCGTTTGAGCTACTTTATTGCATCCGTTTGAGCTACTTATTGCATCTGTTTGAGCTACTTATTGCATCCGTTTGAGAGGTATTTTAGTGTATCCGTTTGAGCTACTTTAGTGCATCCATTTGAGGTATTTTTAGAGTATCCATCTAAGATATTTTAGTGTATCCGTTTGGGGTATTTTAGTGCATCTATTTGTTATGATATCCGAAGTATGAATTATATTTACTTGATATTTGGGCTCTTTAAGATCGCTTATTAATAATCAGTTTGGAAAGTAGTCTGAACAATCGTATCATATTGGAAAAATAGCATATAGAAGTCGCAAAATGGATGGGTTGGGTAGCAATGCAAAAAGGGTAATTTTTGGCTACTAGTTGGACTTAGTTTAGAGATATTAAATATGAAATGGATGGCTACTTTGAGTCATGGAAGTAAGCTGTAGATAATTTCTAGTAATGGCTTTCAAAAGTAAGGAAATGCACCATAGGACGTAGATCACTAGATCGTATGTTTCTAGGGGAACCTTCTATCTGGTATGGGTCGTATGCTTATATATAGCAGAGTTGTGATTTACACTTCTATGCACCTACTTTCTAATAGGAGTAACATGTTGCTTGTTATGTTTCTCCTTGCTGCTATATGCTTTCATGCGTATCAACAGGTAAACTTACGTCTCGTGTAACAATTTTTTTATCTATTGTTACGTAGTATAAAATAATTAAGCAGCACAATGTGAACTAATATCCTAATTCCTACGTCAGTTGCTATTACGTATGTATGTTTTAAAGAATTTTGTCACATGTCAGTTTGGAATGTGATATATCAAAGATGATTTAGGTGGTGTTTGTTTCACTAAGATGTTTTGGGTCTGAATCTAACTACCACCTCTTATTGGTAAGAGACTGTAATAAAGTCTGAATATGAATGAAATAATGTTGTTTGTTTTTTAAATGTCTGAATGATTTTAATTTTTCGGTTTTAGTACATATCGAACCGTATAACTATTTCAGTTTACAAAACAAATTATAACACATGAATACTTTACTCAAACAGGACTAATACTATTGAGCCCACATTAAAAATAGTACTATATTTGGCCCAAACTATAACCCAGTGTATAACCCTAAACCTAATGATTTAAGTATATATATATATATATATATCTTTATCAATCGCAGCCTCATCACTTACAAACAACCGTGACCTCTTTTAATTCTTTCAATCTAAACTTCAACCACGATAATCATATTTAACAAAAACCACAAGTTATTGCTCTTTGATGGTGATGTTATAGCACACGATCTCAAGATCGAGTACCTTTTTTTCTCAAACCCACGACTACAAGTGAAACATTCGGTTAGTTTTTGTTTGATCTCAGATTATATACAAGTGATAGTTTTCGTTCGATGTTGATCTATAATAGAAGTGAAAAACAATAGTATATAAGGCTAAAAGTCAGAATCAGACCTGTTCGCCACCTCTGACGGGTTCAGAGGATATATGTCTGCCTGTCTCTGATTGATGGTAAAAAAACAAACAAGAAAAATGTCTGACCGTCTCTTACTGGCAAGATTCAGAGCTCGGTCAGACTTTTAAAAAAAAACAAACACGCCCTTAGTTTAGAAGAATCTAATACCTTTATGGGCTTAATTTTCAAAGTGAATACTTCAAAAATCCATGAATTGTCTGGTAATACGTTGGTAACCTCAATATCTTGAAGTCTACTTAGTTGTTTAAGTCAGGACATCTGTTTGCTTAAGTCAGGGCATCTGTTTGCTTAAGTCAGGGCATCTGTTTGTTTAAGTCAGGGCATCTGTTTGTTAAAGTACTGAACTAATAGTATACTAAAACTAGTATTCTTGAATAAATCATTATACAGTCGATCTTCGAAATAGAAAATAACAACTATGATAAAAGAAATCATGCTAAAAGCTATGTCTGAATAATTCAAAGACACAGGCACATCACTTAAAGCCGATTCATAATTTTAAAAATCGTATGCTTTCGCCTTTCTATGCTCCAGATGGCGGTTTACACGTAGTTTAGATGATAACACTGTTGGTGTCTACATGAACATACATAGCATACCGCTGGAAATAACTAGTACGTAGTAGTACTTTACTCTTTTCCCTTTAGCCTCAATATACTTCACAAGCTTCAAATCTTGAAGTTCTCTAAAAGAAAATTGAATCATTTGGCAAGTCTTTTGATTGCCAAACTGATCGATGCATTTCCAAACTGCCCCAATTACTATGAAGTATGTTTTGAAAGTTAGTTTTACGCAGTACCTTAATTTTGGATCCCCTAGCAAAAATAATTAAATTTACGTCACTGATTTTAATCTATTCTTACTTACAGGGTTCACTGTTATAGCAGCTAGTGATTACAGATAAGAGCGTTGGTGTTGGTGGTGGGGGTGTTGTTTTCCTCGGGGAAAGAGATATGGAGGAAATGGAGATGGATGTTGCAAAGTGTCAGTCCTTTAATACTTGCAAACGAGCAAAAAGTTGATAAAGGCGCGTAAAGTCCGAGTCCTATAATACTTGCAAAACAGTTAATGCATAAGTGTCGGCACAATTTTGTTTGAAGCTCAACAGAAGGCGGCTACACATGTTGCTAACTTACAGATGAACGATATGGGTAGTATGAGTTTGAAAGAAGTTATTGAACTCCACACACAACATAACAATATGCTATTCAAACCTAAGCTGTGGACAGAATGCAAGATGGTCATCAAGTATACGGGTTTGGGAACATTATCATTATCAAAGTATGTATGTTTAGTGAAACCATTTGCATAGAAAAAAATTATCAAATTTGTTTGGGTGATTTGAATATATGATGTTTTGTATACAATGGTTGGATTTCTGAACATTAACTCATATGTTGTGGTTGTCAAATTTCATTGAAACTTAAGCTCGTGAGTTTAATCTGTTACTACTGGTTTTTGATACATTCATACTATATATGAAAGCTTTTCAATTAACATAAGGCGATTTTATAGTTATTCGACAAATTGCCTAATAAGTACAATGACTTTATCGGTTTTCTCTAGTGTCATAGCAAGTTGTTCCTCGTATCACATCAATAAATTCTGAATTTTCTATCAGTGACTTCTTTAAAACAAGATTGTTACCTAATGACAAGAACTGGTTGATGGCATATGTGACTGGTCTCAGTTTTCTTCTAATGGCATTATTTCTTGCCTCACTTTTAGTAGATCAGTTGATCATGCTAATCAGTACAATGCACATCAGTTAAATTTCTAATAAGAATGAACTAGTTTGCGTCATTTCCACACATCTTTGACAGTCACATTAGAGTCAGAAAAAGCCTGCTATTTAACAGATTTTATATATACAAGTGCTTAAGCAAGAGGCTCCACATGGTATAAATTAAGGTATCACAATAAGTAAATCATGGCATCAGTATGGAAAATTGCTATTCCATAAAAAATCCGAGCATCCTTTAAGTTTAACATTTGTATTGAATATGATCTAGGATCTTAAATACCAATTTGTGCTTCGATAATAAGTTCTATACATAAAAATAACATAGCATTACATTTAGTTATATCACTAGTTAGTCTTTATTCAGAAAGAAAAAAAGAAAATAATTTGTAACACGATCTGAAACATATGATGAAACTAGTCACTTGCTTCCCTGTCACCTAGTCATCTTCAACTCTGGTTCATCTTCATATCTCATATCAACTTCACTTTTTTGTCCTATTAGCTGCTCGTTAAAATTCATCACGTGAGTAGTTTCTTGACTTTCGTGTCACTTAGGTTGGGCCCAATTCCCTGTTCGCTGCAAGATCACTTTTGTTAGTTTGACCATATGTTCGTGTATCAATGAATGAAGAAAAAGATCATTTTGCCATTACAACTGACATACCATTTTTAAAGCTTCTCGCAATTATTATCAGATTCTAGCTTAATTACTCATATCCTCATAAGGCGAAGATCGTTTTGCCTAAATTTCGTTTCATAACCACGGCAAAATAAAATTCCAAAATTAAAATGTTAATTGCATGAAGAAAAAAACTTATCATAATGAGCTTTCAGAGTCACGTACCTCCTTTGGCCGATTAAAGCAAACCTCAGACTCAAGAATATACTTGCAATCATTGATTTCGTCTTGAAGTTTCTGAATTGCAGCTCCATTGACTCACACATTCAGTTTTGAAACCTTTTGTTTAAATGAAATTGTATTTCTCACAAGTATGTGAGAAGTGATTCTCTATGGGGTGGTTCACGTTAAAAAAGTGTCTCTATTCTCACTGGAAAACCGTAACCAACGCCACCTATCCCAGGATGTAAGCCATCAGTACATATCAAGGGGCTTTCAGCCCATGATGTATCATATGTTGTTCCTATTGGGATGCTGCTAACGCTGCTAAATTATGAATTTGTTCAAATGAGGCGGCTGGTCTTATTAACATTTTCATACCTGATGTATTCAACTACTTGCATCATTTTCATACCTGCTATTGTGATGAACGGAATGCAGTGGATGTGATCGGCATATATGGAGCTCTATCAGGTGGGACGCCTTGCTCTTGAAATGCCAAGTGTCTCCCAACCTGTAAAAGTACACGAGTAGCTCTTGGGGAGTATATTTACAACTTTTCTGACATAGGTTTAAGGAGGTCCCTAACATCACTGTTGTTGATTGTTTCTGCAACAGTTTAAAAAAGTTTGATGATCTAGTTTGCAATCTCATAACATGTAGGAACTTTCCCGCCAATACTGCATCCACGACTAAAACTAGGTAAATGGATATTTTTGTTGACTATCCCATTACTTATGCTATTAGTAAATTATCTCTGATAATCATGAAACGATATGACAGACTAGCCTAATAACTTCTATAACAGACTTCAAATAGTCGTATTATTTATTGATTTTTGTTTATCTTACTAGGTAATGTTATTTTTGAAGTATAACTTTCGCTCACTTGCAATAACTTCCCGACTACAACTGCTAATAGCTCAAATGGGCACAATTTATACTCACGGGTGATTCCTTATTTAAAACACTCTGAAATGGAATAAAAAAATGACGTCACTGCAAGATATCTTAAATCAATGTATAATCCTACTAAACACGTGGTAACCGATAGGTTGAACCACCAAGCACATATGTCGGAATCATTGCATTTAATCCTAAAATCACTAAAACTATTCAATTTCAATCCTCCAAAAGAGTAATGATGAACAACTGATGCATTACCCAAGAAATAATTGCATCACAGTTAAAAATTTTGGTTGAGACATTTTCTTAAAGACCTTGTGTGCAGTTTCACAGGTTTGAAGTATACATATAAAGCAATAAAATTAACTGAGGCATACGCATAAATCCGCACATCTGCATAATTAACCGTAAAATTAAGAACTCTAGAACTGAATCAATAAACAATTCAAGTTCCAAGTAGTAATCTAAAAATTTACCTAATAAAAGTATGTATATAGAGTTAATTTTCATCGAACGATCAACACATACAAATCCGTGAAACTTAATGAATAATAACAATCGCTCTTAAAATTAACCTAAATATGGTACACATAGTAGTTCAATTACTCACGAGCAATTAGCAATTAACTAATAGTCGAATAGATTAGGTAAATAAAGAGAGGAAGAGTTCACCGGAAGTAAGGTGGCGTGAGATTGCCGGAAAAAATGTTCTGGTGACATGATTCTGATAAACTGATCGTAGGTCGTATGATCAGAGAGTGTGTATCGTATGATCAGAGAAAAAAAATGAAAAAATGAAATATTTAGCTTTCTTATATGAAAAGAAAAAAATTGTTTGAATTTTTAAAATCGTCCCTTGTAGAATGACGAAATGACAATCAGGTCCCTGTAGTTTGGTGGAAAAAAAAGGAGGGGAAGGAGTCTTGATCCAACGGTTGGGAGAAGGTTTTCTAAGTTTTCTTTTGAGATCAAGTTTTCTCTTGATCCCATCTCTCTCTCTCTCTCTCTCTCTCTATATATATATATATATATATATATATATATATATATATATATATATATATATATATATATATATATATATATATATATATATATATATATATATATATATATATATATATATATATATATATATATATATATATATATATATATATATATATATATATATATATATATATATATATATATATATATATATATGTATATATATATATATATATATATATATATATATATATATATATATATATATATATATATATATTCCACTCCTTAGTGTTGCATTCCTTGTTGACAATCAGTTATATATCTAAAATTTCTTCTTATTCTATTTTCTCCGTTTTCATGAATCTTGAAATAGCATACTTATACAAGTTCACACTGAATTTTGTATTGTGTTGTTGACAGAAACATGCCGCCTACTAGAATTTGTAGAGCTGATGGACCCAGGAGATCTCGTCGGGCTACTATGGAGAGAATTATTGCAAAAAGGGTAAAGAAAGCTGTTGGTGAATACGAAAAGAGCCGAGAGACTCAAGCTAAAGCTGAAGGTTCTTCAAGCACAAAAGGATGTTCGCACAAGACCTTCATGTCTGGAAAACCCCACTCCTTCAAAGGGACCGAAGGTGTCGTTGGTTTGACACGTTGGTTTGAAAAGATGGAGCAAGTACTTGGAACTTGCAAATGTGCTGAAGAGGATAAGGTAATTTATGCTGCTGTACTTTGGAAGGTATTGCACTTACCGGGTGGAATGGAAATATTAAAACCTTAGGTCTTGATAACGCAAACCAAATCCCCTGGAGCGAGTTCAAAACAATGATGACTACTGAGTACTGCCCTGAGACGGAGATAGCTCGGATGGAACCCGAGCTATGGAACTTACAAATGAAAAATGATGATATTGAAGATTACACTAATAGGTTTCAAGAGTTGGCCTTAATGTGTCCTGAAATGGTTCCAGATGAGAAAAAGAAAATAAAAAGGTTTGTTAAAGGCTTTCCTAAAAGGATTAAAGGACACATTACTTCATCAAAACCTTCTTCCCTACATGAAGCAGTAAACATGGCTCGTGAATTGGTCGAGCAGTCTGTGGAAGGTAAAGTTGCTAAGTTAAATGCTGATAACAAGCGGAAATTGGAGGATAATAAAGGAAACAATCAAGGGAATAATCAGGGAAATAATCGTAACAACAACCGAGGCAACAATAGAAACTCCAACAGGAACAATAACCGACAAGCCAACAAGAGACAAGAGACAACAACCATGTATGCAGCTGCTCCTGCTGTTCCTGGTGCTCTTGTTACTCTTGCTGCTCCTATTACTCCTGCTGCTCCTAAACAAGGTGATACTGGGAATCTGCCTAAGTGTGATCAATGCAATTGGCATCATGTTGGTGTGTGTCCTCCTAAGTGTGCAATTTGTAAGAGGATTGGCCATAAGGAAGGAAACTACAACCCGGTATGCTATAACTGTGGTGAAAAAGGTCATCTCAAGAATAGGTGTACAAAGGCTAAGGATCCGCAGAACGATGGAGCTCGAGGCAGGGTGTATCATGTGGGTAATAACGCTCAAAAGAATCCTCAGGTGGTTACGGGTACGTATATTCTTAACTATCACTATGTCAGTGTTTTATTCGATTCTGGTGCTGAGAAAAGTTTCGTTTCTTCCGCTTTTACTCCTTTCATTGATATTACTCCTTCTGCTTTAGACACTAGCTTTGAAGTAGAATTAGCAGACGGTAAGATTGTTAGTACCAATACAGTCTTGCGTGGCTGTACCCTTGACTTGCTTAGTCATTTGTTTTTAATCGACCTTTTACCGACGCGTCTCAGCAGTTTTGATGTTATTGTTGGTATGGATTGGTTAGCGTCTCATCGTGCTGTCATTGTTTGTTTTGAGCGAATCGTGCATATTCCTCTTTCTTTGGGTAAAATCTTAGAACTTCGCGGTGAGAAGCCGGATGACAATCTGAATTCTCTTCTTTCTATCAAGGCTGATGAGAAAAAGCTTGATGACATTCGTATCGTTTGTGAATTTCCTGGGGTTTTCCCAGATGACTTGTCAGGATTACCTCCTGTGCGTGAAGTTGAATTCCGTATCGACCTTATTCCGGGTGCACTGCCTGTTGCCAAGTCACCTTATCGCTTAGCCTCGTCAGAAATGAGTGAATTGTCGAATCAGCTTAAGGAATTACAAGAGAAAGGTTTCATTAGACCGAGTCATTCGCCGTGGGGAGCGCCTATGCTCTTTGTTAAGAAAAAGGATGGTGCAATGAGAATGTGTATCGACTATAGGGAATTGAATAAGCTGACAATCAAGAATCGTTACCCTCTTCCTCGTATAGACGACTTATTCGATCAATTGCAAGGTGCGTGCTGCTTTTCCAAGATAGATCTTCATTCAGGTTATCATCAGTTAAGAGTGCATGAAAGTGACATCTCCAAAACCGCATTCAGAACTCGTTATGGACACTTTGAATTTACCGTTATGCCATTCGGTCTTACCAATGCTCCTACAGTTTTTATGGATCTAATGAACCGTGTTTGCGAACCCTACCTTGATAACTTTGTCATAGTCTTTATTGACGACATCCTCATTTACTCGAAACCAGAAAAAGATCATGAAAATCATCTTAGAACCATCTTAAGTCTTCTGGAGAAAGAAAAATTGTATGCCAAATTCTCTAAGTGTGAATTTTGGTTGAACGAGGTTTAGTTTTTAGGACACATGGTAAATCAGGATGGTATATACGTGGATCCTAGTAAAGTTGAAGCAGTTAAGAATTGGAAACCTCCTAAATCGCATACTGAGGTCCGTTCATTTCTAGGGTTAGCCGGATACTATCGCACGTTCATTGAAAACTTCTCCAAGATTGCTAAGCCTTTAACCCTGCTTACACAAAAGAATAAGGAATACATTTGGGGTGAAGACCAAGAGCGAGCGTTTTTTCTATTAAAGTAAAAATTGTGTAATGCCTCGGTATTAACACTTCCAGATGGACCGGATGATTTTGTTGCTTATTATGATGCATCCCATCAAGGTTTCGGGTGTGTCTTAATGCAGCTAGGAAAAGTGATTGCTTATGCCTCCAGACAACTTAAAACCCATGAACAGAACTATACTACTCACGATTTGGAGTTAGGTGCAATAGTATTTGCCTTGAAAATATGGAGACATTATCTTTATGTGACGAAAAGTGTGATATACACTGATCATAAGAGTCTTCAGTATATCTTTGACCAAAAGAACTTGAACATGCGACAAAGACGTTGGTTAGAACTCCTTAGTGACTACGAGTGTGAAATTAAGTATCACCCAAGAAAAGCTAATGTTGTGGCTGATGCCCTAAGTCGAAAGGAAAGACTTAAACCTAGGAGAGTGCGTGCTATAAGTATAACCATTCAATCTAGCCTCAAGACTAAGATTTTAGAATCAAATCAAGAAGCTGCAAAGGACTTTAAGGCTCCAGCTAAATTGCTGCGAGGATTAGATGCTCAATTTGAAAGGAAAGACGATGTAACAATTTACTTTGTTGGACGGATATGGATACCATTAGTTGGAGGATTAAGAAAGGTAATAACGGACGAAGCTCATGCTTCAAGATATTCAATTCACCCTGGTGCTAGATAAGATGTCGACGATTTAAAGGATATTTACTGGTGGCCAGGTAAGAAAAAAGATATAGCAGAGTACGTTAACAAGTGTCTGACTTGTTTAAAGGTTAATGTAGTACATCAGAAACCCTCAGGTCTTTTACAACAACCAGAAGTCCCAGAATGGAAATGGGAAAAGATTACAATGGACTTAGTCACAAAGCTTCCTAGAAGCAGTGGTGGTTTTGATGCAATTTGGGTAATTGTTGATAGATTAACCAAATCTGCTCACTTCCTTCCTATTCGTGAGGATTATAAAACGGATAGATTGGCTCGAATCTACATCAATGAGATTGTTGCAAAGCACGGAGTGCCAATATCGATTATTTCTGATAGGGATGGTCGTTTTGCATCTCATTTCTGGAAAGCACTTCAAAAAGCGTTGGGTACGCAAGTATTAATGAGTACAACATATCACCCAGAGACTGATGGACGGAGTGAACGCACTATTCAGACTTCGGAAGACATGCTACGGGCATGTGTTATGGATTTTGGTGGTAGCTGGGACACTCATATACCTTTAGTCGAATTTTCCTATAACAATAGTTATCATAAAAGTGTCAAGTGTTCACCATTCGAGGATTTATACGGATGTAAGTGCAGATCGCCAGTGATATGGAACGAAGTAGGTGAAAGTCAACTAATAGGGCCTGAATTAGTTCTAGAAACTACAGACAAGATTGCACAGATTAGGGAAAGACTGAAAACTGCTAGAAGTCGTTAGAAGAGTTACGCAGACAAAAGACGCAGACCTCTTGAGTTTCAAGTCGGAGACCGTGTGCTGTTACGAGTATTTACATGGAAAGGTATTGTGAGGTTCGGTAAAAGAGGAAAACTTGCGCCACGTTTTGTAAGACCATTCGAGATCGTCGAGCGTATTGCTTCGGTAGCCTATCAACTGAAGTTACCTCAGGAGTTAAGTTGTGTTCACGATGTATTCCACGTTTCCAACCTTAAGAAATGCTTAGCCGAATCAGATGTTCAGATACCATTAGAAGAAATAAGAGTGGACGAGAAAATGTACTTCATTGAAGAACCGATAGAGATCGCGGATCGCCAAATCAAGAAGCTGAAACGTAGTTGGATTCCTATCGTTAAAGTTCGTTGGGATTCACGTCAGGGTGCTGAGTTCACTTGGGAAAGCGAAGACCAGTTCAAGGCTAAGTATCCCCATCTGTTCTCGTCTTTTTCTTCCATCTCTAGTTAAACTCTGAGGGACCAGAGTTCCTTTAGTGGGGAAGACTGTGAGATCTCATATTTTTCTGGTAATTATTTTACTCTTAATCGTTATTTTAATCATTGTTAATACTTATTCGAAATTATAAAATTATTTTTATTTTATAATTCCATATTTATTTAAATCAAATATTTTATTTAAAATCACCCATGTGCATTTTTACAAAAGTTTACTTTAATCAACAAAATGAGAACCGAGGGCTAAATATTTCGACCTAAAGATATTGATCTTTACATTGTATTAAGTCTAGACTGATAACGGGCACAGTGTTTAATCGTTTTATCTCACATTTTTACTGTCAACTATTTCAATGTTCGATGTTTTTGATGTTTTCTTTTAATGACACGTTAAGTCGAGTCGGGAGTCCATATTCTCTTATTTTCGGTGCGTTTTAACTTTTGAGAAGTATTTTTACAAAACTCGAACCTCGTAAATATTTGTAAAATTGACTAATAGTCATTTCCCAATTTTTAACAAAGTATTTACTTTTTAGTCCATAAGTTTCAAAATTGACAATATTAGTCCTTCCACTTAAAGCAGCATATATAAACCCATTTACTTACTTCCACTAGCACATTTAAACAAGTTAAAAAAAACACACCATCACCCTCTCCTCCTACCTTTGTCGTGAGACCACAACCAAAAACCCCCATTTTCATCATCATCCATCATTATTTAGACAAAACAAATTATAGACCACTTCCTAAATTTGAAATGTGCATCTTTTGGTATAAAATTTGTACACATGCAATAACTTTTTAAGTTTTGATGATTTCATGGTTGAAAAGGTGTTTGATCATCATAAACATGATGATCATGGATAGATTTTGTGGTTTTGATGTTCAAAAGTCTAAGTTCTTGATTTTTATCTTTGATTTGTTGCATGCAAGGGTTTAGGATGTTAGAGGATGATTGTAGGTTAATTTCATGTGTAGAAAAATGGTTAGATCATGTTGTAAAAGTCTTTTAATATGATTTTCAAAGTAGTAATTTTAGGCAGAAAGTATAAGTTGATTTTGGGTATCTTAAACCTGGTTTATTATTAAACTAATAAAATAGGGCTGTAGATATTTTTCTTACCTTATATTTGATAATAAACTAGAGCTTTTAACTCTAAACGTGCTGGAAATAGCGATAGTTTGACTATTCGTGTACCGGGAGACGAGTATCAGCACAATCTAAAATTATTGTCGATATTTGGATCGAATCTCGGGGACTATAAGTTGAGTTTTAAAAATATCCAAAGGCTATTTTTGGACTATAAACTTAGGGTTGTGAATCTATTATCAAACTCAAGTGTCGGTTTTGTAAACGGTGTTGTTTAGAAAGGTCAAAACGGTTTTACGAGTCAGAGACGTAATTCTGTCCGGATTTTGTAACTCGAAGATGTGTCGGGCTTGAAACTTAGAAGTAAAAACTTTTTACAATCTTTTCATATGTATTTCTATGGATATTAAGTGAGCTTCTCAGTTAGTACCATAAACAATTGACGTGTGTAAGTGAGGTAAATCAGCCCGTACATTTGGTATGTGCCGGCAGATTTTTATCCACGACATTGTCTAGTAAAAGTATACTTTTAAATGGAGTCTATAAGTACCCCTTGCTTGGTTTTTCTCATGTGTCATAATTGGTTTATGCACTCATTTAATTCAAGTGTTTTTATAAACATTTATTTCTTGTCTTCTAAACTTTCGCGTCCCGTTATCGTAGGTCTCGGATGACTTAACGTTGCTTGACTTTCCGTTGTTACTACTGAGCCCTCCAGTTTCGTGTTGATTCCACCTTATAGCTAAGGTGAGTTCATAGCCCCTCTAGCTACTTGTTCATTGTTTCAAAACACGGGGTGAGATTATCATATTGGAACACAATCATTTAAACTGTATGATATCCAGAACGGTATGCTGCAAGATGAATCCAATGATATTATTGCTTTTAGACGTTAGCCTTGAGTTCCTCTACTGATCATGAATCATTAATTGTCCCGTATGCTTTGCGCTAAGCGCGAATGTTGTGTGTGGATCTATCGGGATTGACTATCCCCATCTCAAGTACCTTGACGCACTAATATTTGTTTATACTTGAGTATTTAGGCTGAATACTCCCTAGAGGAACTTACATTGAGTTAAGCTTCGGTTCATGAGACTAAATAGCAATAATATGCACCGTGACTATGGACAATGTACATAGTTATCCCTCCCATTACTGGTCTTACAAATACTATTGTGTTCCATTACTTAGTTTTCTAAACCTATGAATATCACTCAACTTTATGTTGACGGGTTTTACATGTTTTAATCTCAGGTAATACTGCTAATGTGCTTGGACGAGGTACCGCAGGATGTTGGCAGCTTGGAAAGATCTGTGTGGTGATATGTTTATGCTTTGTTATAAATGACGTTGTTAGAGTCTTCCGCTAATCTTTTGTTATCTTAAAACTTTAAACTATGATGTTATGGTACTTTATTATGTTTTAAAACTTGTGGGACCGATACTTTTAAACTCTGATATAATATGATGTAATATATATGTCTTTCATTACGTCATGTTCGTGTCATTTATAACTCATTGTTTCTTGTACCTCGACGTGTGATCCCCTCGTTGCCTATTTGTTCCATGTCAGATTTTGGGGGTCTCACAGTCCACGAAATGACCCATTCTCCGAAAGTTACAATCCTGGATGGTGCAATCACCCCAACTTCTGTTGGAAAGATGAAAACAATCGCTCTATTAATGCCCAACAACAACACTATGGTTATAAACGAAGGTATGAGGGTGGCGATTCATCTAAATTTCAACAAAATTCTTACAACCATAGGCCACAACAACAATATATAAATCAGGGTCAAGGGCAAGATGATAACCGTCTCTTGAACCTTGACCGAAAGTTTGATAGGCTTATGGATTCATTGTCTTCCAACAATCAAGAGATCAATAGAAAATTCGAGGTCACCAATCAAAGACACGAGACCACTACCAAATCTATTGCAACTCTTGAGAGACAAGTTGGTCAATTGGCGGATCAATTAAACGAAAGAGATGACGGAAAGCTATCGAGCTACCCCACCATGAATCCCGCATACAAGAAAAATGGAAATGAGCACGTGAATATGGTGACATCTCTTCGAAATGGGTAAATCTACAACAATGACAAGGGAATTCCAAATTCCTCTCATGATGTTGAGGATTTCATTACTGATGACGAAATTATTGTTGAAGGTAAAAATTATGATAATGTTAAGTCTGGTTCTGAGTTGGTAAATGATTTGTTAAATGATTTTCCTAAACCAACAACACAGAATCCTAAAGCTACTGAATCTCCCGAAGTTGGGGAGGGTGGTGTGTCCAGCACACCATACCCTATGGCTTTGGAAAAATCGGCATCTGCAAGGTTAGATAAAAAGGGTCCTCGTGCTGAGGACATGTGGGAGACTTTCAACAAGTTAAAATCAATCTCCCCCTTATTGATGCTATCAAGAAAATTCCCGCGTATGCTAAGTTTTTAAAGGACTTATGTACCCTAAAGAGGAAGCTAAAGGCGTCGTTTCCTAAAAAGATTGACCTAACTGAGCATGTTAATGCGGTCTTATCTAGCTCCCTTCCTCCTAAATTCAAAGATCCTAGAGCACCATTGATTTCAGTAGTGGTCGAAAATATTGCCATTAAGAAGGCGCTCCTTGATCTTGGTGCCAGTATCAACATCCTTCCTGCGAGTTTGGTCGATAAGTATGACGTAGGAACTCTTCGTAAGACAGACACCATTATCTCCTTAGCCGAGCGATTTACCAGAATTCCTAGAGGTATCTTAGAGGATGTTATTGTGAAAGTTGATGACTTATATTACCCAGTTGACTTCTTTGTTATGGACACAGAGTCATCATACAAGGATGTTCAACCAACTATTATCCTTGGGCGCTCATTCTTAGCCACGATAGATGCTAGGATTAATTGTCGGACTGACGTCATGGATATTGCATTCGGTAGTAAGAAGATAAGATTGAATGTGTTTAATTTTATGAATTCTCCTACGATGAATGAATGTTACCAAGTAGATGTGATCGATGAGGAAGTTCAAAAGCATGCATCCCGTATGCTTAAGGATGATCCTTTGGAATTATATCTAATTGGTAAGAATGAGGCGATTCTTGATGTTGCTGAAGTTCAAGAGATTCAAGAGTGTTTGGTCAGTTCTTTGGACCATAAAAACCACCTTGGTCTTATAAAGTGGAGTCCTTGCCTTCTACTTTTGACACGGCTACGAAGCCATCTCTAGAGGTGCCTACAACTTTTGAGTTAAAACCTTTTCCATCAAATCTCAAATATGATTTTCTAGGTCCTAATAATACGTTACCCGTTATTGTTACTTTTGATATTTCTAAATCACAAGAGGAAGCACTTTTAATAGTGCTTTCCAAGTACAAAGCAGCAGTGGGATGGACTATTGCAGACTTGAAAGGAATCAGCCCTTCATTATGTATACATCGAATTGTTACGGATCTTGATGTTAAGCCATCAAGAGATGCGCAAAGGGGTTTGAATCCTAATATGAAAGAGGTAGTGAAGACGGAAGTTCTTAAATGGTTAGATGCTGGTATCATCTATCCCATCTCGAATAGTAAATGGGTAAGTCCCACTCAAACGGTGCCTAAAAAGGCCGGAATCACCGTTGTGGAAACCTAGAGTGGGGAAAAACTTACCTCCCGACCAGTTACTTTGTGGAGAGTGTGTGTAGATTACCGTAAGTTGAATAGTGCTACATCGAGATCATTTCCCACTACCTTTCATTGATCAAATAGTTGAGAAGCTTTCTGGTAAGAAGGTCTATTTCTTCCTAGATGGGTACTCCGGTTATAATCAAATACCCATCCATCCTGATGACCATACCAAAACTACGTTTTCGTGTCCATATGAGACGTTTTCATTTTGAAGAATGCCTTTTGGCCTATGTAATGCACCCACTACCTTTCAGCGGTGCATGATAAGTATCTTTTCTGACATGGTTGGAGAATCTGTAGTGATATTTATGGATGATTTCTCCATCTTTGGTCAATCCTTTGAAAGCTGCCTTGATCAGCTTGAAAGTGTGTTAAAAAGATGCACCGAAACTAATCTGGTGCTTAGTTGGGAGAAGATCCATTTCATGGTTCGAGAGGGGATTGTATTAGGGCATGTTGTGTCTGAAAAAGGATTGAGGTTGACCATGCCAAAGTTCAAGTAATTGTGACCCTTCCTCCTCTCACTACCATCAAAGGTGTGCGATCTTTTCTTGGTCATGCCGGGTTCTATAGGCGACTTATTAAATATTTTAGTGCAATATCAAATTCTCTTTGTAATCTACTCTTAAAAGATGCACGATTTGACTTTAATGAATCATGTCTTAAAGCATTCAACATGCTTAAGCAAAACCTTGTAGAAGCCCCTATTCTACAATCACCTGATTGGTCGAAGCCTTTTGAGATCATGTGTGATGCGAGTGATTATGCCGATGGGGCAGTTCTAGGACAGCGAGTCGATAAGAACCCGTTGTAATCTTTATGCTAGTAAGACTTTTTCAGAAGCTCAAATCAATTACACCACTATTGAAAAAGAGTTGTTAGTCGTGGTTTTTGCTCTTGATAAGTTTAGGTCATATATTTGGGGGCATTCTAAAGTGATAGTATTTTCATATCATAGTGCCTTAAGACATTTTTTGACTAAGAAAGAGACAAAACCGAGGTTGCTTAGGTGGATTTTGCTTTTACAGGAATTTAATCTAGAAATTCGGGATAAAAAAGGGTCAGAAAATGTAGTTGTCGACCATTTTTCTAGAATTATCCCTCTGCCGTTCAACCCTTCTGACGCTGATCAAAATTTGGTCATGAGTGATGGTTTATGTATGAAACTGTAAATATTTTGGTGTTATGGTTCGTATGTTTTGAGACGCTTATACTTATGTAATGTAATCTTCTTCCTTTTAATTGATAATGTCATGATTGAAACTTGACTTGTTTGTGTTTATTATAAATTAAAATTTTAAAATTAAAACTTTGACATATTCTAGAGAATATTATATGGATTTATAAATGATTTTGATTAACAATTCAAAACAATTTAACTCGTGTATCTTTGTTTACAAAACATGACAAGTTAATATGATATTACGATATCGATCAAATCTTATAATCTCGATCTTCTAGAGAAAAAAACTATCTCAAGTGATATCTCGATCTTTACGGTCTTACTTCAAGTTAACTTATTCATTAAACTTGTAACTTTCAAGTTATCGTCTTGATTAAACGTATAAAATTGATGATTGATTTAACTATATAATCGTCACCTTTTAAATCAAAACAACCTAAAATAGACAAGGGATGATGTTTTTTTGAAAGGCAGTAATATATTAAAAACCAGAAGATTACATTGTCAACTCTTCAAGAGCTAAATAACAAACAAACCCTTACGAAAAAACAATACAAACCGCTCACAATCACATGAGGTATGTGAGATGAAATTGTGACAATCCTCAAAATTCACATCTTTGCTATAAACTATAACTGCCTCAATATGAAAAATTGGCTAGGATTTTTTCTTTTTGTACCTTACTTGGTAAGATGAACTGCGTCTCACAACCTGAACTGCCATTACAACATATTCCTATATGTTGTCAATCCAATATATATATATATATCAAGTCTAAGATCTAAAAGTGATCTAATAAGTTCAATATTAATAATAACATCTCAAAAGTAACCATGATGCCCTAAATTCCCTTAGAAACCCTAGAATCCCTATAAATGAGTTGTAAACTCAAGAATGGTAAGCTATGAATGAAAAACACATATGAATAAGTCATTAAGGATTATAATCAAGTTGTAAACTATACTTTTAAGACCTAATAATACCTATGAATGGCAAGGACAAACCATACAAAGCTAAGTGCAAGTAATTGTACATAATAGTCTAGATCATCACCTAGAAACTCTTGATAAACAATATTTCAAGCAATGTAACTACATAAAATCTATGTACTATTATAAAAAACAATGTACTGATTACAATCTATTAAATGAAGGGAAGTTAGTTGATCACAAAATGCTAATATTCACTAATCCAAGGCTAATTACAAGTTAAGACCTAGTAACCAAGATTAGCATATAAAATCTATTATACATTGAATTAGAGTCTAATATTTTGCCACAAATTATAAAGCTCAACTACATATCATATTAAGGTTATACATTCATTTCAAGTCAAGTTACAAGTTGGTAAAGCATAAAGTACAAGTTATCAAAGCATAGGATCTTAAGCTCCCATAATTGTCCCTAGAATATGATCAACCTATACAAACCCTTAAACTAAAAATGTAGAATCCATAGAAGTCATAAACATACTATATAAGCCCTATAATAAGTGTTTATAAAGGTACAAACACTAACTACCCAAGATAGAAAGTCATTAGGATTAATGACCTCAAAACCCATATATTAAGAAATCTACATGGAATCACTACCTAATTCTTTTTGGACAAGTCTATAAATATTTATAGGACTTCATTAAGGTAATACGATTATGTTAAGACAATGTAAAATTACCCTAATGCACAAGTTACAAGATTTCAATGCATGGCTTGTAAATTAGGTCAAAATGGGTATTTTCACTCTTTAGACATGTTTACCTAAACTAAGCTATTAAACCAAGTGTGGGAACACATTGGACACTTTAAAAACATTGTATAGGACCTAAATTAAGTTTAAATCAGTAGCTAATTGAAGAATAATCACATTTACTAAGATTTAACCCTTAATTATTAGATACCCTAACCCGCCTAAGTTTTCTTCCCATTTTCACATCAAACCTTTGTTAAACTTCAAACCAAGGACCCAAATCTCTTAAATAGAATGTATATGCCCTAAATAAACCCTAATCCATCACTAATCACATTTCTAATCCCTTAATCACCAAAATTACAAAGTTACAAGTTACAAGCCCTAGATTTAGACCCGGTTTTATGTTTTCCTTCCAAAAACCTATTTCAAACCATTCCCTCCCATTCCAACTTTGAAAATCAGATACTTAGTATGTTGTAAGTTATTTTCCATGTGATTTAAACTAGGTGCATCACCTACTTGAAGCTACACATCATCATCCTTATCATATATATGTCTTGAGTTCATTCTTAGCCATAAGACCAAGATATTTTCTTCCTAGAGTCTACAAACTTTCATAGACCTTTACTAGTTTCCCTTAGTCATTACTATATCCATCTTACACGTTTCAAGGCTTTCCTTGGAGGCTAAGTGTTGAAATGGGTATAATAAGGGGCGAATGGACATAGTTTACACTTGCACCCCGTTTCCTTTTTATCTCATAACCATTCTCCATTTCCACTTCTATATACGTCCTAGGACATGTCCCAAGACCAAAAACCAGGTCTAGAATCTAGCCATTAAAGCTCTTGAGGCTTTGATAGCAAGATGTGCTCATAAGAAGCCATTAGGAGCCATTTTGAGCATCCTAGGTAATCACTTTGTTAGATATGCTTTGATATTGTTATAATAATTTAATATATTTGTTATAATGACAAAATTAGGTTAGAAAGATAATCTAAAAGAAACTAAGTCATTTCATCATTTTAAATGGAAGTTATAAGCTAAAAATGTCTTAAAACCCTAGTGTTGTAATTTACATAAAATAATAAGCAAAAACCCATTCAAAATCTATAATTCTAAATAAATGTTGTTATTATGATTATAAACATGTTTTGAAACTTTGTTTTAAAATCCTAGATCATTTGGTCCATTTTTGAGGTTGTTATGTGATTTTTACAAGTATAGGGACTAAAACTGTCATTTTTGAAACTATTTAACATTTTGGACCAAAAGTGTCGTTTTATGAATTATAAGCTATAAGAATAAATATTGGAAAGTTTGAGGTCCTAAGGTTAAATATTGAAGGATTAAAATGCAAATACTAAAACTATATACCTTAGGGGTTAAAAGTGTAATTATACCAAAATGTAACCAAAAGGGCTATTTTTGTCAACTTTGAAACTAAAGAAGATTAATCATGAATATGAGAAAGTAATGAAAGTATCATGTTAGTAGGGAGTGATAGTTGTATTCTCACACTCGTTTAGGAAAACGAGGCAAAAGCGGTAAATATTAAGCCTACGTTTAGGAAAACGTAAACACTTATGACCCTTTGGTTGTGAGTTGTTCTCAAGGAGGCTTTGTGTGTGTGTTAAGACTTTATTAAAGTTGAGATTAATATTTATGAGAGAATGGAAAAAGAAAAATTATGACGGATATGAATAAAATTAAACTACGACGAATGACGTACAAGTAAAACCGTAAAACGTGACGAAATTTAAAAATTACCCTAAAAATTCCTAGAAAATCATAATAAATTCCTAAAAATGCAATTAGAGTTTACCAAAAATTAAAACTTACTCAAACATTTTATTTAATTAAATAATAATTTTTTAATGATAATTAAAGCCCAAAAAATCAATTTAATCAATAAAAATCCAAAATAAGACTTTTCACTTTGTAAACCTCTAAAATGACTTAATTAAACTAAAAAGTATTTTTGAAAAATTTAAAACTAATTAAAACTATTTAAAATGATTAAAAATTAAAATTAAATATTAAAATAATATTAAAACTTCAAAATTTATAAAAAATTCTAAAAACTTGCGAACTAATTTATTTTAACTTAATAAAACCAAAAATGAAAGTAAAATGACCAAAATACCCCTAATGGGCCTCCAAATGGGCCAAAATAGAAAACATAATGCTTAATGGGCTTATTATGGCCCAATAAGAAAAATGTTTTCCAAATAAGCCCAAAACTTCCAGATAAGCTTAAAATTCAATTTTAAACACAAAACTCTAAAGGCCCAAAAGCTGAATTAGTGCTTATCACAACTTAATAGAAAACAACTTATTCTTAATGGGCTTTTTGGCCCATTAAGCCATAAGCTAATGCCATAAGCTGAAATTTGACACACATCCTTCTTATGAGATTATAAAGCTGTTTGTAAAAAGAGTTTTTGAATAAGCTCAAGAAATAAGCCTGAAATAAGCCAAAGCTCTCTACACAAAACGACAAAATAGTCATTTTCGAGTTCTAGACCACTTCAAGAGCTGATTAAAGTTGCAAAAGGTTTTAAATAACCAAACTTAGCTTAATCAACAAAAAGATTTCAAATAAGCACACTCAATAAGCTGGAAAAAGCAATAAGTTGTTTTGAAAAACAAAAGTCAATTCGTTTTCTAGTCAAACTTAAAAGTCAAAGTCCAAAAAGCTCCAGATCAAGTAAATGGGTCAAATAAGTAAGATTGATTACAAAATCAAAGTTGTTGCACAATAGAATAAGCTAGAATAGCTTATTAATAAGCTGATGACCAAATAACGCTATCAGTGGGAACTTTCAGTGGGAACTTTCAGTAGGAAAGAGTTCCCACCGCTTGACTTTTTTGACTTGCTTTTTTAGAGAGTTTCACTTGGTTTCTTTGGACAAACAAAGCACCCTTAAAACCAGTGAGTTGGAGGAAGTCACAAACAAGCAAGAAAACACATTTTGATCCAGCCAAATGATACCGTAAATTCAATTAGTGCACAGACATGACACATACATGGTATAGTTAAGGTCTGATGATATTAAGCTAAGTTTAAGCTAGTATAAGCCTACCAAATTCCACCAAATGCATACAACAACTTAAACAAACTTAAATGAACACAAACAGACTGGTTTCATGCAATAATTTCAAGAATTAAGCTAATATGAACCTAATAAGCGTGAAAACACTTATCCTTTTACCACTTATTTCCAATAATAACAAGACCAAAACGTGTATTTTATGTCGTAAAAGTCGGAATTATGCGTGGTTTGTGTTTTTATTGTGTTTCAGGATAAAAATATGAAAAAGGGAGAAAATACGGGCTATCACGGGCTTTTATCTAAGAAAACGAGAAAAGACGAAGTCAAAAGATTAAGAGTGTAAAAAGAACGGAAGTCCAAGGCCTATTCTAAAGATTTATCGAAGAAAAATTCTAAAGATGGAAGTTTAATGAAGTCGAAGAACTCAAGTCTAATAGAAGAAGAAAATTATAAGACAAGTTCAATTTATATCGACAAATCCCGAGACGACGTCGAGAAAGACAAAGAATTTAAATCGAGTCGAGACGAGAAGAAAGAAAAAGGAAGCAACACATGCACCTCCTCACCTCCTATATATACCCTCCTAATGACACATTAGGAGGGTGTTAGCTAGTTTATTTTTCTTTTGTAGTTTTTATTTTTAGAAAGAGAAAGTTTTTAACTTTCTCTCACTAGAATTTCATCTTTTCTTTCTATCCTGTTTAAGCTTTAGTTGAATCTTGTATTTTGGAATCTTTAATCTACAAGTTCAAGTTTAATCTTTTCATCTTTAATCTTTTTCTACCTTTCTTGATTTTTATTTTATCTTTGATCCGATATAATCTTTGATCTCGTTTAGTCTTGATGTTTGATTGAATAAAAAGTTTATCTTTTTATTCATCTCTAAGTTTTAATACGAACTGAGCTTTGAGCTTATCATGCTTATTCGCTTATTTTGTATTTAGCTTATTTGCTTTAAAGTTTTCTTAAAGGTTTTGTCTTTTTAAAGTTTGATTTAAAAAGTTTCTTATTTAGAGTTTTGAAAGTTCTTATTCGTTCTTATTTAGTTCTTTTCATTATAAATCTAATAAAGTTTCGGGTTGTGGTTATTGAAAAGAAGCTTATAATTGTTGCTTATTACGAATTTCCTTCCGTCGGAAAAGGGTCTACCTTTTCCGACAAGTATTCCGATAAGGGCTTTATATTCCGACAGCTCATTCCGATACTCGCCATCGGATTAGGGTTTCTGATTCCGACGGTTTTTCCGATCAACATTCCGACTGTAGTGTTTATTGGATCTTTCTGATAGCTTTGGGTTACCATTATTCTGATAATTTCTTTTTCTTACATTCCGACATATTTGTTTTCTGATAGTGTGATTCCGATAGTTTTCTATATTCATTATTCTGATAGTATTTCTTGTGCATTATTCTGACTGAATCCCTTTTGGTTGCATTCCGATTATATTCCGACGCTTGTATTCTGATGGGATTCCGACCATGGTTATTCCGATGGGTTTAAGTTTTTAGTTTTACAAGTTTTAAGTTCTAAATTCACTTTTAAGTTTTTAAGTTTTTAATCATTTATTCTTAACTCGTGATTTTTAGTTTAACTTTTAAAGCTTTTTACTCAACGACAATTTTCATATTTGCTTTTAGTTTAAAATAGATAATCAAACCATTTTATTTTTCACCAAGAACGACTGAGTCGAACTAATAACTAGTAATCAATTCGAAAAGACTGGTTTAACGAACTTTCATACTTGGTTAAAACCTTGTATTAAATGGCGCCGCTGCCGGCTCTTTTCGTTAAGATTAACGGTTTTTAGTGAGAGACGCGTTGGATTTTGGGATCTGTTCATTTTTTGACGTTATTTTTCTTGCATAAAAATTTTCAAAAATCCTAAAAAATAAAAAATTTTCAAAAATTCAAAAAAAAATATAGAAAAACCTAAAAAATCAAAAATATTTCTTGTCTATCTTTCTTTCTTTTTGTAGGTGTGTATGCGTACCCGTGCTCGTAAGAAGAAAGCAATTCAAGCCGAAGTCGAAACGCCACCTATTGTCACCATGGACAATCGACCAATGATCGAGCTTTTGCAATCGCAAGTAGAGGGCAACACCGATGCTATTGTCATACCCGAGATTGGAGCCAACAACTTTGAACTCAAATCCGGCTTCATTCAAATGGTCTCTGCTCAACCATTCTTGGGGCGTACACTTGATGATCCTCATGACCATATCAAAAGGTTCCTTTAACTCACTAATACGGTCAAGTATAATGAGGTTTCACAAGAGGTGATTCGCTTACAACTTTTTCTTTCTCCTTAGAGGGACAAGCCCGACATTGGCTTGATAAGGAACCGCCACAAAGTATTCTTACGTGGTCGGATTTAGAGACCAAATTCATCAACTACTTTTTCCCACCCTCGCGTACTACCGCTTTACGGAATGAAATCATTAACTTTGAACAAAAGTACGGTGAGACATTTAGTGAATCTTGGGATCGTTTTAAGGAACTTTTAAGAAAGTGTCCACAACATGGTTTCACAAAAGTACATCAAATTAATACTTTTTACAATGGTTTAAGCATGAATGACCAATATTCACTAAATAGTGCCTCGGGGGGGGGGGGGGGGGGGGGTAACATTTTGGTTAAGTCATCTAATGCCGCATGGGATATTATTGAGAATAAGTCTAGAGTGCAAACTAATAGTGTTCGGACTATTGTGGCTAGTGCTAGTACTAGTGACGCCGAAAAGAGAATTGATAAGCTTACTTTGATTGTTGAAACACTTGCTTTACAAACCGCTAACAATACCAAAAACATCAATGCGCAAGTTAATGCTTTGAGTCAGTCATGTGAAATATGCGAGGGGTTCTCATTCATACACCAATTGTCCTTCGACTCATGACAATCCGAAAAATGTGTATGCCGCTAACGGTAACTTTTCTACGGGAGCCTATCAAGCTCGTCCTCAAGGTGACCGCAATTTGCTCAGTTATCGTTCAAACAACTTCCTTTCACCACCCGGTTTTCCACCTCAAAACCAAAACAACCTCAATCGCAACAATCAAAACCAACCTCGAGCTCCAAATCAATATCAACCCCAAAGAAACCCATATCCACCTCAAGGAAACAACCAAGTTTACCAACAACCCATTTATCAACCACCTGCTTACCATGCTCTTCCTCCCACACAACCCACCACATTCAATCACGAGGTTGAAATTACATGAGGACTAATGACGCACTGGTGCAGAATCTTCAGCGACAAATCATCAACTTGAAAGGAGATATGGCGAAAAAAGGGAATGATCTTCGAGCTGATATGCGAAACTCTTTGAGCAGTCAAACGAATGACTTAAGGGATATGATGGCTAGTTTCTTCCCAAGTAATCAAGCCTCTGGTTCGGGTTCTCTTCCGAGTAACACCGTTGCTAATCCAAGAGGGGAGATGAAAGCAATCACCACTCGTAGTGGCAAAGGTTTAAAGGAACCCGAGATTCCTACACCTACACCGGTGATTGTGACAAAGGAAAACGAGTCCCCTTCTCCAATTCCTCCACCTTCTACTTCCACCCCTCCACCACCCAAGGATGTGAGTGAGAATTCTATTCCAAAGCCTTCATCTCAACCCAATATACCTTATCCCTCAAGGTTGAGGAAAGAGAAGTTGAAGAACAAGGATG
Organism: Glebionis coronaria; assembly: GCA_025667525.1. Lineage (NCBI taxonomy): Eukaryota > Viridiplantae > Streptophyta > Magnoliopsida > Asterales > Asteraceae > Glebionis > Glebionis coronaria. The sequence goes on along the minus strand of JANFOE010000079.1, from coordinate 705,422 downwards.
ATATTCAGGTTTCTAACTTTCTTAAAATGTTTAAACAACTGAATTTCAATATCTCCTTTGCTGAGGCTCTCGCTCACATGCCAAAATATGCTAAAATGTTTAAAGATCTTCTCAGTGATAAGGAGAAACTTCTTGATATCGCTCAGACCCAACTTAATGAGAATTGCTCCACAGTGCTCTTAAGGAAATTACCCACCAAACTTGGTGATCCGGGTCGTTTTCTCATTCCTTGCAACTTCTCCGGGGTAGAGAATTGTATGGCCCTAGCCGATCTCGGTGCTAGTATAAACTTAATGTCGTTAAGTGTTTGGAAACAATTATCTCTACCCGAGCTAGTCCCCACACGAATGACCTTGGAATTAGCTAACCGTACGGTTGCTTATCCAGTGGGGATAGACGAAGATGTTTTCGGCGTTGTCGATAAATTCACCTTTCCAGCGGATTTTGTTGTCGTTGACTACGAGATGGACCCCGTGTTCCATTAATCGTTGGACGTCCATTATTTAGGACCGGTCGCACTCTCATTGATGTAGCCGCGGGAGAATTAATCATGAGAGTTGGTGACGATAAAATCGTTTTCAACATGGATAAACTTTCTAAACAGCCTTCTGAAAACGAGAGCGTTAATTTCATTGACGTTCTTGATGAGGCTTGTGAAGAACATTTCAAAGATGCTTGTAAAGTGGTTCTTCTTCTCTACCCATTGTTGAGACCGTTTCCTCTATTGCTCCATCACTAACTCCATTTGGAGAAAGTGATTTCCTTTTGAAAGAATTTGAAGCAACTTTGGGGGATGTGGACTTACAATATGACGACTCTCCCTCCAATTGGGATGAAGACATTCATACCATTGAGAAAATTCTCAATGAGGACCATATTTCTCCACCATCTCCTAAGGAAATCTCTATCGATGATCCGCATTTGACTACGCCTTCCATCGAAAATCCTCTGGATTTAGAGCTTAAGGATGTACCGTCTCATCTCGAATACGTTTTCCTTGAAGACAATAAGAAGTTACCAGTCATCATCGCTAAGGACTTGAAAGAAGACGAAAAATCTCGACTTATCGACGTGCTGAAGAATCATAAGAAGGCAATTGCTTGGAAAATTTCCGATATCCACGAAATTGATCCTAACTTTTGTACTCATAAAATTCTCATGGAGGATGACTTTAAACCCGCAATCCAAAGCCAAAGAAGGGTTAATCCTAGAATTCATGACGTCCTCAAGAAATAGGTTATCAAACTTCTAGATGCCAAAATGATTTACCCTATTTTGGATTCTCCATGGGTTAGTCCCGTCCATTGTGTGCCTAAGAAAGGCGGAATAACCGTTGTTCCCAATGAAAACAACGAGTTGATTCCTACTTGACTTGTCACGGGTTGGCGAGTTTGCATAGACTATCGCAAGCTCAATGATGCCACTCGCAAGGATCATTTTCCTCTTCCTGTCATGGATCAAATGCTCGAGCGTCTAGCGGGTAATGACTATTATTGCTTCTTAGAAGGTTTTTCCAGATATTTTCAAATTCCCATCGATCCTAAAGACCAAGAGAAAACCATATTCACTTGTCCTTATGGAACATTTGCTTACAAAAGAATGCCTTTCGGCTTATGCAATGCTCCTGGGACTTTCCAAAGGTGTATGATGGCTATATTCCATGACATGGTTGAAGAAACTATGGAAGTCTTTATGGATGATTTCTCAGTCTATGGTGATTCTTTCTCTGCTTGCCTTGCCAATTTAGAACGTATGCTCAAACGATGTGAAGACACTCGTCTCGTTCTTAATTGGGAAAAATGCCATTTCATGGTAAAAGAAGGTATTGTTCTTGGTCATAAAATCTCCAAAGCCGGTCTTGAAGTCGACCGTGCTAAAGTTGAAGTGATTGCTAAATTACCTCCACCTTCAACCATGAAGGGTGTGAGAAGTTTCCTTGGTCATGCGGGCTTCTATCGTCGTTTCATTCAGAATTTTTCTAAGATCGCTCGCCCGATGACCCGCCTCTTGGAAAAAGATACTCCTTTTATCTTTTCTAAAGAGTGTATTGACTCTTTCAATCTTCTTAAGGATAAATTAACTAAGGCACCTGTCTTGGTTACCCCTAATTGGGAGTTACCTTTTGAATTGATGTGTGATGCTAGCGACTTTGCTATTGGAGCGGTTTTGGGCCAAAGAGTGAACAAACACTTCCAACCAATCCATTATGCTAGCAAGACAATGACGGGGGCTCAATTGCATTATACCACTACCGAAAAAGAGCTTTTAGCTGTAGTGTATGCTTTTGAAAAGTTCGCCCCTATCTTGTCCTTTCCACCACCATTGTGTACACTGATCACTCCGTGTTGAAGTACTAGTTAACTAAAAAGATTTCAAGCCAAGACTTCTTCATTGGATTTTACTTCTTCAAGAATTCAGAATTGAAATTCGTGATAAAAAGGGAGCGGAAAACCTAGCCGTGGATCATCTTAGTAGACTCGAGGATCCTTATCAAGGGGAGCTCCCAAATCAAGAGATTAATGACTCTTTTCCCCTTGAGGCCTTGATGTCTATTAACTCCAATCTTCATGAAACCCCATGGTTTGCGGACATTGCAAACTATTTGGCGGGTGGAATTCTCAAGGAAGGGTTAACGTCCCAACAAAAGAAAAAGTTCTTTAAAGACATTAAGCACTATTTTTGGGACGACCCTTACCTTTTCAAACAATGTGCGGATCTTGTCATTCCTCGGTGTGTTGATGGGCCGGCAGCTTTACTAATCCTTGAAGCTTGCCATAAAGGACCCACCGGTGGTCACTTTGGTCCTAATTACACCGTGAAGAAAGTTTTTGACTCTGGATTCTATTGGCCCTCCATTTATCATGACGCTCATGAAATGGTTAAACATTGTGATGCTTGCCAAATACAAGGCAAGATCACACATAAAGATGAGATGCCTCAAAATTTCATCCAAGAGTGTGAAATCTTTGAAGTATGGGGCATCTACTTTACGGGGCCATTTCCATAATCCAAAGGGAACAAGTACATCCTCGTAGCCGTTGACTACGTATCTAAATGGGTTGAAGCTAAGGCTCTCCCTACGAACGATGCGAGGGTGGTTGTGAACTTTCTGTAGCAGCGTTTTGCTCGATTCGGTGTTCCTCGTGATATCATCAGTGATCGCGGAACTCATTTTTGCAATGATCAATTTGCTCGAGTTATGGCTAAGTATGGTGTCAATCACCGTCTTTCCACCGCTTATCATCCCCAAATAAATGGTCAAGCCGAGATATCTAACCGTGGATTGAAGAGAATATTAGAGCGTATTGTGGGAGAGCATCGTGCCTCGTGGGCCGATAAGTTAGACGATGCTTTGTGGGCTTTCCGTACAGCATATAAGACACCTATTGGTTGTACTCCATATCGTCTTGTATACGGGAAGGCATGCCACCTCCCTATTGAGTTGGAACATAAGGCGTACTGGGCCTTGAAATGGGCCAATTTTGATATCAACAAAGCAGGTGATCTTCGGAAGATTCAACTCAATGAGCTAAATGAACTAAGAAATGAAGCTTATGAGAATTCACTGATATACAAGGAGAAAACCAAGATCATCCATGATGCAAGGATTAAGAACCGATAGTTTCACGTTGGTGATCAAGTTTTACTCTTTAACTCTCGGTTGAAGATCTTCTCGGGCAAGTTGAAGAGCCGTTGGTCTGGTCCATTCACCGTCGCCAAAGTCTTCCCCTATGGCACCATTGAGCTTTCTCAACCAAATGGGCCTAATTTTATAGTGAATGGCCAGTGTGTGAAGCTGTACTTTGGTGAGGACATCTCTCATGAGATGATTCCATCCCTCACCGCGTTTCCCTTGAATTAGTTCTAGGTCGAGTCAGGCTCGTGACTCGGTTAACAAAAACAAGCGCTTCTCGGGAGGCAACCCGTTGATCTATCCTTTACCGTTTTCATAATAAGTGTAGGGGAGCCCCGTAGGTGTTTGTTGTCTTGTTTCTTATCATGTGCAGGGATTCGAGCTTTCAAAGATTCATTCTTGATGAATTTTGACGACCCGTGATTCCGTGTTTCCGTCTTCCTGGTTCTATCCTAAACACTTTTGATTCACTATTTTATATTCTTTAATATTAAAATAGGAATCACTTTAGTTGTCTCTTCCTTATCAAGATTTAAACAACGTGCACAATGTCCTACGTGTACGGGAGTTTACTTCCACATGCTTAAACATTGAGGACAATGTTTGTATTAAGTGTAGGGGGGACTTCTATCGAAGTAAGTGGGCTTTTCCATTAACTTGTCGTCATTTTAACCGGAAAATTTGATTTTTCGACATTTTTTAAAATTTTTTAATCTGTTTTGGCCTAGTAGTTTTTCTTTTGTTATCATTATTTACTTTCTTTGCTAGAATAAAGTTTGAATAAAGTGGTTTTAATTTTTAAACATTGTGAATCTTTTGACTCAACCCGAGTTTACTTATCCAAGTTTACTCTAGCTAGTATCCTTAACGTGTTTAAGTCAAGTTTTGCTAGGCTTTTATATAGGGAACTTTAAAACGCGAAAGTCTTAACTCTCACGGGTTAAGAACAAGAACTTTTCGCAAGTTCCTGTAATTAATCCTAGAAAGTCGTTTATCAAGGGAACTTTAAAATGCAAATTCTAAACTTGAAAAAAGTCTAAACGTTTGCAAGATCCTTAAATGACTTGAAAACCCAAAACTTTGATTGGCTAAGCATCCACGAGTCTCATTCCTTGAGATTTTAAATTGTGGAGAACGAGAGATGACAGAGTCAATTATAAGTTTGGTATTCTTTCATAAATTTATGTGAGTTGATTATAAGCTTTTTCTCCCATCGCTTGTTAATAAATATATTTGCAATAAATAAGGTTGTACGATTTGAAAAGTTACTTAGCTTCTAGCACAAGATCGTTTAAAAGTTGCTCGGTATTAATTAAAGTTCATAGCCAAGGCATAACTTATTGAAGCGGGATGCGAAGATTGGCGAGTCTGAAAAGGCCCTAACAAGGCATGAGGGCTATATTTTGTTGCTAAAGATCCCAAGTGATGTGAAGAATCATTTATCAAAAATCAATATGAAGGATCGAGACACACGACGAAAAGTAAATACTCCCCTAAAGATCATGGAGAAGTCTATCAAAAAAGGCCCTAACAAGGTATGAGGATAAATAGATCCAAGTCCTAAAAGGAGGCGGATCGTTGTATTTCAAAGTCCAAAATAAAGATTGGAGAAAAATGAAGAAGTCGTGGTCCAAATATGAAGAATCTCTCAAAAACTTTAAGTGAAGAAATTCCTATTATGAAGAGAAGACCATAATTTCAAGAACGTCTCTCAAGATTCGAAGTATGAAGTCGCTGCCAAATATCTGTCCGAGAAAGGTCTCAAATCGTGAAGCGAGTTATGCCAAGATATGAACTTTATGAGGTCCCGAGAAGCAGTTTTAAAAGATTTTGTCCTTTAGCTAACTCTTGATTAAATCGTCCTACTTTATTTTCAGCCTAAATAAACTATCGAAATTAGTCAAACAATGCATCCTCGTGATCATTCAAGACAAAATTAAAATATAAGAGATACACCTAGGAATAAGGGAGTCTAAGTAAATAATTGGGCCACATGAGTTCGTGTTAGTTTGCTAACTTATAATAACAATGATCTCGTTTTTAAGCTTGGTATGGGGAACGTGAAACTTTAGGATGATAAATAGTCATGACAGCCAAAACCCCAATGTAAGTCTTTGATTTCTTTACTTATTTTGTATATATTTCTATCTTTTTAATTAAGACCAAGGTGGGTTATTTATGATGAAAAATGTAAACCATGCTTTGAAATTAATGCATTCCATGAGGGCATTGCAATGGTCAAGTGTAGGGGATTTAATAAGTGTGAAAACACTTATCCTTTACCACTTATTTCCAATAATAACAAGACCAAAACGTGTATTTTATGTCGTAAAAGTCGGAATTATGCGTGGTTTGTGTTTTTATTGTGTTTCAGGATAAAAATATGAAAAAGGGAGAAAACACGGGCTATCACGGGCTTTTATCGAAGAAAACGAGAAAAGACAAAGTCAAAAGATTAAGAGTGTAAAAAGAACGGAAGTCCAAGGCCTATTCTGAAGATTTAGCGAAGAAAAAGTCTAAAGATGGAAGTTTAATAAAGTCGAATAACTCAAGTCTAATAGAAGAAGAAAATTATAAGACAAGTTCAATTTATATTGACAAATCCCGAGACGACGTCGAGAAAGACAAAGAATTTAAATCGAGTCGAGACGAGAAGAAAGGAAAAGGAAGCAACACATGCACCTCCCCACCTCCTATATTTACCCTCCTAATGACACATTAGGAGGGTGTTAGCTAGTTTATTTTTCTTTTGTAGTTTTTATTTTTAGAAAGAGAAAGTTTTTAACTTTCTCTCACTAGAATTTCATCTTTTCTTTCTTTCATGTTTAAGCTTTAGTTGAATCTTGTATTTTGGAATCTTTAATCTACAAGTTCAAGTTTAATCTTTTCATCTTTAATCTTTTTCTACTTTTCTTGATTCTTATTTTATCTTTGATCCGATATAATCTTTGATCTTGTTTAGTCTTGATGTTTGATTGATTAAAAAGTTTATCTTTTTTATTCATCTCTAAGTTTTAATACGAATGGAGCTTTGAGCTTATCATGCTTATTGGCTTATTTTGTATTTAGCTTATTTGCTTTAAAGTTTTCTTAAAGGTTTTGTCTTTTTAATGTTTGATTTAAAAGTTGCTTTTTTGGAGTTTTGAAAGTTCTTATTCGTTCTTATTTAGTTCTTTTCATTATAAATCTAATAAAGTTTCGGGTTGTACTTATTGAAAAGAAGCTTATAAATTTTGCTTATTACGAATTTCCTTCCGTCGGAAAAGGGTTTACCTTTTCCGAAAAGTATTCCGATAAGGGCTATATATTCCGACAGCTCATTCCGATACTCGCCATCGGATTAGGGTTTCTGATTCTGACGATTTTTCCGATCAACATTCCGACTATAGTGTTTATTCGATCATTCCGATAGCTTTGGGTTACCATAATTCCGACAGAATCCCTTTTGGTTGCATTCCGATTATATTCCGACGCTTGTATTCCGATGGGATTCCGACCATGGTAATTCCGATGGAATTGGAGAAATTGGAATTAGAAGGTGGAAGTAGAAGGTGCAGGAATTGGAGAAGGGGACTCGTTTTCCTTTGTCACAATCACCGGTGTAGGTGTAGGAATCTCGGGTTCCTTCAAACTTTGCCACTTCGAGTGGTGATTGCTTTCATCTCCCCTCTTGGATTAGCAACGGTGTTACTCGTAAGAGAACCCGAACCAGAGGCTTGATTACTTGGGAAGAAACTAGCCATCATATCCCTTAAGTCATTCGTTTGACTGCTCAAAGAGTTTCACATATCGGCTCGAAGATCATTCCCTTGTTTCGCCATATCTCCTTTCAAGTTGATGATTTGTCGCTGAAGATTCTGCACCAGTGCGTCATTAGTCCTCATGTAAGTTTCAACCTCGTGATTAAATGCGGTGTGTTGGATGGGAGGAAGAGCATGGTAAGCAGGTGGTTGATAAGAGGGTTGTTGGTAAACTTGGTTGTTTCCTTGAGGTGGATATGGGTTTCTTTGGGTTTGATTTTGATTTGGAGCTCGAGGTTGGTTTTGATTGTTGCGACTGAGGTTGTTTTGGTTTTGAGGTGGAAAACCGGGTGGTGAAAGGAAGTTGTTTGAACGATAACTGGGAAAATTGCGGTCACCATGAGGACGAGCTTGATAGCCTCCCGTAGAAAAGTTACCGTTAGCGGCATACACATTTTCTGGATTATCATGAGTCGAAGGACAATCGGTGTTTGAATGAGAACCCCCGCATATTTCGCATGACTGACTCAAAGCATTAACTTGCGCATTGATGTTTTTGGAATTGTTAGCGGTTTGTAGAGAAAGTGTTTCAGCAATCGAAGTAAGCTTATCAATTCTCTTGTCGGCGTCACTAGTACTAGCACTAGCCACATTAGTCCGAACACTCTTAGTTTGCACTCTAGACTTATTCTCAATAATATCCCATGCGGCATTAGAAGACTTAACCAAAATGTTACCCCCGAGGCACTATTTAGTGAATCTTGGTCATTCATGCTTAAACCATTGTAAAAAGTATTAATTTGATGTACTTTTGTGAAACCATGTTGCGGATACTTTCTTAAAAGTTCCTTAAAACGATCCCAAGATTCACTAAATGTCTCACCGTACTTTTGTTCAAAGTTAATGATTTCATTTCGCAAAGCGGTAGTACGTGAGGGTGGGAAAAAGTAGTTGATGAATTTGGTCTCTAAATCCGACCACGTAAGAATACTTTGTGGCGGTTCCTTATCAAGCCAATGACGGGCTTTTCCCTCTAAGGAGAAAGGAAAAGGTTGCAAGCGAATTACCTCTTGTGAAACCCCATTATACTTGACCGTATTAGTGAGTTGAAGGAACCTTTTGATATGGTCATGAGGATCATCAAGTGTACGCCCCAAGAATGGTTGAGCAGAGACCATTTGAATGAAGCCGGATTTGAGTTCAAAGTTGTTGGCTCCATTCTCGGGTATGACAATAGCATCGGTGTTGCCCTCTACTTGCGATTGCAAAAGCTTGATCATTGGTCGATTGTCCATGGTGACAATAGGTGGAGTTTCGACTTCGGCTTGAATTGCTTTCTTCTTACGAGCACGAGAACGCATACACACCTACAAAAAGAAAAGAAAAATAGACAAGAAATATTTTTGGTTTTTTAGGTTTTTCTATATTTTTTTTTGAATTCTTGAAATATTTTTAATTTTTAGGATTTTTGAAAATTTCTAAGCAAGAAAAATAACATCCAAAAATGAACGGATCCCAAAATCCAACGCGTCTCTCACTAAAAACCGTTAATCTTAACAAAAAGAGTCGGCAGCGACGCCATTTAATACAAGGTTTTAGCCAAGTATGAAAGTTCGTTAAACCAGTCTTTTCGAATTGATTACTAGTTATTAGTGCGACTCAGTCGTTCTTGGTGGAAAATAAAATGGTTTGATTATCTATTTTAAACTAAAAGAAAATATGAAAATTATCGTTGAGTAAAAAGCTTTAAAAGTTAAACTAAAAATCACGAGTTAAGAATAAATGATTAAAAACTTAAAAACTTAAAAGTGAATTTAGAACTTAAAACTTTGTAAAACTAAAAACTTAAACGCATCGGAATAACCATGGTCGGAATCCCATCGGAATACAAGCGTCGGACTATAATCGGAATGCAACCCGTTGATTTATCCTTTACCGTTTTCATAATAAGTGTAGGGGGAGCCCCGTAGGTGTTTGTTGTCTTGTTTCTTATCATGTGCAGGGATTCGAGCTTTCAAAGATTCATTCTTGATGAATTTCGACGACCCGTGATTCCGTGTTCCCGTCTTCCCGGTTCTATCCTAAACTCTTTTGATTCACTATTTTATATTCTTCAATATTAAAATAGGAATCACTTTAGTTGTCTCTTCCTTAGCAAGATTTAAACAACTTGCACAATGTCCTAAGTGTACGGGAGTTTACTTCCACATGCTTAAACATTGAGGACAATGTTTATATTAAGTGTAGGGGGGACTTCTATCGAAGTAAGTGGGCTTTTCCATTAACTTGTCCTCATTTTAACCGGAAAATTTGATTTTTTGACATTTTTTCAAAATTTTTAATCTATTTTGGCCTAGTAGTTTTTCCTTTGTTATCGTTATTTACTTTCTTTGCTAGAATAAATTTTGAATAAAGTGGTTTTAATTTTTAAACGTTGTGAATCTTTTGACTCAACCCGAGTTTACTTATCCAAGTTTACTCTAGCTAGTATCCTTAACGTGTTTAAGTCAAGTTTTGCTAGGCTTTTATATAGGGAACTTTAAAACGCAAAAGTTTTAACTCTCACGGGTTAAGAACAAGAACTTTTCGCAAGTTCCTGTAATTAATCCTAGAAAGTCGTTTATCAAGGGAACTTTAAAATGCAAATTCTAAACTTGAAAAAGTATAAGCGTTTGTAAGATCCTATAGATGACTTGAAAACCCAAAACTTTGATTTAATTGGCTAAGCATCCACGAGTCTCATTCCTTGAGATTTTAAATTGTGGAGAACGAGAGATGATAGAGTCAATTATAAGTTTGGTATTCTTTCATAAATTTATGTGAGTTGATTATAAGCTTTTTCTCCCATCACTTGTTAATAAATATATTTGCAATAAATAAGGTTGTACGATTTGAAAAGTTACTTAGCTTCTAGCACAAGATCGTTTAAAAGTTGCTCAGTATTAATTAAAGTTCATAGCCAAGGCATAACTTATTGAAGCGGGATGCGAAGATTGGCGAGTACGAAAAGGCCCTAACAAGGCATGAGGGCTACATTTTGTTGCTAAAGATCCCAAGTGATGTGAAGAATCATTTATCAAAAATAGATATGAAGGATCGAGACACACGACGAAAAGCAAATACTCCCCTAAAGATCATGGAGAAGTCTATCCAAAAAGGCCCTAACAAGGTATGAGGATAAATAGATCCAAGTCCTAAAAGGAGGCGGATCGTTGTATATCAAAGCCGAAAATAAAGATTGGAGAAAAATGAAGAAGTGATGGTCCAATATGAAGAATCTCTCAAAAACTTCAAGTGAAGAAATTCCTATTATGAAGAGAAGACCATAATTTCAAGAACGTCTCTCAAGATTCGAAGTATGAAGTCGCTGCCAATATCGGTCGAGAAAGGTCTCAAATCGTGAAGCGAGTTATGCCAAGATATGAACTTTATGAGGTCCCGAGAAGCAGTAAATAATTGGGCCACATGAGTTCGTGTTAGTTTGCTAACTTATAATAACAATGATCTCGTTTTTAAGCTTGGTATGGGGAACGTGAAACTTGAGGATGATAAACATTCATGACAGCCAAAACCCCAATGTAAGTCTTTGATTTCTTTACTTGTTTTGTATATATTTCTATCTTTTTAATTAAGGCCAAGGTGGGTTATTTATGATGAAAAATGTAAACCATACTTTGAAATTAATGCATTGCATGAGGGCATTGCAATGGTCAAGTGTAGGGGATTTAATAAGTGTGAAAACACTTATCTTTTTACCACTTATTTCCAATAATAACAAGATCAAAACGTGTATTTTATGTCGTAAAAGTAGGAATTATGCGTGGTTTGTGTTTTTATTGTGTTTCTGTAACACCCCCACATTTGGTATGCGCAGCGGAACTACAACAATGGGTGCTACACAGTATTCATTGCACACAAGATATATCAAACGACGCTAAAAAGACGTCGACTTAAAACTTGAAATTAAAATTGTTAGATGATACTTGTCCACGGTTTTTCCAACCCCAAATAGTGCACAGAGTTTAGCGTTTTCGGTCCCCATGAATCTCAACCCCAAAAACTTCAGTTTACAACCACATGACATTAAACATAAAAATTGTTTAAGTAGAAAAAGGAGGGAAAAACAAGCGGACACCAAGCCGTACACACAACATCCATCCTATGCATGCTCCATCCTACTTCTCAGCGGTTACCTGAAACACATGCCAAAAATTTGGTCAACGAAAACGTTGAGTGGAATTCATAGGTTTTTCAATCCATTTGAACGTATATATAATAAAAACCATTCGTGATCATTTATAGTCTTGTCGATCAAACAAACTATAATCAGGATACTGACAATTGTGTTTAAGCTCATGACACTAATCCGTTAACTCAATCACCCGCGTAAATATACCGGCATGATTCAGATGAAACCAGTGCCCCTTCTAAAGGCATCAGTTGCAATTATACCTTATTTCTCATACAAAATAATCTACCGCAGAACTTACTATAAGTACAGCTTCTCGGCTAGCATTGGGTCGTTAACCCCGTAGTACTACAAATTGCATAAGCGGCTATTTCCCCCTACTCGAGGGCAAGACAATAGTTAATAGTTCATGAATTTAGGGACTTTTGCAACTTTGGTACTCAACACAATTTCTAAGGCAACTTTCGGGTCTAACAATCATTCATGATATACGTTCCTTTTTAAAAACTAGCATGCATTTCCCTCGCGGGTAAAACAATTTGAAATAATATAAGCGAGGCTATAAATTCACACCTTAGATATTAAGTAGTCGGTAGTTCGAGGAGTGATCACTGACGATGTTACGGATGCCCGGGTAAATCAACACCTATCACAAATAACGCGTAATGAGTAATCTCATTTAAATACTTACGGTACTGTATAAAATACATATATACAAGTCACTTAGGACAAATATAACTCACGCCAAAAACAAAAACAACAAGTATCATTCATTTTATTCCATTCGTTCTTATAACCTACGTTGTCCATTTTTACTCATTCTCGCCGGTACTTGACTAAAGTACGGGCTGTTTTACCTTATTAAACCATGCTTATAAAATTTGACAAAATTTCCAAAAATCCTATATGACCTGTAGATAACATGTTTTTAAGCCCAACAAAAGTTTTCACTTTTACGACCCGTTACGCAACTCATTTCCACGACTACATTTTACGGGCTGAAATTGCGCTTCGACCAATTTTGACCTCTTTGACCTATATGAAAAATACCTTTGACTTCTTTGACACCTAAGTCAACATATAGACCCATTTATACAGGTTAGGGACCAAATTTTGACCCTTGACCATTTACCAATTTATACTTGTGACCCTCGGGATTTGACTAAAACTTTGCACAAATTCGGATTGTGAAAGTCCTCGTCTCCCGGTACCCGATCTTTAAAATGTCATAACTTTTAGCTCGTTTTGAGTCACGGGCTCTACCTTATACCAAATTAAAGCTAGAAAAACCCTCTATCACTACATTTAGTTTTCAAGACCTGGAACAAAAATCATTTTTCTAAAATAGACCAAATGTTTCTGCCTAAAAATGACCATACCAAAAACATGCTTAGACTCGATTCCAAGACTTCTAATCATCACTAAACATCATCCTAAGCCTTCCCAAACATATCCTAACATCAAAATTCCATCCTACCCCTATTGATCAACCAATCTCAATATCAAGAATCAAAGAAAATGAACATGCAAGTAATAAGACCTATATGAATCATCCTAAAACAACAAACCAAACATAACAACAACATGCAAAATCAACAACCACCATGGCTCCCCAAACACCCCCTTTGCCGTGGGGTTTGGGTGACCCAATCACCACAACCAAATTAATTTTGGTGGGTTTTCATGGTGTTTATACTTCCATAACACTTAATTATCAACATGCATTAGCTCTTTTAGCCTCAAAAACAAATTTGGATCATATGGAAAAATCTTGAAATTTTTTTATCAATGCATGTTGGATTTGAGCACATGAATAGGTGGGGAATGACCAAACTAAGTGTGGTCTAACCTTAGATTTTTGAAAAATCAAGTGGAAAAAGATTTTTGGTGAATTTTTGGGTGGGTTTGGGGTGTCCGTCGGATAGAGAGACAAGAGAGGGAGTGGGTTTGATTTTTTTTTTTGTGTAAATGTTGTGTGTGTTTGTGTTTATGACAAGTTTGGGCCTTTTTGGTGGGTTGGGAGGGGCTTAAATGCAATATTGGGCTTCTTTTGTCCTTAAATAGAAAACGACCTCAAAACTTTGCGGGTTCGACTCATTTGTCAATTTTGAAAATTTTACGGGAGTCGGAAATCTTCCCGAACGCTCCAAAATATTTTTGGGATACTTTAAATGTACTCGGAAGGCTATAAAACTCACCCGACTCAACTTAACACGAACCGTAAATAAAATTCTCGAAAAAATTACATTATCGATAAATCGTCAAAAATTATATGAAATTGGGCATCCCTCGGGATCGTAATCGTCATCGTCCTTCTTAAAACGTCAAATGTAAAAATTATAACCTCGAACATCGGCTTTAACCAAAATACTTATAAGTATAGAAATTATAATTTATTAAAAATTTCAAAATTTAGCGTAATTTAGGGTAACGTTAATGACCTCGATTCTAGGGTGTCACATCCACCCCTCCTTACAGAGAGCGACGTCCCGGCGCTCGCCTCTTCTTGTACTCACATTTCGTCTTACTGGAACAGATGAGGATACCTTTCCTTGAAAAAGTCCTCACGTTCCCAGGTGTATTCCGGTCCACGCTTAGAATTCCATCGGACCTTCACAATAGGAATCCTACTACGCTTCAACCGCTTGACCTCCCGGTCCATAATTTCCACAGGTTCTTCCACAAAGTGCATTTTGTCGTCTAGTCGAATCTCGTCCAAAGGAATCACCAATTCCTTGTCCGCCAAACTCTTCTTCAGGTTCGATACGTGAAACGTGTCATGAATAGCACTAAGCTCGGTCGGCAACTCTAACTTGTACACTACTGGTCCAATTCGTTCAACGATCTTAAACGGTCCAATATACCTCGGACTCAACTTTCCTTTCTTTCCAAAACGAATTACACCCTTCCATGGCGATACCTTGAGCATAACCATATCTCCAACTTCAAACTCCAACGGTTTCCTTCGGTTATCGGCATAACTTTTCTGTCGGCTTCTCGCAGCAAGTAGTCGGTTCTTGATCTGCACGATCTTCTCTGTCGTTTCTAAAACCATTTCGGGTCCAGTCAATTGACTCTCCCCTACTTCACTCCAACACACTGGCGATCTACACTTCCTTCCATACAATGCTTCGAACGGTGCCGCTTTGATACTCGCATGATAACTATTATTGTACGAAAATTCCACCAGAGGCAAGTGGCGTTCCCAACTTCCTCCAAAATCGATCACGCATGCTCGGAGCATGTCCTCCATCGTTTGAATCGTTCGTTCACTCTGGCCGTCAGTTTCCGGGTGATAAGCCGTGCTTAAACTCAGTTCAGTGCCCATCGCACGTTGAAGCGATTTCCAAAATTCCGACGTAAATCTACTGTCGCGATCCGAAATGATCGATAACGGCACTCCATGTCTACAGACGATCTCCTTCACGTACACGCTGGCGAGTCTTTCCATGCTGTCCGTCTTCTTCATAGGTAAGAAATGAGCAGATTTTGTCAACCTATCCACAATTACCCATATCATATCGCATCCACTAGGAGTCCTAGGTAAACCCGTCACAAAATCCATTGCGATTTTCTCCCATTTCCATTCTGGGATTTCCGGTTGTACCAACAATCCAGATGGTTTCTTATGTTCTGCCTGAACCTTCGCGCAAGTCAAACACTTACTGACGTAACGAGCAATATCCGCCTTCATATTCGGCCACCAATAAACTTTCTTCAGGTCGTGGTACATCTTATCCGATCCAGGATGTATCGAATACTTCGACTTATGCGACTCATTCATAACCAATTCTCGAACTCCAGGCTTTCCTTCCTCAGATGAACACAGTGGCAACCAAATCCGATTCTCAAAATATCTTAGTCCGTCAGACCTAATCACGAAAATAGGTTTCAACATTCGTCCCAAATTCTCGGCTTCAACATTCCCTTTCATCAAATCTCTCTCCTGAGCCTTCAGTATGGTTTCAGTTAAGTCAACGCTCTCACTCATCACTAAAGCTCTAACCCTCAAAGGTTTCTCCCGTTCCTTCCTACTCAATGCATCCGCTACAACATTCGCCTTCCCAGGGTGGTAGCGAATTTCGCAGTCGTAATCACTCAGTAGTTCAACCCATCGTCTTTGTCGCATATTCAACTCCTTTTGATCTAAAATGTGCTGCAAACTCTTGTGATCAGTGAATACAACACACTTTGTCCCATACAAATAGTGTCTCCACAACTTTAACGCAAAAACTACCGCTCCTAATTCCAAATCGTGCGTCGTGTAGTTCTCCTCATTCTTCCTTAATTGCCTCGACGCGTAAGCTATCACCTTTTCACGTTGCATTAATACTGCTCCATAACCCTTACGAGACGCATCACAATACACCACGAAGTCTTCGGTTCCTTCAGGCAATGATAAAATCGGCGCGGAACATAACTTATCCTTAAGCGTTTCGAAAGCAAGCTCTTCCTCAATTCCCCATTCATACACCCTATTCTTCTCGGTAAGCCGCGTCAATGGTTTCGCAATCAACGAAAATCCTTCAATAAACCTTCTATAATACCCCGCTAAACCCAAAAATTGTTGAACTTCAGTCGGCGTCGTCGGTGCTGACCATTCCCTAATCGCTACGATCTTGGCAGGATCTACACGAACTCCCTCACTATCAATCACATGACCTAGAAACTGCACTGATTCCAACCAAAACTCACACTTAGAGAATTTTGCATACAGCTTCTCCTTCCTTAACAACTCCAAAATCTTTCTTAGGTGCTTCTCGTGCTCCTCCCTACTCTTAGAGTAAATAAGTATGTCGTCAATGAAAACAATAACAAACTTATCTAGATACGGCTTGCACACGCGATTCATAAGATCCATGAATACAGCAGGCGCGTTCGTCAACCCAAACGGCATCACTCGAAATTCAAAGTGTCCATACTGCGTACGAAAGGCGGTTACAGGAATATCCTCCTCTCTTACACGCAGTTGATGATACCCTGATCTTAAATCGATCTTTGAGTATACACTGGAACCTTGCAATTGATCGAACAAATCATCAATCCTCGGTAATGGGTACCGATTCTTAACCGTCAGCTTATTGAGTTCTCTATAGTCGATACACATCCTAAACGAACCATCCTTCTTCTTCACAAACAACACTGGCGCTCCCTAAGGTGATGAGCTCGGCCTAATAAATCCTTTGTCCATCAATTCCTTCAATTGATCCGATAACTCCTTTAACTCAGATGGTGCTAAACGATAAGGTGCTCGTGCAACCGGCGCAGCTCCTGGCACTAAATCAATTCGAAACTCGACCTCACGGTTAGGCGGTAAACCTGGCAACTCGTCTGGAAAAACGTCCGGATACTCGCAAATAACTGGTACCTCTTCAATCCTCGCCTCTACATCACCATCGCTCGAAACTTGTGCCAAGAACACATCGCATCCGCTCTCTACGTACTTCATCATCTTCAAACACGAAATCACCTTCAAACGAGAAGTGCATTCGTCTCCCTTTACCGTCAAAACCCTATTCCTCAGCGGAATCTGCACCAATCTCTCACCACAGACGATCGTAGCACTATGCGCCATTAACCAATCCATTCCCACAATCACGTCAAACGATCCTAGCTCTATAGGCATCAAGTCGATTTTAAAAGCGTAGTTTCCTAACTTCAAGGTACACCCTTTCAGTATAGAATTCGTACTAACAATTTTTCCATCGGCTAATTCAACATTATAACTAGTCGTTAACAACACCGGTTCTCTATCGATATGACGACTAAATCTAACGTCTACAAAACTCTTGTCGGAGCCAGAATCAAATAAAATACTAGCATAACAAGCGTCTAGCAAAAACGTACCGGTAACCACATTTGGACCTTGTGGTTTATCAGCAGTTCCCACTTGATACACAGCAGCCGCATTATTTCCTCCCCGTCTGTTTCCTGTCTTCGGGCAATTCGCTTGCACATGCCCTCTTTCTCCACAACTATAACATCCTCTCATCCTGATAGCATTAGCCCCAGTGGCTACTCCTCCCGTTCGACAACTAGCAGTCCTATGACCTGCCTTTCCACACTTGCCGCATGCCGGCGGGCAATTTCCAACATGATACAAGTTGCACTTTCCACAATGGGGATTCACTTTCACACCTCTAGGGTTCGTCACTGCCCTCATCCCTTCGTTCCTTCTCTGATTAAACTGCTGATTACGGTTCGGCCCATGGTTGTTTCGGTTTCCTCCTCGGTTCTGGCCTTGGGATTGATTACTTTGTGCTGCCTCCCATTTCCTTTTGTTGCCTTCGGCAATGTAGTTCTGCTTGTCCTGAAGCTTAACGTCCATCAAAGCGTGTGCCATTTGAACCGCTTCGTCAAACGTTCCAGGTTTCGACGAAGTTGTTTCACCTTTGATGTTGCTAGATAAACCCTTAATATACTGCTTCATTTTCTTGGCATCATTGGCAAATATGTCCGGACACAAAAGACTTAACTCATTGAATCTCCTGGTGTAAGCAGCTATATCGTTGTTCTTTAAGGTCAAATGCCTCAATTCGTCCTCCAATTGCCCCAATTCCTCCTCTAGGCAAAACTTCTTTGTCAACAAAGCTTTGGTCGCATTCCACGTCCTTGCATTTGCCACAGCCAATCCAACCGTGGCTACCTGGGTATTCCACCAACTTAACGCATCATCCAGAAACGTAGCCGCTGCAAACTTTACTTTATCCGCCTCTGCACAACCACTGATTTCAAACGTACTCTCAACTTTTTCCAACCATCGCCTAAGTTCTAGGGCTCCACCCGTTCCACGGAACTGCGTGGGACCGCACTTCATAAAGCTAGAATAGGTACACACTCTCGGGGCTGGCTGTCTCCCCGCGTTTCTTCCTGGATCCTGATTTCTCCCAGCTCGGTCCGCTTGCAACGCATTAGCTATTGCTTCCTGAATCATGTTGTTAACACGATCGGCAGTCAACTTTGGAGGCATTGTTTTATCGAATATCTCTTTCTGCAAGACAAGGAAAATAGAAAAACAATGTAAGTATTCATATCAAGTTTCCCAGACATAAAATACATACAACGACACATCACTACGGAGTTACTAATATTCATCAATTCACACCACAAAAGATCAAATTTAAGACATATCACAGATCATGAAAGGTAACATAGATTGTATTGATAATTAACCAAAATCGTGACAAGTAATGCCACTACAATCGTTCACCACAAAACATCAAGTACTTGAGTTTCTCGTCATAATACCATCATACAAAGGTCTAAAATAGTTCTATTACAATGATCAAAGAAAATACAAAACAAGTAACTAGGCATGTGGTGATCCACACGGCCTCTTGGATGGCGGCTCGTCGTCGTCTTCCTCGGTTTCCTCATCACTTACGTCCTCATCCACATCATCCACTTTTCCCTTTCCTTTCTCATCCGGCCCACATTCTGTTTCCTTTTTCATCCCTGATGTGGATCCACACTCAATCGCTACCTGATTTCCCACCATAATACAAGCACCTCCAGTAGGCGGCTGAACCATGAAGTCGTTCGCCTCCATCTCCACATCGTCCACGAATCTCCAATCCGGGGCAATGAATCCCTCACACGATGCTCCCAACTCTGCATCCTCGACAACCTCATCTGATCTTCCCTCACACGGTCAAGACTAGCACTTAAATTTGCAACCATTGATTTCAAACTTTTGATGGCACTTGTGTTCATCATCCCATCATACGCAATTCTTGAAGTCCTTTCCAACAGTCTTTCGTCCGCCTTGTCATTCTCGTCGAATCTACTGACCACCCTTGATTCCACTACATACCTCATGCACATCGATCCTTCCAAACCTCTCACAGTCCGTCGCACGTCATGATAAATCCTCGGTCCGGGACAGCAAATTCTTGGGATGCCTTGATGAAGAGAATTTGCGCTCATTGCACCTTCGGCTCTTCTGGGGATATCTGGTACACCAACCAGATGGGAAGTACGCATAGGCGTGGGGCAAGTAGTTCTCCTTGGGTCGGGGTCCTGGGCTCGTACATCGTTTCCGTTATCGTTGGGCGGTACCTCGGCCATTCCTGCAATGACAGCGAATTTCGGAGGGTACATAAGTAATTATACAATAGTTATAAATATATGCATGCAAATGCAATGCAAAAGTGGTACATATGCCCGAAATGTAATAATATGATGCTCATGCATGATTAATACAAAAATTACGATGTCGGATATTTCACGTAAAATTTAACGTCTACATATAGTAATTCCATACTTATATAATAATTACCCACATATATACTTTACTCAAAAGTATACGTCAAATACCATAAGTACAACAATAAATCTTACCGGAGCCATGCAGGATAGTTGTGTGTGCTTGGACCCTTTTCTTACGACACCAAAAGTTATAGTTTAGGATTTTCAAAAACGACCTAGTTCTCTATAACTCGTGGCTCTGATTACCAATCTGTAACACCCCCACATTTGGTATGCGCAGCGGAACTACAACAATGGGTGCTACACAGTATTCATTGCACACAAGATATATCAAACGACGCTAAAAAGACGTCGACTTAAAACTTGAAATTAAAATTGTTAGATGATACTTGTCCACGGTTTTTCCAACCCCAAATAGTGCACAGAGTTTAGCGTTTTCGGTCCCCATGAATCTCAACCCCAAAAACTTCAGTTTACAACCACATGACATTAAACATAAAAATTGTTTAAGTAGAAAAAGGAGGTAAAAACAAGCGGACACCAAGCCGTACACACAACATCCATCCTATGCATGCTCCATCCTACTTCTCAGCGGTTACCTGAAACACATGCCAAAAATTTGGTCAACAAAAACGTTGAGTGGAATTCATAGGTTTTTCAATCCATTTGAACGTATATATAATAAAAACCATTCGTGATCATTTATAGTCTTGTCGATCAAACAAACTATAATCAGGATACTGACAATTGTGTTTAAGCTCATGACACTAATCCGTTAACTCAATCACCCGCGTAAATATACCGGCATGATTCAGATGAAACCAGTGCCCCTTCTAAAGGCATCAGTTGCAATTATACCTTATTTCTCATACAAAATAATCTACCGCAGAACTTACTATAAGTACAGCTTCTCGGCTAGCATTGGGTCGTTAACCCCGTAGTACTACAAATTGCATAAGCGGCTATTTCCCCCTACTCGAGGGCAAGACAATAGTTAATAGTTCATGAATTTAGGGACTTTTGCAACTTTGGTACTCAACACAATTTCTAAGGCAACTTTCGGGTCTAACAATCATTCATGATATACGTTCCTTTTTAAAAACTAGCATGCATTTCCCTCGCGGGTAAAACAATTTGAAATAATATAAGCGAGGCTATAAATTCACACCTTAGATATTAAGTAGTCGGTAGTTCGAGGAGTGATCACTGACGATGTTACGGATGCCCGGGTAAATCAACACCTATCACAAATAACGCGTAATGAGTAATCTCATTTAAATACTTACGGTACTGTATAAAATACATATATACAAGTCACTTAGGACAAATATAACTCACGCCAAAAACAAAAACAACAAGTATCATTCATTTTATTCCATTCGTTCTTATAACCTACGTTGTCCATTTTTACTCATTCTCGCCGGTACTTGACTAAAGTACGGGCTGTTTTACCTTATTAAACCATGCTTATAAAATTTGACAAAATTTCCAAAAATCCTATATGACCTGTAGATAACATGTTTTTAAGCCCAACAAAAGTTTTCACTTTTACGACCCGTTACGCAACTCATTTCCACGACTACATTTTACGGGCTGAAATTGCGCTTCGACCAATTTTGACCTCTTTGACCTATATGAAAAATACCTTTGACTTCTTTGACACCTAAGTCAACATATAGACCCATTTATACAGGTTAGGGACCAAATTTTGACCCTTGACCATTTACCAATTTATACTTGTGACCCTCGGGATTTGACTAAAACTTTGCACAAATTCGGATTGTGAAAGTCCTCGTCTCCCGGTACCCGATCTTTAAAATGTCATAACTTTTAGCTCGTTTTGAGTCACGGGCTCTACCTTATACCAAATTAAAGCTAGAAAAACCCTCTATCACTACATTTAGTTTTCAAGACCTGGAACAAAAATCATTTTTCTAAAATAGACCAAATGTTTCTGCCTAAAAATGACCATACCAAAAACATGCTTAGACTCGATTCCAAGACTTCTAATCATCACTAAACATCATCCTAAGCCTTCCCAAACATATCCTAACATCAAACTTCCATCCTACCCCTATTGATCAACCAATCTCAATATCAAGAATCAAAGAAAATGAACATGCAAGTAATAAGACCTATATGAATCATCCTAAAACAACAAACCAAACATAACAACAGCATGCAAAATCAACAACCACCATGGCTCCCCAAACACCCCCTTTGCCGTGGGGTTTGGGTGACCCAATCACCACAACCAAATTAATTTTGGTGGGTTTTCATGGTGTTTATACTTCCATAACACTTAATTATCAACATGCATTAGCTCTTTTAGCCTCAAAAACGAATTTGGATCATATGGAAAAATCTTGAAAAAGTTTTATCAATGCATGTTGGATTTGAGCACATGAATAGGTGGGGAATGACCAAACTAAGTGTGGTCTAACCTTAGATTTTTGAAAAATCAAGTGGAAAAAGATTTTTGGTGAATTTTTGGGTGGGTTTGGGGTGTCCGTCGGATAGAGAGACAAGAGAGGGAGTGGGTTTGATTTTTTTTTTTGTGTAAATGTTGTGTGTGTTTGTGTTTATGACAAGTTTGGGCCTTTTTGGTGGGTTGGGAGGGGCTTAAATGCAATATTGGGCTTCTTTTGTCCTTAAATAGAAAACGACCTCAAAACTTTGCGGGTTCGACTCATTTGTCAATTTTGAAAATTTTACGGGAGTCGGAAATCTTCCCGAACGCTCCAAAATATTTTTGGGATACTTTAAATGTACTCGGAAGGCTATAAAACTCACCCGACTCAACTTAACACGAACCGTAAATAAAATTCTCGAAAAAATTACATTATCGATAAATCGTCAAAAATTATATGAAATTGGGCATCCCTCGGGATCGTAATCGTCATCGTCCTTCTTAAAACGTCAAATGTAAAAATTATAACCTCTAACATCGGCTTTAACCAAAATACTTATAAGTATAGAAATTATAATTTATTAAAAATTTCAAAATTTAGCGTAATTTAGGGTAACGTTAATGACCTCGATTCTAGGGTGTCACAGTTTCAGGATGAAAATATGAAAAGGGAGAAAACACGGGCTATCACGGGCTTTTATCGAAGAAAACGAGAAAAGACGAAGTCAAAAGATCAATAGTGTAAAAAGAACGGAAGTCCAAGGCCTATTCTGAAGATTTATCGAAGAAAAAGTCTAAAGATGGAAGTTTAATGAAGTCAAAGAACTCAAGTCTAATAGAAGAAGAAAATTATAAGACAAGTTCAATTTATATCGACAAATTACGAGACGACGTCAAGAAAGACAAAGAATTTAAATCGAGTCGAGACGAGAAGAAAGAAAAAGGAAGCAACACATGCACCTCCCCACCTCCTATATATACCCTCCTAATGACACATCAGGAGGGTGTTAGCTAGTTTATTTTTCTTTTGTAGTTTTTATTTTTAGAAAGAGAAAGTTTTTAACTTTCTCTCACTAGAATTTCATCTTTTCTTTCTTTCATGTTTAAGCTTTAGTTTAATCTTGTATTTTGTAATCTTTAATCTACAAGTTCAATTTTAATCTTTTCATCTTTAATCTTTTTCTACCTTTCTTGATTTTTATTTTATCTTTGATCCGATATAATCTTTGATCTTGTTTAGTCTTGATGTTTGATTGATTAAAAAGTTTATCTTTTTATTAATCTCTAAGTTTTAATACGAATTGAGCTTTGAGCTTATCATGCTTATTAGCTTATTTTGTATTTAGCTTATTTGCTTTAAAGTTTTCTTAAAGTTTTCATCTTTTTAAAGTTTTATTTAAAAAGTTGCTTATTTAGAGTTTTGAAAGTTCTTATTCGTTCTTATTTAGTTCTTTTCATTATAAATCTAATAAAGTTTCGGGTTGTGCTTATTGAAAAGAAGCTTATAAAATTTGCTTATTACGAATTTCCTTCCGTCGGAAAAGGGTTTACCTTTTCCGACAAGTATTCCGATAAGGGCTTTATATTCCGACAGCTCATTCCGATACTCGCCATCGGATTAGGGTTTCTGATTCCGACGGTTTTTCCGATCAACATTCCGACTGTAGTGTTTATTGGATCATTCTGATAGCTTTGGGTTACCATTATTCCGATAGTTTCTTTTTCTTACATTCCGACAGATTTGTTTTCAGATAGTGTGATTCCGATAGTTTTCTATATTCTTTATTCCGATAGTATTTCTTGTGTATTATTCTGACAGAATCCCTTTTGGTTGCATTCCGATTATATGAATTAAGCTAATATGAACCCTAAATGACTTAACTGTTTTACTGATGAACACCAAAAATCTTTTTACTGATATACTTGACCACAAATTCAATTTCAAACCCTCAAATCTACTTAACAGGTTGCACAAACTTTGTTTTAGCACTTGTTAGCCCTAGTTATGCATACAATCTAGGTGTTCACAACTTTTCAGCCTACAAAGACCTAAAACAAGCTAGTTATGCAAGATATTCCGATTTGATGTTAGAAAGCACAAGAGTAGCAATTATCAGCACACAAACACTTAAATATCAGATACAAGCTTTCAACAACCAATACACAACCAAGTTCAATAAGCAGTAATCCCAAACACCCTTTTAACTTTTTAAATCCAAATTTAACAAAGCAAATGTGAGTATCAGGTTGATTCAAGCTTAAACAAGTATCATAACAACATCACCATGAACTTAGAACAAGATTGCATGCATCAAATAGCATCAAACAACAGCAGTTACCAAAAACATTTAGCACCAAGATTTGACAGATTTTTCAAGAAAAGTGACAAACCTCATGAATGTACATCCACACTCACGAATTTTATAGCTTATGTGGTAGCTTAACAACCACAAGCTTCCAATACAACACCCTGCTAAGATCAACAAGGTTAGCAAAAACAGATTATATAAAAAGAAAAATGGAAAATAAAATAGATTCTTTCAAGCTTTTTATCCCACTCCTTGAATATCCCCAAGCCTAGATCTCGCTCCACCTTGATAATCTTCTTATCAGGGTGAGATGATCAATCAAAGCCCAAAAATTTCAAGTGTTTGTACCAAAGACTTAGAAAAAAATCAGGTTTTGGAAACTTTTGAAACAAGTTGCATAATACTTAAAAACCAAACTTTGGAACTTAAAATCATCAAACTTCAAACATTAAATAATAACAGTAAAGATGGCACTTGGATTTCGTCACAAGATTTAAACACTTTTTCATTCAAATGAACAAAGGGTTTACAGAACTTTGACCAAAGGAAAAACCAAGAGTAGAGTGAAAGGTAAAACCCTAATGCCTTTATATAGGCTACAAGTTATCTAGAATACTGAATAAAAACTAGAAACCCTAGTTGGTGAAGTCCCAATTATGCCCCTTGAAATTTGAATATGTGTTGACTGATTTGGACGTTTGTTGAAGAACCATGTGACCATTCTTGTTGTTTTGTGATCTTGGACGTCAAATGTAAGCGTAGGATGTAAGCTTGAGTGTGGGACGTTGATTCTCTACATGTTCTTGTCTTGTACCCAAAGTGTGTAGCAGGGGAGTTAACATGTGACCATAGGAGTGATGAGGTGGCAGGTTTATGGGTTGTTGGGTTTTGTTTAGTGTAACCTTAATCTTAATTCTGGAGCAGATTAGGTTGTAATTGTTAATGGTTAAGGAAAACCCAATTTTGGTTAAGAACACGAAGAACATGTGTTTGATCTTGTTTTGGGTTTAAATGTGGTGTTAGGCGCCAGTTTAAACTAATTAAATAATTAGTTATAAACCGGTGTGAGTGGGATAGTGAGGTGGCAGGATGGTGAGTTTTGATTGGATGTTGGGAGTGAGTGGGGCACGTGTCAACATGGGAGTGGTCTAGGTAACTTATGTTGTCTGCCAGCTTTAGCCCGTTGTCTTCTTTTCTTGTTTCATTAGTAGTTTAACAGCCCTAAAACGTATTTCCTTTGTATTTGAAGTTTTGTTTTTCACACATTGGCCACAAATACTTTCAAAAGGTTTAATAAGGACTTGTTTTGTAATTTCTTGGTATTTGAAGGGTTGTTTTTGGCATGTCTTCATTCTTCAAGGTCTTCACTTGTATTCTTGTCTTCATTGAGGACTAAAAGTGACAAGTTTTCAAATTTGAGGGACCAATCTTGCCAATTCTTCAAAGTTGAGGGTCCATTTTGTAATTTTGACAAACTTTAGGGACTAAACTTGTAATTATGAATAAACAAGGGTATAAAGTGTCAGTTCTTCAATAATGAAGGACCCTTCTTGTTCAATCTTCAATTCTTCAAGGACTTTTCTTGGATAATCAACATTAGGGCCCTGTTTATTGTGTGACTTCTTTTCCCGTGTTCGTTTTTTATTGATTCTTGTGATCTTTTGTCATTTTCTCGATATCCTTACCTAAAACACACATTGAGCAAACACAAGCATATATTTGGCACTTTTTTATGATATTTTAACCATTTTAAGCCCTTTTTGGACGACGAGACTATGTATAAAAGCAGTCTTCACTCCCCCATACTAAACCATTACCGTGCCCTCACGCAATGCTAGAATAAAGTATCTAAGCATCTCCAAAATTCATTTTTATCGACTTTTATTGAAACGTAAACTTACTACACTACTACTACTTGCTACAACTTGCGTTTTAGACATAATGTATGATTTTCATCACAAAATGGGACGTTTAGGTTCATAGAACAAGAACACGTGAATGCTTCGTTGAAATAATTTCTTCGTCCTCGATTTTCACCCAATTCCATGCCAAGCGTGTAACGAGATCATTGACATTGTAAGTTAGTAATTCTAACACTACTCATATTGTAAAACCCTAAAATTTGGTCTATATTTTAAGTTATATAATAGTAAGAAATTGGCATTTGAAATATATAACCGAATTTTTAGCCATTGCTCCATTGTTTTGTTCTTCAATCGTTAAGAAGATAAATTAAAATTTTAAAGTTCATAAATACAAATAAGGTAAAAAGACATGCAAATCTTCAATTAAAATTAAAACGCGTTTTGTTTAATGCTTGGTTAAAACGATTATCTTTACGTCCGAAATGATCGGCTATATGGCGGTATTTTATACCATGAACAAATTGATTATTCATATAAAAAAACAGCACCCTAAATCTCACCAAGATTATTAAACGTGAGGTTAACATTTTGGCAGGAGATACAACAAAATCTAGCGCCCATGTCCACCCTTGCTTTAGTTTCTTAGAACGCGCCCATGTTCGAACCGATTTTACGTTCGTAATCACGTTGGAGTTATGATTTCGTTTGTTACGGTTTTGGAGTTGTGTTCCTATATTCGAGTTCACATCAGGATTGAGGGTTGGTGTTCACACATGCGTGATTTCGATGTGTTATTATCTTGCTCATTGTAATGATGAAAGATCATCTGGGTCGAATCCGATTAGCCATTCGGGTTGCATTCTTTTATTGTTTCTGGCCGCGGGCAGAGTCGAGTTTTGGGCCTACTCGTGTAATGTCGATCATGTCATGCTTGGGAAGACGTTTCAGGTTTGTTCCCTGGTAAATATAGTTCAACTATATAGTTCATGGTCTGGTTAAGCTGTAGTCGGATATGTTCGTGGTCGGCATTCCTAGACGGGCTGAATACGATTGGTTGGAGTAAGGGTCCACGTCATGATTCTGGATTCATGACAGTTGTTACTAGTGTTCCGAGTTAGTAGTTGTGATTGTGGTCGTGTACATGATCATATCATGCGGGTGTCGGTTTAGTTCGAAGTCCTTATTTGAAAGGTAACATCTTAAGACATATACAATCCATAGTACGAGTTAAATGCCAAAGTTACATGTCTAGAAAATCACACTTTGATTAACATGAATATGTATGATACGTATGAACATCAAGTGCATTTTCAAATTAGAAATGGTGACTTTTAGTGGAAGAAGATACATACTTCTATTGCATTTAAAAATTTCAAAGTACAAGATTGGTCCCTTATGAATAGTCTTGTTTACACATTTATTTCATATAAACAAAATAATTTGATGATTAGTAATGGGTTCATTACAAGTTTACTGTGACACCCCGGGTAGGGTCAAAATATGCGGAAATATCCACAGAGATGTCACTAGGGTGGATTGATAGCATATAGTCCATAGAGCATAAGATAAAGAGTTATTCAAATCAGATTACATATTTATTAAACAAATAAATAAAAATTGTTTTTAACATGTCATGAGGAGATTGTTTATGTTTCCCAAATAGAACCCCTGACGAGTCCTGTGATGCAGATTACTAAGATGCTGGAGACCATGCACACACCATGTACTAACTTCATATTCCTCTGAAAGACATGCTAGAGGGTCAACATAAAGTTGGTGAATTTATAGTTTTAAACATTTATTAGTTTGGACATACAATAATTATAGAAGTAACAATGCACAAAGCATTCTTACTAAAATATAGATTACATTTGTTTATTATTAGAAACTAAAGATTAACCTTCCATAGTCCTCAACAGATGAGGACGTAGTGTCTTACAAAAAGACACCCAACCCAGTTCCAACATGGTATACATCTGTTGTCTCGGCCAAGGCACAGTGAGCATGACTCACCCAGATGGGGATGGTTAATCCCTAATAGATCTATTTATAACATTCGGGCGATTTACAACAATTTAACAGTTCCAATAATAATCAATCATAGTCAAGTTGATACAATTCTGTTATGTCCATTAAGTGTTTGCATATTTTCTTTCCCATAGAGGAAAAGTTTTATCAAAAGTTTATATGGGGCTGTAAACTCATCTGGGAGTAGGCAATAGCTGTTTAATACGAATATCCAAATAAAGCTCACGCCAATAGTTATGCCTAATCAAATAGTACAGTCTTAATAGATAGTACAAAGAACATATATGTATGCTTATACAGATTTTAGTCAGTTCATTTATGCTACGATATTTATCTAAATAACCGTAGTTCAAGTATCAACAATATTCATTTAAACTTATCTATATAAGTTTCATTTCTAACTAAACATAAAATGTTTAACTATTAATATCATTCAACTTACAATTAAGTTTCTTATTTAAGTAGACACAAAATGTCCTACTTAAAATATTAGTTTACGTTCTCCGTTCATGTATTATAATCACTCATTTACTATTAAGTTTCATTATTAAGTAAACATAAAAATTCTACTTAATATTAGTTCACGTTCGTAGTTCATGTATTATAATCATCCATTTAAACTTATTATTAAGTTTCATATTTTAAGTAAACGTAAGGTGTTTTACTTACATATTAGCATTCAATTTATCCAACGTTCATATAATTTTATTTCCTAAAAATATATGTGTTTATGTATTAGTAATACATGTCCATATTGTTTATATAATTTATTCCTAAAGCAAATATAAATATTTTATTTTGAAAAATAAAATATAATATTTTATTTAACTTTAAAGTTTCCCATAAGTTATTTTAACATTTATAAAATAATTTATTAATTACAAAGTTAAGAATTTATACATTAATTCTTATGATCTAGGTGTTTAATTATGTTTTATTATAATTAAGATAGATTTTAGGGGCAGGGCTTGTTAATGTTTCGGAACATGGCGAAACTAGTCCCTCCATATATTAAACAAGTATAACTTTCGGATTTTACACATTTGGTACCTAGGGGCTTGTTAAAGTTTCGGCTTATGGCAGGTTTAGTCCCCCTAGTATATCAAGGTTTTGTAATTTTACTAAAATGACAAAAACAGCCCCTAGGGCTTCTTTAAGTTTCGTCAAATTACAAAAATGGTCCTTAGGGTTATAAAATGACAAAATAACATTTAGAAACTTCCCAAAATGGTCCCTAGGATTTAATTTGCCACGGATAGTATTTATTAAACCCCAGACTTTTTGATAATTACATTTTAAGTCCTTGTGTTTACTAGTTTATCAAAACAAGCTTCATAAGTTACGGTTTTAGTCCTTAAGTTTTATAAATTTTCATTTTAATCCATAAAGTTTTTATAAGTTATATCTTATTATAAAATCTTTTATTGAACATTAAAATTAGTATATGGGCTCATTAAATGGGCTAAACATCTAATGGGCATCTAGTGGGCCTAAATATATCTCAAGTCCACTAATTTATTTAAATAGGCCTTTAATACATCTATTGGGCTTAAATACATTTTTAAGTCCTTTTAATTAGTTAAATGGGCCTAAGTGTAATCTTAAGTCCATTAAGTTACTAAGATTTTTCAAATGGGCTTATTGGGTCCATTGAGTCTTGGATTAACATTTCATGGGCTTAAATAGTCCATTAACACTACTTTACATTTTATGTAAGTTTTAACTTAGGATATTCTTATAAGCTTGCTTATTATTAGCTTATTCATATTTAGTTTTAGATCTTAATTAAAGAATAAAACTAATAGTTGGTTTTATGTGATGTTCCAAAATAGATCTAGGTGGGTTACAAGGTTGCATGAAAGTCATAAGCCCTAATAGGAGCTTATATCTTATGGCTATAATTAGTTATAGCTTATTTAAGATGAGTTAAAACTTATTTTAAGGTTGCATGTACTTATAAGTGTTCCAAAAATAGATCTAACTATGTACAAATCAAGAAAACAAGTCACAAGTCCAAAATGAGATCTAAACTATGTCTAGACCTAAAAATCAATCATAGATCCATGTACACTCATATATAGCCCACGGCTATATTTCTAAATCTTGGTATTTGCAAGATGAACACTTAAGCTAATTTTAAGTCTTGTAAATAATTACAAAAATACAATCATGATTATCTAGGTGTCATGCATGTTTCCAAGGTTACCATTATACCAAGGAGACTACATATAGCCTACGGCTATATTGTCTTTTCCCAAGGTTCCCATAAGATTTTATAAGCTTGTTTTATGTTTAACATACTCAAGTTAACTCTATCATTAGATCTATGGTTTGTATAAGCATGCATGTACATCTAACCCATTTTAGGTCATATGTACCCCACGGCTACATATGCACATAAGTTATTTTTTTGTGATTTTTAATATTACACTTAACATATAACATTCCATATTCCATTATTAAAACTTAGTAGACAAATCATATAGTCATTATTTATTTTAGCCTTGACCTTTAAGGTCATGGTTTTCATTTTTTTTAAGTTACACAAGTTCATTTTGTGAGATCTATGGTCATTAGTTAACCAAAGTCCCATAAAACAAGATTTGTAACCCATGCAACATTTAGATTCACAAAACGTCTCATATGGTTTTTAAATCAAGTTTAAAACATAGAATACAAGCCATAGGTTTCTTATTAAAAGATTTTTAATCATGTATATGATTTTCATAAATATGTCGTGACCTATAATGGTCATGGCTTATCATCTTGGTTTTAACATGTTATTTACTTGTGTTTATAGATGTATGATGATGCATGCATGAAGAAATGAAAGAGCATGAGGTGTATACCTTTCTTGCTTAAAAGTACCAAAGATGATCTAGATGAACAAGGAGATTAGAGATCTAATCAAGATGGTGAAGAAAACCCTAGTTATAACTAAGTCGTGGCCTTAAAGATTCGGCTAGGGCTTATTTATAGTGATTCCAAGAGGAATGATGCTACCAAATGATTTGTAATCAAGATGGGACAAAGATTTAGTTGATTTAAAACTTTGGATTTTTGTGGCTTGTAGTCGAAATGTAGAGAGAGAAAGATGAAGAGAGAAGTGCGATTGCATGTATGAGAATGTGTATGTGTGTTTCGGCTTAAAGAGGAGAGAGGGAAAGGGAATGCAAAAGGCATGATTGCCTTGGTAAGAATACTTGTGCCAAGTGTAGGCTTTTCCATTACCAATGTACCTTTTCTTCTTCTACCTATGTGTTTTGCTGTGTAAACTTAGCCAAAGGGCAATGGGCTTTGGCTTGGGCTTGTTGTGGGCTTATCACAAAGGAGGGTGATGGTCTTGGGCTAGTCCAAGAGTAGTGTAATATGTAAGGGATGTATACATATGCCTAAACGGCTAAGTATGCATGATGGAACATTTTTCTCCAATTTGTTAAGTGTGGCACACACACATTGCTAGTTATAATTTCATTACTTGTTTTTCCTAGTTGTAAGTTCATGGTTTTAGGTTATGAAGTTATTTTCAACAAAGATGAAAGTAAAAGTATAATTACATGATGGACAAGTTCATACACATCTTAAGGAGATATAACACATGAATCAGTGTTCTAGGATTATTAGGTAGAAATTTATTATATTCAATCATGGTAAAATCATGGATTTTACAGCACCACCCCGTTATTTTAGCTTTGTATCAAAGCTACTAAAAACATAGTTATCTTTTAAGTGAAAGATGTTATAAGTGTATGATTCGTTTCAGATTCTCTCTCAGGTACGGATGGCGGCATGAACGCGAAGTGGTCTATACCTAGGTTACTCTTATACGTCCGATTAGGCATTAATGAGGGCTTCCGTTATTACGGGTGAACAGAAGAGAATGCAAAGAGATCTTTCCGGGTTTCACTATTTATCCGATCAAGCAGTAAAAGAGACCGCTGCTATGGATGGATAGGAAGCAATGCAAAGAGATCTTTATTTGGATCGCACTATACATCCGATTGAGTAGTAAAGGAGACTGCTGCTATGGATGGATAGCAGGAAATGCAAAGAGATCTTTATTCGGATCGTACTATACATCCGATTGAGAAGTAAAGGAGACTGCTGCTATGGATGGATAGTAGGAAATGCAAAGAGATCTTTATCCGGTTTTCACTATTCATCCGATTGAGTAGTAAAGGAGACTGCTACTGTGGATGGATAGGAAAGGAATGCAAAGAGATCTTTATCCGGTTTGCACTATTCATCCGATTGAGCAGTAAAGGAGACTGCTACTGTGGATGGATAGGAAAGGAATGCGAAGAGATCTTTATATGGGTCGCACTATTCATCCGATTGAGCAGTAAAGGAGACTGCTGCTGTGGATAGATAGGAAAGGGAATGCAAAGAGATCTTTATCCGGGTCGCACTATTCATCTGATTGAGCAGTAAAGGAGACTGCTGCTGTGGATGGATAGGAAAGGGAATGCAAAGAGATCTTTATCCGGGTCGTACTATTCATCCGATTGAGAAGTAAAGGAGTCTGCTGTTGTGGATGGATAGACGCGGGCTTCCCAACGGGGGTCGCAGCTATACCCTTTCTAGGATCTAGGAGAGGACCAATGGTGTTGTGGATTTGGTTAGGAGGACAAATCCACTGCAATTGGTTTCTGATATGAGGAGGACACGCCAGCATGTTTTATATGCTGGGGAAGCTGGGGATGTACTATATCTGTATCCTTTTCACGGGTGAGATACAGGTTATATCTCCACACCCAATGATGAAAATTGGGGGTTGAAGGTAAAACAAAATATCTAAACTATAACCCCTCCTATATCAACAGTTTTAAGAAAAGATTTACAATTATACCTCAAGCTTGTGGGATACAAACATCAGTTACTAGTACTAAAGTTTTTACCCAACAGAGAGGTTAAGATTATTGTTGATGGCGATTGGGTAAGAAGTTGCAAAGAATTTGCTTCATTCGCCGCGGGGCTGAGCGAGAGGGGCTCATAAAAGAAGTACCTCAAATGGTGGAAATAAAAGAAGATACCAAGAATATAGAAGTGCGTGCCTTGCAGGGTTCCGTAACAAGGGTCATGCATTCACTATTACTGGTTTAGAATTTGTACAAATTCTGACTTCTAAAGAGAGGAAATTACACCTCCCAGAGTCTGGTGAATGATGGTATTGTCGAACTAATTGGACCCGAAGAGGAAAGAGGAATGTCCAAAAACATGGACATTCAACATTTCTTTACGAGGGATGTCGAACTTAGCCCTACAAAATACACCCACTTTGAGTTGGACGTGCCTTTCGGGTTTAGGGTTGCCTAAGTGGCGGATATAACCCTACAAAATACACCCACTGTGAGTTGGATGTATCTTTCAGGTTTAGGGTTGCCTAAGTGGCGGATATAACCCTACAAAATACACCCATTGTGAGTTGGATGTGTCTTTCAGGTTTGGGGTTGGAGAAACAGGTTAGGGAAATGGGGCATCGCCGGACCAAGTACTCTCTGGCTTGTTGGTGCTAGAAATGACACTAAACCTAGTGTTAACTATATCAGGGTTATGGTCCCCTAGTATAATCAAGGTTTCATCTCCCCAAGGTATACGTACCAGGTTTGATCATATATGATAATTGCATGATACTTGCTAGTCAATTCATGCTAATGACGACATCAAAGCTATCAAGACTTTCTAGGATCTGATTGATGTAAAACGGGTGTTTGGAAAGTTTTAAGGAACAACCTCGAATGATGGTGTTAACCATCATAACTTTTCCGTCGACTATTTTACTGTGTAATAGGAGTCTAGAACTAACGGAGGTATTTCAAATGGATTACTAAATTTAGCAAATATAATGCTTTGGTCTACCCATGTGTCAAACAAGATAGATGCATATCATTGGTTTAGTAAGAACGTACCAGGTACGATGTTGGAGCCTAGATTAGCTTGGGCATTGTCGGCCATGTACACTTGCGAAGGAGTTCCTTGTTTTCCTTCTTCTGGTTGGCCAACTTGGGACAATCGGGTCTCACATGCCCAGGGGTTCCACACTCGTAACATACCACAGCTTTCTTTAGTCCACTACTACTTCCACCTGCGGGGTTTCGGTTTCCCTGCTGCCCACTTCCACTTCCACGTGCATTGGACTTGCCCTTGTTGCTGTTTCCGGGATTGGAATTGGGTCGACCCGGGGTAGCAAAATTTGTTTGACAATCACGAGAAAAATGGCCTTGTTGGCCGCACTTGTAGCATCCTTGGCATTACCCTCCAGCAACATGGTGATAGTTGCATTTTGAGCACTTGGGCTTGGTCCCTGAGTAGCTCTTGGTGCGGGTTGTGGGAGTAGTGTCATCAGCTTGCCCAATGTTTTTCTTTTTGGAAGGCTGCTGGTGCTGGCTACGAGAGCTTTCATTGGATTTTCTCTTGTTGTCCGTTTGCCTCTCGGACAGATTGCAGGCTCGCTTGTTGATCAGCTCAGTCGCAAATTCCATAGCAGCTTCTACGGTAATGGGTCGTGAAGCTAGCACACTGTCATGGATGTTTTCAGGAAGTCCGCTGACATACTTCTCAATCTTGTCACTCCTTAGAGGGAACATTCTGGTGCACATCAAGCTTAACTCTTGAAATCTTTGGTTGTACCAAAGGATATCATTGTTCTTACACTTTAGATCCCACATTTAGACTTCCAACTTCTTCACTTCTCCTCTGGGACAATATTTCTCAGTCATTCTCTCCTTGAGGTTGGCCCAAGTGAGAGTATAGGGCAGTGTCATGTCCAAGGGTGGCGACCACAGAGTTCCACCAAGTAAGGGCGCTCTCGAGTAGGGTGCATGTAGCAAACTTAACTCTGTTCTCGTCAGCACAACCGCTGATGCGGAAAACTGTCTCTAGTCTTTCAAACCACTGCATCAATTCAACAACTCCTTCTGTCCCTCGGTAGTATGAGGGTTTGAATTTTAAGAAGTCGGGGTAAGAGCAACCCCTGTTGGTGTTGTTTCTGCATGCATCAAAGTTTGGATCATTGTTTGCATTCGGGTCAGCTCCTCTGGATGCCATGGCTGTTGTGATGCCTTCACTTATCATTTCCCGCAGTTGTGCAGCGAAAACATTTCGAGTAGCTTTTAGGGATTCAGCATTATCGGCATTGGAAGTGGTTGCATTATTGGGTTTGATCTCGTAATCACCATTTGTCTATAATCATATACAAAATGAGATTATTAGTTCAAACATTAGTACAGTTTTTATATTATTTGCACGGGAAAAATTAATGCACTGATTTCATAACAAATTTGGATAACCTGTCAAGATCTGATAATATAATACATTGCACAGCAAATATAATAAAGAAAGTGATTATATGTTATTTCCATAAGAAATTTAACATTCATCTTGCATAACACAATCTAAGTCATAGGCCGGTCGGGCCTTGTCCAAGGTAATGATACACACAGTCTTTAAAACATCACATCCCAAAGTTATATGTCCAAAAGAAAAGAAAAGATAAAGTACGGGATTACATCACCAAAAGCTGAAAAAGAAATAAAAGTACAAAGGCCAAATGTCATGATAGCCGGGATGCAACCCGTAAGCTTATCATGACATACAAGAAGTCTAGTACGTCTATACTAATCCTGCCTGGATGGTCCACTAGATGAGGTCGGGGCTGATGCTGCTGATGGAGCTGGTGGAGCTGCAGAATTCCTCCTGGTGTTCCATAAAGTCCGAACTGTCGTTCGGGTCTCCTTAAGCGTACGGAGTGCTGATAACAGCTGGTTCCGGAGTCTATCGACGACCCCTCGGAGATATGCCATCTCCCCAGTAACCCCATCATGCCGGACAGTGGCGAGATCAAAGAAAATGGATAATGATTGCTCCTGAGCGGAAAGAGGAGCATGGGTCTGATGCTGCAGACCCTCCATGACCTGAATACGCTGGTGGAGGTGGTAGTTCTCCTCCAATAACCACTTCAATGCCTCGTCTGTCCTAGCCTGGATGCCTTTAGCGGTCTGGGATTCTCCTCTCATAGTGTGAAAGAGTGAGTCGATACGATCGTAGATGACGGCATGGCTTTGTTGACTGACTGTCAACTGGCTGCGGAGGTCGGATATCTCCCGCTCTTGGCGTGCAGCCAGTGCGGCGATCTGGTACTGGACGGAATCGGCACGCCCTGCCCCGGAGCCTTCCCCGGTCTCATAAGTGGAGACGGGTACTGGCCCGGAAAATACCCCGATGATAAGGATGGAGGCATGGAAGATGGTATGCTAGGAAGGACCAGGTCCTCCTCCATAGAGGTTGGGGCCAGTATGGCTGATGCTGAGATGGAAAAAGGGTCCTCGGGAGTACAGCTTCGATGGTTGGGTCATCCTCTGAATCCGAGGCTGATAACCATCCGCACTGCGTTGATCGTGGAGATGAACAAACAACTGGAGTAGGAGCTACTACGGGTATAAGAGTCGAAGGTGCAGTAGGCGGAGTCATGATGCTCTAAAATAGTATTATTTTAAGTTTGAAGTAAGTATAAGCTTACAAACAAAGAACAATATTATTTTTGATTACATGTTTTATGAAATATATCCCTTTTAAACAATTATTATAATGTTTTAAGGTTATATATATTAATACTTATATATATGTTATCATTTAAGCAGTTCATTTAACAATTTGTAAGGGCAAGGTTTGGTTTAGTATTAACTATATTTTCATTTCAGTATTTTACTATGTAGTGTAAAATTTTCAAGTTTAGCATATCTAAAATTTTCCATAGCAATATCTCACTAAACAATATTAATAATCAAGTTTAGTAACAATATATACACTCAGTTCACATAGCATAAAATTCCCTAAGATCTATATGCTTAACTAATACGGTCCCAAAATAAAATCCCAAAAAGGTTTTTATAAGTTATAGTCCAGTTTTAAATAAAAGAAAAATCATTTTATTTTTATTTTATTTAAAAATTTATCTGGTTCTGTATAACTTATGCTCTGATACCATTCTCTGTGACACCCCGGGTAGGGTCAAAATATGCGGAAATATCCACGGAGATGTAACTAGGGTGGATCGATAGCATATAGTCCATAGAGCATAAGATAAAGAGTTATTCAAATCAGATTACATATTTATAAAACAAATAAATAAAAATTGTTTTTAACATGTCATGAGGAGATTGTTTATGTTTCCCAAATAGAACGCCTGACGAGTCCTATGATGCAGATTACTAAGATGCTGGAGACCATGCACACACCACGTACTAACTTCATATTCCTATGAAAAACATGCTAGAGGGTCAACATAATGTTGGTGAATTTACAGTTTTAAACATTTATTAGTTTTGACATACAATAATTATAGAAGTAACAATGCACAAGGCATTCTTACTAAAATATAGATTACATTTGTTTATTATTAGAAACTGAAGCTTAACTTTCTATAGTCCTCAACAGATGAGGACGTAGTGTCTTATAAAAAGACACCCAACCCAGTTCCAACATGGTGTACATCTGTTGTCCCGGCCAAGGCACATTGAGTATGACTCACCCAGATGGGGATGGTCAATCCCTAATAGATCTATTTATAATATTCGGGCGATTTACAACAATTTAACAGTTCCAATAATAATCAATCATAGTCGAGTTTATACAATTATGTTATGTCAATTAAGTGTTTGCATATTTTCTTTCCCATAGAGGAAAAGTTTTATCAAAAGTTTATATGGGGCTGTAAACTCACCTGGGAGTAGGAAATAACTGTTTAATAAGAATATCCAAATAAAGCTCACGCCAATAGTTATGCCTAATCAAATAGTAAAGTCTTAATAGATAGTACAAAGAACATATATGTATGCTTATACAGATTTTAGTCAGTTCATTTATGCTATGGTATTTATCTAAATAACCGTAGTTCAAGTATTAACAATATTCATTTAAACTTATCTATATAAGTTTCATTTCTAAGTAAACATAAAATGTTTAACTATTAATATCAGTTAGCATATATGTATTTATAATAATCATTCAAATTACAATTAAGTTTCTTATTTAAGTAGACACAAAATGTCCTACTAAAAATATTAGTTTACGTTCTCCGTTCATGTATTATAATTACTCATTTACTATTAATTTTCATTATTAAGTAAACATAAAAATTCAACTTAATATTAGTTCACGTTCGTAGTTCATGTATTATAATAATCTATTTAAACTTATTATTATGTTTCATATTTTAAGTAAACGTAAGGTGTTTTACTTACATATTAGCATTCAATTTATCCAACGTTCATATAATTTTATTTCCTAAAAATATATGTGTTTATGTATTAGTAATACATGTCCATATTGTTTATACAATTTATTCCCTAAAACAAATATAAATGTTTTATTTTGAAAAATAAAATAAAATATTTTATTTAACTTTAAAGTTTCCTATAAATTATTTTAACATTTATAAAATAATTTATTAATTACAAACTTAAGAATTTATACATTAATTCTTATGGTCTAGGTGTTTAATTATGTTTTATTATAATTAAGATATATTTTAGGGGTAGGGCTTGTTAATGTTTTGGAACATGGCAAAACTAGTCCCTCCATATATTAAACAAGTATAACTTTTGGATTTTACACATTTGGTACCTAGGGCTTGTTAAAGTTTCGGCTTATGGCAGGGTTAGTCCCCCTAGTTATATCTAGGTTTTGTAATTTTACTAAAATGACAAAAACAGCCCCTAGGGCTTCTTTAAGTTTCGTCAAATTACAAGAATGGTCCTTAGGGTTATAAAATGACAAAATAACTTTTAGAAACTTCACAAAATGGTCCCTAGGGTTTAATTTGCCACGGATAGTATTTATTAAACCCTAGAATTTTAGATAATTACATTTTCAGTCGTTATGTTTACTAGGTTATCAAAACAAGCTTCATAAGTTACGATTTTAGTCCTTAAGTTTCATAAATTGTCATTTTAATCTAAAAAGTTTTTATAAGTTATATTTTATTATAAAAACTTTTATTCAACATTAAAAATAGTATATGGGCTCATTAAATGGGTTAAACATCCGGGCATCTAGTGGGCCTAAATATATCTCAAGTCCACTAATTTATTTAAATGGGCCTTTAATACATCTATTGGGCTTAAATACATTTTTAAGTCCTTTTAAATAGTTAAATGGGTCTAAGTATAATCTTAAGTCCATTAAGTTACTAAGATTATTCAAATGGGCTTATTGGGTCCATTAAGTCTTAGATTAACATTTCATGGGCTTAAATAGTCCATTAACACTACTTTACATTTTATGTAAGTTTTAACTTAGGATATTTTTATAAGCTTATTATTAGCTTATTCATATTTAGTTTTAGATCTTAATTAAAGAATAAAACTAATAGTTGGTTTTATGTGATGTTCCAAAATAGATCTAGGTGGGTTACAAGGTTGCATGCAAGTCATAAGCCCTAATAGGAGCTTATATCTCACGAATATAATTAGTTATAGCTTATTTAAGATGAGTTAAAACTTATTTTAAGGTTGCATGTACTTATAAGTGTTCCAAAAATAGATCTAACTATGTACAAATCAAGAAAACAAGTCACAAGTCCAAAATGAGATCTAAACTATGTCTAGACCTAAAAATAAATCATAGATCCATGTACACTCATATATAGCCCACGGCTATATTTCTAAATCTTGGTATTTCCAAGATGAACACTTTAGCTAATTTTAAGTCTTGTAAATAATTACAAAAATACAATCATGATTATCTAGGTGTCATGCATGTTTCCAAGGTTACCATTATACCAAGGAGACTACATATAGCCTACAGCTATATTGTCATTTCCCAAGGTTCCCATAAGATTTTATAAGCTTGTTTTATGTTTAACATACTCAAGTTAAATCTAACATTAGATCTATGGTTTGTATAAGCATGCATGTACATCTAAACCATTTTAGGTCATATGTACCCCACGGCTACATATATGCACATAAGTTATTTTTTGTGATTTTTAATATTCCACTTAACATATAACATTCCATATTCCATTATTAAAACTTAGTAGACAAATCATATAGTCATTATTTATTTTAGCCGTGACCTTTAAGGTCATGGTTTTCATGATTTTTAAGTTACACAACTTCATTTTGTGAGATCTATGGTCATTAGTTAACCAAAGTCCCATAAAACAAGGTTTGTCACCCGTGCAACATTTAGATTCACAAAACATCTCATATGGTTTTTAAATCAAGTTTAAAACATAGAATACAAGCCATATGTTTCTTATTAAAAGATTTTTAATCATGTATATGATTTTCATAAATATGTCGTGACCTATAATGGTCATGGCTTATCAAATCTTGGTTTTAACATGTTATTTACTTGTGTTTATAGATGTATGATGATGCATGCATGAAGAAATGAAAGAGCATGAGGTGTATACCTTTATTTCTTAAAAGTACCAAAGATGATCTTGATGAACAAGGAGATTAGAGATCTAATCAAGATGGTGAAGAAAACCCTAGTTATAACTAAACCGTGTTAAAGATTCGGCTATGGCTTGTTTATAGTGATTCCAAGAGGAATGATGCTACCAAATGATTTGTAATCAAGATGGGACAAAGATTTAGTTGATTTAATGAATCAACTTTGGATTTTGTGGCTTGTAGCCGAAATGTAGAGAGAGAAAGATGAAAGACAAGTGAGATTGCATGTATGAGAATGTGTGTGTGTGTTTCGGCTTAAAGAGGATAGAGGGAAAGGGAATGCAAAAGGCATGATTGCCTTGGTAAGAATACTTGTGCCAAGTGTAGGCTTTTCCATTACCAATGCACCCTTTCTTCTTCCACCTATGTGTTTTGCCGTGTAAACTTAGCCAAAGGGTAATGGGCTTTGGCTTGGGCTTGTTGTGGGCTTATCACAAAGGATGGTGATGGTCTTGGGCTAGTCCAAGAGTA
The DNA here is from genome assembly GCA_025667525.1 of Glebionis coronaria. Classification (NCBI taxonomy): domain Eukaryota; kingdom Viridiplantae; phylum Streptophyta; class Magnoliopsida; order Asterales; family Asteraceae; genus Glebionis; species Glebionis coronaria. The sequence goes on along the minus strand of JANFOE010000079.1, from coordinate 664,107 downwards.
GTGTAATATGTAAGGGATGTATACATATGCCTAAACGGCTAAGTATGCATGATGTAACATTTTCTCCAATTTGTTAAGTGTAGCACACACACATTGCTTGTTATAATTTCATTACTTGTTTTTCCTAGTTGTATGTTCATGGTTTTAGGTTATGAAGTAATTTTCAACAAAGATGAAAGTAAAAGTATAATTTCATGATGGACAAGTTCATACACATCTTAAGGAGATATAACACACGAATGAGTGTTCTAGGATTATTAGGTGGAAATTTATTATATTCAATCATAGTAAAATCATGGATTTTACATTTACAAAATACAACTATATATGTCAGTAATAATTGGAGAGCGTTGTTTTGGATACGGGCTAAACCGACAATTTATTATACTATATAAACTTGTAACGTCAAATAAGAAAAATATGTGACTATATTGTTCGATACTAAACAATTAATTAGTTGTCTCGTTATTAATTTGTAGTCGGTGAATTTATGTGGATCACCGGTCTGGTAAATAAGTTCGGACATTGTTAGCATTAATATCTGCTAAGTACGGATATCTCTATCTCTCTCTCACTGCTTACTGGACACAAGGTAGGGATTTTCCGTCCTTTCAGTAAGGACTTTCCCTTCTATGCATGATTAGGATTCCCCGTCTGCAGCCAAATATTTTCCCCACTACATGTTATAGATTATTTGAAATTATTTTAATAACTAAGATATTGCCTGAGCCTTATATACAAGCACGACCAGTCAGTAGTACTAGTTACGGAGGTACCGTAACCGTGACACTTGAGGCACCGGTCTCATGACTCACCTGCGGGAGAGTGATATCCCGCAGTGTTCCACTCATTTCAGCTTGGCCATTTTATCAGTATTATTAGTGGGGCGTATGGATGCATCCTAGGCTATCAGTTTACATTTTATCAGGTGAATGTGGTGTGTAATCTACATCCTTCACATTGGAGTTGATCCCTCCACCCAACACATTATTTAGAGGTCACCCCTCTATAGCATGACGAGGTCACCCCTCCATTTATTCATGCATCAGTTGTTACAGCACATGACCTATATAAGCTATTGGCAATTAAAATACAGTAAATGCATGTTTCAGATTTAAAAGATAACAATTCAGCTTTACTATTCATAAATCAGACTTTTCAGATTATACACAGATTTCCGCTGCAACTTTACTTATCAGTCTTACAGTTTCAGTATTTTATCATCTGCTTCATTTTAGTATTTCTTATCATGCTTTGTATCCGTTCACTGAGCGTTATGCTCAGCCATAGTTCATTTCATGTTCTAACGACAGGTACACCAAGACGCTCTTAGGATTCTAAGAGCATGTGCATTTGGATGGAAGCTATCCAGATTTCTTACTTTATGCACTTCTTACATTATTCTGCTTATTTGGACATTGTTTAGTCCTTTCCTTCAATAATTACTTTTCATGTTTTGAGCTTATGTTTGGAGTACCGATGTTTGATTTTAGTATTTCCTTTATGGTCAGTTAATGTTTTAGGACATTACCTTATGCTTTGATGACACGCCATAAATACACGTAATGGTCCACCTATCCAGGTGGAGTGTTACACATATGCCCTAATCACATACTTATACTCCCATAATCCTAAGTGGTATGTCTTATATTTTATTTTTGTCTTGAATGTTCACGAGGTTACATTTTTGACTTATGCGATGATAGAGATTAAGGTCCAAAAATAGAGTCATAACGGTGTAACCAAGGCCATCGAATTAATAACCTCCCCTAATAGACAACGATGTCAAAAAATTAATTCAACAAGAAAGATCGATAAACACGGTTTTATAACGGTTTTGAACATGAGACTTATTACCAAGACTTTTATACGCCCCCTAACGGATGGGCCTTATTATCATAGGTTTACCTCCATCTTTTATTCAACTCCGCCATGGAGCTTTTATTATGACTTCGGTCTTGCCTTTCCTTTTATTTAACCTCTCCATGAGGTGTTTATTATGGCCAAAGACGTATATCCTCACGCTAAAGCGAATTTTGGATCTTTAAAGCTTCAAAGATTAAGGCTTAATCACTTTCAATTTTGCATAGATTTTTTGGCCTTGTGAGCTTCGAATTTTTGCTTGATTAAGGTGAGCACTTGAAATCTTATTATTGGGTGAAGCTTTTGATTATTCGGGTTGCCAATACTTCAAAACCGTGACGTTGGCGATACCTTAATGTTTTCCCAATTTAATTACATGGAAGCTACTAGAAAAGACTAGAAAACAACAATCAAGACTAAACCGCTAAGCCAATACTTATTAGAAAAATATATATACAAGCGAAGGGAGAATAAGCAAACAATTAGAACACATGAGTTTTTGAAAGAACACGAGTACTCTACGTTTAGCATAGTAACTTATTATTAACGCTATCATTTCTCGTCCTCATTTAAGAGCCTTAGCCTGATATAAGTTAAGGAATCGAAGCTAAGTGCTCAACACGCACGGTCGAGTCAAAAATCACTCTTCTTCTCGCCATCGGAAAATCTACATTCGTGTCTTCAAACACTTATGAAACATTAGAAAAAATTTAAAATTTGGCCATTTTTAGCCTTATTTGCAACAAAACGATAAACAAAAAGATAAACTTTAGAAAGCGTGAAGTTTTGGCAAGGCAAGTATCTATTCACCCCCCCCCCATACTAAAGTTAAACATTGTCCTTAATGTTTCGAGTCTAAGGGTAGGATACCCCCATACTAGAGACGTAGTCGAATTCCTAATCTAGCATGGAAAGGGTGGAACCATTAAATCAATAGCCGTTTATGGAGTGTGCTAAAAACATAAGGTTAGAACAATCAAGGATATATCATATGGATATCGAGGAATTCTTTAAAGCAAACGATCAAGTGCTCACGTAAAACGAACACGGGCGACTCCAATCGTGAAGATGATGATCTAAAATCCACAATTCACAAACGACCACGGAACAAAGGTTGGAAGGGCACAAATCCCCTCACATAAGCTACATTAGAAAGCGATAATATGTACATGGATAAGCATGGGACTCCCCACGAGACACCTCGTTTTTGATTACCGAGTCATGAGCTCGACTCGATCCCCTCAAAACTAATTATCATTAGGGAAGGTGACTTGGTCGAGGTAGTTCAAAGAAGGAACTTCCCCACCAAAGTAGTTCTTCAACCTATGGCCATTCATCTTAATGTTAGGACCATCATTTTGAGCTATCTCGATGGTCCTATATGGAAATACTTGGGTAATGGTGAATGGACCCGACCAACGGGATTTCAACTTGTCGAAAAATATTTTCAATCTCGAGTTAAAAAGAAACACTTGATCTCCAATCTTAAAAACCCGGTTTTTAATTTTAGAATCGTGAAACTTTTTGGTTTTCTCTTTATAAATCAATGAATTTTCATAAGCAATGTCCCTTAATTCATCCAATTCATTCTATTTCATTTTCCGGTGTTTTCCCGCTGTCTCAATGTCATCATTACAATGCTTTAGGGCCCAATAAGCTTTGTGTTCGAGTTCAATTGGCAAGTGACAATTCTTCCCATACACAAGCTTGTAAGGAGTGCACCTCATGGGCATCTTATGAGCGGTACGAAAGGCCCATAAAGCATCGTCTAACTTATCCGACCACGATTGTCGGTTTTCTCCTATCGATCTCTCCAAGATCCTCTTCAAAGCTTGGTTTGAAACCTCTACTTTCCCACTCGTTTGTGGGTGATAAGCTTTAGAAAGCCGATGTGTAACCCCATATTTCTTTAAAACCTTATCGAATTAGTCATTACAAAAATGGGTTCCACGATCGCTTATGATTGCCTGAGGGGTTCCAAACTGAGAGAATAATTGCTTCAAAAACTTAATTACCACACGCGCATCGTTCGTGGGCAAAGCCTTAGCTTCCACCCACTTTGATAGGTAGTCAACGAAGACAAGGATGTACTTATTACCACGAGATGATGGGAACGACCCCATGAAATCAATTCCCCGTTATCACACACTTGGATGATATTTTGTGGCATTTCATCGTTTTGTGAGGCTTTTCCTTGACGTTGGACTGAGTCACATGACTTGAAAAGTGCATGTGCATCTTGGTAAATACAAGGCCAAAAGAAACCGGAATCAAAGACCTTCTTCGCTGTGAGATTAGCACCGTGGTGACCACCCGTGGGTCCCTCGTGACAAGCTCTAAGGATATTAGAAGCTTCGGTACCAAAAACACAACGTCGAATAATTTGATCCACACAAGTCCGAAATAGGTAAGGGTCGTTCCAAAAGTAGAACTTGACATCACGAAAAAAATTTCGCCTTTGTTGAGTCGTCATACCCTTAATGATGAAGTTGCCCGCATGGTAATTTGCGATGTCCGCAAACTATGGGGTGGATGAGTCTTTCTTAGAATTCACTACACCAAGTGTCTCGAGAGGAAATGTTTTGGTGATTTCCTTGTTCTCGTACACACTTTGGTGAGGATCTTCCAAGCGAGAGAGATGATCTGCCGCTAGATTCTCGGCTCTTTTTTTGTCAAGTATTGTGACATCAAATTCATGTAAGAGGAAAATCCAACGAAGCAATCTTGGCTTTGCATCTTGTTTAGCCAAGAGGTACTTGATTGTCGAATGATCCGTATACACTATGCTTTTGGTCAAGACGAGATAAGGTCGTAATTTCTCAAATGCATACACCACGGAAAGGAATTCATTTTCCGTTGTGGTATACTTAAGTTGAGCCTCGGTCATCGTCTTGCTTGCATAGTGAATAGGAAAGAAGTGCTTTTCATGACGTTGTCCCAAAACGGCCCCAATAGCGTAATCACTTGCATCACACATTAGCTCAAAGGAGAGGTTCCAATTGGGAGCAACAAGAATGGGAGATTCGGTAAGTTTCCTCTTAAGGATTTCAAAGGATCATACACAATCTTCGTTAAAGACAAAAGGAGCATCTTTTTCTAGGAGGTGTGTAATGGGTCGAGATATCTTTGAAAAATCCTTGATGAATCGACGATAAAAGCCCGCGTGGCCTAGGAAACTCCTAACTCCCTTAACGGTTTTGGGATGAGGTAATTTGGCGATGACGTTTATCTTAGCTTTGTCTACCTCAATCCCCGCTTTCGAGACCTTGTGCCCTAAGACGATTCCTTCTTTAACCATAAAATGACATTTTTCCCAATTGAGCACAAGGTTGGTTTCCTCACAACGTTTCAACATGTGTTTAAATTTCCTAAGCACGAAGTGAACGAACTACCAAACACGGAAAAGTCATCCATAAAAACTTTCATCGTCTTCTCGGCCATGTATGAAAAATAGCCATCATACACCGTTAAAAAGTTTATGGTGCATTGCAAAGTCCGAATGGCATTCTACGATAGGCAAACGTTCCATATGGACACGTAAACGTAGTTTTTTCTTGATCACAAGGATCGATGGGGATTTGGAAGTAACCGGAAAAACCATCTAATAAGCAATAGAAATCGTTTCCCGCAAGACGCTCCAATATTTGATCCATGAAGGCAAGGGAAAATGGTCTTTATGAGTGGCGTCATTCAACTTAGGATAGTCGATACACACCCTCCAATCAGTCACGAGTCGAGTTAGAATTAACTCGTTGGCATCGTTTGGCACAACGGTCATTCCTCCTTTTTAGGGACACAATGAATGGGACTCACCCAAGGGCTATCGGAAATAGGGTAAATCATTCCCCCGTCAAGGAGTTTAAGGACTTCCTTTTTGATGACGTTATGAATTTTGGGGTTCACCCTCCTTTGATATTGGATTGCGGGCTTGTAGTCTTCCCCCATTAAAATTTTATGGGTACAAAATTTAGGATCGATTCCCTTAATGTCGGATAATTTCTATGCAATTGCCCCTTTGTGATCCTTCAAGACATCGATAAGTGCGGTTTTTTCATCATCCGAAAGATCCTTCGCAATAATAACCAGCAACTTATCGTCTCTTTCCAGGAATACTTATTCAAGATGAGGAGGAAGATCTTTTAACTCGAGGATTGGTGGTTCCTCGATTGTAGATTTGGGTTCGATACTCATAACCTCCACCGGCGGAGGAAATGGGAAATCGTTAAGAAAATCCTTGATAATCGAAAAGTCCTCATCATTATCGAGGTCTTCGTTAGAAGTTTGAGGTACATCAAACTCTTCCAAAGTAAAACCACCTCCTTCAAATGGAGTGAAGGATGGTGTCGAGTTATCAAGAATAGGATCGAGCATAGTGGGATTGCCACTATTTTCTTCATCACCAAAACCTAAAAATTCTTGTGAAAATTCTTCACAAACGACATCGATCATATCAATATAGTTTATGGCCGCTATAGAGTAAACATGAGAAAGTTTAGAGTTTTGTGTTGCGTTTATAACAAGTTCCTCGTCGTTGAAACGTAAGGTGATTTTCCTTGCATGCACATCAATAAGCGCTCTCAACGTATCTAAAAATGAACGACCTAAAATAAGAGGAACTTGAGGATCCGTGGGAATATCAGCTACGATAAAGTCTACTCGATAATAGAACTTTCCCACTTTCACAAAAATGTCTTCGGCCAATCCACATGCGGGAATCCTGGAATGATCGGCCATTTCGATAGACATTCTTGAAGGAGTAAGATTAGGAAGATTTAGCGACTTGAAGATTGAAAGAGGCATCAAATTAATACTAGCATCAAGATCGGCCAAGGCATATCATTCTTCCATATCTTGAATACCAAGCGGAATTAAAACTTACCGGGATCACCGACTTTTTGAGGTATGCAGTTAAGATAAACCGATGAACAACTAGACAATTTTTGAAATTTCTCCTTGTTGTTCAACATACTCTTAAAGTTAGCGGCAATCGAGGCATCATGATTAAAGCATCAGTGTGGTTTGAGCGGTACTTTGTGGGATTGTAATGTGCTCCTTTTCGACCACCACCTCGGGTTCTTCCTCAATTTCCTCCATCGTAGGAGTAATTGGTTGAGGAGTTGGTTCCTTAAAGGTCTTACCACTACGTGTGGTAATCACTTTCATCTCTCCCTTCGGGTTTGACACGGTGTTACTAGGAAAACCACCCGAAGAAGACGGTTTACACATTATAGCCTCAAACATGCTTGATATTCTATCCTCAAACTTAGATTGCCTTTTATCCGCCTTAAGCATCTCTTGTTTAATTTCATGTTGGCCTTGTTCCATTTTTTGTTGATTTTGTTGTAACCTTTGAAAGTTACTCTCCAATTTGTTTGTATGAGTCTTAAGTTCATTTGCAAGCTTGTTTTTCAACTCATTTTTCAAATCATTATTAAACTCGGATATTAGGCTAATTATCTCCCTTTGTATATTATCAAATCTAGCATCATTAGTCGTTGAATAATTCTCAAATTCATTTGGAAGATCTTTCACGTTTTGTAAACCTTTGTTGTTGTTTTGAAAATCACGGTTTTGATTTTTGTTTTGCACTTGATTATTAGTCCCTTGATTCCCATAGTTGTTACCCTTATAATTGTTCCTTTGATTTCCTTGGTAACCCACTTGATTGTTTCGATAATTCTTAGCATTTTGATTTGGTGGAAAATCCGGTGGAGTCAATTGATTAGTGCGGGTAACTTGACTTTTTTGGTTATAAGTTCTCGTGGACGCGTAGGCACTCGAAGTGTTACCACTGTTGGTAATGCACTCGGAGTGTAAAACCCACATGCTTTCACCATGAATAGTACCCTTATGATCGTACGTACATGATTAGAACTTTCCTTATTTAGCATGTTTACGTTTCACGATAGGAATTTACAAGTATTACGTACGTGTTATTACACGATAAGTATTTAATACGTATTAATGCACGATAATTATTTCAACAATAATTATAATCACGAACATACGAACATGAAATCATGAACGTAAATAATCACGAGCTTAATATTATGTATTTACGTATATTTATTACAAGTACGTATAAATATAAATTACGACACGAACGAACAAGAATTAAATAACATAAACACGACACATTAACACGTAAATATAGAACACGGGAAAAATCAACGGGTTCCCCATGTGGGTCCCACTTAGGCGCGGCATAGAACAAAAGATGGGGGCCAGCCCACTTTAAAATTTAACTAAAAAGGAATAAAAGAAGGAAGGGATTTTTCATATTACAGAAAGGTTAAAAAATCAAAACCCTCCTCCTCCTTCTTCCTTGTAGCCGCCGCCCATAACACCACCTCAAGGAGGTGTTTGTTGATCTTGGTTAATATAATTTATTGCAAGATCGTTCGTGATTAGTTTTCTTTTTTATTCACGTATAATCTTCTTAAACCTTTTCTTTGTAATTATTTATTAGATCTAAAAACATGAAAACATGGGGTTATTAAAACAAGTTAATAAACATGTAGATCTAATCAAGTGGGTATTAAAAATACATGGTTTAAGGGGGTGTTTGGTTCGACTAAGGGGTAGAACCGAGAGTAAGGGCTCTCGGTTTGGTTTTGTGGTTCGACCGAGAGGACCAAGGGACCCTGACGCATTTCGGGTTATCCTTGGTGGTTTAGGGGGTCTCGGTTGGAACACCACACGTACCACCGGTATAGGCTGGTGGTGGTTTGCCATGGTTAAGGGTTGTAGGCCGGTTCAAGGGTTAAACCGGTCCGGTTCATGACATGTTTAGTTTTAAAACACGGGTTCGGTTCACGAGTTATTTTTCAAGATTTATTATTTATTTTTACAAGTTAAATAATTACAAGATTAATTAAATTAATTTAACATGCTATGTAATTAATTTAATTTGGACATGACTTAGGTATTATTATTAATAATAATACACGATTTTAACCCAAGTATTTTATTAGTTAATCTAGACTAAGAAATTAATTAATTAATTTTCATGACCTAGGTTATATTAATAATAAATATTAATACATGTTTTAACCTAAGTATTATTACATTTTATTTAATTAAATCATGTTTTATTTAATTAAATCTTATAACCTATAGTTTATTTAATTTACATGTAATAATTAATACACTATATATCACAAGACTTTGAATATTAATCAGTAAAACTTAAGCTTATATATTATTAGCTTAATAGTCCAGCTTATTTCAAAATATGGAAACTTTCTATTTTTAGAAACTTATTTAATTAAGGCAACTAATCTATTTATGGAAACTTTCTATTTTTAGAAACATATTTAATTAAGGAAGCTAATCTATTTATGGAAACTTTCTATTTTTGGAAACTTTCTAGTTTTGGAAACTTTCTATTTTTGGAAACTTTCTATTTTAGGAAACCTGCTATTTTTAGAAAGTTACTTATTATTATACAACAAGTATAATAATACAAGAAATACAAGTAATACTTAATCAGAATAGACATAATACATGATAAACGCAGTATAAAGCTAAAATCAGTAAAACAAGACATGAACATATAAAACAAGCTAAAACATGATATAAAACCAGTTAAGTAGTCAGTAATCAGATACTTATACACGTATATTATTTATGTAGCATTAGTGATATCGAAGTAGGACTCTCTTCCGTTCGTCTTCTTCGTTCACTGGACACAAGGTACGGATTCTCCGTCCTTTCAGTATGGACATTCTTCCTTATTAGGATTCCCCGTATGCAGCCAACTGTTTTCCCCAGTATATGTTTTATATATTTTGATTGCTTATGTTTGATTAGATACCTAAAGCCATATACATGCATGACCAGTTTCACCTAGTTATGGAGGTACCATAACCATAACACTAGAGGCACCAGTGTTATGACTTCACCACGGTGGAGTGATAGCTCGTGGCGTCCCTTTCAGCTTTTGGCCATATTATTATAATATCATGTGGGCGTATGGGTGCATCCTAGGTTACAGGTTTTCAACAGATTATTCAGGTGAATGTGGTGTGTGCCTTGCATCCTTCACAAGGAGCTGATCCCTCCAACCCAAAAACTTATATTAAATTAGAGGCAGCCCCTCTAATTTGCTTGACGACGTCACCCCTCCAAGTATCCATGCACGTTGATATTTCATGACCTATATTGGCTAAATGGTAAACATGTTAAACAGTTTTTATGAGATAAACATAAGGCTTTTCAAACTATAAAACCAGTTTTACTAAGATATACCAGGTTATCCAGGACTTAGTCTTTTCCGCTGCTTTATGCTTATATGCTTATATTATTAATGCTTTACTTGTATATCCGTGCACTAAGCGTTATGCTCAGCCGTTTTTCCTTTCATGTTCCCAAAATGGCAGGTACTCAAGGACGCTCGTAGACTTTAAGCGTACGTGCATATGTATTGGAAGCTTCCTAGCCTTCATTACTTTATGCATTTCTTCATACTTTTGATACTCATTTCTATGGACATTGTTTAGTCCTTTTCATTTACAGTACTTATGTTTGTGTGTGATGAGTTCTACTTTTGGGATACTGATGTTTGTTTCCGGCATTTCCTTTATGGTCATGTGATGTTTTATACATTTATCCTTGTATGCTTTGATGACACGCCATAATCACGCGTGACATTCCATTTATCAAAATGGGGTGTTACAATTATGGTATCAGAGCCAAGGCTTCGACATGTAGGCTCTCAAAACACGACCTGTGATTTGTGGGTAGTCACTATGGTCTTCCTAGAACTGACAGTCGGTTTTCATGCATTCATCATTTCATGCATACATATATATGTCATTGTCACAGGTTTATGACTAAGTAATGGTTGGTACAGGACTGGCCCTATTAGTCGCATGTATTTTATCGAAACATTTAACTTTGGGACCGACCCATTGGCGTCCCCTCACCATGTCTTTTGTTTTGAGTGAACTGACCATAGGCGTTCACTCTCGCGCATATAAAAGTTTTCATAAAACTATATCATGCATTCATGTACTAATTTTCTTGCATAAAATTTTTCTCATGATTTATTGGTATAATTTTTTTTTCATGCATATATTTTATGTTTTGATCAGTTTAATCATGTATTTTATGTTATACTGTCAGATGGTTCTCACACGCGACCAAGAACAACTCAATGCAGCAATCCAAGCTGTAATGCAAGCTATGCTTCCTCAGTTGAGGAATGAAATCAGGGCTGAAGTGCATGCTGTCAACAATCAGCAGCAACACCCAATACCTCCTCCGCCTCCTCCAGCAACATTGGTCACATGGCTGGAGAGATTCAATAAGTTACGCCCTCGAGCTTTCGAGAGAACAGATAGCCCCAGTGAAGCTGAAAGCTGGTTGGCTCACAATGAGAAGATCTTTGATGCCATGGGCTGTGACCCCGTCTTCAAGTTGAGGTTGGCCTACTACCGGTTCGAAGGTGATGTGCTATCATGGTGGACGGCACTGAAGCAGTCTAAGGGAGGTGATGCTTGGGTGGCTGGTTTGACTTGGGCTCAGTGCAGGGATTTGGTGATGGGACAGTTCTTTCCCAAGGCTAAGCAAGACAAGCTGAAGAGAGAGTACCATGGAATCCGACAGAGAGCTGGGGAGAATAGCAACGAGTTCATGCAGCGCTTTCTTCGCTTGGCTGGATTTCTTGGTGCAGCAGCAGGTACTCCCGAAGAACAAGCACACCACTTCCGGTGGTCTCTTCGTACATCGGTCGCAAACAACTTGGTGTGTGCTACGTTCAACATAGTGGCACAAGTGGCCGATGTGGCACGTAAGCTGGAGATGCTGCAAGAAAGAGAAGAGTTCGGGGACGCAGAGAGACCCGAGAAGAGGTAAACATCCGTATTTAGCGGTGACCAAACCGTATTCTTTCAGCATATTTACATCTCTTTTAAACTGTATCTTCCAGGCAGAAGACTGGGGACTGGTCTCAGCCGGCTACTCAGCAACAGCCTACTCAGCCCAAGGAAAATGGTTAGACTCATGACCGTTCTGCTACGGATAGGCGTGGCGGTAATGATAATTACCGTTGTTGGAAATACGTTTTTATGTATTCATGAAGGATCGGTCGCTCCAACGATATATTAATGTATTGGGCTCGTGATCTAGTTAGTAAACATATAGTCCATATAGCCCACATGTAGGGTGGGCTATATAAACCCCCTCCTATCATGTTAGGAGGGGTTGGTCATTCACTTTTCATACACTTAATCTAATCTTTCTTTATTCTCTCCAACCTCTCTTTACTTTCTCTCTCTACATCTTCATCTATCTCTTTAGATAATCACAACACAAGGATAATCCAAAGATTACGAGGACCTACAAATGGTATCAAGAGCCTTGGTTTGATTGGTTTGTTCTTGTGTTCTTGATTTTGTGTTTTGATCATCCATACCCACGTCCAATTTTTTTTGGTGTTTTTTGTGGTTTGATCGTCGTCAAAATCATCTATCTATTCGTGTTAGTGATTTGGGTTACTTGGATCGCTCAAAAACGCAAAAATTTTTGGGTGTTTGATTCATTTTTAGGCTTAGAATCTCAAATTGGTTGTGTTATTCTACTGTCCGAGAAAAGTGGTAAGTTGGTATCCATAGTACGATCTGATTGTTGCGATTGCATAAACCCTGGGGTTTCTACTTGCGATCCAAGGTCACGATCACTCGCTGCGATCACGAGTACGATCACTCGTTGCGATCACGAGTACGATCACTCGTTGCGATCACGAGTACGATCACTCGTTGCGATCACGAGTACGATCACTCGCTGCGATCACGAGTACGATCACTCGTTGCGATCTGAGTACGATCGTTGGGTACGATCAAACGAGTGCGATCAGAGTACGATCGTTGGGTACGATCAAGTAGTACGATCTGAGTGCGATCATAGTGAGTGCGATCACCAGTACGATCTGAGTACGATCGTTGGATACGATCACTAGTACGATCAGAGTTCAATCCAAGTATGATCAGGGAGTGCGATCGTGGGATTCGATCACTGGATACGATCATTGGTTGCGATAGTAGGGTACGATCACTCGTTACGATCTAAGGTTACGATCTCCACTACGATCCAGTGTTGCGATCTAACATTTTCAAAAACGTGTTTTTGAAAATTTTTAACCGTGTGTAATTTTGTCTTGGAATTTTTTGGTTTATTGAGAACAATTATTTAGGGGATTTAAACAATTTTCTTCAATACTCAAGGAATTTAATCGACAAGGACAAACACTTTAACCTTCTTTCATTGATCGCTCGACAAGTAATCTTTACCTTCATATATCATCGAATTTCAATGGAATCGTTTAATTCAACATCTCAGGAGGGAGAATTACATCTTATGCAAAACACAGCTAGAGAAAGTGGTATAACTTCTTTTCGACTACTCCAGTCTCATCTAGTGACCATTTCTTGGTTTCAAGGAGGAAGCGAATTTCTGACACTCTTCGGTCAAGATCGTTATATATTCATCGATTCAGTATTCCTCAACTTGAACCAACTAGCTGAGCAACTTCACAAAGAAGACTTTAATCACTCTGCATCAACATCTGCATATCAAGCTCTAGTGACACAACTTACGCACTTCTTCAAATTCAACATCGTTAAGTCTGACAATTCAGGGATATGTCAGTCATTTCTTCAGTACACACAAACGGAGGTTAAAGAGTTCTGTGGTACATTGTTGAAATTAATGACATCAGTCTCGTCTTCGATTTATGAAAGATCCCGACTTCAGCAAGCGTATGATAATGGAGTGCAAGAATCTACGATGCAGATGCAAGAGGAGAATGATCATACGGTTGACAACTTGGAGCCTAAAGATTGCAAGAGCAAGGATTCGGGAGGAAAGCATGATACAAGCAGCATGTCAGGGATTGATGACACCATACCCGTATATGACAAAGAGTCTACAAATACGGTACAAAGGAATGTGGTATATGATGTCTATGCCGATGAACTACCGCATGTTGCGCATTCCGAACCTAATTATGACAAACATGGGATGGAAAAGGGTGATAGTTTTATCACTTCAGATTCATCCGATGTGAGTCAAAATGGGAGAGAAATTGTTCAGAATGCTATAGTACATCATGATAAATGCTTTATGACTGCTTCTCTAACCGATTCTGATTCCAAGATTAAAGAGCTTGAAACGATCTTAGCTCAGCAATCTAAAGCTCTTGAGGATGCCAAATTTGAATTTTCGAAGAAAACGGATAAATTTGAAAAGTATTTTGAAAAATTTGAAAATTCAAACGTTATTCTAGAAAGAAAATTAAATCAAAAAATTCAAGATTCTAATGCTGAAAAAGATAATTTTGTGAAACAAATTAATTTGCTAGAATTTAAGTTGGCATCCCAAGATAAATTGCTTAAAGATAATGAGAATTTAAAGGCCCAGGTTCAGGAAAAGGTTTTTGCTATAGCTGCTTTGAAAAACAAATTAAGGAAAACTAAAGGAACTAGTGTGGACACTAAGCTTGGAAAACCATCAATCTTGGGGAAACCGCCTCAAATTCAGTCTGTTAGACAACCGACTGCATTTAGATCCGAGCGACCAAAATCCTCGAGACCGCGGTTTGCCTTCGAAGTTGATATGGTTCATCTTTCTAGACCAGTCACTCCACCATCTAGGCCCAATGTGACTAAAACAGCTTTTGCAAGACCTAATCACATGATTGCATCTAGTCTCCCTAGACATAATCCAAAGAATACGTCTCGAACTAGTTCAAATAACGTTCGCCATACATTTGATCTAAGGGAAGCTAAGCAAAAGACACAAGTAAGAGATAGGAATTTCAAACCTAGTCAGATGCCTTCTAGTTTACCCAACACTGCTAACCGTAGCATGTCACATCCTAGGAGCATCAATCAATCATCTAGGAATTCTAGATCTTACTCGGACATTAAATATGCTACTTGTAAAACATGTAGGAAATTTGTCTTTAAAGGCAATCATGATTCTTGTATCAAAAAATTACTTAATAAGGTGAACTCCCGTGCTAGACTTAAATCCCAGTGGGTAGTTAAAATCAAACCCGTTGGTAAAATGTGGCGCCCCACTGGTAGAACTTTCACTCTTGTAGGAAACGAGTGCCCTTTAACTAGGATAGTCTCTGATTCTACTAATATTACTAGGGAGGAAATTGGTAAGGAGGATACATCACTTAAGCCTGAACTTAAGGTTTTCTATAAAAGGAAACGTTTACCAGCTAAGACAAGTGAATCATCTCCTCCGGTCACCTCTAGCACAAGAAAAGAAAACTGTGAACCCCCACTTGCTTCTAAGATAGATATCGCTAACCCACATAAAATCATACAAACTCCTAATGAGATTATAGGTACCAAAGTCCACGTTCAACAAGAACGCAACGGTCCGATCTTTACATATCGTTCAACTAAGGACACTCTTAGAGTTTGGTTACTGAAGAAGCTGATATCAAAGAAACAAGTGTCTCAGGGGATTCGCAGTTAAACATCATGTACAAGGACTTATAGTCACATTACAGAATATAACTCGATCTTCAAAAAAAGGAAAGTTTATCACCAATGATAAATTTATCCTCACAACGAGAAATTATTTTTTCTCGGGCATGAGCTTATATTAAAAATATTCAAAGTATTTAAGCTCATGCACAATGGCGTATAATTATATTTCAGATTATACCCCAGACCTCAAATAAAGGAAAGATTATCTTTTATGAGAACTTTACCTCATAACGAGAAATTCATCTTTCTCGGTCATGAGCTTTACGTTAAAACATTCAAAGTTTTTCAAGCTCATGAAAACGACTTCTAAGTAAATGTCAACTTAGGACTCGTTCTTCTGTTAAAAGGAAAGTTTATCGCCGATGATAAACTTAACCTTACAACGAGAAATTAATTTTTCTCGGGCATGAGCTAATATTAAAAACATTCGAAGTTTTTAAGCTCATGCACAACGACTTACAGTTAAATATCAGACTGTAACTCGGACTTCATATTTAGGAAAGCTTATCTTTAAAGATAGCTTATCCTCGCAACGGGAAATTAAATTGTCTCGGTCATGAGCTTGTCTTAAAACATTCCAAGTTTTAAGCTCATTAAGGAAAGTGTATCTTTTAAATAAGAGAACTTTTCTTCATAACGAGAAATTAACCTCTCTCGGTCATGAGTTTTACGTTAAAACATTCAAAAGTTTTCAAGCTCATGAAAACGACTTCTAAGTAAATGTCAGCTTAGAACTCGATCTTCAGATAAAAGGAAAGTTTATCGCCGATGGTAACTTATCCTTAACAACGGGAAGTTTACAACTTCTCGGACTTGAGCTCGTTTTGTAAGATATTCAACATCTTAAGCTCAAGCAATTGGTTTTCAAAACTTTGAACACAATTTTTAGAGAATTTCTCAAAAGGTTTTTCTAAATCTTTCAAAATTGTGTGTTCAAAAATGTTTTGATAAAAAGAGCATGTCTTCTGGAATCGATAATATTTACGACACTAGAAATGTCATTCAATAATGACAGGGGGTTGTAAATAAAGTTCGAGCAGAAGTTCAAATGTTTTAAAACATGCTCAAAATGGTTTGCTATTATTTCAGATAGTAACCCGCTTTTCATATTAAAGTCAAGAATTTCACCGGAAAGCTTTGACTCAACAACGGGAATTAATTTTCTCGGGCATGGTTTACTTTATAACCTTGTAAGGGATTGTGTTTACGGAATAACACAATCTAACACGAATATATGTACGATTCAGTGCATTTATTTGTTAAAACAAGAGAAGTCTTTTTTTATGAAGTTATCATCTCCACCAACCGTAGCAGTTTACAATTGATATCTACATACTCGACGATGCGACTACTCAAACGGCGACTACAGCTCTTTCAATAGAACACGGGTCAACAATTGAGGGGGAGCAATTGTCCAGCATTCAGAATCTTTGACGCTAAAAGTGCCAAGTTCACATGTTGGTGTCAAGACAACGATATCAATCGTACACATGGAGTCAAGAGATAACTTCAGACATGATAAGGCAATCAACATTCGTGAACAAGAACCATGTGCTTCTTTCATATGATGTTCTCCATCATTCAGGTCCAACCTCATAAATTGCTAATCTTGTGAATACATTATTATATATGATCTTTGCACGTGATAAATACCTTACACTTATGTTTAAAAGGTATTTAATTTACGTTTCAAGTACACCCTCATTAATTTGAAGGGGAGCTTGTGTAATTCATGAAGATAATTGGCTTTGCATTTTTCTTCCCAAATTTTCTTAAAATGCTATTAAATCAATTGATATTAAAAACATCGATTGGGTTAATATTTTTAATATGGGGGAGAAAATGTGATTTAATTTGGGAAATTATCACAACTGGTTTGACTTAATGTGTTGGCTCATCCCGACATATGTGAAATGTTTTCGAATATCGTGGCATATGTTAAGGGGGAGCAAAACGGATTTGCATATCAAAATGGATTTTCATGGTGACATATACTTACCCAAAACCCATTTATTTCACGACGATGAAGATTGTGGTGACATAAGGATGGTAGGATAGGTTAAGTCCAATGATTCTTCTTAAACCGGAGGAATCTTCCCAAGGACATTCCATAGCTAGAAATAGTAGTCCTTAGGAAAGTTGGAGAAAGGATTGTGAATGTAGCTGAATGCCGACCAAGTACTTAAGTTAGCACTGGAACAATCACAATAAGGTGCTAGTTATGACGTATTGGTAAGCAT
Source organism: Glebionis coronaria (assembly GCA_025667525.1). Classification (NCBI taxonomy): domain Eukaryota; kingdom Viridiplantae; phylum Streptophyta; class Magnoliopsida; order Asterales; family Asteraceae; genus Glebionis; species Glebionis coronaria. Next base: position 646,496 of record JANFOE010000079.1, on the reverse strand, counting down.
TGAAGGGGTTGAAGAATGAAAAAGAATTGTAAAGATAAAGGGTGTAAAGAAAGAAGCCCTCCTTACAACCTTAGGCAGAAACCGAGTCAATACATATGCTATTGAGATCACTTTAATGATTCTTGATATTGAAGATAGACATCATGGACCCAGTGATGCATTGCACAACCCATCCCAGCTAACTCAGATATCTCTTAAAAAGTATTTGTTTTATTCACACGGAGACAACGCATTATCTATCGATTTACTCACTCCGAGTAAATTGGTATTGAAAAGGTGGCACTCCTCTCCAGCCTCCGATCACTAAAATCCAAAGTGCACAATCAAATCTAGAGCCATTTGAGATCATCAAATATCTCATTAGGACACACTTCCATATTCCCTTGCTTCTTCACACTCTTTGAAAAGTAAGAAAGATATTAAGAGTCCTACGCAAAATCTTCATGATCTTGCCTGAACATCTGAGTAATACGAAAGTATTTACAATGAAGATGAAAATCCTTCTTGAGCGAATATCAAAAAGCTCATGGTAGGTGACTTGTGCGATTCTTTATGAATCAAACTTGTGATAACTGGAAAGCAACAGTGGTTTAATTCTTAACCGAATTCAAACACGTTCCAGGCCTCTACGCAAAATCTTAGTGGTCTTTCCAGAACACTCAGAGTGATACCTTAGTGTTCACAGTGATGAGTGGAAATCCTTCTAGTGTTAACCTCAAACAGCACTTGGTAGGTAACTTGCAGGATTCTATACGAATCAAGCTCTTGACAACTGGAAAGCAACGATGGTGCGGTTCTTAATTGAATTTCACTTGTTCCAGGAACATGAATTGACGGCTTCAAATCATGAGGATATTATTATCCAAATGATTCACTCTTTATGTTTGAAGTCAGCTTTGGACGGTCGAATAAAGAGAACGGGTGTACCCGCGAAATCTTGTCAAGGAGGTTCTTAATTGAAACTACCTGTCACAAGTACGATATTTTATATCGTCCAACGGTCTTCACTGACCGGAGGTAAAATGCTACCGAATTAGAATGAAATGTTCAAGGCCATTTCATCCGTGTATATGTTTTGTTGCTAACTGTCTTATGCAGCATAACAAGAAGGTGGCATTGTGGTGTACAATCCAGAAGAAGTCGTCACGACATGCTTATACCGTATGCACTTAATACTTCATCAAATTCAAGAAAGTCTAAAAGTCAAGTCTTCTGCTGTATCAAATTCTGAAGCTTTCAAGAATTTATAAAAGTATAAGTATGTGGAACATGAAGTCACGAGGAGGAAAATTTCACAAGTGATGAATGCACAAGGTCAAAGCAAGGAAATATGCTCAAGACTAAAGTCAAAGATCACATCAAGCATATTCACAAGAACAAGATCGAAGACTCAAGCATAGATGCTAGGTTTAAGATTTTGTAAAAATATGTGACCTCCCTTAGGGGGAGATTGTTGGAAATACGTTTTTCCCAATAAAGTCTCGGTCACATCTTAGTTAGCATAGATCACGAGATATAGAATATTTAGAACATTGTCTCTTGGAGCGACCTCCCTTAGGGGGAGATCGTTGGAAATAGGTTTTTACGTATTCATGAAGGATCGGTCGCTCCAACGATATATTAATGTATTGGGCTCGTGATCTAGTTAGTAAACATATAGTCCATATAGCCCACATGTAGGGTGGGCTATATAAACCCCCTCCTAGCATGTTAGGAGGGGTTGGTCATTCACTTTTCATACACTTAATCTAATCTTTCTTTATTCTCTCCAACCTCTCTTTACTTTCTCTCTCTACATCTTCATCTATCTCTCTATCTCTTTAGATAATCACAACACAAGGATAACCCAAAGATTACGAGGACCTACAACCGTAACAACGCTGGACACTCCAACAGCAGCAGGTCCTTATACTTACTCATTTTTCTTATGATTACATGCTATAATTCATAACTCTGACACATTAGAATCTTCTACCAGGAATCATGGTAACGGGAGGGACCAGAACCAGATAGGTTCACAGCCTAACCGTCCAGCTATCACTAGTATTCCATCTTACGAACTATCCGCATTGTCCTTTGTACCTATTATCATGTCTCATGTATATTGTTCTTATCAGGCTCTCAGCCAGTCAGGACACCTGCTGGAGGATATACTCATCCTCTTTGCACTACCTGCAACCATAGGCACCCAGGGCCATGTCGCCGCGACAGCGACGCATGCTTCAAGTGTGGTCTTCCTGGCCATCGCATGAAGGACTGCCGCTAGGGCGAGATGGAGGACACATCGGGACATGCTGATACCAAGCCACCTCCTACTAGTGGACGCGTTTACACGACATCTCACGATCAGGCCAATAAGTCTACAGGTAACATCACTGGAATCTTGTATATGTATGGTCAAGCTGCATGTGTTTTATTTGACACGGGTGCTACTCACTCGGTCATTTCTACTGCTTATGCTTATTGGGAATAAAATTAGCTAAGTCACTAGAACGCTGACAAGAGGAAATTGGACGCTGACAAGAGTAAACGAGGCGCTGACAGATGAGACGATGATAAGAATTATCAAGGCGTTGACAAGAAGAATCTTAAGACAAAGACAAGGACTAAATCTGCCAATGATGAATTCTTTAAGCTGGTGGACAAAATATGAAGATAAGAATTCAGAATATATTCTTAATGTTTAAAAAGATTTAGTCAATAAGTTATGTTTATCTTATGTCTCTTCCTAAAATAATTTATCTTAGCTTTTTGTAAAAGGCTCCTTAAACCTATAAAAGGAGGCCTTAGGGTTAGACATAAAACACATCTTTTCACACACCTCTTCCACATATCTCATAACACTTTCATTGTAATCATTCATTGATATTATTAATCAAAGTGAAAGTTTGGTTTATTTTGTTTTGTTCTTTGTTCTAAGTGTTAAATTCCGCATAACACTTAGTTTGTTCAATACAACAATGTTTCTCTACGTATTATACTTGATTCGATCTCGATAATACAAAGCTAAATCGATCTAAGTTTGGGATCAAAAAGTGGTATCAGAGCTTGTTTAGAAACTTTGGTTTGAAGAACGAGATCCAATACCGTGAGGTGAACCAGGCTAAGGAAGAAGGTGAAGAAGAATCTGATGATGTTTTCAGTCAAGGCCAAGTCTACTTCAAGTTCTAACTCATCTTCTTCATCTGATAATGAGGTATGTGATGACTCTTCTTGTCGTTTAAATACTGAAAGACTTAACAAAGAGGTTTTAAGATTGTTAGATGATGTGAGTACTGAATGATGCAAACTGTCTAACTATCAAATTGCTCTCACTCAAACTGAAAAGACAGTTTTTGAGTATAAGAAAATGGAGTTTGACCTAAAAGATAAAATCAATATTTTAAAACATGATTTAAACTCTAGTATGGATATTAGAAACATCATGGAGAGAGTCAATGCTGAATTACAGGCTAAGTTAGATGAGGCTATAAAAAATAAGGATAATGTAGACCTTAAAATTCAGAGATTTGATAGAGCCTCACAAACCCTAGAAAAATGTGTTAGTGAACAAAGGGATTTTAGGGATATGTATGGGATTGGGTTAAAAGAATATGTTGCTGTTCCACCACCTGCTGGGAACTTCTATGGTGTCCATAGAAAGGATCTCTCTTGGACTGGTATTCCAGAACTCCAAGAAGAGGAATTTATTCCTCCACCTAGAGTTCTCTCTCTAGTTGAGGTATATCAACAAAAGGTTATTGACCTAGAAGAGTGGAAGAAGGCCAACCCCACTTTGTTTGTTAAGGGTGGGATGCTTAGTGAGAGTCCATATGTGCCTATACCCATTGAGAGTCCAGTAGTATCTACACCTATCACTGTGACCAATCCCATCACTGGAAAAGCTGTTAATCTTGGCTCCCCAATTAAGAAACAACCTATCGTTAAATACGCTGAAATGTATAGGAAACCTAGGTCATTCAAAAGCCAAGCAAGTGTTAATGGGACAGGGTTTTATCAGTCTAAGCCTAAGTTTGTGTCCAAAAAGGCTTGTTACTCATGTGGGAGCTTCTCACATTTGGCCTATAATTGTGTCAGTAGATACAATTCATTCGCTGACAATAGGTCATCCAATGTCAACCATAGACCTTTTGTCCACACTAGACCACAGGCTACTAGACCAGCTCCTTTCTTCTCTAAGGCAGCTAATACCCAAGGTCAAAGACCCTTTTAAAAGACCAACACTTGGTCAAACAGACAGTATGTTCCTGTAGCAAACCCTAATTTGGGCACTGACAAGAACAAATTCAGCGCTGACAAGAAAAAATTCAACGCTGACAGGAACAAGTTCAACGCTGACAGGAACAAAAGCAACGCTGACAGCTCCAAGTGTTGTATGAGACCTTATTTTAGATCATATAAACAAAGATACCAGGTTAATAAGTGTCAAGGGTCTGAAGCATCATCCCACTTAACATGGAAATCTAAACAAGAGAAAAACTCTAATTTTAATGGTATTTCAATGACTTGCAATAGATTTAAATATCTTGAGAAGGTCATTACTAGTCTTATTGGAACAAATTGGGTGTTTAGGTCACAAAGGGATGAACATGGATTTGTGGTAAAGAATAAGTCCACTCTAGTTGAACAACTAGACAGATCCAAGTTTGACAAGGCTTAGATCTCCAAAGAAAACTTATTTGTTTTCTTTTTGAGTAGCCTATCCAAAAGAAGGTTAATGATCAAGGATATTGGGATAATGGATGCTCAAGGAACATGCATTGTTGGTCTTTCCACTGATATTATTTTTATCCATTGACATGTTATCTCTACCCATTATCATGGGATAAGGTAGCCTCTGTTGGTGTGTGTTTTTGTGGTTTTTGTCTAACTATGCAGGAAAATGGAGCTACATTTGGATGGATACAAAGTTGCATAATTTATTTATGATGGTTGGAATGTTTACATTCCTGTCTTGAAATAAACTTTTGCTTCTTCACATATAATGATATGTATGCTTCTGTTAAGGGGAGGTAAACCTCTAGGTTTTTGGGTACTCTTAGAGCACTCTTGCACAATTCTAGATTGTGTCCACTGGTGAGTACGATTTAGTTTTCTAATTCGTGAGGCACTGTAGCATGCAAAGTTGATATATTGTGCATGCTGCCAAGACTTTTGACCTAGAATTGGGTGTGGTCGTATGGGTGACTTGGGGTAGATATATTTTTGGGTTACTTGGGGAGTTGCAAAAGTTTTATATGAGTTAACTTTCTCTTTGGGGCATTTGTGAACAAAGGACTCTAGAGTTCATGTGTGTCTATCATGCTTTTGCATGAGTGTATGCATGAATACTGTTTGTCACTCTTGCTTATTAGAGACTAGTTAGTTTCCTTAGGATTATTACCTTTGTTTGTGTTTTAACTAAGGTTTTATGCATTCTCAAGTACATTTTATGCTATGCCATCTTAGCTGATGTCATTTTTAAACTTCTTTATAGACCCAAAACGTTTCATCACCCTTACATTTTTCAAAATTTTGGATATCTGGAAGCCTAATGATCATTGAGATGTTTTTCCTAGTGATTGACATCTAGTAGCAGCAGAGATCACTTTCACAAGGGTGTATAGTGTTATGGAGATGGCTGAGACTATTGGAACTAGCTTTAATGCAGGTCAAGTCAGTCTTATCATCAGTAAGTCCATCCCCATGTCCTATGAATCAACATTGAGGATTCATTTCCCGAATGTGGATGAGGACAGTATGAAACCTTTGACATTAATGGAATTGACGAAAATCTGTATTAGCTTGTAAAAGCATAATACAGAAATGGTACAAATTGTTAAGGATCACTGTTTTGAACTACTAGACTTGTTGTTTTGGAAGCTGATGCAAGGAGAACGTTATTGGTTCCGTCCTTGTACATTGATCTTGGAGAGGAGTCTTAAAAAAGAGGAGGAGCAATCGAATTTAAGTGACAAAAGTAATAAAGAAAGCTCCAAAGACTCTACAGGTGCTGAAGATGATTAAGACCAAGTGAAGGCTGACTATACAAGTGATTTGAGTGATTAACTTTTTGAGGTTTATTCATACTCAAATTCAAAGATAGAGCATGTTTGTAAGAATCCTCTCTGTATGTTTTATTTTATTCAGAAACTTGATTACTAGAGTAGATATCAAGTTTAGGGGAGGATTGTTGGGAATAAAATTAGCTAAGTCACTAGAACGCTGACAAGAGGAAATTGGACGCTGACAAGAGTAAACGAGGCGCTGACAGATGAGACGCTGATAAGAATTATCAAGGCGTTGAAAAGAAGAATCTTAAGACAAAGACAAGGAGTAAATCTGCCAATGATGAATTCTTTAAGCTAGTGGACAAAATATGAAGATAAGAATTCAGAATATATTCTTAATGTTTAAAAAGATTTAGTCAATAAGTTATGTTTATCTTATGTCTCTTCCTAAAATAGTTTATCTTAGCTTTTTGTACAAGGCTCCTTAAACCTATAAAAGGAGGCCTTAGGGTTAGACATAACACACATCTTTTCACACACCTCTTCCACATATCTCATAACACTTTCATTGTAATCATTCATTGATATTATTAATCAAAGTGAAAGTTTGGTTTATTTTGTTTTGTTCTTTGTTCTAAGTGTTAAATTTCGCATAACACTTAGTTTGTTCAATACAACAAAGTTTCTCTACGTATTATACTTGATTCAATCTCGGTAATACAAAGCTAAATCGATCTAAGTTTGGGATCAACAATGCTAAGAATGTTAGGATACTTCCCATGCCACTAGAGAATATACTAAATATTTCCACTCCTTTACGAGACTCTGTACGCATAACCCATGTGTACAAGAGCCTTCCCCTAGAGTTTGGTGACAAGATTCGTCCTGTTGATGCACTTCCGCTGGACATGAATGATTTTGACATGATTTTGGGCATGGATTGGCTATCCCATCATCATGCTACCATAGACTACCATTCATATTGAGTCATCTTTGGTGATGTTAATGCGCCAGAGTACATTCACAACGGGTTCGTACCCGGAAGGTCTGTACAAATCATATCAACCCTGCAAGCACGTGCATTACTTTCACATGGTTGTGAGGGCTATCTAGCTACTGTTCATGACATGGATGCTGAATCCCCATCAATTCAAGATCAACCGATAGTGTCAGAATTTCCAGAAGAACTTTCGGGCATACCACCTGCACGTGAAGTAGAATTTAATATCGAGCTCATCCCATGAGCTGAGCCGATTTCCAAGGCTCCTTATCACATGGCTCCCACAGAGTTGAAGGAGCTGAAGGATCAATTGCAAGAACTTCTGGAACGAGGCTTCATTCGACCGAGCGCATCTCCATTGGGCGCACCGGTCTTATTCGTTAAGAAGAAGGACGACAATATGCGACTTTGCATAGACTATCGCGAGCTCAACAAGATTACCATCAGGAATAGGTATCCACTACCACGCATAGACGATCTGTTTGACCAACTCCAAGGGGCCAAACATTTCTCCAAGATTGATCTAAGGTCAGGCTATCATCAGCTACGTGTTAAAGAGCAGGACATCGCCAAGACTGCTTTCCGTACCCGCTATGGCCACTACGAATTTGTAGTCATGCCATTTGGCCTTACTAAGGCTCTAGTAGTGTTCATGGATTTGATGAACAAAATCTTCCATGAATTTCTGGACAAGTTCGTCATTGTCTTCATTGACAACATCATGATATTCTCTAAGTCCAAGGAGGAAAACGAAGACCATCTTCGTACAGTATTATAGATTCTTAGCCAGAAGCAGATGTATGCTAAGTTCTCCAAGTGTGAGTTCTGGTTAGACAAGGTGGCATTCTTAGGTCACACTGTATCAGCAGAAGGAATCACGATGGATCCAGCAAAGGTTGAGGCTATTACCAAGTGGCCAAGACCGACATCAGCGACTGAAGTTCGCAGTTTCCTTGGCTTAGCTGGTTACTACCGTAGGTTCGTGGAGAACTTTTCCCGTTTAGCACTACCATTGACCAAACTGATGCGGAAAGGGGAGAAATTCATCTGGATTGAAGAGAGAGAGAAGATCTTTGAAGACCTAAAGCAGAAGTTAGTATCTGTACCGATTCTTACTCTCCCATCTGGTACAGGTGGATTTCAGATCTATAGTGATGCATCGGGGAAGGAACTTGGCTGTGTTCTCATGCAACATGGGAAAGTGATCGCGTACGTTTAACCGCACCTTAAGAATTATGAGGAAAATTACCCTACGCATGACTTGGAACTTGCAGCAGTCGTGTTTGCATTGAAGATATGGAGGCACTACTTGTATGGAGAATCATGTGACATTTTCACGGACCACAAGAGCTTGAAGTACATCTTCACTCAACGTAAATTGAACATGATACAGGGGAGATGGTTGGAGCTGTTGAAGGATTATGATATTAATCTGCAGTATCATCACGGCAAGGCAAATGTAGTGGCAGATGTACTTAGTAGAAAGTCCGGAATGATCAACGGCATTGAGATAAAGGAGGAAATTATTAGAGACTTGGAGCGACTAGACATAGAGATCATGGTACGTGGACAGCACGGTTACTGGGCTAATCTTAGAGTGGAACCCGAGTTACTCTCTAAGATCAAGGAAGCTCAAAAGGATATGGTGAAATCTGGGCGATAATTCAGAATTTGGAGAAGCAGACAGAATTTCGAGTAGACGCAGATGGTACCTTATGGCAGGGCACGAGAGTTTGTGTTCCTGATGATCAAGAACTCCGGGAAGCATTGTTAGCTGAGGCTCATAGCTCCCCATTATCTATTCATCCTGGTTCGACCAAGATGTACCATGACATCAAGCAATACTTTTGGTGGAGAGGTATGAAACAGGATGTTGCGACTTATGTCTCCAAATGTCTTACCTGCCAGCAAGTTAAGATCGAGCATCAGCGATCTGGCGGTCTTCTTCAACCATTAGATATTCCAGAGTGGAAGTGGGATAAAATCACCATGGATTTTGTTACCGGTCTTCCGCCGACAAAGAAGAAGCACGATGTGATTCGGGTTATCGTTGATCGACTTACCAAATCAGCTCATTTCTTACCGATCCGCAAGGAAGATTCAGTCAGTAAACTCGCTGATACTTACAAGAAAGAGATCATGAGACTTCATGGTTCTCCATCCAGCATCGTCTCAGACAAAGATCCTCGTTTTACTTCGCGATTCTGGAGAAGTCTACAGAAAGCTTGGGGTACAAACTTAAGCTTAGCACGGCTTTTCATCCTCAAAGAACGATTCAGACATTAGAAGACATGTTGAGGTCATGTGCGTTGGAATGGACGGGATATTGGGACGACTATGTCTGTTTGGTAGAGTTTGCATACAAAAACAGTTGGCACAAAAGTATCACGTGTGCTCCGTTCGAGATGTTGTATGGCAGGAAGTGTCGCGCCCTAATCTGCTGGGATCAGGTTGGTGAGTGAACACTTGAAGGACCAGAAATGATAGAGTTGACTAAAGAGAAGGTCGTAGTAGCTAAGCAGAAACTGCAAGAATCACGGTCACGTCAGAAGACTTATGCAGACAAGCATCGTAGGGACTTACACTTTAACGTAGGAGATCACATTTTCCTTAAGGTCTCGCCGGCACGTGGGGTTAGGCGTTTTGGAATCAAATGGAAGCCCAGTCCTCGATTCATTGGACCGTTTGATGTCATTGAGCAAGTCGGTGAAGTATCTTACCTTTTAGCGTTACCTTCCCAGCTTTCTCATGTCCACGACGTTTTTCATGTGTCCTTACTCAGAGGGTAAAAGTATCATCCCCTTCACATGGTTCAGTATCCATTGGAACAGATTCGTGAAGATCTCACTTTCATAGAAGAACCCGAACGAGTTCTTGACAAACAAGAACGAATCATGAGAAGGAAGACGATCCAATTCGTCAAAATCCTTTGGAGGGATCATACTGTGACAACCCGTCAATTTATGGTCGATATTTTTATTCTCAATAGTTATTTGGAAACATTATTTTAATGTTAAAATATGAAATCACTTATTTTTGGGAAGAAATTTGGATTTACGTCTTGAAGTAGCATCGACTACGTCTAAACCAGAGGATTCAACGTTACGTGCTTACGTTTACATACACCGTCTTTGGTGACAGTCCGACATTTCAGAAAATAAATTTATCCGTGAATATTATTTTGGAGTTCTAAATTTGTGTTGGTTCATAAACTCACAAATTTACGAGAAGAAATTAGGACTTACGATTTTATTTTAACGTCCTTTACGACTAAACCGGAAACCTTAGGATTACGTATTTACGTTTTTGAACTCCGTTTTTGATGAAACAATTTTTATTAAATTCGTTTTGTGCCATTGATTCAAAATTTATAAAAACCTCTTTCGTAAAACGACCCGAGGGCACGCAAATCGAGGAAATTAGAATCGAGGTATACCCATAAATTAGTGGGATGAGAGAAGATAAATCTTGCCCCACCCCACTCAATATGGGTGGCCAAAGTAAGCCACAACATCCATTTGGTGGCAAGTTTTAAGAAGTGACTTAACACTTGTCACTTAAGCTTAAACATTAAGCTACATACACAAAAAAACCACTCCACTAAACAACTTGCTCTCATTTCCACCATGCAATACCACACAAATTTCTCTCATCTCACTCAAATGTGCCGTCCCATATTACCCTTTAAACATCAATTTTGATCAAAATCAACCATGAAATCTCATGTTATATACACATATGTTGAAGCCCTTTTGAAACCCTATTGATTGGTGGTGCTTATAACATACAAGGAGGAGTTTTCATGGAGTAGTAGGGCTGATTTTCAACATGGTGTTTATGAAGAATGGTGATCTTGAAGATGGTCTTGGCTATGCACAAGTTTCTCCATCCAAATCCATGTCAAACTCATAACTTACATCAACTTGGTGGTATAAAGATTGTCCTCCTCATCCTCTTGTTATTTTTACTATGTAATCATGTATTTTATTTCCTATTGTATATGTATATGATGATTATATGATGATAAAAATGTTTTGTGGGGATTTGGTGTTGATAAACATGATTAAAAAGGTGAAAAACTATAAAGAACAAGGCTAAAATCTTGCTTAAAAATATTGGCTGTATAAAACAGTAAAGAAACAGGTCATGGACTGATAAAATGATGAAGTAGAATCCATTTACAGTAAGCTGTATGTCTTGTACACATGTGAGAGTTGGCCATGCAATGGAGTCATTGTAATGAGTGAGATATGATCAAAACAAGTTTAAGGTACAAATCTGAGTTCACTGGTTTGGACGATTTTTAGAAAATACTTATAAGATAATTCAACAGTAGCTATAGAAGAGTTAAATGGAGCACATATCATGTAGTTTATGTGATAAAAATTTGAGCTTCTATCTCCATATAGAACTCTAGATATGGCAGTTTTGGTGAAAGTGAAGATAAAAATCAGATTTTTGGAAATTAAAGAATAATACTATTATATAAGCACTCAAAATTTAATAGTATAAAATATAAATTAAAACCCACTAACTTATATAATACATTTATATAAATATGTACAATGGTAAATAAGTGGACATTTTATAAAAATGGTAACTTGTTAAGTTTTATAAGTTATAAAACTATAAACATGATTTTTACGATTTTTTCGGCTAATACCGTAAAATTAACGTTTTTGTTAAATAAAACTTAAATGGTTGGACCCGTCTAATGTAAACTTTGTAAAACTTATATACTGATATATAAACATGTATAACAAGTAAAAACCGATAAAACCCGAACTATATAACATACGGACGTTAACGGACTAAATTAACGTTATTGGACTAATAATACAACAAAGATGGACTAAAACACTTATAAACTTATTATTGGGTTTAACCCATTTGGGCCCAACATGGGAAGTATATATACTGATAATATAGGTATAAAATGGGTTAAAACAAGTTAAAGAACTTATAATAAGTTTATTGGACTTAAAACACGTAAATAGGTAAAACTAGTAAACTGGTATAAACGTTATCGACATATAACACTAAAATGAGTAAACGAGAATATGTAAACCCACTTGATCATCATATGTATATAATCATCATATGTATACATAATTGTTATTTTTATAAAGTCATTGGACAAACGTCTAAGACCGAGTATTATTTGTCTAGGTTTCCGTGATTGAAGCGCGTACAGTACGTCCGAATTGCCGATAACCCGCCTTCCCACATCAACGTGAGTTCATAGCCTCGCACTCTTTTAAATGTTTTTATGAAATGTTTTATAAACCCACGAGGGAGATAACATGTTAGTTTTTATAAAATAGGACACCATTGTCCCGATTGTTTGTTTATTGATTTGGACCCGAATGATTGAATGACCCGATTGTATGACCCGATAAATGATTAAAGGACCCGATAGATGAAATTAAATGGATTATTAAAGTTAGGTTATGTCACAAAAAGTCCCATTAGCATGAATTGTGAACTACCGGGATTTGGTAGACGCTTATGCATTTAATAGTACTATTTGGGGGACGATCACCCCAGTTCGCGCCTTGACGGTTGATCCCCGTCGTGCCACATTGATTGGTAAGCGAATTTATGTATGAGAAGATTTCCATAGCGTGACCTTTGTGACGACACGCTACTTTAGATGGGCAAATTGAGTATCGGGTTAGCTACCCGTTGTTGGTTTAGTAAGGTAACAATGTCATGCGGCTTATAATAATCCAAAACTAACGAAATACTACTAGACGCTCCGAATTACGATGTATTGCCTGACTAGCAATACTGGGTCATACTATTGATATTATGTTTGTGTTTTGGTTTCCATAACCATATTCATATAACGGTTTTTATTTTCATACAACGTCGTAAGACGTATTGTATGACGTTTTTACGACATTGGCTCGTATAATGATTTTTAAGGCTTTTTATAACCATATTCATATAACCGTTTTATTTTATCTATACAACGTTGCAAAACGTATTGTATGGTGCTTTTAACGACAATGATTCGTATAATGATTTTTAAGGCAAATGTCTATATTATGATTTTCGATAAAGATTTGTATAAAATGACTTTGGCTATTTTATGGTCTATTAAAATGATTTGTACAAGATGATTTTCAGTAATAATTTTATACTGATATTATATTGATGGATTTTATTAAACTCTATGAATTCACTCGGCGTTATCGCTGACCTTTTCTTTTAACATGTTTTATCTCAGGTACTTCAAGGTAATTCTCGGGAAGACGACAAGAATTCATGGCCCGCACCTAAACTATATTTTCCATTCAAATACTTTGTAAAACTTTGTATGAAATATAATGACTTGGGACCGATGTAACTTTGATGTTTATGAATGGAAATGATTTATTATTAAACGATGCCATTTTTATGCGTTGTCTATGATGTGAGTAATGTGCTATCCCGTAACACCAACGAGTCTTCCGCTGTATTGAGTTGTATAAAATTGGGGGTGTTACAGTTTGGTACCAGAGCTCTCGTTATAGAGAACGGAAGATTTTTAAAACCAAGGTTTTGAATAAAACTTTTCAAAATCTTTTAACTATAAACATTTTTCTAAAAATGTCTAAAAATCTTTTGACTATAACGGTGCCGAAGAATTCCCGAGTTACCGACAAGGCCAGACTGAGAAGTGTTATTTTAATATATATATATAACTTGGATTATATATATATGATGTAATATTACTACATGATTGTTTGATGATTATTTTGATTTTTATACGAGGTATTTATACGACGTAGATTGTCACGAAGAACCCTAAATCCCCTAGTAAATTAATCGAAGCTATTATCGTAGGAATTCTAGCTATCCTAGATCTAAACCAAGTTGTGGATATTTATGATCCCAACAAATGGTTGATATTCGTAGAAATGTAGGTATTAGTTGATTGTGATATTGAAGAAGAATTGGCGAGATTAAATCTGATATCGATGTCATGACGATCTTTCCTTATAGAGTGGAGTTTGACAAAACGTTACCACCTAGAAAGATGTCACCTGATTCGTTGTCATCCAATTCTTAAATTGAAATCGAAAGGGTGAATGTTGCACTTGAGGCTGTCATTGGAACCATTACCCAAAAGCCTCATGCCACTAGTACCTTTCCGAGAAATCTGATTGAATGTATGAGTCATCTCATACTAGTGACTCATTTGATAATTGTTGTTGTAAGAGCTATAGGATTGGAATTAAGTGTTGATCATATCGAGCCTTTATTTCCCTATTAAGGTTTATGAATAAGATTGAAAGTATTGGAAAATGAGGTAGGATATTGCCTTGAGTATAAGTTGATTGAAACTTGAATAAAGTAAAAATTTAACTCGTATTGAATATGAGATTGTTAAGAGGAAGTCGTTAAGTTCTGTGATTAGATTATAAGGTTTTAATTGATTGTTGATTCGTGTTAAGTATTGTTCCTAGGCCATTGTCCACTAACGAGGATGCCCAGTGTCCAAGAAATAAATTGAAGAAATCTTCTTCTGAATTGAGACCAATGGATCTTCTGGGACATGTGGAACACCTAATGACTCTTTTAGATTAGTATTCATTATGGTATCTTTTAAAAATAATCCCTATCTTAACTGAGATATCATTTGGTAGGATGAGTTCTGATAATTGTATGACATAGTGACACGTAATGCGTTACGGTACAATTTTGACTTGTTTGTGATTAATGAAAAGACTACCTTTGATTACTAAATTCTACATGTATCGATGTTATCTATCTTTTATTGCTTCATCCTAATGTTCACATTAGTGATGCAACCATTGAGCAAGTACTCATCTTGATTTGAGTTACGTTGCGGATTATTCTTTTGAGTGCCATCAAGATCATGAACCTCATGATTAATTGGCTAAGCTCATTTCCTATCATATCATAGTTAATTCTTGGTGAACAACTTTTCATCACTCTTTTGCAGATCACACATTGTTTTTATAAAGTTAAAACCGTATCCTTTGAGAAAATTGAATTTTCATCACTATAAGGATTATTCAAAGTGAGATTTATAAGTGATTGTTATCAAAATGAAGTTGTTTATGAAATACCTTGGAAAACTTAATTGTTTTCATAACAAGGAAAATCTTTGTAAATTTATTCTTGATTCTTATTTAAGAATTAAGCATGAAAATGTTTTTATTATAGACATGATGATAAAATTTTGACGAACTGAGAATTGCATCGTTAATCTTGAAATTGTATATAGTTGCGCGCCTACATACAATTTGGAAGGGACCATGCAAGGCTGATTAGTAGTCACCATAAAATTGTTAATAAACATTATATTTTCTTTGAAGATTGTGAAAAATTAAATTTTATGAGATCTGCAAGAAGTGAAAATAGGGACATAATGTTAGAGACATCTACATATGTGCCCGTGCCATCTATTCTTCTGAGTCGAATTTACTCATCTGTGGAAATTGTCTTATTTGACAATTGAATATTCTTTCTTGTCCAATTCTCCCGTAGTGAGATTCTTAGGAAAAGTATCTGATTACCGAGTGTTGATACCCGACTGGATGTATCGACATTCCTATCATTTCTTATGATTTGATTTCATTTGAATGACCTGGGTAACGATCCGAGGAGCTTTCGAATACGTACTCAACTTATGAAAACATGGGATATATTCATATTCGTTAAATGTTTTTGTTTGCATCTGATTTGAAATTCTCTCGCATAGATTATGCGTTGACCTTACTCTTTTAATAGTAGTTATGTCTCCATATATCCTTGAATTTGTGAAGGATTATGAGTTATTATTAGACTTTTGAGAAGTTCACATCTTATCGACGGCAATAAAACTGGAAAGTTGATAGTGCCTGTAGAATGGATTGATTGATTATGACATGATGACATTGTCTTAATTGATGGGAACTCGAGTAGAATTCCCCTAAATGATAAGATGTTGATTATCAAAAGTGATCTAAATAATTCTTGATGGATGACCATATCCTGCATTTAGACCTGAAATTATACCGCGAATGGTTGTGAACTAGTTATAGATATTGTAATCTAGAAAGAACTTAACATGAAGGTATTAAAAGATGTTTATGTTATTTGAAACTTTAGGAGGTATTTGTTGGTAAATTACCTAGACTTTCGCCATTAAGGCAAGTTGAAATTGGTATTGATTATATTTCCGGTGCTGCACCTGTGGCTTGTGCACTGTACGTCAGCACCATCTAAATTAAAGGAATTACCGTACAACTAAGAGAGTTGTCGGAGAAAGATTTTATTCTACCAAGCCTGTCATCATGAAGAGCTATGGTGTTATCATTCCTTATATTTATAAATTACTGTGAACTGAGTAAATTGACAATCGAAAATGATATCCATAACTCGAAATGGAAGATTTGTTCGATCATTTACAAGGTTTTAGCGTATGTTTTAGAAATTTGATCCACGACATGGTTATCATCAATTTCGCGTCCGCGAAGAAGATTATCTATTCCAATCACTACATCCAGAACTTGTAATGAATATTATAAGTTTCACGAGATGACGTTTGGATTGACTAATACACACGTAGCATTCATAAATTTGATGAATCACGTGTGAAGGCTGTAATTTGATAAATACATGCTTGTGATCATTAAGGACCGTTTGTTTATTTATAAGAATAGAAAGGAGTTAATAATTAATTATAGATTGCCCTGAATTGACCGAACAATAAAAACATGTACCTTGAATATTTAACATGAGATTTAAGACTTAATACTTTACATGATTTAACCATGTGATTAATAGATAATGGAATATAAATTGACTCTTAAAAATTTAGAAGTCATCTAAGACTTTGAGTTATACTAAAAAGAAAGTGCAGATATAATTTGGCAAATGTTTTAACAAAGGATTTTTAGGGATTATTCCCTTATACACAAACCATTTAACTAAACTTCTGTTTAGGGGTAAATGTTTGTGTATACCTCAAGATAACTTAAGAGGAATTGAGGAAACCTTTTAAATCATGACTTGAAATTCGAAACGACACATTTTGCTTTTCAACTAAGAAAACTTTGACCAAAGTATAAACAAAGGTTTTTCAAACATTTACGAATCTTAATAATTATTTTCGATAAATCAACCTAAAATCTTGTTAATCAAATTCAAATTATTTTGAACATTTTATATAATTGGTCGAACTGAGATATTTTTTTATTTTTTTTTTACGTTTACGTTTCATAAAAAATAAATAATTATTGTTAATTTACATGTAATAATTATCAACGCTTTAGACGTCGGATTGAGTAAAACAGATAAAGATAATAGTAAAGACGAAACTAAAACATAGAAGATATGAAGAAAGAATTTTGAATAAATACGGTTATGATATTTATTTCATCATGAGAAGTGAATATAGATACCGACGCATTATGTAGAAAAGATAAAGAACCAGTTAGGACATGTTCCTTAATAATGAGGGTGCAAAATAAATTGCCGAACGATATAAAAATAAACGATGTTTGTAAAAAGGATAATATAGATAATAAAAGGAGTTCGCGTCTAATGTGAACCATTAAAATAGAGAAGCCGATAGCATTAGATGTATAAAAGACCACATGTGATTGTCTAAATATGGAGGATTGTGAGATATAGTTATATTGGAATTTGTAAGTATAAGTATTATATGTATGTCATTTTTGACTAAAAGTATCTTTGTCTGAAGAAGTTGTACTAATGGCAATTATGAAGGCAGACATCGCCTCATACATTAGTAAACGTCTAGCTATTGCAAAGGTCATCATCTGAATTTGATTCGATTTGGGTCATCGTCGACAGACTGACCAAATCTGCTAATATCATTCCCGTTAATGATAAATGCAAAAGAGTTATGTAAACATAGTGTGCCTGTATCGAACATCTTTATCAAGATCCTCTCTTCGCATCGAATTTCTAGAGATTTGCTCAGAAGTCATTGGGAACGAACCTTGATGAGAGTACTCTTTACCATCCCAAATTGAAGGGACGAGGTAAAGTAACGATACAAAATACTAGAAGTCTTGTTTTATGTTTGAATGATTGACCTTTGGTAATGAACCGTATAATCGTTTTCCTTTGGAAAGATTATCATTGATGATCATCATAGTAGGATCGAGATCGAATCTTGTTAAGATTTAGAAATTAGAGCATCTGTGAGCAGGAGTTGAGTTGAAGACACCCGACATACACCCATTGTGAGTTGGACATGTCTTTTAGGTTTAAGGTTTCCTATGATGGCGAACCTATCCTTACAAAATACCCGACCCGCGAGACCTGAATTGATTGTTAAAAATTAGGATCTGATTATTGACTGCCGGTAGTGGGCAGGAGGTTATGTGAATATGAAATGTAGATCTTGAAGTGCCAAATGGGTAGCGAAGTTATGCCACAATTTTTAATCTTGGAAAAATGAATTCATGATCTGACAAATCATGGGATATAAGTCCCCGTTGTATGGGACCATAGAGATGATGTAAAAAGATTGGTTTGAAAGGCATACAAGCTGGATCTACCCTAGGACTTCAAGAGCTGCGTGAATTATGTTTCGTAAATCGAACTTGATGGAATGCCTATCAAGTGAAAATCTGACTATTCCTTAGTAAAGCTTAGATCGGCGAAAAGTTGCATTCATCAAAAACCCGTGAACATCATGGATAGAGAAAGTAAGTCAACATTAAGCCTGATCTTATTCCCGTAGTTATGTTTGATGAAACTCGCGTACTATAATGGATTACACTTGTGCGAAAAGACCGAATGTGGAGGAAATACCCACATGGCTTTAACTCTATAAGAAGCGAGTAGTAAGATGATCTTTGAGGACAAAGATCCTGTTTAGGGGTAAATGCTGTGACAATCCGTCAATTTATGGTCGATATTTTTATTCTCAATATTTATTTGGAAACATTATTTTAATGTTACAATATGAACTCACTTATTTTTGGGAAGAAATTTGGATTTACGTCTTGAAGTAGCATCGACTACGTCTAAACCAGAGGATTCAACGTTACGTGCTTACGTTTACATACACCGTCTTTGGTGATAGTCCGACATTTCAGAAAATAAATTTATCCGTGAATATTATTTTGGAGTTCTAAATTTGTGTTGGTTCATAAACTCACAAATTTACGAGAAGAAATTAGGACTTACGATTTTATTTTAACGTCGTTTACGACTAAACCGGAAACCTTAGGATTACGTATTTACGTTTTCGAACTCCGTTTTTGATGAAACAATTTTTATTAAATTCGTTTTGTGCCATTGATTCAAAATTTATAAAAACGTCTTTCGTAAAACGACCCGAGGGCACGCAAATCGAGAAAATTAGAATCGAGGGATACCCGTAAATTAGTGGGATGAGAGAAGATAAATCTTGCCCCATCCCACTCAATATGGGTGGCCAAAGTAAGCCACAACATCCATTTGGTGGCAAGTTTTAAGAAGTGACTTAACACTTGTCACTTAAGCTTAAACATTAAGCTACATACACAACAAAACCACTCCACTAAAAAACTTGCTCTCATTTCCACCATGCAATACCACACAAATTTCTCTCATCTCCCTCAAATGTGCCGTCCCATATTACCCTTTAAACATTAATTTTGATCAAAATCAACCATGAAATCTCATGTTATATACACATATGTTGAAGCCCTTTTGAAACCCTATTGATTGGTGGTGCTTATAACATCCAAGGAGGAGTTTTCATGGAGTAGTAGGGCTGATTTTCCCCAAGGTGTTTATGAAGAATGGTGATCTTGAAGATGGTCTTGGCTATGCACAAGTTTCTCCATCCAAATCCATGTCAAACTCATAACCTACATCAACTTGGTGGTATAAAGATTGTCCTCCTCATCCTCTTGTTATTTTTACTATGTAATCATGTATTTTATTTCCTATTGTATATTTATATGATGATTATATGATGATAAAAATGTTATGTGGGGATTTGGTGTTGATAAACATGATTAAAAAGGTGAAAAACTATAAAGAACAAGGCTAAAATCTTGCTTAAAAATATTGGCTGTATAAAACAGTAAAGAAACAGGTCATGGACTGATAAAATGATGAAGTAGAATCCATTTACAGTAAGCTATATGTCTTGTACACATGTGAGAGTTGGCCATGCAATGGAATCATTGAAATGAGTGAGATATGATCAAAACAAGTTTAAGGTACAAATCTGAGTTCACTGTTTGGACGATTTTTAGAAAATACTTAGAAGATAATTCAACAGTAGCTATAGAAGAGTTAAATGGAGCACATATCATGTAGTTTATGTGATGAAAATTTGAGCTTCTATCTCCATATAGAACTCTAGATATGACAGTTTTGGTGAAAGTGAAGATAAAAATCAGATTTTTGGAAATTAAAGAATAATACTATTATATAAGCACTCAAAATTTAATAGTATAAAATATAAATTAAAACCCACTAACTTATATAATACATTTATATAAATATGTACAATGGTAAATAAGTGGACATTTTATAAAAATGGTAACTTGTTAAGTTTTATAAGTTATAAAACTATAAACATGATTTTTACGATTTTTTCGGCTAATACCGTAAAATTAACGTTTTTGTTAAATAAAACTTAGATGGTTGGACCCGTCTAATGTAAACTTTGTAAAACTTATATACTGATATATAAACATGTATAACAAGTAAAAACCGATAAAACCCAAACTATATAACATACGGACGTTAACGGACTAAATTAACGTTATTGGACTAATAATACAACAAAGATGGACTAAAACACTTATAAACTTATTATTGGGTTTAACCCATTTGGGCCCAACATGGGAAGTATATATACTGATAATATAGGTATAAAATGGGTTAAAACAAGTTAAAGAACTTATAATAAGTTTATTGGACTTAAAACACGTAAATAGGTAAAACTAGTAAACTGGTATAAACGTTATCGACATATAACACTAAAATGAGTAAACGAGAATATGTAAACCCACTTGATCATCATATGTATATAATCATCATATGTATACATAATTGTTATTTTTATAAAGTCATTGGACAAACGTCTAAGACCGAGTATTATTTGTCTAGGTTTCCGTGATTGAAGCGCGTACCGTACGTCCGAATTGCCGATAACCCGCCTTCCCACATCAACGTGAGTTCATAGCCTCGTACTCTTTTAAATGTTTTTATGAAATGTTTTATAAACCCGCGAGGGAGATAACATGTTAGTTTTTATAAAATAGGACACCATTGTCCCGATTGTTTGTTTATTGATTTGGACCCGAATGATTGAATGACCCGATTGTATGACCCGATAAATGATTAAAGGACCCGATAGATGAAATTAAATGGATTATTAAAGTTAGGTTATGTCACAAAAAGTCCCATTAGCATGAATTGTGAACTACCGGGATTTGGTAGACGCTTATGCATTTAATAGTACTATTTGGGGGACGATCACCCCAGTTCGCGCCTTGACGGTTGATCCCCGTCGTGCCACATTGATTGGTAAGCGAATTTATGTATGAGAAGATTTCCATAGCGTGACCTTTGTGACGACACGCTACTTTAGATGGGAAAATTGAGTATCGGGTTAGCTACCCGTTGTTGGTTTAGTAAGGTAACAATGTCATGCGGCTTATAATAATCCAAAACTAACGAAATACTACTAGACGCTCCGAATTACGATGTATTGCCTGACTAGCAATACTAGGTCATACTATTGATATTATGTTTGTGTTTTGGTTTCCATAACCATATTCATATAACGGTTTTTATTTTCATACAACGTCGTAAGACGTATTGTATGACGTTTTTACGACATTGGCTCGTATAATGATTTTTAAGGCTTTTTATAACCATATTCATATAAGGTTTTATTTTATCTATACAACGTTGCAAAATGTATTGTATGGTGCTTTTAACGACAATGATTCGTATAATGATTTTTAAGGCAAATGCCTATATTATGATTTTCGATAAAGATTTGTATAAAATGACTTTGGCTATTTTATGGCCTATTAAAATGATTTGTACAAGATGATTTTCAGTAATAATTTTATACTGATATTATATTGATGGATTTTATTAAACTCTATGAATTCACTCGGCGTTATCGCTGACCTTTTCTTTTAACATGTTTTATCTCAGGTACTTGAAGGTAATTCTCGGGAAGACGACAAGAATTCATGGCCCGCACCTAAACTATATTTTCCATTCAAATACTTTGTAAAACTTTGTATGAAATATAATGACTTGGGACCGATGTAACTTTGATGTTTATGAATGGAAATGATTTATTATTAAACGACGCGATTTTTATGCGTTGTCTATGATGTGAGTAATGTGCTATCCCGTAACACCAACGAGTCTTCCACTGTATTGAGTTGTATAAAATTGGGGGTGTTACACATACCGAGCGGGAAGCCACTTGGGAAACAGAGGAGTCTATCCGGGCTTCTTACCCTCATTTCATATTTTAAATTCGTGTATGTTCTTCTTTTTCTAGTTTCATTATCTATAATTCGGGGACGAATTATTCTTTTTAGTGGGGAAGAGTTGTAAAACCCGCATGCTTTTACCATGAATAGTACCCTTATGATCGTACGTACATGACTAGAACTTTCCTTATTTAGCACGTTTATGTTTCACGATAGGAATTTACAAGTATTACGTACGTGTTATTACACGATAAGTATTTAATATGTATTAATGCACGATAATTATTTCAAGAATAATTATAATCACGAACATACGAACATGAAATCGCGAACGTAAATAATCACGAGCTTAATATTATGTATTTACGTATATTTATTACGAGTACGTATAAATATAAATTACGACACGAACGAACAAGAGTTAAATCACGTAAACACGACACGTTAACACGTAAATATAGAACACGTGAAAAATCAACAGGTTCCCCATGTGGGTCCCACTTAGGCGCGACATAGAACAAAAGGGGGGCCCAGCCCACTTTAAAATTTAACTAAAAAGGAATAAAAGAAGGAAGAGATTTTTCATATTACAGAAAGGTTAAAAAATCAAAACCCTCCTCCTCCTTCTTCCTTGTAGCCGCAGCCCATAACACCACCACAAGGAGGTGTTTGTTGAGCTTGGTTAATCCAATTTATTGCAAGATCATTCGTGATTAGTTTTCTTTTTGATTCACGTATAGGTAATCTTCTTAAACCTTTTCTTTGTAATTATTTATTAGATCTAAAAACATGAAAACATGGGGTTATTAAAACAAGTTAATAAACATGTAAATCTAATCAAGTGGGTATTAAAAATACATGGTTTAAGGGGGTGTTTGGTTCGACTAAGGGGAACCGAGAGCAAGGGCTCTCGGTTTTGTTTTGCGGTTCGGCCGAGAGGACCAAGGGACCCCGACGTATGTCGGGGTTATCCTTGGTGGTTTAGGGGGTCTCGTTTGGAACACCACACGCACCACCGGTTTAGGCCGGTGGTGGTTTTCCATGGTTAAGGGTTGTAGGCCGGTTCAAGGGTTAAACCGGTCCGGTTCATGACATGTTTAGTTTTAAAACACGGGTTCGGTTCACGGGTTATTTTTCAAGATTTATTATTTATTTTTAAAGTTAAATAATTACAAGATTAATTAAATTAATTTAACGTTCTATGTAATTAATTTAATTTGGACATGACTTAGGTTATATTATTATTAATAATAATATACGATTTTAACCTAAGTATTTTATTAGTTAATTTAGACTAAGAAATTAATTAATTATTAAAACATGACTTATAACTAATTAATTTTCATGACTTAGGTTATATTAATAACAAATATTAATACATGTTTTAACCTAAGTATTATTACCTTTTATTTAATTAAATCATGTTATATTTAATTAAATCTTATAACCTATAGTTTATTTAGTTTACATGTAACAATTAATAAACTATACTATATATCACATGATTTAGAATATTAATTAGTAAAACTTAAGCTTATATATTATTAGCTTAATAGTCCAGCGTATTTCTAAATATAGAAACTTTCTATTTTTAGAAACTTATTTAATTAAGGCAGCTAATCTATTTATGGAAACTTTCTATTTTTAGAAACATATTTATTTAAGGAAGCTAATATATTTATGGAAACTTTCTATTTTTGGAAACTTTCTATTTTTGGAAACTTTTTATTTTTGGAAACAATCTATTTTTGGAAACTTTCTATTTTTGGAAACTTTCTATTTTTGGAAACTTTCTATTTTTGGAAACTTTCTATTTTAGGAAACCTGCTATTTTTAGAAAGTTACTTATTATTACACAACAAGTATAATAATACAAGAAATACAAGTAATACTTAATCAGAATAGATAGAATACATGATAAACGCAGTATAAAGCTAAAATCAGTAAAACAAGACATGAACATATAAAACAAGCTAAAACATGATATAAAACCAGTTAAGTAGTCAGTAATCAGATACTTATACACGTATATTATTTATGTAGCATTAGTGATATCGAAGTAGGACTCTCTTCCGTTCGTCTTCTTCGTTCACTGGACACAAGGTACGGATTCTCCGTCCTTTCAGTATGGACATTCTTCCTTATTAGGATTCCCTGTATGCAGCCAACTGTTTTCCCCAGTATATGTTTTATATTTTTTGATTTCTTATGTTTAATTAGATACCTAAAGCCATATACATGCATGACCAGTTTCACCTAGTTATGGAGGTACCATAACCATAACACTGGAGGCACCAGTGTTATGACTTCACCACGGCGGAGTGATAGCTCGTGGCGTCCCTTTCAGCTTTTGGCCATATTATTATATTATCATGTGGGGAATATGGGTGCATCCTAGGTTACATGTTTTCAGCAGATTATTAGGTGAGTGTGGTGTGTGCCTTGCATCCTTCACAAGAAGCTGATCCCTCCTTCCCAAAAACTTATATTAAATTAGAGGCAGCCCCTCTAATTTGCATGACGAGGTCACCCCTCCAAGTATTTATGCACGTTGATATTTCATGACCTATATTGGCTAAATGGTAAACATGTTAAACAGTTTTTATGAGATAAACATAAGGCTTTTCCAACTATAAAACCAGTTTTACTAAGATATACCAGGTTATCCAGGACTTAGTCTTTTCCGATGCTTTATGCTTATATCCTTATATTATTCATGCTTTACTTGTATATCCGTGCACTTAGCGTTATGCTCAGCCGTTTTTCCTTTCATGTTCCCAAAACGGCAGGTACTCAAGGACGCTCGTAGACTTTAAGCGTACGTGCATATGGATTGGAAGCTTCCTAGCCTTCATTACTTTATGCATTTCTTCATACTTTTGATACTCATTTCTATGGACATTGTTTAGTCCTTTTCATTTACAGTACTTATGTTTGTGTGTGATGAGTTCTACTTTTCGGATACCGATGTTTGTTTCCGGTATTTCCTTTATGGTCATGTGATGTTTTATACATTTATCCTTGTATGCTTTGATGACACGCTATAATCACGCGTGACATTCCATTTATCAAAATGGGGTGTTACACGGAGAAATCATGACCTCCACCACAATACATACAAGAAACCTCAACCGCTTTAGCCGTAGCGGGAGTGGGTTGTTCACCAACTTTAAACTCAATCAAAAGTCCCTTAAGCTTATCAAATATCTTGTTCTCCAAATTAGCCTCTATTTGGCAAGCATCGGGTATGTGATAATGAAGGGGAAGACGAAGCCTTGTGATCACTCGACGTGATACGAGGGCTATAAACCATGGACCTATTCTCAATGATCAACAATGCTTCCTCGACCGTTTTACTCAAAAATTTACCACCCGCGGCGGCATTGAGATAATCTCGCTCATGATCGTTCAAGCCATTTTAAAATGTGTCGATTTGATGTAAGTTGTAAAAACCGTGATGAGGACATTCATGCAACATTTCCTTAAACCTATTCCAAGCCGTTGAAAAAATCTCATTATACTCTTGTGAAAACTTTGAAATCTCGTTTTTCAAGTGCGTAGTCTTAGAGGGCGAGAGAAGTTGGTTCACGAACTTCGAAACGAGATCCTTCCACGTCAATATAGAATTGGGTGGCTCTTTCTCTAACCAAATTTTAGCGGGCCCCGCTAAGGAATACGGGAAAAGCATCATCGTAATCGAGTCATTCGAGACGTCCTTAAACTTGCAAGTCGCGGTAAGACGATTGAATTGGCGGATGTGGTTATGAGGATTGTCATTTTCGTCACCACGAAACTTGTTGTTTTGGATCATGGACAACAAACCCGTCTTAACCTCAAAATTCTCCGTAAGGATAGCGGGAATCACAATAGCCTCTCCATAACCCTCGGTGGGTGCTTGAAGCAACTCCATCATAGTACGATTAGCCATGGGTGCTTCTTGTTCTATGATGGGTTCGTCAATAGGAATTTCTTCACTAGAAGGTGTTCCTTCCTTTTGGTTTCTACGTTTATGTGCATGTCTTGCTTGGTTACGAGTTTTCATAAACGTCAGGTACAATGTGGGGATGAGCAAAGAAGATTCTTTTGGGTGTTTTTACTTTTTTAAAAAAAAATTTGTGCTTTTGATTGTTTTTTACTTTTTTTTTGTATTTTTGTGATGTATTACGTAGACACAAATATACAAATCTCTCCTCAAATCAAATCTCTCGATTAAAGGAGCCTCAAGGAATGAAAACGATCACGTGAAGTGAACACCTTCGATGACTTCAGAACGTTGGTGGAACACCAAACGTTCAAGCGGGTTTAATCTTTGAAACCAAGAAAATATATATGATACGTAGATAATACTTTGGGTGGAAAACCCTCGATTAGCCTTTTTTTATCAAAACACACACAAGTAAGCGGAGGAAACAAGGCGGCGCGAAGCACTTAAGAGCCTTTTTCTTTTAGGTCGTGAAATACAACCGCCTTATACCCACCTTATAGTTTGTGTTTACCAAAATCAAGCTTCACGAAAGTATTTATCTATTTGCCTTTTTTTCTTTGTTTGAGATTCGAATACAATGATTGAGAGATGAAATCCCAATCAAGGTTGTGTTTTCACACTTTTGGAGTACTTGTCAATTTATTGTGATACGTATACAATAAAGTAATAATATTCACACAAAAAACGAAAACCGATAATACGTGTGCTTAGAGTTCTAAAACACACAATTACTATTTATGGTTAATATCAAAACAAAATTTGTTCAAATCTAAACACAACATGCCTCCACGGCAGCGGCGTCAAAAATGATAGTTGTATTCTCACACTCGTTTAGGAAAACGAGGCAAAAGTGGTAAGTATTAAGCGTACGTTTAGGAAAACGTAAACACTTATGACCCTTTGGTTGTGAGTTCGTTCTCAAAGAGGCTTGGTGTGTGTGTTAAGACTTGATTAACTTTGAGATTAATATTGATGAGAGAATGGAAAAAGAAAAATGATGACGGATATGAATAAAATTAAACTACGACGAATGACGTAAACGTAAAACCGTAAAACGTGACGATATTTAAAAGTTACCCTAAAAATTCCTAGAAAATCATAATAAATTCCTAAATATGAAATTAGAGTTTAGCAAAAATCAAAACTTACTCAAACCTTTTATTTAATTAAATAATAATTTTTTAATGCTAATTAAAGCCCTAAAAATCAATTTAATTAATAAAAATCCCAAAATAAGATTTTTCAATTTGTAAACCTCTAAAATGACTTAATTAAACTAAAAAGTATTTTTGAAAAATTTAAAACTAATTAAAACTATTTAAAATGATTAAAAATTAAAATTAAATATTAAAATAATATTAAAAATTCAATATTTATAAAAAACTCTAAAAACTTGCAAACTATTTTATTTTAACTTAATAAAACCAGAAATGAAAGTAAAATGACAAAAATACCCCTAATGGGCCTCCAAATGGGCCAAAATAGAAAACTGAATGCTTAATGGGCTTATTAAGGCCCAATAAGAAAAATGTTATCCAAATAAGCCCAAAACTTCCAAATAAGCTTAAAATTCAATTTCAAACACAAAACTCTAAAGGCCCAAAAGCTGAATCAGTGCTTATCACAACTTAATAGAAAACAACTTATTCATAATGGGCTCTTTGGCCCATTAAGCCA
Source organism: Glebionis coronaria (assembly GCA_025667525.1). Taxonomy (NCBI): domain Eukaryota; kingdom Viridiplantae; phylum Streptophyta; class Magnoliopsida; order Asterales; family Asteraceae; genus Glebionis; species Glebionis coronaria. The sequence goes on along the minus strand of JANFOE010000079.1, from coordinate 618,407 downwards.
TAAGCTAATGCCATAAGCTGAAATTTGACACACATCCTTCTTATGAGATTATAAAGCTGTTGTAAAAAGAATTTTTGAATAAGCTCCAGAAATAAGCCTGAAATAAGCCAAAGCTCTCTACACAAAACGACAAAATAGTCGTTTTCAAGTTCTAGACCACTTCAAGAGCTGATTCAAGTTGCAAAAGGTTTTAAATGACCAAACTAAGCTTAATCAACAAAAAGATTTCAAATAAGCACACTTAATAAGCTGGAAAAAGTAATAAGCTATTTTGAAAAACAAAAGTCAATTCGTTTTCTAGTGAAACTTAAAAGTCAAAGTCCAAAAAGCTCCATATCAAGTAAATGGGTCAATGTTGTCCCTAAAAATATGATGATTCTACACGAATAAAGAAGAAAGAAAGGTAGATAAAAGATGGAAGATTTCTATAGAGAGAAAGTAGTGAGAGAAAGTAGAGAGAAGTGTGTGAAATAATGGGAGGATTAGAATAATGAGAGAGATTAACAAATGACCAACACCCTTCCTAACATGCTAGGAAGGGTATATATAGTCCACCCACATGCAGGCTTGTTTATGGACTATAGTCTAATGGGTCGGGCTTTTCTTTTGGGTTTTAGTTACTTATGAATGAACTTTAGCCTAAAGTTAAGCCCGTATAACACGACTAATCGACTACCTATTACAACGTTATACGATACATAATAAACATATGACCGAGCATTGTTGTTTGACTCAATATTTGAGGCTAACAATCTCCTCCAATGAGAGGTCATTACCCTTTAACAGAGGCCATTACCCTTTGTCATTTAGAGATTTGTAGAGATTACTAATCTCGCCATAAATGAGTCTTGAACGTGTAATAGTAGTCTTGTTTCTTCATGCTGTTATCTTTGAGCCTTTGTCGTTGTCTTTCGACTTTGTCTTTTAGTCTTGAGATCTTCAAATCATCCTTGACTAGACTTTGCCATCTTGCGATCTTGTGTCTTCATCCACATGCTCACACTATTAATTGTTGAATATGTCTTTAGGCATGAGCATGTGGTTTTGAATCTTTGACTTTGCTGAGTACACCGTGACGCCACCTTCTTGAGACAAAACATAGACACGGACTGAATGGCTTTGACATTCGTCCTAAATCGGTAGCGTTTTACCTCCGGTCGGTGAAGACCGTTATACGATATTAAATATCGTACCTGTGATAGGTAGATTCAGTTAAGAATCTCCTTGACAGGGTTTCGCGGATGTACTAACCGTTCTCTTTACTCGACCGGCTCAAAGCAAGACTGCGAACATAAAGAGTGAATCAATTGGATAGATATCCGCTTGATTAAAGTCGTCAATTCAAATTCCTGGAACAAGTGTGATTCATAAAGAATCTTCCCATTGTTGCTTTCCAGTTGACACAAGCTTGATTCATAAGAATCTCACAATTCACCTACCGTAGCGCTATTTGAGGTTGACGCTAGAAGGATTTCCATTGGTCACTGTGAATATTAATAAATATCACTCTAAATGTTCTGGCAAGACCATAAAGATATTGCGTAGAAACCTGAAACGAGTTTGAATCAATTCAGAATCAAACCACTGTTGCTTTTCAGTTTTACACATGTTCAATTCATAAAGAATCTTACATATGACCTACCGCAGTGCTGTTTGATGTTAACAGTGGAAGGATTTCCACTCATCATTGTGAATACTAAGTAGTATCACTCTGAGTGTTCTAGCAATATCACAAGGATATAGCGTAGGACTCTCTAGTTCGTCATCCGTGTGTCCTAATGAGATTTGATTGATATCTTGGCTCTAGACTCGATTTGTGCACTTTTAGTGGTCAGAGGCTGGAGCAGATGCCACCTATTCAATATCAACTATCTCGGAGTGAGAAAGTCAATAAAAGTCATGTTGTTCTCCGTGAAAATAAAACAAACTTATTTTGAGAGAAGCCTGAGTAGCTTGGAAAGGGCTGTGCACTTCATCACCGGGTCCATGATGAGTTTGTCTTCATGATGTGTTGACCCGGTTTCTGCCTAAGTTGTATGGAGGGCTTCTTTCTTTACACCTTTTATCCTTACATTTCTTTTTTATTCTTCAACCCCTTCAATTCTTACCAAGACATCATTACGAGCACCTTGTTGTGATTGTTCTAGTGCTAGCATCAGTACTTAGTCGGCATTCAGCTACGTTCACATTCTACTCCATCTTTCCTAATGACTTCTAATAATCTATTAGATTTTCCCTGGGAAGATCCCTCTGGTTCTGGTTGGATCATAAGACTTAAACCTAACCACCCTTTTGACACCAACAACGTCGTGAATTAAAGATGTTGTGGGTATTTGATAGTAACCATGAAAAAACCACTTCAAATGTCTAACAAGGTGTTTGAAAAACATTTAACACCTTGATAGTTTTGTAGTTTCAGAAATGCGCCCCCTTTACATGTGCATCGATAATCAAAAGTGTTTCGCACATGTAGGTAAGAGTTAAAGTGCTTGAGTATTATATAAGATCACATATTAATCACATTTTCTCCCCCTATATCTAATATATAAAATCTTATGATATTAGAGATACCAAATTTAATTAAAATATAGTTTGAAAAATAGTCTTGAAAATCTTCGGGAGAAAGATGTGTCAATCTTTGCATGAAGTTGAGATGCTCCCCCTCAAAAATTGATCCAATTGAATTGTCATTTTGACAATGTGATCCACATTTCGCTTTTTGAGGATGGGAGTTTGTTGAACACACAATTTTTGAAAGATTTTGAATAATCATTGAAAAAATCTTGAAAAAATTGTGTTCAACGCTTTTTGAAAAATCCTATTTCTTTTTGGCGAATAGGTTTTTCTAGAGCATAAACTTGAGTTCATAGACTTTGAATGTCTTGACGAATCCACTCAAGTGTAAGAAGATTTCTCTTCCTTTGCTGAGGGTAAGAGCATGAAATCGTACACTCCCCCGTGAATATAGATCCGGGTTGCAAGCTGAAAGTGATTACAAGCCATTGTGTTGAGCTCAAAATGTTGAATGTTTTGTGACAAGCTCAACCCTAGATAGATTGCTCTACCCGTTGTTTGGAAATATTGTCCAAAATAGACTTTTTCGTTTATTAAAAGTAGAAATGACATGTTTTGAAAAATATTTACAACTTTCATTCGAGCTTTATGTACACACTCGTGTCGTTGTTGAGCGACATTTCTAGGCACGTCCATATTATCGATAATGAAAGACATGTCGAGAAGAATATTTTTTGTATTTTCAAAGATTTTTTAATTTTGGGTTTTGTTTTTATATGTTTTATATTTTGTATTTTGCTTTTTCAAAGATATTTACAAGTAGATGTTTGATAGATAAATCAAGAAAGCACCTTTGCCAAAATCTCCAGGTCTGCTGGAGTCAAACATCTCATACCAATTTGCCTAACAAGGTACTCAAACCTATCTTTTGACAGAGCTTTCGTAAACAAGTCGGCTAATTGGTAATCTGTTCCAACAAAGTATAGTTCAACGATACCTCTTTCAACTTGTTCCTTTACGAAGTGGTATCTGACATCAATGTGCTTCGTGCGGGAATGCTATACCGGATTGCAGGAGATGGCTATGGCCGACTTTGAGTCACAATACATAGGTACTTTATCAAAGTGGAAGCCATAATCCGTGAGTTGTGTTCTCATCCAAAGAACTTTAGTACAACACGCAAATAGAGACACATACTCCGCTTTGGATGATGAAACTGACGTGCAATCCTGCTTCTTTGAAGACCATCCCACAAGCTTATCTTGACCTAGAAATTGTGCACCACCAGAAGTACTTTTTCGTGTATCAAGACACCCTGCATGATCAGAATCCGAATAGGCCGTTAGAAAGAAATCGGTATCCCTCAAATACCAGAGTCCCAAATGAATGGTATTCTTGAGGTACCGAATGATCCGTTTAACCTCCTTGAGGTTCTTTTAAGTGGGTCGTGCTTGATATCGTGCACAATAACACGTAGCATGTGAAATATCAGGTCTACTTGCTGTCATGTACATGAGGGAACCGATCATGGAACGATATCTCGTTTGATCGATGGCATTTCCTCCAAGTCAGCATCTAGCGATGTGGTTGATAATGATGTGCCAACGAGGTCACATGAAGTCATACCATGCTTTTTGATTATCTCTTGACAATACATAGCTTGGTTTATAAAGATACCACTTGGGGATTGGTGAACTTGAATCCCTAGAAAGAATTTTAGCTCGCCCATTATTGACATTTCAAATTTGATGTGCATGACTTTTTCAAACCATTTTGAATGTTTTGGGTTTGTAGACCCGAAAATAATGTTATCAACATAAATCTGCACAAGAAAAATGTCATCCCCATATTTATAAGTGAACAAAGTTAGATCAATGTAACCTTTTGAGAAACCTTTGGATACCAGAAATTTCGAGAGCTCATCGTACCACGCCCTTGGAGCTTGCTTGAGTCCATAAAGTGCTTTGTGGAGACGATACACCTTGTCAGGATAATGAGGATTGACGAATCCTTCCGGCTGCGTGACATAGACTTCTTCCTTCAAAGGACCATTAAGAAATGCCATCTTCACGTCCATTTGATAAACACTGAATCCCTTATGTGCAGCATAAGCAAGGAAAATCCTGACCGCTTCCAAACGAGCAACTGGTGCAAATGATTCTTCAAAATCAATTCCCTCTTTTTGTCCATACCCTTAGAGACTAGCCTAGCTTTGTTCTTGATTATCGTGTTATCTTCATCCATCTTGTTTTTCCAGATCCAACGAAGATTTAATGGAATCACATCGTATGCTTTGTCAACAAGTTCCCAGACTTTAAGTCTTTCAAATTGTTGAAGTTCTTCCGTCATCGATTTAATCCAAGTATGATCAACCATGGCTTCTTTGATGTTTTTCAGTTCCGCTGTACTCACGGCAAGTGCGAACATACAAACATCGCCATCGATGGCTAGTTGTCCTCTTGTACGAACAGGCTGTGAAGGGTTTCCAATTACTTGAACCAAAGGATGTTCCCGGGTCCAATGATGTGTTGAAGGATGTCGTTGATAGAACGTATGCATATTAGACGGATCAACATGGCGAGTAGAAGACTCTCCAGTTGCGTGTACCAGTGTACCGAATGGGTTGTGAAATTTGTCATCGTCAGATAATGCATCGTCTGTTTGATTTGTGTTCTCTGGAGCAATGACAGTAGTTGTGGATGTTGTAGGATCGATTGTTGAAGTGATATTCCGAGGAGGTAAATCTGCAGCAACCCGTGTTGAAGTAGATGAGGTTTTATCCTTTTGTTGACGATGATCGGTATCATTATTCTTATCATGAGTGACAGCGGAAGAATTTGATACAACATGTTTCTCCCCCGTGAAATATACATCAAACATTGGTCCATATAACATTTCCAACTCTTCAAGTTTCGTGTCCACTGTCATATCTGCTCTAGGAACATGTTCAGGAACCATCTTTGAACTTCACGGTTCATTGTTGTGGTCTTGAGTTCCGAGTTTCGTGCGGTTGTGCACAGAAGTCTCTTGTCTTTGTGGATCGGGACTTAAACTGTTTTGTTCAAGTTCCATTTCTTGTAATTCATCAAATCTGATATGAATAGTCTCGACTATCAATTTTGTTCTCTTGTTGTATACTCTGTATCCTTAGACTGAGTTGCATATCCCACTAGAATGCATGCATCACCTTTCTCTTTCATCTTTTCCAGATTTTCACCATCTCGAATAATGTAACACGTACATCCAAAAACATGAAGGTGTTTGAGGGAAGGTTTGCGATCATTAATTATGTGATATGGTGTCTCTTCGTGTCTAGGGATAATTAAGGATCGGTTTTGTGTGTAGCATGCGGTTGATACAGCTTCGGCCTAAAAGAATAATGGTTGTTTTGAAGCAGATAATAATGTTCGAGCAGCCTCAACTAAAGTACGGTTTCGTCTTTCAACAACACCGTTTTGTTCAGGTGTTCTAGCAATAGATGTTTCGTGTTCAATCCCTTCGGCTTCAAAATACTTCTTCAGAGTTGAATTCAAGAATTCTGTGCCTCTGTCAGTACGTACCACTTTTACTTGAGCTTGAAGACCACGTTGTATCAGCTTAAGGAAGTTAATGAGAACCTCAGGTGTTTCATCCTTGGACCGTAAGAAGAGGGTCCACGTGTACCTTGAGTAGTCATCGACAATTACCATAACATATTTCTTCCCATTGATGGTTTGAACACGCATGGGACCATACAGATCTATATGAAGAAGATCTAACAGTCCTTTAGAGCTTGGTGTAGTCTTTGTCTTGAAACTACTCCGTTTAGCTTTACAAAGCTCACAAGAAGAACAAAGATGATCTTTGATGAATTTCAAGTTAGGAAGGACTCGCACAATATCTTTCTTGGAAAGCAAGTTGATGGTATCAAAGTTAAGATGAGATAAACGTTGATGCCATAACTAAGCTTGAGTCGTTGAAGCTTTAGCCATGAAACAGATTGGAGTTAAAGATGTGGAGTCTTGTAGTGAAATGGTGTAGAGATCAGTACACCGTGAACCGATAAGTAAGTCATTCCCATCATAATCACGAACAAAACATGTCTTCTTTCTGAAAGCAACCTCCAAATCCGCATCACAGAATGACCAACCGAGAAAAGATTGTGATTGAGCCCTTCGACGTAGTAAACCATTTTGATAGTGATATTTCCCTGAACCAAGTCTCCATACCCTAGGATCGGTGCAAATTGATCATTTCTGAATCGGACCGTACCCAGGAACTTCTCCACGAAGTTAATTAGAAGCTTGAGATTCCCCGTCATGTGCTTCTTGCATCTGGAGTCTAGTATGAATAGAATTATCTCGATCACCTGCAGAAGAATTAGAGCACGATAGAGCATTTGCTAAATTGGATTCCATGTTAGTTGTGATATCCGAATCATTAGTTTCACGTAAAGACACACTAACGCTCGTAGTCACATTTTCAGTCCTATCCTTAGGCATCCATTGATATCCTGGAGGACATTGATTAGCAAACCACCATTTCCAAGACTTGCTTGCAGACTCATATAAATCCCTAATTTTGCTTCTAGGGTTCTTAGTGGTGGAGTCTGATGCAATACTTTTCTCATGGGGGGTTGCACCAGAATGGTTCACTTTGCGTTTGGGTTTTCTAGCACTAATAGGCATCGCAGTTTGCTTCTTAGTTCTAGTAGATACGCTTTTGACATTATTCGAAACACACATAGCATGATTGGCATTAGCACACTTTCCACATTTCACACAAACAAACTTAACATTCAAAGCATTCAAAGTCGAATCATTCAAATCGTCATTACACACGACTACAGACGTTTTATTTTTAGAAACATTGAAAATCCTAGGGTGGTCTTCTACTGTCTTTATCTTCCCTTGACTTTTGTGTTGCCAAACCTTTTCATTCATGTGAATGCTCTTAAGCTGGGGCCGGCTAACACTATCAGTGGGGACTACTCTTGTAGTAAAAGACATACGTCTATTAGTGTTTGTAGAAGTCTGAGGTGATTGACTTTCTTTATTGTGTGTAGGTGTAGTGGCCAATCTATACATCCCTGGTTTAACCACATTTGTGTTCTTAATGCTTTGTGATCGAATATGTGTTTTGGGAGTTTTTTGTGGTAACCTATCCTTCCCATCCGTCTTGGGGGAAAACATTGGTTTTGCAAATGCAGAATTAGAGAAAACAGATGGTTTTCCCAAGACAGGGGGTCTAGTCACTTTTTGTGCATTGGGTTGTCTTACAACAGGTTTCTTAACACTAGGTTCCACAATTTTCCCACCCATCTTAGCAACGAGTTTCTTCAACTCTGCTATCGCTATTTCCCTGTCTTGTAACTGACCTTTCAACCCTTTATATTCCAAACTCTTTTCATTCATTTCTCGAAACGTTTTGGAAAGTTTTTCTTGCAAGTTATTATCATGTGGAAAACTACCAACGTCTTTTTACAAAGTAAGTTCAAGAGAATGACAATGTTTTTGAAGGAAATCAGTTTTGTGTTGAAGTAACTCAAAAGCCTTTTTATCAACATTTTCTTTACGTTTCGAAAGCTCAAGTTCAAGACGCTCACATTCTTTGATTTTATCAAGATATTTGCATGCAACATCAGAATATTCATCGATATCAGCACAAGATTGAAGAGTAACACACAAAATATCTTTGGAGAGACATTTTTCTAAGAGTAGATCATATTCGTTTGAAAATTTTGATTTTTCATTTTGAAGTTCATCAATTTCTTTTTCAAGAGACTCAACATATTTCAAATCATCAAACATTTCAGACCGAATCAAATTTTCAAACTCAAGAACATGTTCTTTTATTATCTTCGTATTTGGTATTAAAAGTTCTTTCACAAGCACAGTTATGTCATGAGGAATCTCGGTTTTCCACTTATCCTTTTGACGTTTTTCCCAATCGCTTTCAACAATTGATTGAACATTATCAATGTGGTGTTTAAGAAAACCAAGTGTTTTTCTACTTTTACTTTTAGAAGTATCAAGACGCAAATAGTTAATATATTTGAAAACATTAGTTTTCCTCTTCGTGGCAAAAGCTTTTTTCCATTGAATTCTTATTTGTTTACATTCTAAAAACAATTCCTCACGAGACTTCTGTTTTTGTGGAGTGAAAAGACCATAAAGACTGTTTTCATAAGCATAGTTATATGGTTTCACAAAATCTTTATTGACCGGTGATCTACTCTCCTCATCCCAAAGGGACGTCTCTTCACTATCGAGGTTAGCTACAGGGCAATCATGATCGGTCCATTCAGACTCGTCAAGATATAAATGGGGGTTCGCAGCTTGAGCTTGTTAGAGGTACTTTGGACTTGCAAAACTAGGCTGACCCTTGAAAAACGACCGAGGTGCTATCATTCTGACGGTTTCAAAAAATCGACTTGTTCTTCGAGATCCTTTAATTTTTCAGTATCTTTGCTTTGTCTATTTTTGAAATCTTGTTTTAATGTTTCAACCTCTTGTTTCTTTTCGTCAAGAATTTTAGCAGAATCGGTGGTATTCATAGAAAGCCTTTGTTCAAGTTCATTAACTTTTGTTGTGGCAAGGTACGTTTATTGACGTTCATCACTTAATAAGACATTCAATTTACGTTTTTCTTTAGTTAATGAAGCTAGAGCTTCGTTGTATTTATTTTCAAAATCGTCCTTTTTAACGTTGATGACACGACTTGTATCCCTCAAGCTCTTTGGTCTTTTGAAGTAGCTCAGCCCTATAACTATCAATTGTCTCACTATATTTTATAAGAGCGGCTTTGCTTTCTTCAAAGTTTTGAGTGAGCGCTGCGTTTACCTTCTTTAATTGCTTTTGACTCTTTCTATTTTCATTGACATCTTTTTGTAAACTAGCAATTAAATTAGCAAGCACGACACGCTCCTCGTCATCATACTCATTTGCATGTTGATCATCCTCAAACTCATTATTGCACATGTCTGATGAATCGGGTGTGGTATTTCTATCAACGGTTTCCATCATACACGTGTAATTAATTGTTGTTGGTAGATCACTATGCTCATGTGTATCACCAAACACATTATATTCATCATCATGTTGTACCTTATCAATTGGCTCGGTATCAAAGATAGGGCCATTGTCATCTTCAGTGACGTTAAGGACCTCATGAATCTTTGCCATGTATGAATAATGTGCCTCGAGTTCTTGGTCGAAGAGTTCATCATCTGTGTCGTCAAGCATTTATCCTTCCTCAGCTGATAACTTGATTCCAGCTTCCATTTTCTTGCACAGCAACATCTTTTCCTTATGATAACCATAATCTTTAACCCTCTTTGGCTGCCTGCATTCCCTAGCCAAATGCCCAAAACCTCTGCAGTTAAAACACTGAATCCCACTTTGTTACACAACTTGAGTACCAACAGTTTCCCTATTTCCAACAACAGTAGCCACCCTCTGATTATCATACTTAGGTTGTCGATCATACTTTGGAGGACTCTCAGCACGTCTTCGTATGTCATACCTTGGAGGACTCTGTTCATAGGTGTTCCTCGGGTTTGAAGATGTTCGAAGGTTGTTGTTGGTGGGTTTGTAGATTTTTCTGTATTGCTTCATAATTGAAGCCATTTGTTGCTTGAATTCCCTATCCTTTTGAGCTAGTTCTTCATCACTGTCTTCTTCGGATGATTGCTCAGGTGTGGGTGATGGTGCTCTTGCAACTTCTTTGCCTCGGGATCTTGTTGGAGCATGTGACTTGGAGACAGTGGATGATCGTGGTGATGATGATTGAGTAGAGTAGGTCTTTGAAGTACGAGAGTGATAATATGGGTAATGTTGAGTGGTAAACACCAAAGCAAGTGGATTAGAAACCTTTGCAACTCGTTCAGCTCGAAGTTCATTTGCCTCATTTTGAAATTGTTTCAAAATGTCAAAGAGCTTGTGATATGAAACTTCGTCTAAATTTTGTTGTTGTTTCACCAAGGTGACAAACCGTGTCCACTCTGGTTGAAGTTGCTGTAGAAATTTGACATTGACTTGCATGGTGGAAACTTGCAAGTTGTTTCGGGTCATATCATTCATCATTTTGTAGAATCAGGAGTAATAAGAATCAATTGATTCCCCATCCTTTGATGTAAACTTGCCAAAGTTCCAAAACATCTTAGTTTTCACATCTTGTTTGTTAAGTGATTCACCTTGTTGCAATCTTTCAATAGCCGTCCACATTTCTTGAGCAGTAGGGCATGCATCAACCGTGGAATAAATATCATCTCCAATTCCACTGAGAATTAAGTAGATTGCTTCCTTCTCAGCATCAAACCAAGCACGGTTCTCTGGTGTGAGGTCGTTCCTCTTTTCATCACGTTCATAAGCTGGTCGTTCTTCTGTAGTGTCTGTGGCTGGTACTCTAGGAACTTCAATCCTTGAGAGTTTATAGGGTCCCTCCAAAATACATTGCCTTAAAGCATCACCGTTAGGTTTTGTGTCAAGATAACGTTGAAAACGAGATTGCCATTGATCATATCGACCCGACACAAGCATTGGTGGTCTCTCTTTGTTACCCGCCACAATTATCTTGTTGTTTGTCACACGATAATCGGCAGTAGAATCCATCTCAATATTCTCTGAAATGATGAATTGAATGTGGATCTTAAGTAGTTGTTTTGTGATTGTTTTGTTGTTGAAATTCCGAAAATTGCGATTTTTCTCAGTCCGACAATAAATTCCTCAGTCCGACAATAAATTCCTCAGTCCGACAAAACGGTAGACCTAAAAAATTTGTAATCACCAAATTTTGAAATCGAGCTAGAAATAGCCTAAAACTAGTATGGAAAAAAATTTGAATCTACTTGACGAAAAAATTTTAACTCTTTTTTTAATCTTCGTGTAAACTACGTTCCGGGACTAGTCTAGATAGTGGCTAAGTCTAATAAGTACTCGAACAAAATTTATATGTCCATCGCAATGTCCATCGGAATACCCATCGTACTCTTAGATCGCACTCTTAGATCGCACTCTTAGATCGCACTCTTAGATCGCACTCCTAGATCGCACTCTTAGATCGCAGTCATCGATCGCAACGAGTGATCGCAGTTACCGATCGTAACACGTGATCGCAGTCACCGATCGCAATGAGTGATCGCAGTCACCAATCGTAACACGTGATCCCAGTCACCATCGCAACGAGTGATCGCAGTCAGCGATCGTAACACGTGATCGCAGTCACCAATCGCAACGAGTGATCGCAGTCACCGATCGTAACGAGTGATCGCAGTCACTGATCGTAACGAGTGATCGTGATATTCGATCGCAAGTAGAAACCCCAGGTTTATGCGATTGAAATATTTAGATCGTAACAAGTAATAAGTTCGAGACTTTAGGCAACAAGAAAGATGAGAACTTTACCTGGGAATACTTGTTTCAATCCAAACCAAAGTAACCAAAATCTTACCACAGGTATGAAATATGTAGAGATGTATAGAGGAAGATTTAGAGCACGGAAAACACAAGAGAAAAAAACTTGAATCCGAGTAGATTTTATGTTAAAATCACACGAACTAAGTAGTAAATCAACAACTAATCACAAAAACTACCCCATGGCGATTGATATCAATTGATGTCCCTAAAAATATGATGATTCTACACGAATAAAGAAGAAAGAAAGGTAGATAAAAGATGGAAGATTTCTAGAGAGAGAAAGTGGTGATAGAAAGTAGAGAGAAGTGTGTGAAACAATGGGAGGATTAGATTAATGAGAGAGATTAACAAATGACCAACACCCTTCCTAACATGCTAGGAAGGTTATATATAGTCCACCCATACGCGGGCTTGTTTATGGACTATTGTCTAACGGGCCCGACTTTTCTTTTTGGCTTTAATTACTTATGAATGAATTTTAGCCTAGAGTTAAGCTCGTATAACACGACTAATCGACTACCTATTACAACGTTCTAATATACGATACATAATAAACATATGACCGAGCATTCTTGTTTGACTCAATATTTGTAGGCTAACAGTCAAATAAGTAAGATTGATTACAAAATCAAAGTTGTTGAAGAATAGAATAAGCTAGAATAGCTTATTAATAAGCTGATGACCAAATAACACTATGAGTGGGAACTTTTAGTGGGAAAGAATTCCCACTGCTTGACTTTTTTGACTTGCTTTTTTAGGGAGTTTCACTTGGTTTCTTTGGAAAAACAAGGCACCCCTACAACCAGTGAGTTGTAAGGAGTCACAAACAAGAAAGAAAACACAATTTGAACCAGCCAAATGATACAGTAAATTCAATTAGTGCACAGACATGGTACAATTAAGGTCTGATGATATTAAGCTAAGTTTAAGCTAGTATAAGCCTACCAAATTCCACCAAATGCATACAACAGCTTAAACAAACTTAAATGAACACAAACAAACTGGTTTCATGCAATAATTTCAAGAATTAAGCTAATATGAACCCTAGATGACTTAACTGTTTTACTGATGAACACCAAAAATCTTTTTGCTGATATACTTGACCACAAATCCAATTTCAAACCCTCAAATCTACTTAACAGGTTGCACAAACTTTTTTTTAGCACTTGTTAGCCCTAGTTATGCATACAATCTAGGTGTTCACAACTTTTCAACCTATAAAGACCTAAAACAAGCTAGTTATGCAAGATATTCAGATTTGATGTTAGAAAGCACAAGAGTAGCAATTATCAACACACAAACACTTAAATATCAGATACAAACTTTCAACAACCCCCCACACCTACTCAATACACAACCAAGTTCAATAAACAGTAATCCCAAACACCCGTTTAACTTTTTAAATCCAAAATTAACAAAGCAAATGTGAGTATCAGGTTGTGTAACACCCCATTTTGATAATGGAATATTACGCATAATTATGGCGTGTCATCAAAGCATACAAGGATAAATGTCTAAGCATTATATGACCATAAAAGGGAAATACCGGAATCAAACATCGGTAGTCCAAAAGTAAAGCTCACCACACACAAAAATAAGCACTGTAAAAGGAAAGGACGAAACAATGTCCATTGCAAGCTGCATTTAAAATAAAGGAAATGCATAAAGTAAAAAAAGGCAGTAAAGCTTCCAGTCCATATGCACGTACGTTTGAAATCTACGAGCGTCCCTGAGTACCTGCCGTTTTGGGAACATAGAAAAGGAAAACGGCTGAGCAAAACGCTCAGTGCATGGATGTACAATATAGCATGAATAGGATAAGCATATAACATATAACAGCGGAAGACTAAGTTCTGAGTAACCTGGTTAAGTATTGAGAAAACTGGTTTTATAGTTTGAAAAGCCTTATGTTTATCTTATGAAAACTGTTTTAACATATTTACCATTAGCCCATAGTGGTCATGAAAAAGCCACGTGCATGAATACATGGAGGGGTGACCTCATCATGCAAATTAGAGGGGATGCCTCTAATTAATAAACTGGTTTGGGTAGGAGGGATCAACTCCTTGTGAAGGATGCAAGGCACACACCACATTCACCGTGAAATCCTGTATAAACATGTAACTAGGATGCACCCATACGCCCCACATGATATAATAATATGGCCAAAACTGAAAAGGACGCCACGAGCAATCACTCCACTGTGGGGAAGTCATAACATTGGTGCCTCCAATGTTATGGTTATGGTACCTCCATAACTAGGTGAACTGGTCATGCTTGTATATGGCTATAGGTTATGCTAAATTAAACATAAGCAATTCAAAAACAATAAAACAAGTACTGGGAAAACAGTTGGCTGCATACGAGGAAATCCTAATAAGGAGAGAATGTCCATACTGAAAGGACGGGAAATCCGTACCTCAAGTCCAGTGAATGAACGGAAGAAAGACTCCTACTACTGGATCACTAACGCTACATGAATACACACGTGTATAAGTATCGAATCACTGAATACGTACTGGGTTTTATGTCTTATCTTAACTTATTTTATATGTTTTAAGTCATGTTTTACTGTTTTAAACCTTAATCTATGTTTATCTTATGTTCTGATCAATCTGATTAAGTTTTACTGGTATTTCATGTGTTATTATACTCATTGTGCAATAATAAGTAACTTTCCAAAAATAGCAGTTTCCAAAAATAGAAAGTTTCCAAAAATAGAAAGTTTCCAAAAATAGAAAGTTACCAAAAATAGAAAGTTTCCAAAAATAGAAAGTTTCCAAATATAGAAAGTTTCCAAAAATAGAAAGTTTCCAAAAATAGAAAGTTTCCAAAAATAGAAAGTTTCCTAAAATAGAATTATTGCTTAAAATAGATTAGTTTCAAAAAATAGAAAGTTTCCAAAAATAGATTAGCTGCCTTAATTAAATAAGTTTCCATATATAGAAGGTTCCCATAATTAGATTAGTTGCCTTATTTAGTTAAGTTTCTATAAATAGAGGTTTCCATAATTAGAATTAAACTGGTTACATAAGCTAAGTATATAAGCCTAAGTGTTTATATGCTTATTTCTTAAGTCATATTATATAATGTATAGTTTAATCATTATTCCATGTATTTTAGTTAAACTATAGGTTAAATTATTTTAATTAAAATATAACATGTTTTAATTAAAATAGAATTAAATACTTAGGTTAAAATGTGTATTATTATTTACTAATAATATAACCTAAGTCATGTTAAAATAATTAATTATAAGCATGGTTTAAAATAATTAATTAATTTTAAGCTTACTATATGAAAATACTTAGGTTAAAATAATTTCATGTTAATTAATAATTAAATTAGCCTAAGTCATGTTATTAATTAATATATCATTTTATTAATTAATTTATAACCTAAGTTCATAATTCATAAAATTAACATCTAGCATAAATCGGTTTTAACCAACGAACCATGAATCGGGCATGAATTCGACACCGTACCCCGAACTAACCCGGGGTACCCGTGTCCCCTTGTTGCCGTGGGAGCCACACGCACCAACCAAGACCAAAAAGGTCTTGGTGGTGGTCGGCAAAAACAAACCGAACCCCCTTGGGGTCGGTTGTACCCTGCGGCCCAAAAACAAACACCCCTTATATCATCCTTTGATTTAATTAATGATCAAAACATGTTAGATCTATGTTTAGTTAATGTGTTTTTGTAAAAACAATAATAACATGTTCATAAAAATAATCAAAGATTAAAAGAAATGAAAAGAAAGGTTAAGAAATGATATACCAACACGTAGCTTGGAAGATGATGAACAAACACGGTTTAAAGCACTTATTTTTATGATCAAAATCAACCAACAGCCACCTATGGTGGTGTTATAGGTGGCGGCACAAAGAGGACAAAGAGGAGGAGAGGAAAACTTTTTTAGGTTTAATGTTTATTTTTCTTGAAATGTGAAAATGAAAGAGTTTTTACCATTACCCCCCCTTTCATGTTAAAAGTTAATGGGCTTAGCCCATCTTGGTTTGTGTGCCGTGAGTATGAGGCCCCACATGGGGTTCCCGTACCCTTTTCCCGTGTCCCGATGTTTCGTGTTCGTTCATGGTTAATCGTGTTCGTGTTTTACGTGTTTTCGTTTATTTTATTATGTAGCTTATCGTATTTATTTTATGCTCGTAATTATATTATATGCATTTACGTAATTATTTTAGTTCATGTTTTAATGGTGTTCATGATTTAATTATGTTCACGTGAAATACTTATTAAATGTTTATCATGAGTTCGTACGTAAACGATACTTATCATGTTATACACGTATGTACTTACTTAATTAATAGCACGTGAATGTGATCAATACTAAATAAGGTAAGTTTAATCTAGGACGTACGATCTTAAGGGCACTATTCATGATAAAAGCATGCGGGTTTTACAATTCTTCCCCCCTAAAAAGAATAATTCGTCCCCGAATTATAAATAAAATAGACTGGAAAAGAAATAACATACCTGAACTCAAAATATGAAGTGAGGGTAAGAAGCCCGGATAGACTCCTCGGTTTCCCAAGTGGCTTCCCGCTCGGTATGGTCCCTCCAAAGGATTTTGACGAATGGAATCGTCTTCCTTCTCATGACTCGTTCTTGCCTGCCAAGAACTCGTTCGGGTTCCTCTATGAAAGTGAGATCTTCACGTATCTGTTCTAGTGGATACTGAATCATGTGAAGGGGATGATACTTGTACCCTCTGAGTAAGGACACATGAAACACGTTATGCACGTGCGAAAGCTGAGGAGGTAACGCCAATCGGTAAGATACTTCACCGACTCGTTCTATGATATCAAACGGTTCGATGAAACGAGGACTGAGTTTCCCTTTGATCCCAAAGCGTTTAACACCACGTGCCGGCGAAACTTTGAGGAAGACGTGATCTCCCACGTTAAAATGTATGTCCCTACGATGCTTGTCGGCATAGCTCTTTTGACGCGACCGTGCTTCCTGCAGCTTCTGCTTAGCTACCTCGATCTTCTCGTTGGTCATCTCTATAATTTCTGGTCCTTCGAGTGTTCGCTCTCCCACCTGATCCCAGCAGATCGGGGCGCGACACTTCCTGCCATACAACATTTCGAAAGGAGCACATTTGATACTTGCGTGCCAGCTGTTGTTGTATGCAAACTCGACCAAACAGATGTAATCGTCCCAATCACCTGTCCATACCAACGCACACGACCTTAACATGTCTTCCAATGTCTGAATCGTTCGCTCCGACTGTCCGTCAGTTTGAGGATGAAAGGCCGTGCTAAGCTTAAGTTGTGTACCCCAAGCCTTTTGCAGACCTTTCCAGAATTGCGACGTGAAACGAGGATCTCTGTCTGAGACGATGCTGGAGGGAGCACCGTGGAGTTTCATGATCTCCCTTCTGTACGTATCTGCGAGTTCACTTACCGGGTCTTCCTTGCGTATCGGTAAGAAATGAGCGGATTTGGTGAGTCGATCAACGATGACCCAAATAGCATCGTGCTTCTTCTTGGTAGGCGGAAGACCTGTAACAAAATCCATGGTGATTTTGTCCCACTTCCACTCTGGAATATCCAACGGTTGAAGGAGACCGCCTGATCGCTGATGTTCAATCTTAACCTGCTGACAGGTAAGACATTTGGAGACATAAGTGGCTACATCCTGTTTCATACCACTCCACTAAAAGTACTGTCTGATGTCATGGTACATCTTAGTCGAACCAGGATGTATAGAAAATGGGGAGCTATGAGCTTCCGCTAACAATGCTTCCCGGAGTTCTTGGTTGTCAGGAACACAAAGTCTCGTGCCCTGCCAAACGATACCGTCTGCGTCCATTCTGAATTCTGTTTGCTTCTCCAAATTCTGAATTATCGCCCATTTTCTCCATCATCCTTCTGAGCTTCCTTGATCCTAGATAGTAACTCGGGTTCTACTCTAAGATTCGCCCAGTATCCGTGCTGCCCACGTACCATGATCTCGATGTCTAGTCGCTCCAAGTCTCCTATGTTCTGTTCCTTGATTTTAATGCCGTTGATCATTCTGGAATTCCTGCTAAGTGCATCTGCTACTACATTAGCCTTTCCGAGATGATACTATAGATTAATGTCATAATCCTTTAACAGCTCTAACCATCACCTTTGTCTCATGTTCAGTTCACGTTGAGTGAAGATGTACTTCAAACTCTTGTGGTCCGTGAAAATGTCACATGATTCTCCATATAAGTAGTGTCTCCATATTTTCAATGCAAACACAACTGCAGCAAGTTCCAATTCATGCGTAGGGTAGTTTTCTTCATAAGGCTTAAGCTGTCGTGAAACGTACGCGATCACTTTCCCATGTTGCATGAGAACACAGCCTAGTCCCTTCCCCGATGCATCACTGTAGATCTGAAATCCACCTGTACCAGATGGGAGAGTAAGAATAGGTGCAGATACTAACTTCTGCTTTAGGTCTTCGAAGCTCTTCTCTCGTTCTTCCGTCCAGACGAATTTCTCTCCTTTTCACATCAGTTTGGTTAGAGGTAGTGCCAAGCGGGAAAAGTTCTCCACGAATCTGCGATAATATCCAACTAAGCCTAAGAAACTGCGGACTTCTGTCGCTGATGTCGGTCTTGGCCACTTAGTGATGGCCTCGACCTTCGCTGGGTCCATAGTGATTCCTTCTGCTGATATAATGTGACCTAAGAATGCCACCTTGTCTAACCAGAACTCACACTTGGAGAATTTCGCATACAGCTGCTTCTGACGAAGAATCTGTAGTACCGTACGAAGATGGTCTTCGTGTTCCTCCTTGGACTTTGAGAAAATCAGGATGTCATCGATGAATACAATGACGAAATTATCTAGAAATTCATGGAAGATTTTCTTCATCAAATCCATGAATACTGCTGGAGCATTAGTCAGGCCGAATGGCATAACTACAAACTCGTAATGGCCATAGCGGGTATGAAAAGCAGTCTTGGCAATATCCTGCTCCTTAACCCTTAGCTGATGGTAGCCTGACCTTAGATCGATCTTCGAGAAGTGTTTGGCCCCTTGAAGTTGGTCAAACAGATCGTCTATACGTGGCAGTGGATACCTATTACGGATGGTAATCTTGTTGAGTTCACGGTAATCTATGCAAAGTCGCATGCTGCCGTCCTTCTTCTTAACAAACAAGACCGGTGCGCCCCAAGGAGATGCGCTCGGTCTAATGAACCCTCGTTCGAGAAGTTCTTGCAGTTGATCCTTCAGTTCCTTCAGCTCTATGGGAGCCATACGGCACGGAGCCTTAGAGATTGGTTCAGCTTCTGGAACAAGGTCAATGTTGAATTCCACTTCTCGTGCAGGTGGTATGCCTGGAAGTTCAGCTGGAAAAACGTCTTGGAATTCCGACACTACTGGTTGATCCTGAATCGATGGAGATTCAGCATCAATGTCGTGAACCGTAGCTAGATAACCCTCGCAGCCATGTGACAGTAGTGCACGTGCTTGCAGGGTAGATATGATTTGTACAGACCGTCCGGGTATGAACCCGTTATGAATGTACTCTGGTGCATTAATGTCGCCGAAGATCACCCGATATGAGTGGCAATCTATGGTAGCATGGTGCTTGGATAGCCAGTCCATGCCAAGAATCATATCGAAGTCAATCATGTCCAGTGGAAGTGCATCAACTGAACGAACTTTATCGTCAAATTCTAGAGGAAGACTCTTGTGTACATGAGTAATTAATACAGAGTCCCTCAAAGGCGTGGAAATAGTAAGTCTATTATCTAATGGCAAGGGGAGCTCCTAATGTTCTTAGCATAAGCAGTAGAAATAACTGAGTGAGTGGCACCCGTATCGAAAAGAACATATGTAGCTTGGCCGTACATATACAAAATTCCAGTAACGGTACCTGTAGATTTGTTGGCCTGATCGCGGGATGTCGTGTAGACACGCCCAGTGGTAGGAGGCGGCTTACTATCAGCATGACCCGAGGTACCTTCCATCTCACCCTTACGGCAATCTTTGACACGATGGCCAGGGAGGCCACACTTGAAGCACGCGTCGGTATCACGATGACATGGGCCAGGGTGTCTGCGATGGCAAGTATTGCAAAGAGGATGAGTGAATCCTCCAGCAGGAATCCTTGCTTGCTGAGGGCATGCTGATGACAAAATGTGTAAGATAAGGTATATGCACGAGTATAAGGCGTATGCATCGTAAATGATTACCAGTGACAGCTGAACGGTTAGGTTGCGAACCCTTGTGGTTCTGGTCCCTTCCGTTACCGTGGTTCCTGGTAGAGATTAATATAGTGTCATCATAAAAGATATAACATGAAATCATAAGAAAATGCATAAGTAGTAGGATCAGCTGTTGTTGGAGTGTCCAACGTTGGTACAGTAATTATCATTACCGCTACGCCTTTCCACAACAGAACGGTCGTTAGTGTGACCGTTTCCTCTGGGCTGATGGGGTTGCTGCTGAGTAGTCGGCTGAGACAGGTTCCCAGTTTTCTGCCTGGAAGATACAGTTTAAGAGATGATTATTGAACATATAATGATAGGATGCGGTTTGGTTAACGCTTGAATACGAATGTTTACCTCTTGTCGGGTCTTTCAACTTCCCCGAACTCATCTCGCTCCTGCAGCATCTCCAGCTTCCTCGCTGCATCGGCCACTTGTGCTACTGTATCCAACGGGGCACCCGATAAATTATTGGCGATCCTTGGATTAAGACCCCAACAAAAATGTAGTGCCTGTTCTTCAGTGGTGCCGGCAGATGCCCTCAGGACAGCTGTGTACCCGATGAACCTCTGCATAAACTCACCACTATTCTCGTCGGGTCGTTGTCTCATGGCGTAGTATTCCCTCATGAGCCGATTCCTTCCTTCCATGGGAAAGATATTAGTTGGGGGAGGATAATCATCGTTATGGAGGATGGCGTCTTGCATTTCTGCCTCCATGTCTGCAAATAACGCCCAGAGTTTGTCTGTGTTTGCCATCTGACAGTATAACATAAAACATATGATTAACAGATAAAAACATAAAATTTATATATACTCATGAAAAAAAATTTATGCAAATAAATCAGAGAAAAATTTTATGCAAGAAAATTTGTATATGAATGCATGATGCAGTTTTGAAAACTTTTGTATGCTCGAGAGTGAACGCCTATGGTCAGTTCACCCAAATAAAAGACATGGCGCGGGGACGCCTATGGGTCGGTCCCAAAGTTAAAAGTTTCGATAAAAGCACATACGACTAATATGGTCAGTCCTGTACCAACCATTACTAGTCAAAACCCTGTAACATATGACATTATATATGTATGCATAAAAATATGATGAATGCATGAAAACGATTGTCAGTTATAGGAAGACCGTAGTGACTACCCACTAATCACAGGTCATATTTTGAGAGCCTACAGGTCGAAGCCTTGGCTCTGATACCATAATTGTAACACCCCATTTTGATAATGGAATATTACGCATAATTATGGCGTGTCATCAAAGCATACAAGGATAAATGTCTAAGCATTATATGACCATAAAAGGGAAATACCGGAATCAAACATCGGTAGTCCAAAAGTAAAGCTCATCACACACAAACATAAGCACTGTAAAAGGAAAGGACGAAACAATGTCCATTGCAAGCTGCATTTAAAATAAAGGAAATGCATAAAGTAAAGAAAGGCAGTAAAGCTTCCAGTCCATACGCACGTACGTTTGAAATCTACGAGCGTCCCTGAGTACCTGCTGTTTTGGGAACATATAAAAGGAAAACGGTTGAGCAAAACGCTCATTGCACGGATGTACAATATATCATGAATAGGATAAGCATATAACATATAACAGCGGAAGACTAAGTTCTGAGTAACCTGGTTAAGATTGAGAAAACTGGTTTTATAGTTTGAAAAGCCTTATGTTTATCTTATGAAAACTGTTTTAACATATTTACCATTAGCCCATATAGGTCATGAAAAAGCCACGTGCATGAATACATGGAGGGGTGACCTCATCATGCAAATTAGAGGGGATGCCTCTAATTAATAAACTGGTTTGGGTATGAGGGATCAACTCCTTGTGAAGGATGCAAGGCACACACCACATTCCCCGTGAAATCCTGTATAAACATGTAACTAGGATGCACCCATACGCCCCACATGATATAATAATATGGCCAAAACTGAAAAGGACGCCACGAGCAATCACTCCGCCGTGGGGAAGTCGTAACATTGGTGCCTCCAATGTTATGGTTATGGTACCTCCATAACTAGGTGAACTGGTCATGCTTGTATATGGCTATAGGTTATGCTAAATTAAACATAAGCAATTTAAAAACAATAAAACAAGTACTGGGAAAACAGTTGGCTGCATACGGGGAAATCCTAATAAGGAGAGAATGTCCATACTGAAAGGACGGGAAATCCGTACCTCAAGTCCAGTGAATGAACGGAAGAAAGACTCCTACTTCTGGATCACTAACGCTACATGAATACACACGTGTATAAGTATCGAATCACTGAATACGTACTGGGTTTTATGTCTTATCTTAACTTATTTTATATGTTTTAAGTCATGTTTTACTGTTTTAAGCCTTAATTTGTGTTTATCTTATGTTCTGATCAATCTGATTAAGTTTTACTGGTATTTCATGTGTTATTATACTCATTGTGCAATAATAAGTAACTTTCCAAAAATAGCAGGTTTCCAAAAATAGAAAGTTTCCAAAAATAGAAAGTTTCCAAAAATAGAAAGTTACCACAAATAGAAAGTTTCCAAAAATAGAAAGTTTCCAAAAATAGAAAGTTTCCAAAAATAGAAAGTTTTCAAAAATAGAAAGTTTCCTAAAATAGAATTACTGCTTAAAATAGATTAGTTTCAAAAAATAGAAAGTTTCCAAAAATAGATCAGCTGCCTTAATTAAATAAGTTTCCATATATAGAAGGTTCCCATAATTAGATTAGTTGCCTTATTTAATTAAGTTTCTATAAATAGAGGTTTCCATAATTAGAATTAAACTGGTTACATAAGCTAAGTATATAAGCCTAAGTGTTTATATGCTTATTTCTTAAGTCATATTATATAATGTATAGTTTAATCATTATTCCATGTATTTTAATTAAACTATAGGTTAAAGTATTTTAATTAAAATATAACATGTTTTAATTAAAATAGAATTAAATACTTAGGTTAAAATGTGTATTATTATTTACTAATAATATAACCTAAGTCATGTTAAATTAATTAGTTATAAGCATGGTTTAAAATAATTAATTAATTCTAAGCTTACTATATGAAAATACTTAGGTTAAAATAATTTCATGTTAATTAATAATTAAATTAGCCTAAGTCATGTTATTAATTAATATATCATTTTATTAATTAATTTATAACCTAAGTTCATAATTCATAAAATTAACATCTAGCATAAATCAGTTTTAACCAACGAACCATGAATCGGGCATGAATTCGACACCGTACCCCGAACCAACCCGGGGTACCCGTGTCCCCTTGTTGCCGTGGGACCCACACGCACCAACCAAGACCAAAAAGGTCTTGGTGGTGGTCGGCAAAAACAAACCGAACCCCCTTGGGGTCGGTTGTACCCTGCGGCCCAAAAACAAACACCCCTTATATCATCCTTTGATTTAATTAATGATCAAAACATGTTAGATCTATGTTTAGTTAATGTGTTTTTGTAAAAACAATAATAACATGTTCATAAAAATAATCAAAGATTAAAAGAAATGAAAAGAAAGGTTAAGAAATGATATACCAACACGTAGCTTGGAAGATGATGAACAAACACGGTTTATAGCACTTATTTTTATGGTCAAAATCAACCAACAACCACCTATGATGGTGTTATAGGTGGCGGCACAAAGAGGACAAAGAGGAGGAGAGGAAAACTTTTTTAGGTTTAATGTTTATTTTTCTTGAAATGTGAAAATGAAAGAGTTTTTACCATTACCCCCCTTTCATGTTAAAAGTTAATGGGCTTAGCCCATCTTGGTTTGTGTGCCGTGGGTATGGGGCCCCACATGGGGTTCCCGTACCCTTTTCCTGTGTCCCGGTGTTTCGTGTTCGTTCGTGTTTAATCGTGTTCGTGTTTTCGTTTATTTTTTTATGTAGCTTATCGTATTTATTTTATGCTCGTAATTATATTATATGCATTTACGTAATTATTTTAGTTCGTGTTTTAATGGTGTTCATGATTTAATTATGTTCGCGTGAAATACTTATTAAATGTTTATCATGAGTTCGTACGTAAACGATACTTATCATGTTATACACGTATGTACTTACTTAATTAATAGCACGTGAATGTGATCAATATTAAATAAGGTAAGTTTAATCTAGGACGTAAGATCTTAAGGGCACTATTCATGGTAAAAGTTTGCGGATTTTACAGGTTGATTCAAGCTTAAACAAGTATCATAACAACATCACCATGAACTTAGAACAAGATTGCATGCATCAAATTGCATCAAACAACAGCAGTTACCAAAAACACTTAGCACCAAGATTTGACAGATTTTTCAAGAAAAGTGACCAACCTCATGAATGTACATCCACACTCACGACTTTTATAGCTTATGTGGTAGCTTAACAACCACAAGCTTCCAATACAACACCCTTCTAAGATCAACAAGGTTAGCACAAACAGATTATATAAAAAGAAAAATGGAAAATGAAACAGATTCTTTCAAGCTTTGTACCCCACTCCTTGAATATCCCCAAGCCTAGATCTCATTCCACCTTGATAATCTTCTTATCAGTGTGAGATGATCAATCAAAGCCCAAAAATTTCAAGTGTTTGTACCAAAGACTTAGAAAAAAAATCAGATTTTGGAAACTTTTAAAACAACTTGGACAATACTTAAAAACCAAACTTTGGAACTTAAAATCAACAAACTTCAAACATTAAACAATAACAGTAAAGATGGCACTTGGATTTCGTCACAAGATTCAAACACTTTTTCATTTAAATGAACAAAGGGTAAAACCCTAATGCCTTTATATAGGCTACAACTTATCTAGAATACTGAATAAAAACTAGAAACCCTAGTTGGTGAAGTCCCAATTATGCCCCTTGAAATTTAAATATGTGTTGACTGAATTGGATGCTTGTTGAAGAAACATGTGACCATTCTTGTTGTTTTGTGATCTTGGACGTCAAATGTAAGCTTAGGATATAAGCTTGAGTGTGGGACGTTGATTCTCTTCATGTTCTTGTCTTGTACCCAAAGTGTGTAGCAGGGTCGTAAACATGTGACCATAGGAGTGATGAGGTGGCAGGTTTATGGGTTGGGTTTTGTTTAGTGTAACCTTAATCTTAATTATGGAGCAGATTAGGTTGTAGTTGTTAATGGTTAAGGAAAACCAAAATGGTTAAGGAAAACCCAATTTTGGTTAAGAACACGAAGAACATGTGTTTGATCTTGTTTTGGGTTTAAATATGGTGTTAGGCGCCAGTTTAAACTAATTAAATCGATGTGAGTGGGATAGTGAGGTGGCAGGATGGTGAGTTTTGATTGGATGTTGGGAGTGAGTGGGGCACGTGTCAACATGGGAGTGGTATAGGTAACTTATGTTGTCTGCCAGCTTTAGCCCCTTGTCTTCTTTTCTTGTTTCATTTATAGTTTAACAGCCGTAAAACATATTTCCTTTGTATTTGAAGTTTTGTTTTTCACACATTGGCCACAAAAACTTTCAAAATGGTTTAATAAGGACTTGTTATGTAATTTCATGGTATTTGAAGGGCTGTTTTTGGCATGTCTTCATTGTTCAAGGTCTTAACTTGTATTCTTGTCTTCATGGAGGACTAAAAGTGACAAGTATTCAAATTTGAGGGACCAATCTTGCCAATTCTTCAAAGTTGAGGGTCCATTTTGTAATTTTGACAAACTTTATGGACCAAACTTGTAATTATGAATAAACAAGGGTATAAAGTGTCAATTATTCAATAGTGAAGGACCCTTCTTGTTCAATCTTCAATTCTTCAAGGACTTTTCTTGGATAATCAACATTAGGGCCCGGTTCCTTGTGCGTCTTCTTTTCACGTATTTCGTTTTTTATTGATTCCTGTGATCTTTTGTCATTTTCTCGATATCCGTATCTAAACATATTGAGCAAACACAAGCATATATTTGGCACTTTTTATGATATTTTAACCATTTTAAGCCCGTTTTGGACGATGAGACTATGTATAAAAGTAGTCTCATCGGGGAGCTTTGTACAAAGATGTTCCATCTCGATATTACGTTCTGACTTAGTGGTTGGGTTTACGATTTAAAGTGCCTTCGCTCCTCAATAGTTTATAGAATGGCTTCTGAGTATGATGGCCCGAACAATGGTGCTAGAATTACAACCAAATATTAATGAAGGAATATATAACCAACACTTAACAACATTGAACCAAAAATAAAAAACTTGATACTATACCAAATGTATTAATCCAGGTTTGTGTGAGATCAAGCTGTTGTTTATGAGACCAAGTTGTGGTTTGTATGATCAAACTGTTTATCTGTGAATGAAATATATCTGATCATAGCTCGGATTCTATGGACATAAGGTGAGTTGATAGC
This sequence comes from Glebionis coronaria, assembly GCA_025667525.1. Classification (NCBI taxonomy): domain Eukaryota; kingdom Viridiplantae; phylum Streptophyta; class Magnoliopsida; order Asterales; family Asteraceae; genus Glebionis; species Glebionis coronaria. The sequence goes on along the minus strand of JANFOE010000079.1, from coordinate 591,937 downwards.
CTCACTTTGTAAATGCTTTCTAAATGTTTTCAAAACTCGTGAGGGGGATATATGATAAAACTGGAATACAAGTGCTTTTAAAACTGTATGGTATGATTATTGACACTATGTTTACTACTGCCATTAAGTCCTTTTTTAATCGTGAACTGCTAATCATTTCTTGAAAATGAGCGCTAATATTGTGAATAGTACTATTTGGGGGTTGACATCTCCTATCTGGGCAAGTCGCGCTTGCTAGCAGCTGAAGGTTCCTACCTAGGCTAAACAAATACACATTATTTTGCTTAACTCAAGAGTTTGGCAAATTTCCTGCATAAGGGCAATTTGCTAGTTTCTGTATGTCAAGTAGCGGTGCATTAGCATAGTGCAGTATGATGACTATTTTATGTGGGTGTATAACAACGTATCCCGGAGGACATACTTGTATTCAAAACTGTTATTACAAACCTATGAATTCACTCAACTTTTGTGTTGACTTTAAGCATATATTTCAGATAACTGATGACTGATAGCATGGAGCAGTACAAGGATGGCATGAAGAGGCACAAGACTGAAATTATTCTAGATTTTGGGAATCTCATATTGTAAAACTCTGATTTTTCAATGAACTATAAAGAAAGTTGATTTCATCACTCTTTTGAGTTGTTTTCTATTATTATGACTTGTGTTCTATGAAGTAATACCCTAGATCAATGTTCTGCTGCGTAAAGGTAAAATGGGAGTGTTACAGATTGGTACTCAGAGCCATGGTTATAGAGAACAAGTAAAATCTTGACTATAACTACTTTTAAAATAATTTCAAGAAATTCCTCCGTGTCAATGCCAGTGCTGCTACAAGAATGAGGTAATATTATACCAATACTAGGATTTCTACCCTGTAGAACAATGTGTAAATGATACCATGTTTATGTGTAAGTACTAAGTTAGGATTTATCGACGTCTCTAGAAATAGGTATTCCTATCTCCCTCCTATTATCATCTTATCAGATTCTCAAGAAGAGCATTCTGCAAGTGTTCCTAATAACTTCCCAAAGTATATTTCCACTCTCCCAATGAATAACCCTTATGATACTTTAGAAAATTCACCCAAAGATCAGAAAATTCCAAAAGCCGTTACCCTTTGATGACGACCCCTATATGCAAGTTATACGAGCATATAATGAAGAAGTAGATTTTACACCTCGATAGCAAGATTTCCCATCACCTTACCCTATTAATATACCATCACCTATATCTGAAACCTTACCTAAAAATACCTATGAACAAAAACTTATAGATGTCCTACCTTATATGAAAGAATTTCCTCCCGAGCATATTAAAGATCTTGAAGATAAAGTTAAATGGCTTAGGAAAAGCCGAAGAATTATACAAACGAGATTTTGAGAAGTTAGAAGGATATTTAGAAGAAGCTAAAGCCAAGTTGCAAAGAAGATAGATGATACAAAATGAAGAGATTGTTCAAGCTCGACTGAAGATTTCTACTCTTGATTTAGTCATTGAGGACATTCAAATTAGACATTGAGCCCATATACGAAGTCTTTTTGATGCCATCAAAGAACTCAAGAAGGAAAGATGAAGACATTAGACTAGAAGTTGTAAATACTTTCAACTTTATGTCTTTACTTTTATATTAACAGAGAAGCTTGTAAGTTTAAATGAGACAAGTTGTTAATAAATAAAAGTTGTGTTTATCATCTTGTCGTTTCATATGTATTTTTTAGAAGTAAGAAACCCCTATTTCTTGATTTTCTCACAAATGATTATGAATAAAATTGCGTTAATTCAAGAAGAAAGCATATACTTGATAAAGTATACATTTTTAGAATTTATGTTATCTTCAATGATAATACAATTTATCAGTTGAATATAACCTGCAATTTTAAAGAAAGACTTAAGAAGATGTACGGTATGCTTGGCTATTATCATGGAAAAATTATGTTACGATTATGCATGAGTCATATCTTTATAAATCTGTTGTAAACTTTGGAACTATGTTTCATAGTTGGATTTATTATCCTTATATATGAATGATAATCAACATATTAAGTTTCCCCTACACCCTACCAAATAAACCCAAAAGATATACCTTGTGTTCGATAAACATTTATATGTATTCCTATACATATGTGACAAATGTTTTCTGATATGAGTATACCTCGGATTCTGAATTATTCTTTCCCCTCATTCTAAACCCTAAAAGGTATTTGACGAAGAATTGATGATGATGTGGTTACAATAAGTATTATCCGGAAGAAAACTCGATGACTAGTTAGTTTTTGATATCCAAGGAAGAAAAGATGCTATTAGTATCACCCGTTGGATTAAAAGAGCCAATTCAGTTTCCTATCATATTTGAAATTATAAAATGAAGCTAGCTATAAGAAGATAGCACTTCATCACTTATCTTGGTAAATTATTTATACTCAACCCATTGAGATAAAAGAAATACATAAGATCGCTTGATTAAATTTCAATTGTTTCTTAGAAAAGATGATCGAGAAGATGAAAGAAGAACTCCGCTATCTAATGATAAAAGGAATTAACCTCGAGACATACACGAGGAAATTTCAAAAGTTAGTAGAGTTAAACCATATTCCATAGAATGAGAAAAACCTTCTTCAGAAGATTTTATCATGGAATTATGGCATGGAATTTCATATGAATTTCTATTAAGAAAACCCCATCAGAAGATTTTGTTAGGAAAGTTTAAGAGTTTTATCAAAGATTTTTAAAGATTACCACTTCCAAAAACCCCAAATTATTGCAAGAAGTTCCTAAACATTACCCAAAGAGTTAATGAACAAGGTAATTAAGCACAATCATGTGCAAAAATCAGAGAAATCTTAAGCGTAAACTCGATAGTGAATGAACGTCCGTAGAATCTAGTAAACCAGAACATAGGATTATAAATCCAATCTACGGTGAATATGATGAAAATCTTCTTTTGTGAAAGAAATGCACTCCGCATCACACAAAACTTTGCACCATCCGGTGTCAGATTTTCAACATAGTAGATCATTGGACTAGGATTTGTAAGGGCAATTGGCCTTATAAATCATATGCTTGGTAAAATTGTTCTGTATTTTATTGGGAATAAAATACCATCTTCTACTTTAACGTCGTTCGTCTCTGAAAATTGTATTCCTAGATATCATATACAAGACGTCTTACACACGCCAACGTGGAAAGGAAACTTAAGGGTAGAATATTTGTTTAAATTTGTGTTATGTCAGAAATTTCTAAGTCAATGATTTACATTCTGTTTATTTGACTGAATTAGGACGCATCTTCAGTCAAATGAATAAATTTAAATCACCAAATTTATAATTTCTTCCTTGCATAAAGTTTGACGCATCTTTATGTTAGTAAGAATTTATAAATGGACTTAAAGAGATTCGATATAAGACAAGTATAGACTTAATAAAACGTTAGAATACTTGTATTTTTACACTATATGCTTTTACTGAAATATGTTATTACCTGGAGTGCCCAAACTGTTACTTGCTACCCAAATTTCATGAGTCATTAAACACCTACGTGTGCGCTAATAAGGTGAATATATCTATTAGAAAAGTACGTTAATATTTGTCTGAGATTTGGAATTTGTAGAATTAAGTAATCCATTCAACCCGAAGAAACTTTAAAATCCTTATATTATGCTTTTAAAGCAGAATATTAAGTCATCTGACTTACTAGTTCAACCTGAATTCCTCCATGGAAATAGGAAAGAACAATGAGGATTTTGTTACTTCAAATAGACATGATGCCATCCGAATCATTGTCGATTGTTTTACTAAGGCTACTAGATCTATTCCTATCTAGGAAATTGATAATATGGAAACTCTGACGAGATTATACAAGAAATAATATGTCGACATAGAGAATCAATATTTATCATCTAAGATCGTGACGAGTGCTTCACATCTTGATCCAAAAAGTATACTCAAAATTTGTGTGTACTAATGTGTTAAGTGGAATAACTACCCAAATACTAAACTATATACTCCATGTATGTGTTATAAGTTTTGGAAAGAACACTTACCATTGGAAAAAAATTTCCCGTGTAACATTAGTTTTCATGCTAGAATCAAAGCAATACTATTTGAAGCACTCTATCTAAATAAGTGCCATTTGCGTATCTGTTGGGCAAGAGTTGGATATTTTCAACTTAAAAAGTAGTTCATGAAACTATTTGAGAAGGTTATATGAGAATAGAGCTTCATAATACGTTGAATAGTGACCGTTAGGTAACTGCTAGATTTAAATGGTAAATTGGAAAGACTGTTTTGATAAAGAATTCTCGCTGTGAATGAGAACTACACCATATTAAACAGTATCTAGTTGAAAATGATCTTTTCTCTATCAATTACCCAAATTGATTTTGAAAAATGTGATAATCAATTCAAGATTTTGAATTGAGCAGTGACATATTGACTTGAGTTTCCCAAAGAACTCGGTAATAATCACAATTCTTTTCGTATTTTGGAATCTAAGGAAGATTTATGTGATTAACTTGTATGTTTTCAATACCCCATTTGGTATTAAACTAAATTCTTATGAGGTAATAAAATGATTTTGATCACTAAGATATCAATGATATTTCATATATAACCATTTTGATTAAAATGATGATAAAAAAAATCGATTTGAAACTAAATACCAACTGTAAAGCTGTATTCTTGATATGTGAATAAAATTCTAAGAAAGAATTTGAACACCTAAGAGATATGTTTGCCCTTGATAAGCTATGTTACCCTTATAATCTCGGGACGAGTTTTCTTTAAAGTGAGAGACTGTGACAATTCTCAAAAATCACATCTATGCTATAAGCTATAATTGTCTCAATATGAAAATTTGGCTAGAAGTTTTTCTTTTTATACCTTACTTGGTAAGATGAACTGCTTCTCATAACCTGAACTACCATTACAACATATTCCTATATGTTGTCAATACAATGTATATATCAAGTCTAAGATCTACTAATACGTTCAATATTAATAAGAACATCTCAAAATTAACCATGATGCCCTAAATTCCCTTATAAACCCTAGAATCCCTATAAATGAGTTGTAAACTCAAGAATGGTAAGCTATGAATGGAAAAAACATATGAATAAGTCATTAATGATTATAAACAAGTTGTAAACTATACTTTGAAGACCTAATAATACCTAATAATGGCAAGGACAAACCATACAAAGCTAAGTGCAAGTAATTGTACATAATAGTCTAGATCATCACCTAGAAACTCTTGATAAACAATATTTCAAGCAATGTAACTACATAAAATCTATGTAGTATTATCAAAAACAATGTACTGATTACAATTTATCAAATGAAGGAAAGTTAGTTGATCACAAAATGCTAATATTCACTAATCCAAGGCTAATTACAAGTTAAGACCTAGTAACCAAGATTAACATATAAAATCCATTATACATTGAATTAGAGTCTAATATTTTGCCATAAATTATGAAACTCAACTACATATCATATTAAGATTATACATTCATTTCAAGTCAAGTTACAAGTTGGTAAAGCATAAAGTACAAGTTATCAAAGCATTGGATCTTAAGCTCCCATAATTGTCCCTAGAATATGATCAACCTATACAAACCCTTAAACTAAAAATGTAGAGTCCCTAGAAGTCATAAACATACTATATAAGCCCTATAATAAGTGTTTATAAAGGTACAAACACTAATTACCCAAGATAGAAAGTCATTAGGATTAATGACCTAAAAACCCTTATATTAAGAAATCTACATGGAATCACTACCTAGTTATTTTTGGACAAGTCTATAAATATATATAGGAATTCATTAAGGTTATAAGATTATGTTAAGACAATGTACAAGTACCCTAATGCACAAGGTACAAGATTTCAATGCATGGCTTGTAAATTAGGTCAAAATGGGTATTTTCACTCTTTAGACATGTTTACCTAAACTAAGCTATCAAACCAAGTGTGGGAACTCATTTGACACTTAAAACACAATGTCTAGGACATAAATTAAGTTTAAATCAGTAGCTAATTGAAGGATAATCACATTTACTAAGATTTAACCCTAAATCATTAGAAACCCTAACCCGCCTAATAAAAAGAACTGTACATAAATGTACATCACAGGTTTTCCCAAAGATCTAGTTTTATTTTCTAGAATGATAACTTTATTGAAGACACCACCATCCATAACCTGCTAGTCCTCATTCACCTGAAATATATGCCTTAAAGTCAACACAATGGTTGAGTGGGTTCATAGGTTTTAAATAATATTTGAATACAAGTACGACTCTAGGGCTACATTATTATACACCCAACTTTTTAAATTCGCCGATTCTTATTGCACTAGCTCAAGACCCCGCGACTAGACATTATCAGGAAAAACCCAACAAATTTTCCAATAAGTAGGAAGTCTACCGGACTATCCTAAACAGCAAAATAAAGCATATCTGTTTAGCCTAGGTAGGAACCACTAGCTGCTAGCAAGTGCGACTTGCCCAGATAGGAGATGTAGTCTTCAATAGTACTATTCACAATATTAGCGCTCGTTAAATGATTAGCGGTCCACGATAAAAAAGGGACTTAACGGCAACAAGTAAACGTAGTGTCAATAATCATATTGACAGCATACAAAAACAATTGTATTCTAGTTTTAGCATATATCCCCCTCACGGGTTTTCAAATCGTTTATAAAACTTTCAAAAGTGGGGCTATGAACTCACCTTAGCCTAAAGAGTGTTGAATTATTCAGCTATACCCAATCACAACCTTCACACAATATTTGAGTTGACATACAATATATAGATATATTAAGTCATAATGTTTGAGTTCAATCTTTTATTATTTTTTGTATTTATTCTTTGATTCATATATTTTTTTATTAAAGTATCATTTTTCGGGCCATTATACTCAGAAGCCATTCTATAAACATTTGAGGAGCGAGGACACTTTAAATCGTAAACCCAACCACTCAGTCAGAACGTAATATCGAGATGGAACATCTTTGTACAAAGTTCCCTACTAACGTGACATATTATATTTTATAACATTTTAAGTTCTTTAGTTTTAATATTGGCATAAATAGCCTTTATAGTTAAATTTTGGCATAATTACACTTTTAACCCCTTAAGTATATATAGTTTCATTATATTGCAATTTAATCCTTCAATATTTAACCTTAGGATCTTAAATTTCCAACATTTATTATTGTAGCTTTAACTTTCATAAAATGACACTTTTGGCCCAAAATGTTAAATAGTTTCAAAAAAGACAATTTTGGTCTCTATACTTGTAAAAATCATATAACTTCTTCAAAAATGTACCAAATGATCTAGCATTTTAATAAACGTTTAAAAACACGTAATCATATTAACAACATTTAACCAAAATTATATCTCTTGAAATGGATTTTAAGTCATTATTTCATGTAAAATACAAAACTAGGGTTTTAAGACGTCTTTAACTTATAACTTTTATTTAAATTGATTAAATGACTTAGTTCTTTTTAAATTATCTTTATAACATAATTTTGTCATTATAACAAGTCTTAGAATTCATTATAACAAGATCAAAGCTTGTTTAACATATAAATTAATTAGGTAGCTCCAAAAGGGCTCCTTATGGCTTCCTATGAACACTACTTGATATTAAATCTTCAAAAGCTTTAATGGCTTCCTTCTAGATCTGGTTTTTGGTCTTGTGGGATGTACTAGGTCGTATATAGAAGTGTATATGAATAATGGGTAGGCGGTTTAAGGAAAACGGGGTGCAAGTATTTATGTTTGCTATTCGGCACTATTTATACTACTAGCAACATTTAGGCTCCAAGTTTAAGCTCTAAAATTGTAACATAGATAAGGTAATGACAAAGGATAGCTAGTGAATCTCTACACAAGTATATACCTCCTAGCTTCATTCCAATCTTCACTTGTGGTTAGAAATAGGTCACGGCACATGAAGGACGAGAATGGTGATGTGTAGCACCCTAGTAGGTGATGCAAATACTTGTCACCACTTCTAAAATATCGTAGAACATGTAAATATCTAATTTGAACTTTGGAATAGGAGGGAAAGTGTTTGAAATGGGTTTTGGAGGGAAATTACAAAACCATGTCCTAAATCTAGGGCTTGTAACTTATGGTTTGTGTTTTTCGTGATTAGGGACTTAGGAAAGTGATTAGTGAATGATTATGGCTTAATTAGGGTTTAGAAATTCTATTTAAGAGATTTGCGTCTTTGGTTTGAAGTTTAACAAAGGTCCTTCGACTCAAGTTTGAGGTGACTGTTTTTACGATATATCTTACTATTTTACTTTATACATTTACTTATCCATTCCGGATCATTTCACTTTAGTTACTCTCACGTCGGAGCTTGGTTCGGGTCTTCACACCCAGACGAGGCTAACGGGTTTACGTTAATTTCAGGATATCTGAAAGACAGGCCTCATCTCGTCTGGAGGATCACACGTTTCGGACCCCCGTAAGAAATTGCACGAACAATACTTTCAAAGGATTTCTAATATAACTGATATGAAATGAAATGGTGAAAAGGTGTGTCTAACCCTTCTGGCAATGGGTTCTTTTTATACTACAAGGAAAACCTAAACTACATTTACTCAAAACGTGTAACATATGATATGCACATCCTTTCCTAAGATATCTCATGCATATCCTAACAAAATACTACTAATAATACTGTTTGACTTTCTAACAGACCAGGAGCACGCATTGGTCCTACTACTACTATGACTAGGAGGAACTACATACCTCCTAGTCAACCTATTACAAAACACCTATTACATAGGTCCTAACATATTCTGCTATGATTGCCTTCATGTTAGGCCACCAATAGAGTTTCTTCAGATCTTGATACATCTTGTCGGAACCAGGATGTATAGAATACTTCGATTTATGAGACTCGTGCATAATCAAATCTTGCAAATTACCATGGGCAGGTAACAAACTACGATTTTTAATACAACGAATTTCATCTTGACGAACTTCAAATTCTTTATCCATTCCTCTTAATCTCTTAGTTCCTACATTTTCTACCTTAATTGCTTCTTCTTGCGCTTCGAGAATTTGGGTAGGTAACTTCAGTAAAAGAGTTATCATTAATGATCTAACTCGTAACGGCTTAACACGCTCCTTTTGAATTAAAGAATCAGCTACTACATTGGCTTTACCTGGGTGATAATGAATTTCACAATCGTAATCAGCAAGTAATTCTAACCAACGTCGTTGTCTCATATTTAATTCTTTCTGATGAAGAATATATTGAACACTTTTATCATCATTAAATACTACACACTTTGTACCATAGAGGTAGTATAATTCTTCTCATTAGGTTTAAGTTGCCTTGATGCATAAGCAATAACTTTATTTCTTTGCATAAGCACTACTCCCATTCCTTGAATAGATGCATCACAATAAACGATAAAGTCATTGTTACCTTCTGGTAATGCTAGGATAGGCGCTTCACACAACTTTTGCTTCAATAATTGAAAAGCTATCTCTTGACTATTTCCCCAGACAAACGGTTTGTTCTTTTGAGTCAATTCAGTCAAAGCTTTATCAATTTTTGAAAAATCTTCGATAAATCTTTGGTAATACCCAACAAGTCCTAAAAATTGTCTTATTTCTGTAGGCGTACTAGGCTTAATCCAATTCTGTACCGCTTGAGTCTTTCCAGGATCCACACAAATACCTTAGCTATCAATGACATGTCCTAGGAATTGAACAACATCGATCCAAAATTCGCACTTCGAGAACTTATCATATAACTCCTCCTTCTTAATTAATTCGAGAATTATACCAAGATGCTTAGCATGTTCTTCTCTATTACGAGAGTAGATAAGAATATCATCGTTAAACACGATTACAAATTTATCCAAGTAAGGCTTACACACTCTTTTCATGAGGTCCATGAAAACAACTGGTGCATTGGTTAAACCAAAAGGCATCACTTGAAATTTATAATGTCTGTATTGCGTCCTGAAAGTAGTTTTAGGAATATCCTCTTCCTTAACTCTTAGTTGATGATACCCTTATCGTGAATCAATTTTTGAATATACGCTCGATCCTTAGAGTTGATCAAATAAATCGTCAATTCTGGGTAATGGGTAACGATTCTCTATAATCGATACACATCCTAAAATATCCATCTTTCTTTTTCACAAATAAGACTAGAGCTCCCCACGGCGATATACTTGATCTAATAAATCCTCGATCAGTTAGTTCTTGGATTTGACTTAACAATTCTTGCATTTCCGAAGGTGCTAATCGATAAGGCACTTTTGCAACTGGTGTTGCTCCTGGTATCAAATCGATTTAGAATTCAACTTGAGGCTCATGCGACAAACCTGGTAATTCATCAGGAAATACTTTGGGAAATTCTCTAACTATCGGAATATCTTCTAATCGCTTCTCTTCTTTCTCCTTTTCCACTACTTGAACTAAGAAAACTTGACCACCTCGGGATATTTACTTATTTATCTTAAGGCACGATATGAGATTTAGTCTAGTCTTACTTCGCTCACCATGGACAATCAAAACTTCACTGTTAATAGGAATATGAACGGCTTTCTCGTCGCATAGAATTTTAGCATTGTATTTGGATAACCAATCTATTACAATGACTACGTCAACACTACCAAGCTCAATGGGTATAAGGTCGATTTCAAAGGATTGACGTAATAAAGTAATTATACATCCTCGAATAACGGTATTTCTGCTAACTACTTTTCCGTCGTCCATTTCTATATCATACTTAGTATTCAAAGAAACAGTTGGAATACCTAACTTAGCAGCAATTTTAACACATATGAAACTTCTATCAGCTCCTGATTCAAATATTACTTTAACCATACATTGATTTAGATGAAACATACCCGTAACTGTATTCTGATCTTGTTGGGTATCGTTTAGAAAATAAGCTTTTCCTCGACTATTGCTTTCTTTACGACACTCATTCATCAGATGCCCTTTTTCTCCGTAGTTTTGGCAAATTTTAGTTACAGGAATTTGGTTACTTCCAGTAGCTAATCCTTTATTTCTGAAGAATCTTGTCTGATGTCCTATTTTTCCACAGTTCTGAAACTTGATAGTGCAAAATCCTGTGTGATGTAGTGAACACCTCTGACAAAGGGGTTGTCTTCCATTATAATCATTGCTCGAATTTACAACATAAACTTTAGAAACATCATTTTTTTGTTCTGTTGCTGACGATTATTGCCTTGATTATAGTTGCAAAATTATTCTTCTGGAAAGTTTCTCCTATCATCAAACTTCCTCTTATTATTAACTGCCACTTGTACAGGATTATACCTTATCACTTTATTCATTATTCTTTGAGTAATGGTGATAACTTCCTCTAAACTTTGGGGTTTAGAGGCGATAACATTCCCTTCTATACTTCTTGGCAATCCTCCAATAAAAGCTTCCATCAATTTTTCAGTATTAGGCACCATATTAGGACATAATAATGCCAATTCCTGAAATCTTTGGATGTAAACTTTAAGATTATATAATTATTCCTCCATTCTCCTAATCTCATTGTGAGGATAATACTTTTTATCTAGCAGATTCTTGAATTCATTCCACGGAATCTGATAAGCTTGTTCTATCCCAATGGGTTGTGCATAAGCATTCCACCAAGACAAAGCTTCTTCTATCAACGTACCCGTAGCAAATTTCACTTTACAATCTTCAGAAAAGTCACTGCGAACAAATATTGATTCAGTTCTCTTGAACTAGCGAATAAGTCCAACAGATCCTTCAGGTCCTTTATAGTTAAAAGGCTGACAGTTCATGAAATCTTTGTAATTACATCTTTTCTCTATCAGAACTTCTCTCCTAGTAGCATTTCCATTACTTTTACTAGCTATATTGGCGGCTTATGCTTGAAAAGCTGCAGTCACACTCTCAGCAACCAATTGCCTTATTTCTTCAGGTGTCATATTTATTGTCGCAGATGTTGATGCTCTCGTATGTGCCATCCTACCAACATAATAATACTCGATAAGAATGAGGATTTAAATTTTCATACGTGGAGTATGGAATTTATTTAATATATCATAGAGTATCAATAATTTCTATTTCTTTCGACCATTTCATATGTGAGGATTCATAATATGAATGACGATAAAATTTTCTAATTATTTCATATATATGAGGATTCATAATATGAATAACGATAAACGCTTAAATAAAATAACAAGAATTTTTTAGAACAAACGCACACTTCTTTTATTTATGAACAACTTATCGTTTATATTTACACGATAAGCATCTCTGTTACATAAAGAAAAACTATACATATCTTACAAACTGAAACTAGATTTCTAAGCTTAACTCCTCATTTTGATCTCCTCAATTCTGTCTAAAATATATTCGGAGTCAGATTGTTGAGTTATTTTAAGATCGTCGATGAGTAATTCTAAATTAAGCTCACTTCAGAATTCTTCGTCTCTAGTCTTTTCATATTCATTTCATAAGCATGCATCCCTCTACTCAGTCTAATATTATGGCGTCGAGTAACATCCACTTTATATTCCAACTGACTAATATGCTCTTCAATCTCGTTTCTCCCTCTTATCAAATTCCTAATATTCTTATGCGCTATTCCAAAAGCTTCAAGGGATATTTCATCAAGATGACTAGCAATTACGGATAATTTCTTGTCGTGCGTTTCCATAATCCGTGCTCTAGAGTCTTCCTTAGTTTCATAAGGCTCTTCACGACTTCGATTGGGAGACGAATAAAGATCCTCATGTAACAGAAAACTAGACGTAGGTGAAGGTACACTATTCATCACTTCAGTCTGATGTGAGAAATATTCTTATACTTCAGGAGTATCGTTAAAAGACAAACTCGGAACACGCACATCTGTGGGAGATGGAGTGAACATCAGGATTTCTCTTTCATCATCGTCGGAAATGAGAATATAGGTGGAAGTAGACATCCTTGTAGCTTATATAATATAATAACATAAGATACTCTTTTAAAAGGGATAAAATTTTTACACTGATGCTGATGATGGCTGATGGTCTTGAATTTAAAATTTTAGTTATAGTTTAAGAAAAACCTTATTCTCTATAACCATGAGCTCTGGATACCAATCTGTACCACCCCTATTTTACCTTATAGCAACGGAAGCTAATTTTGGGGTATTATTATCAAAGTACCATAGTCATAATAATAGAAAATGCTCAAAAACATTTTTATATATATTTACGTTATCATTCATTTATTCAGAGTTTAAAAAACAACTGTACATAAATGTACATCACAGGTTTTCCCAAAGATCTAGTTTTATTTTATATAATGATAACTTTATTCAAGACACCACCATCCGCAGCCCGCCAGTCCTCATTCACCTGAAATATATGCTTTAAAGTCAACACAATGGTTGAGTGGGTTCATAGGTTTTAAACAATATTTGAATACAAGTACGACTCCAGGGCTACATCATTATACACCCAAAATTTTAAATTCATCGATTCTTTTTGCACTAGCTCATGACCCCGCGACTAGACATTATCAAGAAAAACCCAACAAATTTGCGCTTAAGTAGGAAGTTTGTCGAACTATCCAAAACAGCAAAATAAAGCATACCTATTTAGCCTAGGTAGGAACCATTAGCTGCTAGCAAGTGCGACTTGCCCAGATAGGAGATGTCAGTCTCTAATAGTATTATTCACAATATTAGCGCTCATTAAATGATTAGCGGTCTACGATTAAAAAGGGACTTAATGGCAACAAGTAAACGTAATGTCAATAATCATATAGGTAGTATACAAAAACACTTGTATTCTAGTTTTAGCATATATCTCCCTCACGGATTTTCAAATCATTTACAAAACTTTCAAAAGTGAGGCTATGAACTCACGTTAGCCTAAAGAGTCTTGAACTATTCAGCTATACCCAATAACAACCTTCACATAATATCTGAGTTGACATACAATATATAGATATATCAAGTCATAATCTCTAAGTTCAATCTTTTATTATTGTATGTATTTATTCTTTGATTCATATATTTTGTTATTAAAGTATCATTGTTTGGGCCATTATACTCATAAGCCATTCTATAAACATTTGAGGAGCGAGGGCACTTTAAATCGTAAACCCAACCACTCAGTCAGAACGTAATATCGAGATGGAACATCTTTGTACAAAGTTTCCTACTAACATGAAACATTATATTTTATTACATTTTAAGTTCTTTAGTTTTAATATTGGCATAAATAGCCTTTATAGTTATATTTTGTGGCATAATTACACTTTTAACCCCTTAAGTATATAGTTTCATTATATTGCAATTTAATCCTTCAATATTTAACCATAGGGTATAAAACTTTCCAACATTTATTATTAGGGGTGTGCACGGTTCGGTTTGGGTCGGTTTTTGGCAAAAACCGAAACCGAACCGTAATATTCGGTTTTTATAAAATCAAAAACCGAAACTGTTCGGTTTTGGGCGGTTCGGTTTTGTCGGTTTTTAGTCGGTTTCGGTTCGATTTTTCGGTTTTAAAATCGTTTATATTTGTGTTTAGCCAATTTATACTAACAAACTTGTTTTATGTAAAATTTAGAATTAAACATACATCTACAAAATACACACAGAAAAGTGAACATACGAATTATACATTAACGATCGTTGTCACATATTTTATAATTGTGAAGTAAACACATGTATATATAAATACGCCTATAAATATTAAGATTAATATATTATATTTCACCCACCAAAATAATATTTTAGTATTTAGAATTATTTTATATTTTTTATATAGTATTAAATATATATTGTTATGTAATTAAGAGTTTTGGTTCGGTTCGGTTTTTTGATGAAAACCGAAACCGAACCATATATTTTCGGTTTTGAAAAAGTAAAAACCGAACCATCGGTTTTTTGTTTTCCGTCGGTTTTTCGGTTCGGTTTTTTCGGTTTTCGGTTCGGTTCCGGTTTTTTCGGTTTTTTTTGCTCACCCCTATTTATTATTATAGATTTAACTTTCATAAAACGACATATTTGGCCAAAAATGTTAAATAGTTTCAAAAATGACAGTTTTGGTCCCTATACTTGTAAAAATCATATAACTTCTTCAAAAATGTACCAAATGATCTAGGATTTTAAAACAAAGTTTCAAAACACATTTATAATCATAATAAAAACATTTCATCAGAGTTATATATCTTGAAATGTATTTTAAGTCATTATTTGATGTAAAATACAAAACTAGGGTTTTAAGACATCTTTAACTTATAGCTTTCATTTAAATTGATGAAATGACTTAGTTCTTTTTAGATTATCTTTCTAGCATAATTTTGGCATTATAAAAAGTCTTATAATTCATTATAACAAGATCAAATCTTGTTTAACATAGAAATTACCTAGGTAGCTTGAAAATGGCTCCTTATGGCTTCTTACGAACACTACTTGCTATCAAAGCTTCAAAAGCTTCAATGGCTTCCTTTTAGACCTGGTATTTGGTCTTTTTGGATGTCCTTGGACGTATATAAAAGTGTATATGAAGAATGGGTAGGAGGTTTAAGGAAAACGGGGTGCAAGTCTCTATGTTTGCTATTCGTCTCTATTTATACTACTAACAACACTTAGGCTCCGAGTTTAAGCTCTAAACGTGTAACATGGATAAGGTAATGACTAAGGATATCTAGTGAAGCTCTACACAATTTTATAGCTCCTATCTTCATTCCAATCTTCACTTGTGGTTAGAAATAGGTCACATCACATTAAGGATGAGAATGGTGATGTATAGCACCCTAGTAGGTGATCACCTACTTGTCACCACTTCTAAAATATCTTATAACATGTAAATATCTGATTTTGAACTTTGTAATAGGAGGGAAAGTGAAATGGGTTTTGGAGGGAAATTACAAAAGCAAGTCCTAAATCTAGGGCTTGTAACTTATGGTTTGTGTTTTTGGTGATTAGGGACTTAGGAAAGTGACTAGTGAATAATTAATGATTAATTAGGGTTTAGACATTCTATTTAATAGATTTGGGTCCTTGGTTTGAAGTTTAACAAAGGTTTAATGGTAAAAATGAGAAGTATACTTTTGTAGATTAGGGTTTTCTAATGATCAAGGTTTAAATCTTAGTAAAAGTAATTATCCTCCTCTTAGCTATTGATATAAACTTAATTTAGGTCCTAGAAATTGTGTCTTAAGTGTATAAAGAGTTCTCCTTCTTGGTTTAATGGATTAGTTTAGGTAAACATGTCTAAAGAGTAAAAATACCTATTTTGACCTAATTTAAAAGTCATGCATTGAAATGTTATACCTTGTGCATTAGGGTACTTGTACATTTTCATAAAATAATCTTATAACCTTAATGAAGTCCTATAATTATTTTTAGACTTTTCCTTAAAGAACTAGGTAATGATTCTATGTAGATTTCTTAATATAAGGGTGTCTGTATCATTAAGCCTAATGACTTTCTATTTTGGGTAATTAGGGTTTATATCTTAATGTAAGCTTATTTTAGGTCTTATATAGTATGTTTATGAATTCTATGGGTTCTACATTCTTAGTTTAATATTTTATATAGGTTGATCATATATTCTAGGGTTATTTAAGTAAGCTTAAGGTCCAATGCTTTGAAAACTTGTACTTTATGCTTTAATAATTTGTATCTTGGTTTAAGATAAATGTATTAACTTATTGTGATACTTAGTTAAGTTTTATAATTTTTTGCAAAATATTAGAGTCTAATTCATTATAGATTGGATTTTATATGTTAATCATGGTTTTGGTCATTTTCTTGTAATTCTTGTGATTAGTGAATATGAGTGTTTTATGATTATTTACTTTTCCTTTATATGATAGATAATAATTAGTATACCGTATTTGATAATATTACATAGATTTTATGTAGTTATATTGCTTGGAATATTAGTTTATAAGGATTTCTAGGGTTTCTATGGTTATCTAGGGTAATCTTGTGGTATTTGAGTTGTTCTTATTCATTGTTTATACATATAATTACTTTAAGACCTCAGACTTGATATATATATATAGTGTATGTAATATATTAGCATATGTGGAAGTGATAATTGAGATAGTGAGTATCCATATATTCAATAATTCAGTAACATATCATAATAAAATGCAAAAATTTCTTAGTAAAATCACCTCTTTATTTATAAACATGGATATTACATTAATCAAAACTACTGGATGTTATACCGCCCAAGTATCTCACCCGTATATTCCATATTCCTTCAGATCCAAATAGCTCCGGCAACTCTTCAATAACTCTAAACTCTTTAACCTCTCCAATGATACCTCTTTTTATAATATCTTGTTTTATATCTTCTTCACGTATCTCTACCACCCTTGTTTCTTCATCTTCGTTACCAACCTCTTTTTTACTATTTCTTTCTTCATCATGTTTCATCTCACTGCCCTTAACTACCTCCCTATAACTCCTCTTATCTCTGTTTCTACCCATATTGTTCCTTGCTACACCATGGTTTTCTCAAATCGTACCCGTTTTTGTTGCAATACTATCCATCGGTTTCCACTCATACGCCCTGAACACCCTTATTTCTTGTGATCCGAAAAGAATTGAACACAACCTTTTATACAAAAAATATGTATCAGCGATGTTCTTGAATCGAACGAAACCATACTTTTCCCAATTTCACAGCCTCTTTCGTACCATGAATACGTCGTACACCGTCCCGTAACTCTTATACAACCGCCACAATTCTACCATACCCCAACTTTCTGGGTAGTTGAAAACCATAAATGAAGCGAATGAGTTCCTATTGCAATTATAGCTTTACCGCTATATTTTTTCTAGTCATCCCGTGTTGTCAGTCGTCATTGTGCCTCACGTTTTCATTCACCCTTGCCCACACACTCTCTCTCACACAGTTCATTCTTTAGGGTCTAAAGGTATATTAGGCATCAATCTTGACAAGGGATGATGTTTAATCGATGAATAATTTAACATGTATTCTCATGATTTAAGTTGTTTTTTGTTTTGGTAAGAGCGTTTGTTGACATTGCATGTTTTTTTTTTGTCATATTACTATCATCTTAAAAAGTTCACTTTTAGCACGAAAATGACATCACTAAAAAATTGTCATTTATGCCTCACGCATTTATCATTATAATATTTTTTCAAATTTTTTATACATATTACCTTTCACCCAATTCATATAAAAAAAGCAAAGTACAATACACAAAATAACTAAAACTTACGAAAAATTTTAAAAATTCGAAATTAAACATATATAATAAATTATAAATAAACTAATTTTCTTCTTGTTGTTGTTGTTGTAGTCATCTTTCTTGATATCATATATGCTTAATAACATTTCGTTGGATACTTGTGTGCTAATTATCACTGAGTTATTTTACTTTCTTCCCTTAAACTTCACATTTTTTTTATCTATGAGCGTTGCATATACTTTTTTTTAGCAAAAGGGTTGTCCCCGCAAAAAGACAACAAAGTATTGCATTGCAGATATCAAAACTTTTTATCTTTCAAAATCATATTATGTAGTATGATGCAAGTGTATATGATTCTTCGTATATGTTGATAAGTCATTGACGTACTAGTCGGTTTATAATATGTCAACGTCATTGGAGACCTAAATGTCTTTCAATATCTTTTCGAGCACGTTCTTGTTGTTGTTTAAATATGACATTTTTCTCGTCCCGTTCAACCGAAATGATTTGACAAATTTTTTTACAATTAGTCTGTTTCAAATGCATACAATTAGTGCTTCTGAGAACTCCCAAAACCCATGACCTATGTTATGTGCGATGTATAACTTTGAAATGTCATTGAAGTTGTTTTTTTTAATTTTGGCATATTTAATTGAATGCAATCAATACAATGATCTCGACAATCAAGTCTAGATAGTTAACCCAATTGAAAATATTGAGTAAATACATCAGGTGTTGTATCGTATATCAGTTGACGTAAGCTCAGTGATAAAATTGATAGTTTGAATATAATTTCATACCTTACACAATTTCTAAAATTAATGTTCTATTCATACGATTTGATGTCTAAAACAGTACTCCTGATATTTTGGGTTATTGATAGGTGTGAAAACACCCATCCTTTTACCACTTAATTCTTACTAAAACGAGACCAAAACGCGTATTTAATATCATTTGTTTGGAATTATGCGTGGTTTTTGTGTTTATTATGTTTTCAGAGCCAACCGGATGGATATTGGAGAAAACATGGGATTGCACGGGATTTATCAAAGAAAAAGACTCAAGACGAAGTCTATTGTCCAAGAGATGCAAAAGATTTGAAGTCACTGGGCCTTTTTGAAGATTTATCGAATAAAAGGACCAAAGTTGGAAGATTTAAATATGTCGAAGAAACTCAAGTCTATTAAACGAAGAAATTAAAAGACGAGTTGAATTTAATCATCGACAAATCCCGCATCAGAATCGAAAACGTCCACTTTTCTGAAAAGACGAGAAGACAAGAAGAACGGGAGAAAGCCCACTCACCAACCAAAGATAAGGACTATATAAAGTCATCCCCTCACACTTTTTGTAGAAGTTTTTCATTTCCCAGTCATTTCCTTTTCTTTCGTAGGAAGCCAACACCATTAAGGTGTTGGTGATTTTTCTTTTCTTGT
The DNA here is from genome assembly GCA_025667525.1 of Glebionis coronaria. NCBI lineage: Eukaryota > Viridiplantae > Streptophyta > Magnoliopsida > Asterales > Asteraceae > Glebionis > Glebionis coronaria. Next base: position 572,295 of record JANFOE010000079.1, on the reverse strand, counting down.
TGAATCTTTGAATTTGTAAGTGTTTAATCTTTCCTTTTGTTTACTTTACATTAATCTATCAATTTAATCCTTCCATTAATCTTGTCCATCTTCATCCTTTTGTTTTAAAGCTTAAAGTTTTTATTTGGTTGATCTGATCTTCAAAAGTTATTGGGTTTTATGTTTTTATTGTTGGGATTTGATGTTTATGGTTAGTAGATGATTGGTGATTATTTTTGTTTAAGTTTTGGTTAAAAACTTGGCTGATTTTTGGTAAAATCGTGTTCCCCTGTTTTCCTGTTACCTACTGTTCTTGAGTTTTCCCCAGATTCCGAATCAATAGCATGTTCCGAATCAATGTTTCACTTGTAAGTTCCGAATCAGGTTTCGTTTTAAAGTTCCGAACCTGATTTAATTTAAAAATTCCGAACCAGCTTTGTTTTCAAAATTCCGAACCAAATGTTTTATAAGTTCCGAACCAGTTATTGTAAAAGTTCTGAACCAGTTTTAAGGTGAAAGTTCCGAACCAGTTTTTTATTCAAAAGTTCCGATCCAAATTTTATTCAAAAGTACCGAACCAGTTAATTGTAAAAGTTCCGAACCAGTTTTAAGGGTAAAGTTCCGAACCAGTTTTTTATTCCAAAGTTCCGATCCAAATTTTATTCAAAAGTGCCGAACCAGATTTAGCTTAAAGTTCCGAACCAGATGTTTTATAAGTTCCGAATCTGATTATTTTTGAAAGTTCCGAATGAAGGGCTTTATTTGTTCCAAATCAGTTTGTTCCGAATCAGTGTTAAGTGGTAATTTACTGTTTACTTTTTTATTCTTTAATTTTTAATTAAAGCTTTATTTTATTGACTGTTTGGGTTTAAGTTTTTATCATTTTACGCTTTTAATCCTTTTAGTAGAATAGAAAACCCAAACCCCCTATTTGTCACCAAGAACAATCTTTCCACTTTGAGCTGTGATCAATTCGAGAAGATACCGAGATTAATCTGAACCTCATAGCAAAAACATATGTATCAAATGGCGCCGCTGCCGGCTCTTCTCGTAAGGATTAACAATTTTTTTGTGAGAACTTGGATTTTGGGATCCGTTCACCGTGAACGTTACTTTTTCATAAAAACTTTCAAAAACCCTAAAAAATATAAAATTTTCAAAAATCCTAAAAAGTAAAAAACATAAAAAAAGGACAAAAATATTCTTGTTTGCTTTGTTAGTTCTTTTACAGGTGCATGCGTACACGATCAATGTCTTATCAAGTGCCCGAGCCTCTCGAAGACTTAGACATGGCCGGTGTACACAACAACAATAACAATCCACCTCAAAACAATAACAACAATAACAATCCACCTCTCAACAACAATAATAACAACAACAATGAACCTCTACCGGACAATCGCCCGATGATTGAACTTTTTCAAGCACATGTAGACGGCAACAATGATCCAGTTGTCATACCCGCGATTGCAGCCAACAACTTTGAGCTCAAATCCGGCTTTATTCAGATGGTCTCTGCTCAACCATTCTTGGGGCGTACCATTGATGATCCTCATGACCACATCAAAAGGTTCCTGCAACTCACGAATACGGTAAAATTCAATGGTGTTCCACAAGAGGTAATCTGTTTACAACTTTTTCCCTTTTCTTTAGAGGGACAAGCCCAGCATTCGCTTGCAAAGGAACCGCCACAAAGTATTCTGACGTGGACGGATTTGGAGACCAAGTTTATAAACTACTTTTTCCCACCCTCTCGTACTACCGCTTTGCGGAATGAAATCATTAATTTTGAACAAAAGTACGATGAGTCTTTTAGTGAATCTTGGGACCGTTTTAAAGATCTTATAAGAAAGTGCCCACAACATGGTTTTACCAAAGTGCACCAAATTAATACTTTTTATAATGGTTTAAGCATGAATGACCAAGATTCACTAAATAGTGCCTCGGGGGGGTAATATTTTGGTTAAGACTTCTAATGCCGCTTGGGATATCATTGAGAATAAGTCTCGTGTGCAAACTGTTAGCCCTATATTTTATATAGTCGAACAAGAATGTAATAGGTCATCTCAGTCGTTAAATGGTCTTGTATTGTAATAGGTTAGTCGGGAAAACCGGGCTTGGACTTAAAGCTAATATTGTAGAAGTTAGGGGCGTAAGCCCAAAACAAAGCCAAGCCCGGCCCAAGATGAAGCCCACAAAGGCCTTAGGTCGTGGCATATATAACCCTCTTCCACAAGTGGAAGAGGGTGTTGGTTCATTTTACTTTCTCTCTCTAGTAAACATTAACCTTCCAAATTCTCTCTAGTTTCTCTCTCTACTTTTCTTCTCTTTCTCACTCTAAATATCTCTTCTAAATCTTGTGTTATGGATTGAATGGGAACAACATTTGGTATCAAGAGCCTATAGTGGATAGGTGATTGAAGATTCGTGTGTGGTGTTCTTGATTTTTCGTGGCTTTTTTTATCCATATCTCACGTCCCATTTTTCTTTTTGTGTTTTTATGGTCTTTTCTTGATACAAATCATCTACATACTAGTAGTAGTGATTTGGGTATCTTGGTTTTGACTAAAACACAAATTCTTTGGATCAAAAGTTGCGAAATTTCTTGTTTTTCTTCATTCCGAAATTCAAGCAACTGTTACCATCGGAAAGTACAATTGTGTGGGATTTGATCGCAATAATCTTAGGATTCTACTTTGCGATCACTGTATTGCGATACCTTATTCCGATCTGGATATTCCGATCGTGCATTGCGATCTGGGATTCCGACGGGTTTAAGGGTTTTTTAAGTCGTTACTCTGTCCAAATTGTCTCAGCCACATTCTGATCTAACATTGCGACAGCACATTACGATCTTAGCATTCCGATCTGGACATTACGATCTGGGCATTACGATCTGAGCATTCCGATCTGAGCATTGCGATCTGAGCATTGCGATCTGAGCATTCCGATCTGAGCATTGCGATCTGAGCATTGTGATCTGAGCATTCCGATCTGGACATTCCAATCTGGACATTCCGATAAGTATTCCGATGGACATTCCGATGGGTATTTTGTTTGAGTAATTTTTAGACTTAGCCACTATCTAGACTAGTTTCGGAACGTAGTTTACACGAAGATTAAAAAAAAAAAAAAAGAGTTACAATTTTTAGGTCAAGTAAATTCAAATTTTTTCCCTACTAGTTTTTGGCTATTTCTAACTCAAATTCAAAATTTGGCGATACAAAATTTTTCGGCTTACCGTTTTGTCAGACTGAGAAATTTATTGTCGGGCTGAGAAAAGAATTTTTGAATTTTCGGAATTTCAATTTTAACCACACATCATCACAACAAATCCACTAAGATCTGCAATTCATCCACAAGTATTCACCATGTCTAACAACAACATCAACATTGCAACTGCTAATCAAATTCGTTTGGAACAAGGTGGCAACGGTAACCCACCTGTGCTCACTGCCGGTTGCTACGTTCAATGGAGATCTCGTTTTCTCAGATTTCTCGATGGAAAAGAAAATCGAACTGCTCTTCGTCACTGCCTTGAGAATCCACCTCCAGTTTTTGAATTCAGACCAATTACAACACAGGCAGAGGATGGTACTTCATCAACTATACGAGCTATGGAGGATTTTGACACATGTTCTGCTGAGAAAAAGAAACTCATCCAAGCTGAAGCTGATGCTGTAAACTTCATACTCACTGGAATTGATAACGACATCTATTCCACAGTTGATGCATGTCCTAATGCTATGGAAATGTGGAATGCAATTCATCGATTGAAGCAAGGTGAGTCGATCAATGTTCAAGATCTCGAGACTAATCTACTTTGGGAGTTTGGAAAATTCACATCTGAAGATGGTGAATCCATTGACTCATATAACCCGAGATTCTATAAAATGATGAATGAGCTTGTCAGAAATCAATGCACCATCTCCAACCATCATGCCAGTGTTCAGTTTCTACTTCAACTCAAACCGGAATGGCAAAGTTTTGTGACTTTGGTTAAACAAAGGGAAGATATCAATACCATCTCCTATCACAAACTTTATGATATCTTGAAACAACATCAGAATGAAGTGAATGAACTAAGGGCTGAAAAGGCAGAACGGTCTGCTAATTCTATTGCTTTTGTGGCTGCTACTTCAACAAAACCCGTTCCTCGTCAACAACCACCTAATCATTCCTCGAAGTCATCAAGCTCATCCACCAAACCTCTAGCTGCTGCTAAACACAAAGCAAAAGTAATTGTCCCCACTCCACCTCCAAAGTATGACACCGAGTCAGATGGAGACAGTGATGATGAAGAAACTTCAAGGGACAAGAAGATTGAAGAACTCATGTCTTTACTCACCACAACTTATAAGAAGATCTACAAACCTACCAACAACAACCTCAGATCATAATCCAATGCTAGATATAAGGAAGTTGATCATGCACCTAGGTATGATCGTGATGCTAGGTATGATAATCAGAGGATGCTGAATCAAGTTGGGGCTAGAGATACTGTAGGCACTCCGGTGGTGCAGAAGACTGGGATTCAATGCTTCAACTGCAAGGGATTTGGGCACATGGCTAGGGAATGTAAGAAGCCAAAACGGGTTAAGGATTCGGGATATCACAAGGAAAAGATGTTGCTGTGTAAGAAAGAAGAAGAAGGAATTCCACTCACAACAGATGAAGTTGACTGGCGTGATGACACTGACGATGAAGCCGATGATCAAGAGCTAGAGGCACATTATGTGTACATGGGAAAGATTCAAGAAGTGCTTCCAGAGACTGCTGATACTTCTGGACCTATCTTTGATACTGAGCCAATTGAAAAGGTACCAACAAATGATAACTATAATGTGTTTGCTAATGAACGACGGCATCCTGAGCAACCCGAAAGCATCAATGACACATATGTAATGGACATGGAGGATAGCAATATCTCTACGGATTCACAGCATATGTGTAATGATGACGGTAATTCTGCTCAGGATACTGACTCGGATGAGGACCGTGATTTGCTTGCGTCTATAATTGACTCTTTAAAACATGAAATTGAGGAAAACAAAGATGCTAATAAACGTTTGAAGCAAGCAAACACATCCTTAGCCGAGGAGATAGACAGGCTTAAAGAGTGTGATTATGTAAAATAAGCTGATCGACGAGTTGCAATAGCTAATGGTTTGGTATATGAACGTAAGGTGCTCAACGAACAATATTGTTCTGAAGTAACACACGAAATTCATATGTCAAAACAGAAGATATCAGAACTTGAAGAACAACTGCTGCTACATAAACTCCAAATTACTGAATTAGAGTCGGTTAACAAAGAACAAACTGAGCTTTGTAAAACTCGTGAAGAAAAGGATATTGAAAAAATTCTTGCTTTGGAAAAGAGAGTCGACACGTTAAACAACATTGTTTACAAAACGGGTCAGTCTATTCAAACTATGAATATGCTCAATAGAAATATGAAAACGAGTTTTGTCAAGCCTGAATATCTCAAGAAAGTTCAAAGTACCAAGCCTGCTCTTTATGATATCGGTTGTTATGTTGATAATCTTGCTCTTATGCTTTCCCCTGACTGCGACGAAATCATTCGTCAACAAGAAGAAAGTCGATCAAACTTAAGTGATTTAATAAACCTTTCTGATTCTAACAATCATATTAAGTTTGTCCCTCAAAAAGAACTTTCAAAAGAACAAAAGATGTATAATAGTGTTCCACCACCAAGTGATGAATCACAAAAGAAAGTTTCTTTAAAAAGGAGTTTCAAAAAGCAATCAATTTTGTTAGAAAAGCGAATTTTGGATGAAAAACATAAATGGGATGAGAAAAGCAAAAGTTTTCAGCAATTTGAGTTTATAAAACAAGGGGTTTTAAATTTGTACAAAGGTGTCCTCGACTATGAAAAAGTTTCTAGGGATACCATTTGGAATATTAAACCTAACCCACAAGTAGAAGTCGTCATTCAACAATGCATTGTTCCAACCATTGATGATCTTTCAAAAAATGTGGAAATGTTTTATAATGCTCTCACTGAGGAAACTTAACTGATTTAAGCTATGTCAAATCTCTTGAAGATGAAGTTGATTTTCTTCAAATTAAATTAAAGACACAAGAACACCAACTTTCTAACGAAATTGATCGACTTTCTAAGGAATGTTTTTATGCTGACCATATGAATGCTATACTTGGTGTGTATACCGATCTTGATCAATATTGTCATGTAGCATGTCTTGTGTCAGAATCGGACGAGAAATGTCGCAATCTTGAAGTAGAGCTTTCAAAACAAATTCAGTCATATAACAAACTTTCGAAAAGTTTTTCTCAACTTGAGAAGCACTCCATTTCTCTTGAACTTGCTTTACAAAAAGGTGAAAAATCTCATAATCATAAAAAGTGTCAAGAAATGTCAGCTTCTTCGTTTCGTCTACTAAATGAAAAAGATTTCGAAATAAATGATTTGAAAGCTCAGCTAAAAGAAAGGGACATAGCCATAAGTGAGTAACAGAAACTCATTGAGAAAATGAAAGGAAAGTCTGTTTTGGGTAAACCATCCGCCGTTCGTCAACCGAATGCGGTTAAATGCCCTAAATCATCTAGTTTGGGACAATCCCCACAGACTTTGCCTAAGATAGGAAATGATAAGAGTACCAATGTGATAGCACCTGGAATGTATAAGATGAACACTAAGCCCACTCAAACTGGAACATCGAGGTTACCTCAGAATATTAAGAAAACTAATCAACGTGTGTCTTCTTCTACAGGAGTAATCCCCACTACTAGCATTAGCGGACCACAGCTTAAGAGCGATAGAATGTACGATAAGGTCATGCCTAACAATAGTCAAGGAAAGAAGTTGGAAGTAGAAGACCACCGTAGGAATTTTAAGTTTTCTAAGAATAAAACGTCTGTAACTGCATGTAATGACAGTTTAAATGCTAAGACCTCGAATGTTGAATTTGTTTGTGTTGAATGTGGCAAATGTGTTCGTACTTTCAATCATGATGCTTGTGCTCTTAATTATAATGGCGTGAATACTAGAACTAGGAAGCCTATTCGTATGCCCACTAGTACTAGTGAACCCACAAGAACTTTGAACCAATCCACTGAGCAACCACTTAAGAAAGTAAGTGCGTTAGAATCCACTACTCTACGTAAACAAAGCAGGTTAAAGAAGCTTTATGAGAACATGATTAGAACATGTACACGGGGGTATTCAAGATTTAGACCACCCGGATACAAATGGGTACCTAAGACAACCCCCATTCTAATTGGGTCTATGAATGTTAGCTTGCCTTTAGAATCTAGGTCCACTACTATTTTGGAACCCGTTTCTATCAAGGGCTCCCATTTGTCAAATGCTACATTGTCTTCTAATTCTTCTGCAGCTCGTCGAAATCATCCTATTCATAATGGACTCCGGGTTCACAAAGCACATGACGGGCAATCTCAAGCTTCTCATTAACTTCGTGGAGAAGTTTCTGGGTACGGTACGGTTTGGAAATGATCAATTTGCACCGATACTCGGATATGGAGACTTGGTTCAAGGGAATATCACTATAAAACGGGTTTATTACGTCGAGGGATTGAATCACAATTTATTCTCGGTTGGTCAATTTTGTGATGCGGATTTGGAAGTGGCTTTTCGGAAATCTACTTGCTATGTTAGAGACTACGATGGGAATGACCTTCTAACAGGTCCTTGTGGTTCTGATCTCTACATAGTAACTCTTCACGACACATCTTCAACAAATCCAATTTGCTTAATGGCTAAAGCGTCATCATCTCAAGCATGGTTATGGCATCAACGATTGTCACATCTCAACTTTGACACCATCAACTTGCTTTCGAAGAATGATATTGTGACCGGTCTTCCTAAGTTAAAATTCGTCAAAGACCATCTTTGTTCTTCTTGTGAGTTGGGGAAAGAAAAACGGAAGTCTTTCAAAACAAAGACTACCCCAAGCTCAAAAGAACGATTGGAACTTCTACACATGGATTTATGTGGTCCCATGCGTGTAGAGAGTATTAACGGGAAAAAGTATATTCTCGTGATTGTTGATGATTACTCTAGATACACATGGACTTTCTTCTTAAGGTCCAAAGATGAAACACCAGAGGTTCTCAAAAACTTTCTCAAGATGATACAACGCAATCTTCAAGCTCAAGTCTTAACCGTAAGAACGGATAGGGGTACTGAATTTTTGAACAAGAACTTGCAATATTACTTTCAAGAAGAAGGCATCGAACATCAAACGTCTATTGCTCGAAATCCTGAACAAAACGGCGTTGTCGAAAGACGGAACCGTACTTTGGTTGAGGCTGCTCGAACAATGCTTTTTGCTTCAAAATTACCACTATTCTTCTGGGCTGAAGCAATTGCAACTGCCTGTTATACTCAGAATCATTCTCTCGTCATCCCTAGACATGAAAAAACACCTTACCACATCATCAATGGCAGGAAACCTACTGTCAAATTCTTTCACGTATTTGGATCTTTATGCTACATCCTTAAAGACGGTGAGAATCTCGACAAGATGAAAGAAAAAGGTGATGCATGTATTTTTGTGGGGTATGCTACATTGTCAAAAGGATATCGAGTCTATAACAAGAGAACAAAGATTATTGTCGAAACAATTCACGTGAACTTTGACGAATTGCCACACATGGTACTTGATCACAACAGCTCAAGTCCCGCACCTCAATGTCCAGCAATGGCACCTACACAACACAGTGTACGTCCCGTGCAAGAATGTCAACAAAGTACTCCTACAGCAGACTCGACGGATACGACACATATGAATGAGTTGGTTGATTTATAAGATCCAATGTTTGATGAATATTACTATGGAATCAATCAAGTTGTGTCAAAGCCTTCCGCTGTCACCACTACTGATGCACCCGAACAAAGTCAACAAGACACAACTGCATCTACTTCAGCAACCGTTGCTCAAGAGATAATTCCAGTGGATACTCAACAAACTCAAGAAACAGTCATACAACCAACATCACCAACCGTCAATGCTGAAGGAGGAAACAACAATCAAGCAGTCGATGCACAACCTGACGATGAAGATTTTATCAATCCGTTCGGTACACCGGTACACGAAGTCGGAGAGTCTTCTACTCAACATGTTGATCCGTCCAACATGCATACATTCTACCAACCATATCCATCTACTCACCATTGGACACGTGATCATCCATTGGAGCAAGTCATTGGAAATCCTTCACAACCAGTTCGAACACGCAGACAACTCGAAACCGATGGCGATGTGTGTATGTATGCACTCACCGTGAGTTCAACTGTACCTATAAACATCAAACAAGCCATGACTGATCATGCGTGGATTGAATCAATGCAAGACGAAATTCATCAGTTTGAACGCCTAAATGTTTGGGAACTTGTTGACCGACCCTATGGAATGTCAATTTTAGATTTCAAATGGATCTGGAAAAACAAACTGGATGAAGAACAAACCATCATCAAAAACAAATCTCGTCTTGTGGTTAAGGGATACCGTCAACAAGAAGGCATAGACTACGATGAATCATTCGCTCCAGTCGCTCGTTTGGAAGCAGTCAGGATATTCCTTGCTTATGCTGCACATAAGGGCTTCATGGTTTTTCAGATGGACGTTAAAACTGCTTTTCTCAACGGTCATTTGAAGGAAGAAGTGTATGTGAATCAGCCGGAAGGATTCATCAATCCTCATCATCCTGACAAAGTCTATTGTCTCAAGAAGGCTGTATATGGACTTAAGCAAGCTCCAAGGGCATGGTACGAAGAACTTTCAAACTTCTTGGTGTCCAAAGGATTCTGAAAACGTTCTATTGATCCTACTCTCTTTACGAATAAATATGGGGATGACATAATGCTGGTGCAAGTTTATGTTGATGACATTATTTTTGGTTCTACGAACCCAAAACTTTCAAAACGTTTTGAAAAATTAATGCACAGCAGATTTGAAATGTCAATGATGGGGGAGCTAAAATTCTTTTTAGGCCTCCAGATTCATCAATCCCTACGTGGTATCTTCATTAACCAAGCTAAGTATGCTCAAGAGATACTTAAAAAGCATGGTATGACCTCATGTGCTCGCGTTGGTACACCATTGTCGACCACATCCCTAGACGCTGACTTGTACTCATATCCCGTAGATCAAACGTGATATCGCAGTATGATCGGGTCACTTATGTACCTTATAGCCAGCAGGCCTGATATTCATCATGCCACATGCTATTGTGCACAATATCAAGCCAGACCTACTCAAAAGCACCTCAAAGAGGTTAAACGGATCTTTCGGTACCTTAAGAATACCATTCACATGGGACTCTGGTATCCGAGGGAAACCGGTTTTCATCTAACGGCTTTTTCAGATTCTGATCACGCAGGTTGTCTTGATAGTCGTAAAAGCACTTCTGGTAGCATACAATTTCTAGGGGAAGACAAGCTTGTCAGCTGGTCGTCAAAGAAGCAGGATTGCACTTCGCTCTCATCAGCTGAAGCAGAATATGTGGCTCTATCCGCGTGTTGTGCTCAAGTCCTCTGGATGAGAACTCAACTCACGGATTATGGCTTCCACTTTGATAAAATACCTATGTATTGTGACTCAAAGTCGGCCATAGCCATATCTTGCAATCCGGTTCAGCACTCCCGCACCAAGCACATCGATGTCAGATATCACTTCATCAAGGAACAAGTGGAACGCGGCATCGTAGAATTATACTTTGTCAGAACCGAGTACCAGCTGGCAGACTTGTTTACAAAAGCTCTATCGAAAGATAGGTTTGCGTATCTCGTTGGCCGTCTTGGTATGAAGTATATGACTCCAGAAGACTTGGAGGTTTTGGCAAATGAAGCTGCTTGATATTCTCTCACAATGACTTCTAAGCACAACACAGCTTAGGACTCGAACCTCAACTAAGGAAAGTTTATCTCGGATGATAACTTATCCTCCTCAACGAGAAATTCATATTTCTCGGTCATGAGCTTCTCATAAAAACATTCAAAGTTTTTAAGTTTATGAAAAACGATTTCTAAGTAAATGTCATCTTAGAACTCGAACTTCAACTTAAGGGAAGTTTATCACGGATGATAACTTATCCTTCACAACAGGAAATTTATTTTTCTCGGTCATGAGCTAGCCACAAAACAATCAAAGTTTTAAGCTCATGAAAAACGGACCCGAAAGGGAAGTGTACGTTTCAGTGCGCTTTCCCTAATCAATAGAAGAGAAGTCTTCTATCCTGATTATATTTAAAACCGTTGAACACAATTTTTCAAGAATTTCTCAAAAGGTTTTTCTAAATCTTTCAAAATTGTGTGTTCAACACTCCCTTCCTCATAAGTGGTTTTTATATCTCAAAATTGTCATATGTTATTTTGATCAATTTTTTAGGGGGAGCGTTTTAAAATCAAGCCTTTTAATGTTGTTGGGTACATCTCTAAAATTGTCACATTTTATGTATCCAACACATTCCGAAAATGATATGAAATTGTCAAATATAATATATTATATCGGAAAAGGCATCTCAACTCCGTACCTCAACATATTTTGTGGTGTCGTTTTTCTAAAATTTTGTCAAATTTTGTCTCAAGACACACATATATTGTTGAGGGGGAGCGACCCGACTGAAAATGTTCCATGCTTCATACGTGCACACATGTTTCTCTCCCAATCGGTTTTCAGAAATTGTCATATTTTAATCAATTAGTATCTCTAATATGATGTTTTTATATTAGAGATAGGGGAGAAAATGTGATTAAAATGTAATATATCGCAACATGTGATCTTAAAGACTCAAGTGCAACTCTTTCCTTCACATGCCAAACTATTTCGTATATCGATGCATGTGTGTAGGGGGAGCTTTTCGAAAAGATAAAACTTTCAAAGTGTTAAAAGTTTTGATTTTTATCAAGCACTTTGAATGGTTTTCAATGGTTTTATGGTTACGATCTTTACCCAAAACAACCTACTATCCACGACAGAACGATGGAGTCAAAAGGTGGTTTAGGATAGGAAACTAAGTCCTGTGATCCAACCAGAACCGGAGGGATCTACCCAAGGACATTCCATAGCTAGAATTAGTTGTCCTTAGGAAAGATGGAGTGAAATGAAGCTGAATGCGGACCAATTACTTAAGTTAGCACTAGAACAATCACAACAAGGTGCTAATGATGACGTATTGGTAAGCATTGAAGGAGTTGAATATTCTGTGCAACTTAGGTAGAAACCGGGTTAACACATCTTTTGAAGACAAGTGTCATGGACCCAGTGATGCGATGCACAACCCTTCCCCAGCCATTCGAGTTTCTCTCAAAAGAAACTTGTCTCATTGTCAAAGAGATCAACACGTATCTATTGACTTTCTCACTCCGAGTCAGTTAATATTGAAAAGGTGGCAGTCTGCTCCAGCCTCCGATTACCAAAAATGCACTTATTGAGTCTAGAGCCAAACGAGATCTATCTATCATCTCATTAGGACACAATCGAGTCCTACGCATTATCCTTGTGATATTGCCAGAACATCTGAGTGATACGATTCACAATGAAGATGGAAATCCTACTTGAGCCAACATTAAACAAGCTCATGGTAGGTAACTTGTGCGATTCTACACGAATCAAACTTGTGAGAACTGGAAAGCAACTAAGTTTCGATTCTTAATTGATTCAAACTTGATTCCAGGTTTCTTCGCAAAATCCATGTGATTTTGCCAGAACATTCAGAGTGACACTCTTTAGTGTTCACAGTGACGAATGGAAATCCTTCCAGTGCCAACATCAAACAGCACTGCGGTAGGTAACATGCAAGATTCTTATGAATCGAGCTTGTGGCAAACTGGAAAGGAACAATGGTGCGATTCTTATAGAATCAAACTTGTTCCAGGAATTCTGAATTGACGACTCTAATCAAACGGATAACCGTATCCTTTTTTATTCACTCTTTACGTTCGCAGTCTGCTTTGAGACGGTCGAGTAAAGAGAACTGGCTACTACCGCCGGGAAACCCTGTCAAGGAGATTCTTAATCGAATCTACCCGATCACAGGTTCGGTATCTAATACCGTCTAAACGGTCTTCACCGACCGGAGGTAAAACGCTACCGAGTTAGGGTGAAATGTTCAAAGCCATTTCATCCGTGTCTATATATGTTGCTGCATATCAAGAAGGTGGCGTAGCTGTGCAACCGATGTCGATTCAGAAGTCACAAGAGCACAAGATGGCGATAATCAAGATACCTAAGAATGTAAGAAAGTAATAGGTCATCTTAGTCACAAGGAGCACAAATGAAGATCTCAAGCACTCAAAGTCAAATGACAAAGGCTCAAGATAAAGATCACGAAAGCATGAAGGAACAAAGCTGTTACAAACAAGATCAAGACCAAGATACAAGGCCAAAGCAGGAAGATCTCCTCTACAAGAATGTATTCACTCAACCATCTTATGCTTTTTAAGCATTTTAAGATGACCGATACATTGGGGGAGATTGTTAGCCCTATATTTTATATAGTCGAACAAGAATGTAATAGGTCATCTCAGTCGTTAAATGGTCTTGTATTGTAATAGGTTAGTCGAGAAAACCGGGCTTGGACTTTAAGCTAATATTGTATAAGTTAGGGGCGTAAGCCCAAAACAAAGCCAAGCCCGACCCAAGATGAAGCCCACGAAGGCCTTAGGCCGTGGCATATATAACCCTCTTCCACATGTGGAAGAGGGTGTTGGTTCATTTTACTTTCTCTCTCTAGTAAACATTAACCTTCCAAATTCTCTCTAGTTTCTCTCTCTACTTTTCTTCTCTTTCTCACTCTAAATATCTCTTCTAAATCTTGTGTTATGGATTGAATGGGAACAACACAAACCAAGAGTGTTCGGACCAATGCCGCTAGTGCTAGTACTAGTGTGTTAGAAATACGTTTTAACGTATATTAGAAGTATCGGTCACTCCACAATATGATTTATGTTGTAATAGCTCGTAGTTAGTAATTAGTTATTATTTGCTTATTAACTTAAGTAAGAACCGGTCCATGGGCTTGTCATGGACCGGCCCAAGTCCACTTATGACTTGGAACTATAAATACCCCTTTCCACCATGGAAAGGGGTTGGTTGTTGTCATTTCTTGTTTTCCACTTAATAAAATTTCACATAGTTTCTCTCACTTTCTCTCTCTAACTTTCTCTCTCTAGAAATCAACAAACCCCTTCATAGATTCATTGATTATCAATATTCTATATTTGGTATCAAGAGCTATGGGGTGATTTAAGGTGGTGATTTGTGTGGTTTTTTAGTTTTTGATTGTATTAGTGTTCTTTAAGAAAAATCATCTTGATTCTTGGTGTTTTTGGTGTTTTTGTGATTGGGATTAGTGGATAAGTATTAGTTGTTACTTATTTTAGTCGAAAGCACAAAACTTTTTGGGTTATTTGGTCAAAATCTGGGCTTAATCTTAACTTTTACTGTTCGACTGTTCATCGGAGGGGGTTTCTGTTTGTTCAACAAAACTTCCGGATCAAGAAGTTCCGGATCAAGGAGTTCCGGATCAAGAAGTTCCGGATCAAGGAGTTCCGGATCAAGGAGTTCCGAGTCAAGAAGTTCCGAATCAAGAAACTTCCGAACCAAGAAGTTCCGGATCAAGAAACTTCCGAGTCAAGAAGTTCCGGATCAAGCAAAACTTCCGAACCAAGAACTTCCGAGTCAAGAAGTTCCGGATCAAGCCAAAGTTCCGAACCAAGAACTTCCGAGTCAAGAAGTTCCGGATCAAGCCAAAGTTCCGGATCAAGAACTTCCGAACCAAGAAGTTCCGGATCAACCCAAAAGTTCCGAATCAAGGTAATCTTCCGAATCAACAAAAAGTTCCGAATCAAGGTAATCTTCCGAATCAAACTTCCGAATCAACAAAAAGTTCCGAATCAAGGGTTATTTTGCTTGTTTTTTCGACGATTTTTTAGAGGATTTAATCTTGGTTTCGTACAACAAAAACACAACACAATTCACAAGCTTTACTTCACTGCTCGATCAACCGATAATCTCTGTTTCTTTGAAGAAAAACAAAATGAATCCAAATTCAGTAATGCCTCAGATGACATCTCTTACGGATATATCAATCATAACGGGAACTGATAGCCGTCCACCGATGCTTATTAAAGAGGTGTTTGAGGCATGGCAAGGTCGAATGATGCAATATCTAAAGGGGAAACCGACATACGGAAGGCTTATGGTCAAATTGATTTTGAATGGTCCACTCGACTATGGTACCATTACGGTTGATAACGTGACTAGACCACGAGAATTTGAAGAACTTACTCCAGCTCAACAACTTGTTGCAGATGCAGATGAAAAAGCTCTTCAAACAATTCTCCAAGCTCTTCCCCATGACATTTATAGGATGGTGAGTCAGTATACGGTGGCAAAGGATCTATGGGAACGGTTAAAGGTGTTGCTACAAGGCACGTCTCTCACCAAACAAGAAAGGGAGTGTCAGCTGTATGATTTGTTTGATAGATTCACCTACAACCCAGGGGAAACACTTCACGATTATTACTTCAGATTCACCACACTCATGAATGATCTGAATGTATACAATCTTGTGATCGCACCATTCCAGGTTAACACCAAATTCTTGAATACTCTACCTCAAGCTGAATGGGGTGAGTACATTACTGATGTCAAGTTAACCAGGGATCTGCATAAGTGCAATTTGGATCAAATATATGCCTTCCTTCAGCAGCATGAGAAGCATGTGATTATGCACCGTTCTCCTCGAGGTATGTACCCAGATTCCTTAGCTTTGATGGCGAATCAACCAAGCTTGTCTCACAACAACACACCTTATATATTGGGACATCAAGCTTATCATCAATCACCTTACATGACACCAGCCTTTCCCCAATACTCGATTCTACCACAACCACCCACCTCACATCAGCAACAATATCGGTTCAATGCACCCTCACCACAGTATGCTTCACAACTTCATCCAGCAAATGTTGCACCTTATGCAGCATATCCGACAAGCTACCCTGATCAAATGAGTATTCCTTCTACTGATTATGCAGCTTATCCAGATCAAGCACTTTATTGTGATGATGAGGAAGTCCCAGTTCTTGTATTCCAACAAGGAGCTGACCCAGTTGAAGTGCTAACTACTATGTCTGCTTATCTCACAAGAACTTTAAGCAAACGAGGATTCGGAGGATCAGCTCCTACCAACAATCAGTTGAGGAATTCATCCAATTCTCGCCAACAAGCTACAATTGAGAATGGCAGGGTAATGGTTCAGCCAATTCAGCCATATCAGGGGAGAACTTCCACATCAACCAATGTTCGCACCGCCAATCCTGCTCCTGCTCCAATGGTCAACAACCCTCCACGGGCTAATACAGGCAAGTTGAGAATGATTACATGCTACAACTGCAAGGAAGAGGGTCATATGTCCAGGGATTGTAAGAAACCCAAGAGGAGAAGGGATGGACAGTGGTTTGCAGAAAAGATCTATCTGGTAAATGCTCAGGCGCAAGGAAGGGAACTTGATGAAGAGGAGCTTGCATTTCTTGCTGACCCAGGGATTGCCGAACAAGACGTTGTCACTACGCAGAATGCAGCTTACCAAGCCGATGATCTTGATGCGTATGATTCCGACTGTGATGACTTTCAAACTGCAAAGGCTGCTTTCATGGCAACTTTTTCCAGCTTAGGGCCAGATAAGAAATCTGAGGTACTTATTAATAACACTGATAATGCCCCTGATGCTAGTATTCAACCACATCAAGTTGGGCAAGAGAGTGTTGATTCGAATGAATCTTCGGTGGTGAGTCTTTCAAATGAGGAGACAAACAATGATAGCAATATCAATGTGAGTTCCCAGACTTTGAGTGAATCACAACCGGGACCCAGTTCGCATACGCCTACTCCTGCTCAACAAGATTTGGTCATGGTTCCTGCTACACTACTTAGCCAAATGAATGCTGCACTCTTAGAAACCTTAGCTAAGAATAAGAATTTGTCTGATGAGCTTGCTTTAAGCAATGAGAAAGTACAAACCTTGGAACTAGTGCCTTCGTCTAGTGTTCTCACAAATCTCGAATATGATCACTTTAGAAACAAACAAATGGGTCACTTGCAAGAAATCGAAAACTTAAGAGCAAATTTGTCTAGTGAACTTAGAGAAAAGGAGTTAGTGGTCACTAATTTTCAAAAACTTCAAACTGATTTTGAATTACTCGAATCTAAGAAGACTGAAATGGAGATTAATGCTACTAATAAGATTAGAAGTCTAGACTACTTGCTGTTAAGACAATACGCTGCTTCACAACTAGTTCACTTATTTGATGCTTCGTTTAAAGAGTTTAACTTATCACGTCTAAAAGGCCTTCCCCCTAATCCACGATATGCAAAACAAGCTTTAAGACATAGTCCTAGACTTTATAATGCAACTCAATTAGGATTGGCTTTAGACCCGATTGTTTTTCCCAATGATCGAACAAGTAAGGTTCTAGTTGATGAGGATCGGTCATACAATTCAGCAAAATATCCCGATTGTGATTATTTTAAAATGAATAAGGAGCTTGCTAAAACTGATTTTAGAGTTCGCTTCCATATGGACAAAGATCTCATTACAGCACCAACCTACATGATAGAGGAAGAAAGCCCTAGTACATTTCCTACACTTGTCAACATGGAAGGTCCTAAGGAAATTCCAAAGAATCTTCCACCTGTTAGCACTGTATGGTTAAACTTGCAAGAGATTAACCGATACTTTACTAACTTTGACAAGGTCATCTTGGAATGTACGACTTCAAATGGCTTAAATGCCGGAGAATGGGCTTTCGAACACATGAACGAGGTGTTTAAAACTGAGATCAATCCGTTTGTCGAAAGTCTAAAAAGAAGTTTTGCATCTCTTAAGGAAAATCTTCAGTTTGAAATTGGTGAAGTTCAAAAAGTGTTTTATGAAATGGACACCGCTTACGAACTGCAACTAATTGAAAAGGAAAAGATTTCAACCGAATATGACCGATTCTTGTCCGAAGTAATCTCGTGTGATGTGCTTACTATTGTAAATGTTAAATATTCGAATGAGCTTACATCCGCTATGATGAATTGTGATGCTGTGAATATTTGTGAGGATATTTGTGATGATGTTTGTGATATTTCTGTAAATGTTGCTGAAACTGTAAATGAGGTAGATAATCATTCTTGTCACGAATCTAACGCTGAGTTTTTAAAGCTACAAGATTCTTATAATTTACTTTCTCAACGCTTTAATCAACTAGAACAACATTGTATATCTTTAGAATTAAAACAACAAGCTCAAAATGAAAATCTTTTGATATCAAATGTTTGTGAAAACGGTGTTGAGACAAGTGACAAGATGATTGCAATTGTTAAGACATTAGAGGAAGAAATCATGAGATTGAAGAGAGAGATATCATCAAAGGAAACATTAAGAATGGAACTAGAGGCCGCAGAGTCTAAAAACCAGGTCTTAGAAATTAGACTATCAACTGTTCTAGGGGAGATGGATCGGACAAGGCAGGGACTATCCGCTCTTTATGGTTCACTAGAAGAACGCTTCGCTTTTAATGCGGCACAGCAACAATATTATGTTGAACAACTGAACCAAAAGTGCGAAGAAATCTCTGACTTGAACATCCTGCTCATAGACAAAAATATGGTTTTGGCTGAGTTAAAGGAGACACTTCTTCTCACCCGACAAGAAGTTGTTGATAACTTAGCTACCGACTCTGCACCGTCCACTAGTGCTCCGACAACCAAGAAAGTAGTGCTTTATAAGAATCCGCTTCATAAGAGAAACCAGCTTACCTATGATGATTATATGAGGAATGCCATTAAGCATGTCGATCTTCTTAGGGATATTTTAGACGATCTTTATGCCTTAGATCCCTCAAGTAGCGACTATTATTCGGCTCATGAATATGTTAAGCGAGTTCAATATTGCTTGGCTTATTTGCAATACATAGGTACACCAGGTTCTGCACTACTTAATAATAGGCCCATTGCTGTCACTCCATTTAATAAGACTCCAGGAGAGAAACCGTCATTGGCACAATCAAGTAAGACACCTTTAAAATCTGCTGCTAATGTTCCCAATTTGCCTTCTACAGGATTAAAAGCGACTACTAAGGCTAAAGGATCGCCACTCAAGAAAGATAAGATCAAGCCCTCCACTAGTAGTGCCACAAAGAAGAAGGTAGAAGTCCACAATAGGAATGCTAGTTCAGTTTTAAATAAAACGAATCATGTTAAGACTAAAAGCTCTGCGCCTGTGTAGCAGCCTAAACCATTCGTGAATTCTGATTTAAATTGTTGGAATTGTAATGAATGTATGTTTTCCCAGCGTCATGATTTGTGTCTGATTGATCACGTTAATGAAATGAATGCTATTAAGAATGGTCTTGAATGGAAGCCAACGGGTAGAACTCGTGCCCAAGTTGGCTGGCAATGGCGTCCCACTGGTAGGACCTTTACACTCGATGGTAAAATGTGCCCTTTAACTAGGAATGCATCTATTGAGGTTAGGTCTGAGCGTCCTTTAGTTAGGAACACTCGCACTCAAGTAAGGAAACAGCGCCCTTTAAATAGGTCAGCCCCCACTATAGTGCCTATCAGTGTAGAAATACCTCAGGATTTGAGCCAATTAGAATCTACACCACCAATTAAGAAGAAAAAGGCTAGGAAATCTAAGAAACCTAGAGTTAGCAAATCTAAGATTATTAAATCTGTACCTGCTAATAACAAGGAACACTCAGATTCCGATACCTCTACATTGTC
The DNA here is from genome assembly GCA_025667525.1 of Glebionis coronaria. Taxonomy (NCBI): domain Eukaryota; kingdom Viridiplantae; phylum Streptophyta; class Magnoliopsida; order Asterales; family Asteraceae; genus Glebionis; species Glebionis coronaria. Next base: position 552,532 of record JANFOE010000079.1, on the reverse strand, counting down.
TTTGTGTGGTGATATTTTCAGGTGGTCCAAATCATCCTGTGGTATTTGGACTCCGGTTGTTCAAAACATATGACCGGAAATCGCTCGATGCTCCGAAATTTCGTCAGCAAGTTTCTTGGTACGGTTAAATTTGGGAATGATCATATAGCAAAGATTATGGGGTATGGTGAATATCAGATTGGAAACGTGACGATTTCTAGGGTATACTATGTTGAAGGTCTTGGTCATAACTTATTCTCAGTAGGACAGTTTTGTGATTCCAACCTTGAGGTTGCTTTTCGACAACACACTTGTTTCATCCGCAACTTGGAAGGAAAAGATTTGTTGAAGGGATCTCGTGGTGCAAATCTTTACACTTTGTCCTTACAAGACATGATGGCCGCTTCTCCAGTATGTCTTCTCTCTAAAGCTTCTAAGACCAAGTCATGGTTATGGCATCGCAGATTATCTCATCTTAATTTTGATGCTATTAATCATCTGGCTAAAAACGAATTAGTTCGTGGTCTTCCCAAGCTTAAATTTCACAAGGATCATTTATGTTCCGCGTGTTCAAGGGGGAAAAGCACCAAGAAATCTTACAAACCCAAAGCTGAAGACACTAATCAAGAAAAACTTCATCTTTTGCATATGGATCTTTGTGGACCGATGAGAACTGAAAGTGTGAGCGGTAAGAAATTCATTCTCGTCATTGTGGATGATTTCTCAAGGTTTACATGGGTTAGATTTCTACGTACAAAGGATGAAGCTCCGAAGGCTATCATCACTTTTCTGAAGTTCATTCAGGTACGTTTGAATACCACTGTCCGCCGTATTCGTACAGACAATGGTACAGAGTTCGTCAACCAGACTCTTCGTGATTATTATGAAGGAGTTGGTATATCACATGAAACATCCGCTGCACGCACTCCACAACAAAACGGTGTCGTTGAAAGACGAAATCGTACACTTATGGAAGCTGCTAGGACCATGCTTATTTATGCGAACGCTCCATTGTTCTTGTGGGCAGAGGCTATTTCTACTGCATGTTTCACCCAAAACCGTTCTATCATTCGGAAACGCCATGGAAAAACACCTTATGAGCTTCTACATGACCGCAAACCCGATGTTTCATTTTTCCATGTGTTTGGTGCTCTGTGTTATCCAAACATCAATAGTGAGAACTTGGGTAAGCTTCAACCAAAAGCCGACATAGGTATTTTCATTGGTTACTCACCGTCCAAAAGAGCATACCGAATCTATAACCGTCGTCTTGGCAAGATTGTAGAAACTATGGACGCTGATTTCGACGAGCTGACAGCGATGGCTTCTGAGCAACACAGCTCTGAACCCGCGCTTCATGAGATGGGACCCGGTGCTATAAGTTCCGGATTAGTTCCCAACAATCCTACTTCTACATCATTTTTACCACCATCAAGGCCCGAGTGGGATAAACTGTTTCAACCGTTGTTTGATGAATTCTTCGATCCACCGACTGATGAAGTTCCAGTACCTGTAGTAATTGCTCCAATACCTGAAGTGGTTGCTCAAGTTAATGAACCTTTATCTAATGCATCTACAATTCACATTGAACCTGATGCACCTTCACCAAGTGATTCTCAAACTACACCTGAATCATCACCCCTACTTGTGCCTAATGATGTGGAAGAGGATTCTACTGATCACGACTTGGAATATGCTCACTTGCAAGAGCTTCCTTTCTTTGGTGTAGCGATCCCTGAAAACCCTTCAGCCGCATCTACCTCAAAAGAAGCTCCATCTATTGTTCACTCCAGACCACCTAGGATTGAAAACCATAGCACTAAATGGACAAAAGATCACCCAATTAGGAATGTTATTGGAGATCTAGATCGACCAGTCTCTACTCGCCATCAATTACAAGAGAGTGCACTTTATTGTTACTTTGATGCATTTCTCTCTGAAGTTGAACCCAAAAATTGGCAGCAGGCTATGACCCAATCATCTTGGATTGAAGCTATGCAGGAGGAACTCAATGAATTCAAACGACTAGAAGTATGGGAATTGGTTCCTCGCCCTGACAAGGTTAACATACTTACTTTGTTATGGGTCTATAAGGTTAAACTTGATGAGATGGGTGCGGTATTGAAGAATAAGGCAAGATTGGTCGCTAGAGGATATAAACAAGCCTTGGGTATAGACTTTGAGGAATCTTTTGCTCCTGTGGCTAGATTGGAGGCGATTAGACTATTCCTTGCGTTTGCTGCTCATATGAACATGATCGTCTATCAAATGGATGTGAAGACGGCATTTTTGAACGGTGAACTAAGGGAAGAGGTTTATGTTAGTCAACCGGATGGGTTCGTGAGTACGGAGTCTCCTAACCATGTGTACAAGCTTAAGAAGGCTCTCTATGGGTTGAAACAAGCTCCACGCACGTGGTATGATCTCCTGTCAACATATCTCATGACGGAAGGCTTCTCCAAAGGCAAAGTGGACCCCACTCTATTCACTCTCAAGGACGGCAACGACATGCTTCTGGTACAAATTTATGTTGATGATATAATTTTTGCTGCCACTAACATAGAATTGTCTAAACAATTTGAGAAGATAATGTCCACACGCTTTCAGATGTCGATGATGGGAAAAATTTCATTTTTCTTAGGATTACAGATTTCTCAGAATCCCAGAGGCATCTTTATAAATCAATCCAAATATGCTCTAGAATCTCTTAAGAAATATAACTTTGAGAATTGTGACCCCGTAGACACTCCAATGGTGGAGAAATCCAAGTTAGATGAAGATAGGGATGGGATTATTGTCGATCCGAAACTTTACCGTGGAATGATCGGCACCCTTCTCTATCTGACTGCTAGCAGGCCTGATTTGCAATTTGCTGTATGCATGTGTGCCCGGTATCAGGCTCGGCCTACCGAAAAGCACTTACATGTTGTGAAAAGGATCTTTCGGTATCTAAAAGGAACACTTCATCGTGGTCTATGGTATCCGAAAGATTCCTCGATTGCTTTAATATCATACGCAGATGCCGATCATGCTGGATGTCAAGATACGAGGCGTAGCACTTCTGGATCTGTGCAACTCCTTGGAGATAGATTGATCAGGTTGTCTTCAAAAAGGCAGAAAAGCGCTGCAATTTCTAGCACGGAGGCTGAATACATCGCCATGTCCGGTTGTTGTGCTCAAGTCCTTTGGATGAGATCACAATTAACTGACTACGGTCTTGGATTTAACAAAATCCCGATGTATTGTGACAACAAGAGCGCCATTGCCCTTTGCTGCAACTATGTTCAACACTCCCGGGCCAAGCACATAGACATTCGCTACCATTTCATCAAGGAGCAGGTGGAGAACGGAGTGATCGAGCTGTATTTTGTCACTACTGAGTACCAGCTGGCGGATATGTTCACCAAAGCCTTAGATCGAGGACGAATCGAGTTTTTGATCGACAAGCTTGGTATGAAATCATTCACTCCAGCGACTCTCAAAGAGTTGGCAGAAGAATCAGCTGAATAGTCGTGGTAAACTATTCAGAGTATCCTTTGGTTGTGATCATGTATATTATCGTAAATATATAAACCACAAAAAGAAAATACAAAAATATAAAACCAACAAAAACCATAAAAAATATAAAACCTAGAAAAACCATAAAAATTATAAAATCAAGAAAAACCAAAAATATTTTTTGTTTTAAAACGGGCATGTCTTTTAGTACGGTAATATTTACGGCCTTAGAAATGTCGATTAATATTGACACGGTGCCATAAATAGAGTCCGTATAAAAGTTGTACATTTTTAAAACATGCCCATTATGGCTTGTAGTTATTTCAGACTGCAACCCGGTTTTCATATTAAAGTCACGTATTTCCTTGGAAAACGTTGGCTCAGAACGGGAATTAATTTTCTCGGGCGTGATTTACAAGCCAAATCATGCAAAGGGATCAAGTTTACTTTACAACTTGGTCTAACATGAATTGGTGTACGTCTCAGTGCATTAATTTGTCAAAATAAGAGAAATCTTATTATAACCACGAATCAAAATTTTTCAAGAGATAAATTGGAAATGCTTTCATCACTATTTGACTCTTTAAACAATGACTACAGCTCTTTCAATAGAAAACGGGTCATCGTTTAAGGGGGAGAAAATAGTAAAATCATCTTCGTCATTAAAATTGATTTTCAAAAGTGATTGTGAAAATTAAGGGCTTCATGGTAATTGAATGGTTTGCTTTAGAAAACGACTAGTGTTCGTTCTAAGTGATAGGCATTGCCTTTAGATATTGGAGAGATGCTTATAGATGCGTTTGCTAAGTTGTGTGTACGTTTAACAAGACTTAGGAGAAATGGAAAAATTAGAAACAAAAAGGAAAGAATATAGATAATTGAGGGGCTAAAAGTGACATGTATTGAAACTTATCAAAAGATTTGACCTAGTCAAATAAAACCCCCCGCCCCTCACTTATTTCCTTTCACTGTTTATTTGATCTTTTGCCGCCATTGTTGCATAAACACACACACACGATCCAAACTATCAAATCTCTTGCTTAATCCTTCTAGATCCTGTTCTCTCGTCTAATTAAGGTATATAACATCTATATTAAACTTATAATTTCGTCTAAATCATCATCTATATTCCCGTAATTGATCCAGATAATTAACATTTATCAGATTTAGGGGTATTCCTTAATTAGGGTTAATTTACAAGGGATTTATGGTGGGTTTTGCTCGGAATAGATTAAATGATGTTTATATTGCCTTAGTTTGCCTTAGAAACTCACAAACGCGCTAGATTAATCATCTGAGTTTAGTTTGTAAAAGTTCCGGATGAACGGGCTTAAAACTTCCGAATGAAGGATTTCTTCTGAAAAACTTCCGAATGAGGAAGTTCCGAATGAAGAACTTCCGAATGAAGGAAGTTCCGAATGAAGAACTTCCGAATGAAGGAAGTTCCGAATGAAGAACTTCCGAATAAAGGAAGTTCCGAATGAAGAACTTCCGAATGAAGGAAGTTCCGAATGAAGAACTTCCGGATGAAGGAAGTTCCGAATGAAGAACTTCCGAATGAAGGAAGTTCCGAATGAAGAACTTCCGGATGAAGGAAGTTCCGAATGAAGAACTTCCGGATGAAGGAAGTTCCGAATGAAGAACTTCCGGATGAAGGAAGTTCCGAATGAAGAACTTCCGGATGAAGGAAGTTCCGAATGAAGAACTTCCGGATGAAGGAAGTTCCGAATGAAGAACTTCCGGATGAAGGAAGTTCCGAATGAAGAACTTCCGGATGAAGAAGTTCCGAATGAGGAGAAGTTCCGAATGAGGAAATGTTCCGGATGAAGATGTTCCGAATGAGGAAAAGTTCCGGATGAAGAGTTTGATTATTCTTGTTTGCATGCTATATATGTACTTGTTGATTTATGAAATGTGTTATGCTTAGAAGTAAGAATGATATATATCTATATGCTTTTGTGCATCAACCTTTCATGTCTTATCTTAAGCAGATAAAATGACTAATCCAACAGTACAAGCTATCCAAGAATCTAGAGAAGCCGATATTGCTAAAGCTCGAACCCTTAAGTTTATACCCAACAACTACCGGCTGAAGCAAGTCTCTAAATCCACTCACCATGGTTTTAAGGTCGCCATAGCCATTCTTGATAACTCTCATTTCAAGAACGCCCTTAGGAGTACAGCCTCGGTGCCTTATGAGTATATGTTTGAATTTTGGGCTACCAAGGAAATTACTTCGAACAAGATCACCTTCACCATCGACAACAAGCAGCAGACACTCACCGTTTCAGACTTCCGTAAGATTCTTGGTATACGGGATACACCCAAGGGCATGTCTTTCTCAAGGGATCCTAATAAAGATGAACTCGCGGAGTTATTTGACGCACTTGGATGTCCGGAAATACGAGTTGCATCTGAGTTTACTACTGCTAAGGTAGGACAACCCTGGAGAGCTTTGATGGGTATTCTCAGTAAATGCCTTACACCAAAAACGAGTGGACATGACGCTTTGCGAAGTCCGATAATGAACCTCTTCTATGGCATGTACAAAGCTGCGAATTCAGATTATGCTTTGTTGATATGGGAAGAATTCACCTTTCAACTCTTCTACAACAAGAAGCTGAAGACAAACTTCTTTCCTTATCCTCGGTTTATTAAGCTTATCATAAATTATTTTATGAAGCTTGATGCTACTATCGATAGGCGTGCAGGAGGTCGCTATCACACTGAAGAAGCTGATGATACTGTAGATCTGAGGCATGAAGGACCGTCTATTGGTGTGATTCCGGGTCCTGTTCCTGATTACCTTCTATCTGATAAAATCAAAGGTTCTGCAGATTACAAGCTACTACAATTAGAAATCCAGAGGCTGAAAGCAAACCTTCAAACTGGAGAAGACTCATCCACAACGGTTAAGAGTAAAGGTAAACGCAAACAACCAGCTACGTTACCTGAACCCGAACCCAAGAAGAAGAAGACAGAGGGTAAGAAGGGAAAGGGTAAGGATTTGATGCGTCTACGTGATGAAGAAGATATTGTTGATCCTACCCTTGATAAATCCGAGCAACAAATGATGAAGATTGCTATTAAAAGGAGTAGGAAAGATACAGGCGGTAGTGGTTCAGGTGCGAGGGTAGATATCGAGGATGAGTACGAGGAACCGCATGATGTTGATGAGTTTGGGTCACCGGAACACTATTCCACTTCGAAGGAGCCATCAATCCCTATTTCAGCAAGTGTGGAAAAGGAACCTGTTGCTCCTACGATCATGGTGACAACTCAACCCTTAACAACTCAACCTCCACCCATACAACCTTTACCAACCCGACCGGCTTCAACACCATTTCTTCCACCACCCATAATCCCCATCCTTAGTACAGCAGTAACAACCGAGCCCCTCCAGTCAACCCAAAGCAGCTCTGCAACATCTGCAATGGCTGCATTAGTGATGGCCGAACTGTTTGATACTAACAAACGCGAAATGGATGAACTTCGCCAAGAGTTGCAAAGACGAGCTCAGAGGGAAGAAGAATCAAGGAAAGCTCAAGAAGAGTTGATTGCCAAGTTCGCTGCAGACATGGAAGCTACACGTAAAGCTCATGCAGAGGAACTTGCTCAGGTTAAGCAGGCTGAGGCTGATAAGCATGCTGCACGTATTACCAGACTTCAAGCGATGAGGGATAAATATAAGGAACAAAAAGAAGCACTTGAAGCATCTGTGAAAGAAAGAGTGCAAGAATCCGTTGAATCCCTAATGCCTAAACTTCGCGATGAGTTGAAGACACTTGCTGCTGACAACTTGATGGTCAAATCATCCAACCCTTCAGAAGCCGCCTACAAGATTGCTTATGACCTGACGGATTTTGAATTGAAGAAGATCCTTAAGGCTCGTATGGTGGAACTTGGGTCGTATGATAAGTCGAGGATTCAACGGGCTCTATATAAATCCCTGAATGATGCTATCAGGGAGGATGATAGCTTATTCAAGACGTTTGGAAGTGTGGTACCATATCACATCTTACCTGAGGAAGAAAGGGAAGAAAGTGAAGAAGAGGGTACGGGTGAAGAAGAGGAAGAAGAAGAAGAAGAAGGAGAAAAGGATAAAGACGATGACGAGGGTGGTGATGATGATGAGGATGATGAGGATGATGACGAGGATGATGATGATGATGGCGACGATGGTGGTGATGAGAATCAGGAGAGTGTTAGGGATAGTAACGGGGATGACAATCAGGATGATGATGGGGGTGAACAGCCGAAAGAGGGAGACAAGGTTACCAGCTCCAAGAAGACTGCTACTAAGACTGGAACCAAGTCCACAAAAGATGCAGCACAGAAGGACAAATCGACATCCTCGGAATCACGACGAACGAAGTGGCGCCACGATGTGAATGCCACTACAGCGTCATCGGTTCCTGGTATCTCTATCGCTGTATCTGTACCTATTACCACTAACCCCATTAGTTCTGCTGTTGTTCCTCCTGTGATTGCAGAATCAGTGACGGAACCCGAAGCTGCACAACACTCTCCAGTTCAAGACACTGCTGACATGCCTGAAACTGAACCAACAGATGTTCGCACTTCAACTCCTCTACAACAAGCACAACAATCTACGGTTCCTGAACCAAGCATTCGTGCCTGGGAAGACACGTTGGAGATAGACGAGTCTGCACCACCACAAGCTTGGATCACGGCAGCAGCACAATATGATCCGATCACAGATGCTGACAAAGATGTGCTGTATCTCCGTATCCGAAGTCCGATTGACTTATGTGCATTTCTTGCTCATGAGTATAAGACTTCGGTTACTCCATCCTTGGTGAAGAAAGCACTGAAAGATAAGAGACTGCGTGCCAAAACCCGATTACCCCGAATGGAGCTCGAGTACTATGCCGATGAGATCCTGAAGGCTTTGAAAACCGTTCAACGGCCTGTACTTCATGAATCAGAAAGAGCTCCACCTCCAATGGATCCTGCTCAAGATAATCAGATTACTCTTGACTTCTTCGTCACCAATGATCTTGAGTATCTTATGAAGGGGTCATCAAAGTATGCAACATCCCTGACTTTGCTGAAAGCTGCCAACTGGGGGACAATACCCTTCATCGAGGAAAAGGTAAATCGACTCTGGGTCCCAAAAATGAATCGTAATTATGATATGTATACTGTCATAGGTGCATCTCATTGGGACGAACGAGTCCGAAGGGCGTACAGGGGTTGCTGCTTGGTCAATTCTGGAAGCAATGTTAGATCCGACATCCGTATCTCCAGTATCTTAGGAATGAAAACTGAAGCCAAGAACGGCTACTATCATGTGACGGAGATTCGCTTGAAAAGGGAGGATGACAGGGAATACAAAATACAGCAAGGAGATTTTTCCATCATTCGCCTTGAGGATATCGAAGATATGCTGCTTCTAATGACCCGAGATCAACTCACACACATTCCTCGTGAAGACCTGATTGCTTTGAATACAGCACTTCGTATGTTCACACGAAGCGTTGTCATCAAGTCACGAGTTGAGGATCTTCAGTTGGGAGTCGAAAGCTATCAGAGGAGGCTCAATTTAACCCGTCCTGTGAATCAAGTGCTACCTCAACACGTAGAAAGATGTCCATATACCGGAATTTCTGTCCCGAATTACGGCATTTTCTATTTGAACAGTCGAGGTTTGATGAAGTTTATGAGGGTGGGGGAGCTCCACAAGTATAGCGATGGCACTCTTATACAAGTCAGAGATAAGTTGGAGCATCTGAACTTGGGTGGGACTTTGCCAGAGATGACGGAGGATTGGCATCCGGGTTACCGGCAGATGGCAAAGTATGTGATCAAAAAGATCGATCAAAAGCTCCGTGAACGTAGATTGATGAGGAGCTTGGAAAGATTCGTGGGTGGAAGACCGTATTTAGTGCACCACAAGCTACTGCAACGATCCATCTAATGGGTTGTACATCTCAGGTCACTTTATATTGGTTTTCAATTGTGAATATGTAAATTTGTGAATAATGTGCTTGGATGGCTTGGTGTAGTGTTAAGGTATGATAATTTTTCAAGAATTTCTCACGAGATTCTAAATCTTTCAAAATATGTCATACCAAAGCACTACAACTATCCCTTATTAACTTAAGGGGGAGCAATAACTTGTTCTATGGCCAAAACATCGATTTCATTTTTACCCAAAGACCGGTTAATCCATTCAATATCCCAAATATTAATGGTTAACATTTTGGATAAGGGGAGAAAATGGGATTAAGGAGACGTAAGTGATACTTGGCTAAAAGATGAAAAAGACTTAAATATTATCCAACTTAATATGTGTAAAGCACGTGTTAAGGGGGAGCGTTTTTGATGAACAAAACACCTAAGGTACAAAACTTTTGATTTCAATATCACAAGTACCCTAGGTGATTTTCAATGATTTTTCATGGTGGCAATTCCTTCCCAAAACACGCTTAATTCACGACGGATGTGGTGACAAAAGGGTGGTAGGAATAGGTTTAGTCCAATGATTCATCAGAGCCGATGGAATCTTCCCAAGGACAATTCCCTAGATAGAATTAGAAGTCCTAGGAAAGATGGAGAAAGAATGTGAACGTAGCTGAATGCCGACCAAGTACTTAAGCTAGCACTGGAACAATCACAACAAGGTGCTAGTGATGACGTATTGGTAAGCATTGAAGGGGTTGAAGAATGAAAAAGAAATGTAAAGATAAAGGGTGTAAAGAAAGAAGCCCTCCTTACAACTTTAGGCAGAAACCGGGTCAATACATATGCTATTGAGGTCATTTTTGTTAATGATTCTCGGTATTGAAGAAAGACATCATGGACCCAGTGATGCAATGCACAACCCTTCCCCAGCTAACTCAAATATCTCTCAAAATGTATTTGTTTTAATCACACGGAGATAAACACGTTATCTATTGGTTTATTCACTCCGAATAAACTGGTATTGAAAAGGTGGCACTCCTCTCCAGCCATCGCTCACTAAATCAAAACGCACAATCGAGTCTAGAGCCAAGAGATCATCAAAAGTCTCATTAGGACACTTTCCATTTATTCCTTGCTTTCTCACACACTGTGAAAAGTAAGAGATTTTCATGAGTCCTACGCAATATTCTTGTAATATTGCCAGAACATCCGAGTAATACATAAGTATTACAATGAAGATGGAAATCCTGCTTGAGCCAACATCAAACAAGCTCATGGTAGGTTACACGTGCGGTTCTTTTAGAACCAATCTTGTGAAAAACTGGAAGGTAACAGTGGTTTAATTCTTAATTGAACTTAAACTCGTTCCAGGCCTCTTCGCATTATCATATGATCTTGCCAGAACACTCAGAGTGACTCTTTATTGACCACAGTGACGAGTGGAAATCCTTCTAGTGTCAACATCAAACAGCACTTGGTAGGTAACGTGCAAGATTCTTTATGAATCAAGCTCGTGACAACTGGAAAGCAACGATGGTGAAAATCTTAATTGAAATTCACTTGTTCCAGGTTTCATGAATTGACGGCTTTTAATCACAAGGATAATTTATCCAAGTGATTCACTCTTTATGTTCGCAGTCAGCTTTGGACGGTCGAATAAAGAGAACGGGTCTACCCGCGAAATCCTGTCAGGAAGTTACTTAATTGAAACTATCCGTCACGGGTACGATATCTAATATCGTCCAACGGTCTTCACCGATCGGAGGTAAAATGCTACCGAATTAGAATAAAATGTTCAAAGCCATTTTATTCGTGTCGTTGCTGTGTACCTGCTAAAGACGGTGGCGTTGCTGAGTACCTGTTGAAGACGGTGGCGTTGCTGTGTACCAGTGAAGACGGTGGTGTTGCGGTGTACCTGTAAAAGTCGTTCCCACATGCTTATGTCTTTTGCAACAAAAATTCAAGAAAGTACAAGATCAAGTCTTCCGCTGTATCAAACTCTGAAGCTTTCAAGAATCCAACAAAAAGACGTAAGTGTGTGGAACATGAAGTCACGAGGAGGCAAAATTCACAAGAAAGGCAAAGATCGCACGTGAAAGGCCAAAGAACAATGCTCTCAAGTCAAAGCCAAAAAGATCAAATCAACATATTCACAACAAAAGAAAGAAAAGAAGAAAAGACTACGAGCTAAAGAACGAAGACTTAGTATAGTATGCTAGGTTTAGAACTTTGTAACGTGGAGTGACCTCCCTTAGGGGGAGATTGTTAGAAATACGTTTTAACGTATATTAGAAGTATCGGTCACTCCACAATATGATTTATGTTGTAATAGCTCGTAGTTAGTAATTAGTTATTATTTGCTTATTAACTTAAGTAAGAACCGGTCCATGGGCTTGTCATGGACCGGCCCAAGTCCACTTATGACTTGGAACTATAAATACCCCTTTCCACCATGGAAAGGGGTTGGTTGTTGTCATTTCTTGTTTTCCACTTAATAAAATTTCACATAGTTTCTCTCACTTTCTCTCTCTAACTTTCTCTCTCTAGAAATCAACAAACCCCTTCATAGATTCATTGATTATCAATATTCTACATAGTGACAACGACAAGCGACTTGACAAAATTACTACACTTCTTGAATCGCTTGCCGCCCAAACCGCCAGCAACACCAACAGCATCAACGCTAAAAACGCTCAAGTCAATGCTGTCAGCCAACCATGTGAAATATGCGGGGGTCCTCACTCTTACACCACTTGTACCACCACCCAAGACTACCCTTCTGAGAATGTGAATGCAGCATACGGTACCTATCCTCCGGTCGCTTATCAAGCTCGTCCTCAAGGAGACCGCAACTTGCTTAGCTACCGCTCTAACAACTTTCTTTCCCCACCCGGTTTTCCTCCTAACAACCCAAACCAACAACAAAACCTCAATCGCCCTACTCAACAACAACAACAACCTCGTGCACCATACCAACCACCGCAAAGACAACCATATCCACCTCAAAGAAACAACCAAGTGTACCAACAACCTGCTTATCAACCACCCGCCTACCATGCTCCTCCTCCCAACCAACCCACCGCATTACACCAAGATATTGAAACCTACAGGAGGACCAATGATGTGATCGTGGAAAATCTCCAGCGGGAAGTGATCAACTTGAAAGCAGACATGGTGAAACAAGGGAATGATCTTCGAGCTGATATGAGAAACACTTTGGCAAGTCAAACGAATGACCTAAGGAACATGATGGCTAGTTTCTTCCAAGGTAATCAATCCTCTTCTTCGGGTACTCTTCCGAGTAACACCGTTGCGAATCCAAGAGGGGAGATGAAAGAAATCACCACTCGCAGTGGCAAAGGTACCAAGGAACCCGAGCTTCCTATACCTCCACCGGTGATTGTGACTAAGGAAAACGAGTCACCTGCTCCTCTTCCTCAATCTTCTACTTCCCCAATTCCTCCACCTCTTACTTCTGCCCCTCCTCTACCCAAGGATGTGAGTGATCCTATTCTCCCAAAGACTTCCTCTTCTTCCGATATACCTTATCCCTCAAGGTTAAGGAAAGAGAAGCTCAAAAGCAAGGACGATATTCAGGTTTCAAACTTTCTCAAAATGTTTAAACAATTGAATTTCAACATCTCCTTCGTTGAGGCTCTCGCTCACATGCCTAAGTATGCGAAAATGTTCAAAGATCTTCTTAGCGACAAGGAGAAGCTTCTTGATATCGCTAACACCCAACTTAATGAGAATTGCTCTGCAGTGCTCTTAAGGAAATTGCCAACTAAACTTGGTGATCCGGGTCGTTTCTTAATCCCTTGCAACTTCCCGGGAGTAGAGATTTGCATGGCCCTAGCCGATCTAGGTGCCAGTATTAACTTAATGCCCTTAAGCGTTTGGAAGCAATTATCTCTCCCTGAGCTAGTCCCCACCAAAATGATTTGGAATTAGCTAACCGTACGGTTGCTTATCCAGTGGGGATAGCCGAATACGTTTTTGTAGGAGTCGACAAATTCCCTTTTCCTGTCGATTTCGTCGTGGTCGACTACGACATGGACCCTCGTGTGCCATTAATCGTTGGACGTCCATTCCTGAGGACCGGTCGCACTCTCATCGATGTTGAAGCAGGTGAGCTTATCATGAGAGTTGGTGACGATAAAATCGTCTTCAACATGGGAAAGCTCTCTAAACAGCCTTATTCATACGAGAGTGTTAATTGTATTGACGTTCTTGATGAGGCTTGTGAAGAACACTTCAAAGATGCTTGTAAAATTATTCATACCTCTCTTCCCAATGTTGAGACCGTATCCTCTATTGATTCATCACTATCTCTATTTGGAGAAAGTGATTTCCTTTGGAAAGATTTGGAAGCCACCATGGGAGATGTGAACTTAGAACATGACGATTCTCCCACCGATTGGGATGAAGATATTCGCCTCATTGAAAACCTTCTTAAAGAAGACAATATTTCTCCACCATCTCCCAAGGCTATTGCTATCGATGAACCGACTTTGAATACGCCTCCCATCGAAAATCCTCCGGATTTAGAACTTAAGGAGTTGCCGCCCCATCTCGAGTACGTGTTTCTTGAAGAAAAGAAGAAGTCGCCCGTCATTATCGCGAAGGACTTGAAAGAATAAGAGAAATCTCGCCTCATCGCCGTGCTTAAAGCTCATAAGAAGGCAATTGCTTGGAAAATTTCTGACATCCGCGGAATTGATCCAAACTTTTGTACTCACAAGATTCTCATGGAAGATGACTTTAAACCCGCAATCCAGAGCCAAAGAAGGGTTAATCCTCGCATTCACGACGTCATCAAACAAGAGGTTATCAAACTTCTTGATGCCGGCTTGATTTACCCTATCTCGGATTCGCCTTGGGTAAGTCCCGTCCATTGTGTGCCCAAGAAGGGCGGAATAACCGTTGTTCCCAATGAACACAATGAGTTGATTCCCACTCGTCTCGTTACTGGGTGGAGAGTTTGTATCGACTATCACAAGCTCAATGATGCCACGAGAAAGGATCACTTTCCTCTTCCTTTCATGGATCAAATGCTCGAGCGTCTAGCTGGTAATGACTATTACTACTTCTTAGACGGTTTCTCTGGGTATTTTCAAATTCCCATCGATCCCAAAGACCAAGAAAAGACCACATTCATTTGTCCTTACGGAACATTTGCTTACAAATGCATGCCTTTCGGTTTATCCAATGCTCCTGGGACGTTCCAAAGGTGTATGATGGCTATCTTCCATGACATGGTTGAAGAAACTATGGAAGTCTTCATGGATGATTTCTCGGTTTATGGTGATTCATTCTCTGCTAGCCTTGCCAATTTAGAACGTATGCTTAAGCGGTGTGAAGACACTCGCCTTGTTCTTAATTGGGAAAAATGCCATTTCATAGTAAAAGAGGGCATCGTGCTAGGACAGAAGTTCTCCAAAGCCGGTCTTGAAGTGGATCGTGCTAAAGTCAATGTTATCGCTAAATTGCCTCCACCTTCAACCGTGAAGTGTGTGAGAAGTTTCCTTGGTCATGCGGGCTTCTACCGTCGATTCATCAAAGATTTTTCTAAAATCGCTCGCCCGATGACCCACCTCTTGGAAAAAGATACTCCTTTTATCTTTTCCAAAGAGTGTATCGAAGCCTTCAACCTTCTTAAGGATAAGCTAACTAAGGCACCCGTCTTGGTTACCCCAAATTGGGAGCTTCCTTTTGAGTTGATGTGCGATGCTAGCGACTATGCTATTGGAGTGGTTTTGGGCCAAAGAGTGAACAAACACTTCCAACCGATCCATTACACTAGCAAGACAATGACACTTGCATTACACGACAACCGAAGAAGAGCTTTTAGCTGTTGTCTATGCTTTTGAAAAATTTCGCCCCTATCTTGTCCTTTCTACCACCATCGTGTATACCGATCATTCCGCGTTGAAGTACTTGTTAGCTAAACAAGATTCCAAACCAAGACTTCTACGCTGGGTTTTGCTACTTCAAGAATTTAAAATCGAAATTCGTGATAAGAAGGGAGCTGAAAACCTAGCCGCGGATCATCTCAGTAGACTTGAGGATCCTTATCAAGGGGAACATCCGAACAAAGAGATCAATGACTCTTTTCCCCTAGAGACCTTAATGTCTATCAATTCAACTCAGGATGAAACCCCGTGGTTTGCGGACATTGCAAACTACTTGGCGGGTGGAATTCTCATTGACGGGTTAACATCCCAGCAAAAGAAAAAGTTCTTCAAAGACATTAAGACTTACTTTTGGGATGACCCGTATCTCTTCAAACAATGTGCTGATTTGATTATTCGTCGATGTGTTGATGGACCGGCCGCTTTAGACATTCTCGAAGCTTGCCACAAAGGACCCACCGTTGGTCACTTTGGTCCCAACTACACCGCCAAAAAAGAATTTGACTCGGGATTCTATTGGCCCACCATTTATCGTGATGCTCACGAGATGGTTAAACATTGTGATGCTTGCCAAAAACAAGGCAAGATCACACATAAAGATGAGATGCCTCAAAATTTCATACAAGAATGTGAAATCTTTGATGTTTGGGGTATCGACTTTATGGGGCCATTCCCTTCATCTAAAGGAAACAAATACATCCTTGTAGCCGTTGACTACGTTTCTAAATGGGTTGAATCCAAAGCTTTACCCACTAACGACGCAAGGGTGGTTTGTAACTTTTTTGAAATCGCTGTTCGCTAGATTCGGTGTGCCTCGTGCCTTTATTATTGATCGCGGGACTCATTTTTGCAATGATCAATTCGCAAGAGTCATGGCTAAGTATGGTGTAAATCATCGTCTTTCCACCGCTTACCACCCACAACTAATGACCAGGCTGAAATCTCTAACCGAGGATTAAAACGAAGTCTTGAAAGAACCGTGGGAGAGCATCGTGCCTCATGGGCTGATAAACTTGATGATGCTTTGTGGGCTTTTCGTACCGCTTATAAGATTCTGATTGGTTGTACACCATATCGTCTCGTTAACGGGAAAGCATGCCACCTCCCCATTGAGTTGGAGCACAAGGCTTATTGGGCCTTGAAGTGGGCTAATTTCGATATCAACAAAGCCGATGACCTACGCAAGATCCAACTCAATGAGCTGAATGAACTCCGGAATGAGGCTTATGAAAATTCTTTGATCTATAAGGAAAGGACTAAGCTCATTCATGACTCTAAGATTAAAAATCGAGAGTTCCAAGTTGGAGACAAAGTTTTACTCTTTAACTCTCAGTTGAAAATCTTTTCGGGCAAGCTGAAATCTCGTTGGTCCGGCCCATTCACCATTGCCCAAATTTTTCCATGTGGTACTCTCGAGCTCGCTCAACCTAATGGACCTAATTTTAAGGTGAATGGCCAACGAGTGAAGTTGTACTTTGGTGAGGACATCTCTCAAGAGATGATTCCATCCCTCACCACGTTCCCCATGAACTAATTGTGGGTCGAGTCAGGCTTGTGACTCGGTTATCAAAAACAAGCGCTCCTCGGGAGGCAGCCCGAGTATCTATCCTTTTCCGTTTTAACCTCCTAAGTGAAGGGGGACCTCTATATGTTGCTTGTGTTTGTGTGGTGATGTGATTACAGGGATGAATGCACTTTTGGAACCTTTGAAGAACCGTGCTCCCGTGTTATCCGAAATCCGGTTCTATCTCTCAACTATCGTGATTCAATTTTCTTCATACTCACATTTGAAATTGATCACTTTAGTCGTCTCTTCCTTAGCTTGATTTAACCAACGTGCACAATGTCATAAGTGTAGGGGAGACTTTTCCCACATGCTTAAACATTGAGTACAATGTTTATCTTAAGTGTAGGGGGACTTCTATCGAAGTTTTGAGTGGACTTTTCCATGAAAATGCCTTCATTTAACCGGAAAATCATATTTTTCAACAGTTTTCAAAATTTTTATTAACTTTGGCCATTTAGTCGTAATTTTTAAATTTTTATCGTTGATTTCATATGTATATATCCTGCAATAAAGTCAAAAATATTAATAAAGTGGTGTAGCTAGTTTTGAAATCTTTGACATATTAGGCCCATTGCGATTATTTTGACTCATCCCGAATAGACTTATCCAAGTTTATTCTAGCTAGTATCCTTAACCATGTAGACCTTAATTGGTTTATTAGGCTAAGCATCCACGAGTCTCATTACTTGAGATTTTAAATTGGGGAGAACGAGAAATGATAGAGTCAATTATAAGTCGGTATTCTTGCACAAGCACACTTGGTGTAATTATCTGCCTATTCTCCCATCACTTGCTAATAATTTATCTGCAATAAGTAAGGTCGTACGATTTGAAAAGTTACTTAGCTTCTAGCCCAAGATCGTTTAAAAGTTGCTCGGTAATGATAAGAGTTCATAGCCAAGGCATAACTTATGAAGCGGGGCGCGAAGATTGGCGAGTCCGAAAAGGCCCTAACAAGACATGAGGATTCAATCTTATTGCTAAAGATCCAAGGTGATGTGAAAAGCATTATTCCCAAAATCAATATGAAGGATCAAGACTCGCGACGAAAAGCAATCAACTCCCATAAAGATCATGGAGAAGTCTATCCGAAAAGACCCTTACAAGGTATGAGGATAAATAGATCCAAGTCCGAAAAGGAGGCGGATCGTTGTATCTCAAAATCCCAATTAGCGATTGAAGAAATAATCATGAAGTCGTGGTCAACAAAGTTGGAGTACCCCTCAAAAGTCTCCAAGTGAAGAAACTCTATTAACGATGAGAAGAGCATTATCTCAAGCACGTCTCTCAAGATATGAAGTATGAAGTACATGCCAAATATCGGCCCGAGAAAGGTCTCAAATCGTGAACCGAGTTATGCCAAGATATGAACTTTTTGATATCCCGAGAAGCAGTTTTAAGAGATTTTGTCCTTTAGCTAACTATTGATCAAATCGTCCTACTTTGCTTTCAACCTAAATAAACTATCGCAATAAGTCCAAAAATGCATCTTCATGATCATTCTAAGACAAAAATAAAATATAAGAGATACAACTAGGAATAAGGGAGTTTAAGCATATAATTAAGCCATGTGTGTAAGTGTTTGTTTTGCTAACTTATAATAACAATGATCTCGTTTTTAAGCTTAGTTTGGGGAACGTGAAACTTGAGGGTGATAAATCTTCGCAGCACCGAAGCCCTAATGTAAGTCCTTGATCTCTTTGCAAGTTATTTCCATATAGCTATTTTTCAAGTGAAAATGGTTTTCTATCCTTTTGTTTACTTTAAAGTTTGAATTTCTCTTAGTACTTTAATTTTTGTTTAGTAGTATGTTAATAAGGCCAAGGTTGATTGATTATGAGAAAAGTGTAAAATTGCTTTATCACTAAGCATTGCATGAGGGCATGGCAATGGTTAAGTGTAGGGGATTTGATAGGTGTGAAAATACCCATCCTTTTACCACTTAATTCTTACTAAAACGAGACCAAAACGCGTATTTAATATCATTTGTTTGGAATTATGCGTGGTTTTTGTGTTTATTATGTTTTCAGAGCCAACCGGATGGATATTGGAGAAAACATGGGATTGCACGGGATTTATCAAAGAAAAAGACTCAAGACGAAGTCTATTGTCCAAGAGATGCAAAAGATTTGAAGTCACTGGGCCTTTTTGAAGATTTATCGAAGAAAAGGACCAAAGATGGAAGATTTACAGATGTCGAAGAAACTCAAGTCTATTAAACGAAGAAATTAAAAGACGAGCTGAATTTAATCGTCGACAAATCCCGAATCAGAATCGAAAACGTCCACTTTTCTGAAAAGACGAGAAGACAAGAAGAACGGGAGAAAGCCCACTCACCAACCAAAGACAAGGACTATATAAAGTCATCCCCTCACACTTTTTGTGGAAGTTTTTCATTTCCCAGTCATTTCCTTTTCTTTCGTAGGAAGCCCACACCATTAAGGTGTTGGTGATTTTTCTTTTCTTGTTGAATCTTTGAATTTGTAAGTGTTTAATATTTCCTATTGTTTACTATACATTAATCTATCAATTTAATCCTTCCATTAATCTTGTCCATCTTCATCCTTTTGTTTTAAATCTTAAAGTTCTTATTTGGTTGATTTGATTTTCAAAAGTTATTGGGTTTTATGTTTTTATTGTTGGGATTTGATGTTTATGGTTAGTAGATGATTGGTGATTAGTTTTGTTTAAGTTTTGGTTAAAAACTTGGTTGATTTTTGGTAAAATCGTGTTCCCCTGTTTTCCTGTTACCTACTGTTCTTGAGTTTTCCCTAGATTCCGAATCAATAGCATGTTCCGAATCAATGTTTCACTTGTAAGTTCCGAATCAGGTTTCGTTTTAAAGTTCCGAACCTGATTTAATTTAAAAATTCCGAACCAACTTTGTTTTCAAAATTCCGAACCAAATGTTTTATAAGTTCCGAACCAGTTATTGTAAAAGTTCCGAACCAGTTTTAAGGTGAAAGTTCCGAACCAGTTTTTTATTCAAAAGTTCCGATCCAAATTTTATTCAAAAGTGCCGAACCAATTAATTGTAAAAGTTCCGAACCAGTTTTAAGGGTAAAGTTCTGAACCAGTTTTTTAGTCAAAAGTTCCGATCCAAATTTTATTCAAAAGTGCCGAACCAGATTTAGCTTAAAGTTCCGAACCAGATGTTTTATAAGTTCCGAATCTGATTATTTTTGAAAGTTCCGAATGAAGGGTTTTATTTGTTCCAAATCAGTTTGTTCTGAATCAGTGTTAAGTGGTAATTTACTGTTTACTTTTTAATTCTTTAGTTTTTAATTAAAGCTTTATTTTATTGACTGTTTGGGTTTAAGTTTTTATCATTTTACGCTTTTAATCCTTTTAGTAGAATAGAAAACCCAAACCCCCTATTTGTCACCAAGAACAATCTTTCCACTTTGAGCTGTGATCAATTCGAGAAGATACCGAGATTAATCTGAACCTCATAGCAAAAACATATGTATCAGTTATCATCATTTGACCCAAACTAGTAGGTCATTTGACGTGCTTCGGCACGGGAAATCGGAAACGGGTACGAGAACTTTTTGTTTGTTGTCGTTGCAACGTTTAATCATACTGAATAGGTTTTATAATAACTCTGTGTCACTTTTTCATCTAGATAAGGCGCATCATAAAAGGATAAGTCACTCTTTCATTTGTAGCAATTCGTAAATTTTCAAATAAATATAGAAACCCGTGGTTTCATGAATAAAATTCAAATTTATTTAATTTACAACTTAACCGGATAATTGGAGAAGTTAATTTGTGTGCGTCTTTAAACGTAAGCTTATTTGAACACCGACGTTAGACGTATGTCGTCCGAACCCTACATATTCTATCATTTTCTAATTGTATTCCAGATGTTGTAATTTGTTTTCTCTATAACGTTTACTTTTCGTGTTTCACGTTTAATATACGCGTAACGTAAATTTTAAAATATCGTAACTCAATAATACCCGCTCTTACAAACTGTGAGCCAAGATTAATATATAAATATTACCCCACTCGCCTCTTTAGGGAAGCACCAACAAAGGACGTCTTATTGTGAATATAATGAGACACTTGTATACTTAGACTTGCTTGCTCACTACTTAATTCTTATCGCCATGCGTTCCTTATTTGGTAACGATCCAAAAACATACTCTACACCCGTTTGTGTTTCTTTATTTTTCCTAAAATAAGACATACAAATGACGAGAAACAAAAAGACTTGAAACAATTAAAATAAAATAAAGAAGGTAAAAGAAGAAACAATGAAAGATTAAAACTTGACAAAAAGTAAATGAAGAGAAATTAAAAGCAATAAAGGTAAATAACTCAAACTAAAACTTAAACTAAAAGGAAGGCAAGTAAAAATACAAATAAGGAAAAAGGCGGGAAAAATAAATCTTAAAACTAAAAACTGAAAAAACTCATTTGGAATATCACCCTCATCCGGAATAACAAAGCTCATCCGGAATATGTCACTTATCCGGAATAAACTAGGGGTTGATCCGGAATATTGAGTTTGATCCGAAATAAAAAGAAAATAATTTTGATTCGGAATATGAGCCTTGATCCGGAATAACCAACATTCCAGATGAAACAACTTGATCCGGAATAAATGATATTCCGAACGAAGGACTTGATCCGGAATAAATGATATTCCGAACGAAGGACTTGATCCGGAATAAATGATATTCCGAACGAAGGAGCTTGATCCGGAATAATTAATATTCCGGATGAACAATATTGAAACAGAATAAATATGCTGACTCGGAATATCTGGGAAAGAAACAGTAAGCATGAACAGAAGAAGAACTGGGAATGAAGAACAAGGACGAATTTAACCAAAACTAATCAAGATAAACCAAAAGATTAAACCAAAACACCCACAAATGATCTACTAACAATAACCAATCAATCCAAATCAATAAAACTAACAATCATAACCAAAATAATCAAAACCCACTTAATCAAAACGATAAAAACTAAAGAACATGAACAATAAAGATGAAGAGCAAATCAAACAAGAAAGGTAGAAGGAGATTAACAATAAAGTGAAGATTCAAGAACAATAAAACTTACTTGGAAATTAAATGAATTAAAAGTGCAATACATGAAATTAAGGTGCAAGAATTTTAAAGTGTAGGGAATAAAAATGGTGGAAGTGGTGGTTTGTCAAGCCACCCAACAACTTGAAATGAAAACAATCTAAACTATATATAGGGAGATTAGGGAGGAGCTTAGGAAGCTTCCTCCCTCTTTCTTCTTTCTCTAATTGCATGCTTAAGTCCTTAATCTTCTTTAATCTTTTGACTTCAATGACTTTGTCTTGGGATTTCTTTAAACTCGTCTTGAATTTTCTTCATAAATAAGACTCGAGTTCTTCGGATTTTAGTAAACTTCCGTCTTTTGACTTTTTCTTCGATAAATCTTCAGAATTGGTCTTGGACTTCCGTTCTTTTCGCACTCTTGATCTTTCGACTTCGTCTTTCGTCTTTTTCTTCGATAAAAGCCCGTGAATGCCCGTGTTTTCTCCACTTTTCACCTTTTCGTCCTAAATCACAACAAAAACACAAACCACGCATAATTCTGAAATAAATGACATAAAATACACGTTTTGGCTCGGTTATTAGTGTAATTAAGTGGTAAAAAGGATGGGTTTTTACACACCTATCAAATCCCCTACACTTAACCATTGCAATGTTCTCATTCAATGCATTAATTACAAAGCACGTTTACACTTTTCATCACAATCAATCCATATTGGCCTTTATTAAAAAGATAGAAAATTATAAACATTCAAAGGAAGAAAGAAATCAAAAACATACCTTAGGGTCTTGAAAATGTCATGAATGATCATCATCCTCAAGTTTTCACTTTCTCCAAACCAAGCTTAAAAATGAGATCATTGTTATTATAAGTTAGCAAACTGACACGAACTCATGTGGGCCAATTATTCACTTAGACTCCCTTATTCCTAGATGTATCTCTTATATTTTATTGTTGTCTTGAATGATCACGAGGATACATTGTTGACTTATTTTGATAGTTATTAAGTCTGAAAATAAAGTGAACGATTTAATCAATAGTTAGCTAAAGGACAAAATCTTTTAAAACTGCTTCTCGGGACCTCATAAAGTTCATATCTTGGCATAACTCGCTTCGCGATTTGAGACCTTTCTCCGACCGATATTTGGCAGCTACTTCATACTTCGAATCTTTGAGAGACGCTCTTGAAATTATGGCCTTCTCTCCATAATAGGAATTTCTTCACTTGAAGTTTTGAGAGATTCTTCATATATGGACCACGACTTATTCATTTTTCTCCAATCTTTATTTTGGACTTTGATATACAACGATCCGCCTCCTTTTAGGACTTGGATCTATTTATCCTCATACCTTTCTAGGGTCTTTTCGGATAGATTTCTCCATGATCTTTTGGGGAGTTCTTGCTTTTCGTCGTGTGTCTCGATCCTTCATATTGATTTTCGATAAATGATTCTTCACATCACTTTTGGATCTTTAGCAACAAAATGTAGCCCTCATGCCTTGTTAGGACCTTTTTGGACTCGCCAATCTTCGCATCCCGCTTCAATAAGTTATGCCTTGGATATGAACTCTAATCCATACCGAGCAACTTTTAAACGATCTTGGGCTAGAAGCTAAGTAACTTTTCAAATCGTACAACCTTATTTATTGCAGATAAATTTATTAGCAAGCGATGGGAGAATGGGCTTATAATTAACTCACATAAATTCACGAAAGAATACCGAACTTATAATTGACTCTATCATCTCTCGTTCTCCACAGTTTAAAATCTCAAGGAATGAGACTCGTGGATGCTTAGCCTTTTAAATTAAAGCTTTGGGTTTTCGAGTCATCTATAGGATCTTGCAATTTCTTGGACTTTTTCAAGTTTAGAAATCGCATTTTAAAGTTCCCTTGATAAACGACTCTTTAGGGTCAATTATAGGAACTTGCGAAAAGTTCTTGTTCTTAACCGGTGAGAGTTAAGACTTTCGCGTTTTAAAGCTCCCTAAATAAAAGCCTAGCAAAACTTGACTTAAACACGTTAAGGATACTAGCAAGAGTAAACTTAGATAAGTAAACTCGGGTTGAGTCAAAAGATTCACAACGTTTGAGAATTAAAACCACCTTATTAAAAAATTATTCTAATAAAGGAAGAAAATAACTATACAAAGGGAAAAATTAATAGGCCAAAATAGATCAAAAATTTTGAAAAATGTCGAAAAATTGATTTTCCGGTTAAAATGAGGACAAATTCAAGGAAAAGGCCACTTAACTTCGATAGAAGTCCCCCCTACACTTAAGATAAACATTGTCCTCAATGTTTAAGCATGTGGGAGTAAACTCCCCTACACTTAGGACATTGTGCACTTTGTTTAAATATCGCTAAGGGAGAAACAACTAAAAAGATTCCTATTTTAATATTGGAAAATATAAAATAGTGAATCGAAAAGAGTTTAGGATAGAACCGGGAAGACGGGAACACGGAATCACGGTTCGTCAAAAGTCATCAAGAGTGTGTCTTTGAAGCTCTAATCCCTGCACATGATAAGAAAGAAAGCAAGAAACACCAACGGGGCTCCCCCCTACACTTATGGTAAAGATAGATAGATAATTGGGTTGCCTCCCAAAAAGCGCTTGTTTTTGTTAACCGAGTCATGAGCCTGACTCGTCCCTGAATTAAATGGTCCATGGGGAAGCCTCGAATGTAATACCGGGATCAAAGACCTTGTTCTCGTTCCCGGAGGACATCAACAAAAGAGAGGCGGGGGGATAAGTCTTGTATGGGAGAAAGGTCCTTTCAACATACGTAAAGTATGTGAAATCAATATCCACTGGAGGTGGGGTGGGTAAAGTAAGCACATTGTCATCCCCCAAAGACAATGGAGTCTGAGCATTCGGCAAAGCCGTGATGTTATCAATGATAATAAAATCAATGTCACCTCCCGGGTCAAAGCACTCATCCTCCGTAATAGTGGCTAAAGGGGAGGATGAAAGGTACTCGGGAGGGGGACTTGGGTCAATACCTTCCTGCAGCAAATTATCAAGAATAATATCCCCCTCCATGTCATCGTCATCAATACCTGGAGGTATGGAGTGAAGGTCGATTTCTTCCAGCAATAGGTCATTATCTTCAACGGGAGGAATAGATGGAGGCAATGACTCGAAGAGAGGAGGAGAAGTCAACTCTTCGATATGAGCAATAAGAAGATGCACTTTCTGTAATATATCGCGTAGAATCACGTCTTCCACCTCATCCACAAGATCAAGTTCATCGGTGAACTTCTCATAAGCCGGAGAGAATAAATCATCATCGCCCGCATCTCCCGGTGGAGATTGAGAAGTTTCAAAAGTGAAATTCTCATAGCGGGGAGAAGAATCGTCATCACTAGGATCGACCTCTTCTGTAAGAGCAACGTCGTCCTCAGGCTCCATAGCAGGTAAGTCACAAACCTCATCATCCAATAATTTGTCGAGACCAACATCACTAAGCTCATTCAACGAATCTAGATCCTTAGATGCAGTAGGAACATCGAGAGTAGGAGCAGCAAGTTCAGAAGATTGGGTGAAAGTGTAGACATCATCGTCGTCGTCATCATCATAATAGATGGGACGAGTCCAGTTAGGAGTGACGTAGTCGGCTAACTCTTCCTTGATAACCTCCACATCCTTAAGAAGCTCATGAAGCAATTGTTGTTGTTCATCTCCCCGAGTATGTTTAATTTCACCAATTCTATCCCACGCTGTAATTAAACATTTTGGTGTAGAAAAGAAGGGAAAACGACTAAATTGGCTCAAAAAGGTGTCGGTGGTTTTCAAGGTTTCGTCCACATCAAGCAACGGTTGCCTTTCCTGATGCAAGTCAGCTCGGAGTTGAGCTATACTTTCTAGAATATGGTTCAAAGAAGTGAGTTGTTGGTCAAGATTAATTTGCTGAGAGGATTGATGATTGAGGGTGTGATGCGGGGGCTCAAAATTTTGAAAACCGGAATTATAGCACGGATGTGGCTCATAATAATCCATCGGTTGAGAAGAATTATAACACGGAGTTGGGTCATAATAATCCATCGGTGAAGAAAATTGAGGACACGGATCTGGCTCATAATAATTCATTGGCTGACAATAAGAAGTATCGGAAGGGCCCCCACAGTTGTTGCAAAACGGGTATGGAGAAGAATTGGGTGCTTCTTGTGGATAGCTATTATCATTGTCATAATTGTACCCCGTTTCTTGCTCGTGACCATACGGGTATCGAACCGGGCACGAAACATGCCAATGAGAATCGCTTCCACAATAGATGCACGGGGGAACAGGAGGTGGATTCAAAAAGGACGAATTAGTCGAGTTGCACAAAGGACAAAATCCGAATAGGAATTGTGTATTGACGATATCGTTTCCGCACCGCTCACATGTACACCATTGACATGAGTCGTTCCCGTATAATCGTCTCCGACACCCGACGCAATGGACATAAGAATCCATAAAGAAAAATAGATACGCAAGAAGAATATTTTTGGTGCAAAACTTTGAAAAAGAGATGCTTTTTATGATTTTTCAAATTTTTTTGGGATTTTTGAAAATTTTTGACACGAAAAAAATAACGTTCACGAGTGAACGGATCCCAAAAGCCAATGCGTCTCTCACAAAAAACCTTTGATCCTCACGAAAAGAGCCGGCAGCGGCGCCATTTTAATGTATAGATTTTACTAGTTGAAAAGTTCGTTTTCTCGGTATCTTCTCGAATTGATTTCTGGTTAAGTGCAAGAGATTAGTTGTTCTTGGTAAATCAAATGAAAGGGTTGTCGTTGTCTAAAACTAATGAAATAAAAAGACTTGAAACAATTAAAATAAAATAAAGAAGGTAAAAGAAGAAACAATGAAAGATTAAAACTTGACAAAAGGTAAATGACGAGAAATTAAAAGCAATAAAGGTAAATAACTCAAACTAAAACTTAAATTAAAAGGAAGGCAAGTAAAAATGCAAATAAGGAAAAAGGCGGGAAAAATAAATCTTAAAACTAAAAACTGAAAAAACTCATTTGGAATATCACCCTCATCCGGAATAACAAAGCTCATCCAGAATATGTCACTTATCCGGAATAAACTAGTTGATCCAGAATATTGAGTTTGATCCGGAATAAAAATAAAATAATGGTGATTCGGAATATGAGCCTTGATCCGGAATAACCAACATTCCGGATGAAACAACTTGATCCGGAATAAATGATATTCCGAACGAAGGACTTGATCCGGAATAAATGATATTCCGAACGAAGGACTTGATCTGGAATAAATGATATTCCGAACGAAGGAACTTGATCCGGAATAATTAATATTTCGGATGAACAATATTGAAACAGAATAAATATGCTGACTCGGAATATCTGGGAAAGAAACAGTAAGCATGAATAGAAGAAGAACTGGGAATGAAGAACAAGGACGAATTTAACCAAAACTAATCAACATAAACCAAAAGATTAAACCAAAAAAAAACCACAAATGATCTACTAACAATAACCAATCAATCCAAATCAATAAAACTAACAATCATAACCAAAATAATCAAAACCCACTTAATCAAAACCATAAAAACTCAAGAACATGAACAATAAAGATGAAGAGCAAATCAAACAAGAAAGGTAGAAGGAGATTAACAATAAAGTGAAGATTCAAGAACAATAAAACTTACTTGGAAATTAAATGGATTAAAAGTGCAATACATGAAATTAAGGTGCAAGAATTTTAAAGTGCAGGGAATGAGAATGGTGGAAGTGGTGGTTTGTCAAGCCACCCAACAACTTGAAATGAAAACAATCTAAACTATATATAGGGAGATTAGGGAGGAGCTTAGGAAGCTTCCTCCCTCTTTCTTCTTTCTCTAATTGCATGCTTAAGTCCTTAATCTTCTTTAATCTTTTGACTTCAATGACTTTGTCTTGGGATTTCTTTAAACTCGTCTTGAATTTTCTTCATAAATAATACTCGAGTTCTTCGGCTTTTAGTAAACTTCTGTCTTTTGACTTTTTCTTCGATAAATCTTCAGAATTGGTCTTGGAGTTCCGTTCTTTTCGCACTCTTGATTTTTCGACTTCGTCTTTTGTCTTTTTCTTTGATAAAAGCCCGTGAATGCCCGTGTTTTCTCCACTTTTCACCTTTTCGTCCTAAATCACAACAAAAACACAAACCACGCATAATTCTGACATAAATGACATAAAATACACGTTTTGGCTCGGTTATTATTGTAATTAAGTGGTAAAAAGGACGGGTTTTTACACACCTATCAAATCCCCTACACTTAACCATTGCAATGTCCTCATGCAATGCATTAATTACAAAGCACGTTTACACTTTTCATCACAATCAATCCATATTGGCCTTTATTAAAAAGATAGAAAATAATTAACATTCAAAGGAAGAAAGAAATCAAAAACATACCTTAGGGTTTTAAAAATGTCATGAATGATCATCATCCTCAAGTTTTCACTTTCTCTAAACCAAGCTTAAAAACGAGATCATTGTTATTATAAGTTAGCAAACTAACACGAACTCATGTGGGCCAATTATTCACTTAGACTCCCTTATTCCTAGGTGTATCTCTTATATTTTATTGTTGTCTTGAATGATCACGAGGATACATTGTTGACTTATTTTGATAGTTATTAAGTCTGAAAATAAAATGAACGATTTAATCAATAGTTAGCTAAAGGACAAAATCTTTTAAAACTGCTTCTCGGGACCTCATAAAGTTCATATCTTGGCATAACTCGCTTCACGATTTGAGACCTTTCTCGGACCGATATTTGGCAGCTACTTCATACTTCGAATCTTTGAGAGACGCTCTTGAAATTATGGCCTTCTCTTCATAATAGGAATTTCTTCACTTGAAGTTTTGAGAGATTCTTCATATATGGACCACGACTTCTTCATTTTTCTCCAATCTTTATTTTGGACTTTGATATACAACGATCCGCCTCCTTTTAGGACTTGGATCTATTTATCCTCATACCTTGCTAGGGTCTTTTCGGATAGATTTCTCCATGATCTTTTGGGGAGTTCTTGCTTTTCGTCGTGTGTCTCGATCCTTCATATTGATTTTCGATAAATGATTCTTCACATCACTTTTGGATCTTTAGCAACAAAATGTAGCCCTCATGCCTTGTTAGGACCTTTTTGGACTCGCCAATCTTCGCATCCCGCATCAATAAGTTATGCCTTGGCTATGAACTCTAATCCATACCGAGCAACTTTTAAATGATCTTGGGCTAGAAGCTAAGTAACTTTTCAAATCGTACAACCTTATTTATTGCAGATAAATTTATTAGCAAGCGATGGGAGAATAGGCTTATAACTAACTCACATAAATTCACGAAAGAATACCGAACTTATAATTGACTCTATCATCTCTCGTTCTCCACAGTTTAAAATCTCAAGGAATGAGTCTCGTGGATGCTTAGCCTATTAAATCAATGTTTTGGGTTTTCGAGTCATCTATAGGATCTTGCAATTTCTTGGACTTTTTCAAGTTTAGAAATCGCATTTTAAAGTTCCCTTGATAAACGACTCTCTAGGATCAATTATAGGAACTTGCGAAAAGTTCTTGTTCTTAACCCGTGAGAGTTAAGACTTTCGCGTTTTAAAGCTCCCTAAATAAAAGCCTAGCAAAACTTGACTTAAACACGTTAAGGATACTAGCAAGAGTAAACTTAGATAAGTAAACTCGGGTTGAGTCAAAAGATTCACAACGTTTGAGAATTAAAACCACCTTATTAAAAATTTATTCTAATAAAGGAAGAAAATAACTATACAAAGGGAAAAATTAATAGGCCAATTTAGATCAAAAATTTTGAAAAATGTCGAAAAATTTATTTTCCGGTTAAAATGAGGACAAATACAAGGAAAAGGCCACTTAACTTCGATAGAAGTCCCCCCTACACTTAAGATAAACATTGTCCTCAAAGTTTAAGCATGTGGGAGTAAACTCCCCTACACTTAGGACATTGTGCACTTTGTTTAAATCTCGCTAAGGGAGAAACAACTAAAGAGATTCCTATTTTAATATTAGAAAATATAAAATAGTGAATCGAAAAGAGTTTAGGATAGAACCGAGAAGACGGGAACACGGAATCACGGTTCGTCAAAAGTCATCAAGAGTGTGTCTTTGAAGCTCTAATCCCTGCACATGATAAGAAAGAAAGCAAGAAACACCAACGGGGCTCCCCCTACACTTATGGTAAAGATAGATAGATAATTTGGTTGCCTCCCAAAAAGAGCTTACTTTTGTTAACCGAGTCATGAGCCTGACTCGTCCCCGAATTAAATGGTCCATGGGGAAGCCTCGAATGTAATACCGGGATCAAAGACCTTGTCCTCATTCCCGGAGGACATCAACAAAAGAGAGGCGGGGGGGATAAGTCTTGTATGGGAGAAAGGTCCTTTCAACATACGTAAAGTATGTGAAATCAATATCCACGGGAGGTGGGGTGGGTAAAGTAAGCACATTGTCATCCCCCAAAGACAATGGAGGCTAAGCATTCGGCAAAGCCGTAATGTTATCAGTGATAATAAAATCAATGTCACCTCC
Organism: Glebionis coronaria; assembly: GCA_025667525.1. NCBI lineage: Eukaryota > Viridiplantae > Streptophyta > Magnoliopsida > Asterales > Asteraceae > Glebionis > Glebionis coronaria. Next base: position 522,048 of record JANFOE010000079.1, on the reverse strand, counting down.
CGGGTCAAAGCACTCATCCTCCGTAATAGTGGCTAAAGGGGAGGATGAAAGGTGCTCGGGAGGGGGACTTGGGTCAATACCTTCCTGCAGCAAATTATCAAGAATAATATCCCCCTCCATGTCATCGTCATCAATACCTGGAGGTATGGAGTGAAGGTCGATTTCTTCCAGCAATGGGTCATTATCTTCAACGGGAGGAATAGATGGAGGCAAAGACTCGGAGAGAGGAGGAGAAGTCAACTCTTCGATTTGAGCAATAAGAAGATGCACTTTCCGTAATCTATCGCGTAGAATCACGTCTTCCACCTCATCCACAAGATCAAGTTCATCGGTGAACTTCTCGTAAGCCGGAGAGACTAAATCTTCATCGCCTGCATCTCCTGGTGGAGATTGAGAAGTTTCAAAAGTGAAATTCTCATAGCGGGGAGAAGAATCGTCATCACTAGGATCGACCTCTTCCGTAAGAGCAACGTTGTCCTCAGGCTCCATAGCAGGTAAGTCACAAACCTCATCATCCAATAATTTGTCGAGACCAACATCACTAAGCTCATTCAACGAATCTAGATCCTTAGATGCAGTAGGAACATCGAGAGTAGGAGCATCAAGTTCAGAAGATTGGGTGAAAGTGTAGACATCATCGTCGTCGTCATCATCATAATAGATGGGACGAGTCCAGTTAGGAGTGACGTAGTCGGCTAACTCTTTCTTGATAACCTCCACATCCTTAAGAATCTCATGAAGCAATTGTTGTTGTTCATCTCCCCGAGTATGTTCAATTTCACCAATTCTATCCCACGCTGTAATTAAACATTTTGGTGTAGAAAAGAAGGGAAAACGACTAAATTGGCTCAAAAAGGTGTCGGTGGTTTTCAAGGTTTCGTCCACATCAAGAAACGGTTGCCTTTCCTGATGCAAGTCAGCTCGGAGTTGAGCTATACTTTCTAGAATATGGTTCAAAGAAGTGAGTTGTTGGTCAAGATTAATTTGCTGAGAGGATTAATGATTGAGGGTGTGATGTGGGGGCTCAAAATTTTTAAAACCGGAATTATAGCACGGATGTGGCTCATAATAATCCATCGGTTGAGAAGAATTATAACACGGAGTTGGGTCATAATAATCCATCGGTGAAGAAAATTGAGGACACGGATCTGGCTCATAATAATTCATTGGCTGACAATAAGAAGTATCGGGAGGGCCCCCACAGTTGTTGCAAAACGGGTATGGAGAAAAATCGGGTGCTTCTTGTGGATAGCTATTATCATTGTCATAATTGTACCCCGGTTCTTGCTCGTGACCATACGGGTATCGAACCGGGCATGAAACATGCCAATGAGAATCGCTTCCACAATAGATGCACGGGGGAACAGGAGGTGGATTAAAAAGGACGAATTAGTCGAGTTGCACAAAGGACAAAATCCGAATAGGAATTGTGTATTGACGATATCGTTTCCGCACCACTCACATGTACACCATTGACATGAGTCGTTCCCGTATAATCGTCTCCCACACCCGACGCAATGGACATAAGAATCCATAAAGAAAAATAGATAAGCAAGAAGAATATTTTTGGTGCAAAACTTTGAAAAAGAGATGCTTTTTATGATTTTTCAAATGTTTTTGGGATTTTGAAAATTTTTGACACGAAAAAAATAACGTTCACGAGTGAACGGATCCCAAAAGCCAACGCGTCTCTCACAAAAAACCTTTGATCCTCACGAAAAGAGCCGGCAGCGGCGCCATTTTAATGTGTAGATTTTACTAGTTGAAAAGTTCGTTTTCTCGGTATCTTCTTGAATTGATTTCCAGTTAAGTGCAAGAGATTAGTTGTTCTTGGTAAATCAAATGAAAGGGTTGTCGTTGTCTAAAACTAATGAAATAAAAAGACTTGAAACAATTAAAATAAAATAAAGAAGGTAAAAGAAGAAGCAATGAAAGATTAAAACTTGACAAAAAGTAAATGACGAGAAATTAAAAGCAATAAAGGTAAATAACTCAAACTAAAGCTTAAACTAAAAAGAAAGGCAAGTAAAAATGCAAATAAGGAAAAAGGCGGGAAAAATAAATCTTAAAACTAAAAACTGAAAAAACTCATTTGGAATATCACCCTCATCCGGAATAACAAAGCTCATCCAAAATATGTCACTTATCCGGAATAAACTAGTTGAGCTGGAATATTGAGTTTGATCCGGAATAAAAAGAAAATAAAGTTGATTCGGAATATGAGCCTTGATCCAGAATAACCAACATTCCGGATGAAACAACTTGATCCGGAATAAATGATATTCCAAACGAAGGACTTGATCCGAAATAAATGATATTCCGAACGAAGGACTTGATCCGGAATAAATGATATTCCGAACGAAGGAGCTTGATCTGGCATAATTAATATTCCGGATGAACAATATTGAAACAGAATAAATATGCTGACTCGGAATATCTGGGAAAGAAACAGTAAGCATGAACAGAAGAAGAACTGGGAATGAAGAACAAGGACGAATTTAACCAAAACTAATCAAGATAAACCAAAAGATTAAACCAAAACAACCACAAATGATCTACTAACAATAACCAATCAATCCAAATCAATAAAACTAACAATCATAACAAAAATAATCAAAACCCACTTAATCAAAACCATAAAAACTCAAGAACATGAACAATAAAGATGAAGAGCAAATCAAACAAGAAAGGTACAAGGAGATTAACAATAAAGTGAAGATTCAAGAACAATAAAACTTACTTGGAAATTAAATGAATTAAAAGTTCAATACATTAAATTAAGGTGCAAGAATTTTAAAATGCAGGGAATGAAAATGGTGGAAGTGGTGGTTTGTCAAGCCACCCAACAACTTGAAATGAAAACAATCTAAACTATATATAGGGAGATTAGGGAGGAGCTTAGGAAGCTTCCTCCCTCTTTCTTCTTTCTCTAATTGCATGCTTAAGTCCTTAATCTTCTTTAATCTTTTGACTTCAATGACTTTGTCTTGGGATTTCTTTAAACTCGTCTTGAATTTTCTTCATAAATAAGACTCGAGTTCTTCGGCTTTTAGTAAACTTCCGTCTTTTGACTTTTTCTTCGATAAATCTTCAGAATTGGTCTTGGACTTCCGTTCTTTTTGCACTCTTGATCTTTCGACTTCGTCTTTCGTCTTTTTCTTCGATAAAAGCCCGTGAATGCCCGTGTTTTCTCCACTTTTCACCTTTTCGTCCTAAATCACAACAAAAACACAAACCACGCATAATTCCGACATAAATGACATAAAATACACGTTTTGGCTCGGTTATTATTGTAATTAAGTGGTAAAAAGGATGGGTGTTTACACACCTATCAAATCCCCTACACTTAACCATTGCAATGTCCTCATGCAATATATTAATTACAAAGCACGTTTACACTTTTCATCACAATCAATCCATATTGGCCTTTATTAAAAAGATAGAAAATTATAAACATTCAAAGGAAGAAAGAAATCAAAAACATACCTTAGGGCTTTGAAAATGTCATGAATGATCATCATCCTCAAGTTTTCACTTTCTCCAAACCAAGCTTAAAAACGAGATCATTGTTATTATAAGTTAGCAAACTAACACGAACTCATGTGGGCCAATTATTCACTTAGACTCCCTTATTCCTAGGTGTATCTCTTATATTTTATTGTTGTCTTGAATGATCACGAGGATACATTGTTGACTTATTTCGATAGTTATTAAGTCTGAAAATAAAGTGAACGTTTTAGTCAATAGTTAGCTAAAGGACAAAATCTTTTAAAACTGCTTCTCGGGACCTCATAAAGTTCATATCTTGGCATAACTCACTTCGCGATTTAAGACCTTTCTTGGACCGATATTTAGCAGCTACTTCATACTTCGAATCTTTGAGAGACGCTCTTGAAATTATGGCCTTCTCTTCATAATAGGAATTTCTTCACTTGAAGTTTTGAGAGATTCTATATATATATGGACCACGACTTCTTCATTTTTCTCCAATCTTTATTTTGGACTTTGATATACAACGATCCGCCTCCTTTTAGGACTTGGATCTATTATCCTCATACCTTGCTAGGGTCTTTTCGGATAGATTTCTCCATGATCTTTTGGGGAGTTCTTGCTTTTCGTCGTGTGTCTCGATCCTTCATATTGATTTTCGATAAATGATTCTTCACATCACTTTTGGATCTTTAGCAACAAAATGTAGCCCTCATGCCTTGTTAGGACCTTTTTGGACTCGCCAATCTTCGCATCCCGCTTCAATAAGTTATGCCTTGGCTATGAACTCTAATCCATACCGAGCAACTTTTAAACGATCTTGGGCTAGAAGCTAAGTAACTTTTCAAATCGTACAACCTTATTTATTTTAGATAAATTTATTAGCAAGCGATGGGAGAATAGGCTTATAATTAACTCACATAAATTCACGAAAGAATACCGAACTTATAATTGACTCTATCATCTCTCGTTCTCCACAGTTTAAAATCTCAAGGAATGAGACTCGTGGATGCTTAGCCTATTAAATCAAAGTTTTGGGTTTTCGAGTCATCTATAGGATCTTGCAATTTCTTGGACTTTTTCAAGTTTAGAAATCGCATTTTAAAGTTCCCTTGATAAACGACTCTCTAGGATCAATTATAGGAACTTGCGGAAAGTTCTTGTTCTTAACCCGTGAGAGTTAAGACTTTCGTTTTTTAAAGCTCCCTAAATAAAAGCCTAGCAAAACTTGACTTAAACACGTTAAGGATACTAGCAAGAGTAAACTTAGATAAGTAAACTCGGGTTGAGTCAAAAGATTCACAACGTTTGAGAATTAAACCACCTTATTAAAAATTTATTCTAATAAAGGAAGAAAATAACTATACAAAGGGAAAAATTAATAGGCCAAAATAGATCAAAAATTTTGAAAAATGTCGAAAAATTGATTTTCCGGTTAAAATGAGGACAAATACAAGGAAAAGGCCACTTAACTTCGATAGAAGTCCCCCCTACACTTAAGATAAACATTGTCCTCAATGTTTAAGCATGTGGGAGTAAACTCCCCTACACTTAGGACATTGTGCACTTTGTTTAAATCTCGCTAAGGGAGAAACAACTAAAGAGATTCCTATTTTAATATTGGAAAATATAAAATAGTGAATCGAAAAGAGTTTAGGATAGAACCGGGAAGACGGGAACACGGAATCACGGTTCGTCAAAAGTCATCAAGAGTGTGTCCTTGAAGCTCTAATCCCTGCACATGATAAGAAAGAAAGCAAGAAACACCAACAGGGCTCCCCCTACACTTATGGTAAAGATAGATAGATAATTGGGTTACCTCCCAAAAAGCGCTTGTTTTTGTTAACCGAGTCATGAGCCTGACTCGTCCCCGAATTAAATGGTCCATGGGGAAGCCTCGATTGTAATACCGGGATCAAAGACCTTTTCCTCGTTCCCGGAGGACATCAACAAAGGAGAGGCGGGGGGATAAGTCTTGTATGGGAGAAAGGTCCTTTCAATATACGTAAAGTATGTGAAATCAAGATCCACGGGAGGTGGGGTGGGTAAAGTAAGTACATTGTCATCCCCCATAGACAATGGAGACTGAGCAATTTTAAAAGATCCTCGTGACGATACTCGATCAATTAGTTATAGGCGAAACAAAAAAAGGCTCAATTTTGATCATCAATTTTAGATGGCTAATATCTCTAACTTTTTATAAAATGACACCCTGGATATATAATACTTAGATTTGTATAGAACATCATAAGGTATCAGTAGCATCTTGAATGAGCACCTACGGACTTACGGTTTAGAAGATATGGTCGTTCTCATGAAACTGAATTTCGTTGTCCAAAAATAGCCTTGACTTTTGTAGAAACTAGAAAAAGGGGTTGAGTAGTTTCCTTAATAAAAATTATGTTGGTCATTAGATGTGACTATTATTTGAAAGACTTGTTTCATAATATTTAGACCAATTTATCAATGTTTCAAAAGCATTTGTTTTATCAAGATATCATAATGATGAGTGACTAATGATAAGGACAAATGTAAATGACGAGTAAGGATAGAAACAACCTAAAGGAGGACACCAAATATTTATAGTGGTTCGACAATGAAGCTCTCTCTTCGTTCCTACTCCACTCTTTGAGTACACCTTACTCGAGATTTTTACTATATCCACAAGCTCCCTTCTTGGCGGAGAAAATCTTTCATAGTTTCTTACAACAGTTACCGACACTAAGCTACATGCCGAGTTATAATCCTAGCTAAAACCAATCTACTTTCGTCGCCCATCTTCTTTACCTACGTAAGGCTAGGTGTCGAGTTCTAATCGTAGCTAGAACCAATCTACACTCGTCATCCATCTTCTTTACCGACACAAGGCTAGATGTCGAGTTCTAATCTTAGCTAGAACCAATCTACACTAATATCTCACACTCACATCACTTTCAAGTTAAGTGAGAACTAACACACTCATACTCACACTTACATAACTTTAGAGTTTAGTGAGAACGTACACATAAAACACTAACAACTAAATCACTTTAGAGTTAAGTGAGAACTAACACACAAGACTCGTCCAAGTATACACATATACTTTGGATATACCCATGACTTATCTAAGTATACCTTGGATCTACACAACACTCAAATGAACAAATTTGATGAACATGACTAGATATATAGAACGGATGATCTTCATCAAGGCTTCATTTTTTAACACATCACAAGTGTGTGAGTGATCTTCTCTTTGGACATATAAAGAAGGGGATTAAAGAGATAATCATATGTAAACATACTTAACAAATTAAGTGATCATTTACTAATGGTTGAAAGATATAAATGAGTTTTAGAATAAGAAAGTTGTCCGAAAAGGTTCATGGAAAATGGATAAATGATCCACTATTTACAAGGGAGGGGTTCTAATGGCTAGTCTACCCGTGGTTCCTTAAATGCCCCTGCGTTCCTTATCAATAAGGAACCGCTGGCATCTATAATGCACCGTGTGCTCTAGAATTTGTTCCCTTATTTCCTTAAATAGGGAAAGTCCATCTGGTGAAGTTTTACCTCAAAAAGAATATCCTTTATCCATTTAGAATATCCTAAATTCAAATTTCCATTTTCTATTTTAATAAAACATTTTCTTAAAAATAAAGTTTATTTAAAAAATGTTTTGTCACATTTGAAAAAATGTGAGTTTTAAGGTTAATCACTTTTAATGATCACTAAACATATATAAGATATGTTTGTATAAGAGTTAAATGATTATTACCTAAACGATAGCGTTCGTTAAATAAATCGTCTTACGGTTATCTTTGACGATAAAGTTTTTTTATTTTGTCGTGATCAAAACTAAGAAAGATTAGTTATTACAAATAATGTTTTTAGGCATTGGTTGCATTAACAATCTACTCCTTTCTTATTACGACAAACTATAAACTCATTTATGTAAAAACAAAAGTTTTTGAATTATTAACGAGTTTATCATTGTCATTTCTTCTCCTTTTGTCAAAGCAAAAAGGTAGGACAAGTCTTTGAAGAAGAGAAGAATCGAATTTGCTAAAAGCTCCTCCTTAGTCCTTACTCCCCCTTGCTTGGGGCACAAAGTGATCGATCTATGGTGACAAGCTACATACAAGGGTTAGTAGAAAGCAAGAAACACCTAAGTGGAGGTAATAGTCACAAATATTTACTAGATAATTTGAGAGGGAGAAAGAAAAGAAATCTCAAATTAGGTGGTATATAATTGCTAAGTATATGTCCAAGGAGAGTGTTTTGACATGATAAATTCAAATATGTTGGATTGGAGGTAGAAAAGAAACATCCAACAAATTTGAAGTTATAATGTTAAATGGTCAAAAATGTTGAACATTTGGAATCACCTAAAAGGGTTCAATTTTTAACCATAATCAACTCTTGACAATATGTGTGATAACTGAAACATTTCTGATTTATGACCTTTTTGACACGTCATCAGTTCATTATTATTATTTTTCATATCATATCATTTTGATCAACCACCTTTGCATGAGAGTTCATAATATAAGTAAATATTATATATTTACGTAAGGTACTAAAAACATGATAATTTAACCCTAGAGTTCATAGTAGTGTCCTTGGACACATTTTGATGACCTTAATATTATTAATTATATCATATGTATATATATATAATTAATAGAGATTATCTAAAGTATTACATACCAAAACGGACTAGAAACTATGTACATAAATTTTGGATACGAATCATTAATACATTTAACCAAGACTTGTTCAATATCTAACAAATGTCACAAATTCGACACATTAAAACCTCTTAGCACACCCTTAGTCTAATTTTAACACATTAAACATTTTCTTTTCGTGTGTATTAACTCAAGACATAATTAAACTAACCTTAGACTTATACTTAAACACAACTAGCTAAACCTTAAACTTTAATTTTCCTTGGATCCCTTTGTTTTCTCACGTTTCATAAAAAATAACCAAATTAAGTCTTCCTTTGGTTACTATGTTGTATAAGTCCCTATATGCATCTCCCTAGGCAATAATATTAGTTCCCAAGACAATCCTAGTACTAATCCCTTCTCCTTCAACCGAAAATGAACACATCACCCCTTAGCTTGGATTTTCGGATCCTAGGTTATGTAACAAATCTCACCACCACTTGTTAAACCTTGTACAAGCATCCTCTAATTAAAACTTGTCCTTGTAGCCTTTTGGTAAGTATTACCCGCCGTTTCCCCATGCTAATACACATATAACATAGTCTTGAGTCATACAAACTAACAAAACATACAACCTAAGCCAATTAAGAAGTTGTACTCGAGTCTAACACAAAACCATGGGAAGAATGGTCTTAACCGATTACCACTATTAATAAACTACAAGTTGATAATTGTGAACTCATTTTACATACTCATAAACTTAAACACTCACTACTCTTCCTCTTTCTCTTGTTGTCGTGAACAAAACCAAGCTCAAACATACTCTCTTTCGATTTCAAACTTGGCATACACTTATTCTTGGACTAAAGATGTGACATTAGGTTATAAATGAAAGGTTTAGACTGTTGGGAATAAATTATAGCCAATCTACTTGAGCGCTAACAAGAGTAAAACAAGCGTTGACAGGAGCAAAACAAACGCTGACAGCTCAAGCGTTGACAAGATAAAGTCAAGCGTTGATACATTGAAGATAAGCACTGATGGGATGATATACTCTACGCGTTTATTGTATTCTAGATTACTTCTAGTAAAGATAGGAACAACAATGTATTTTCTATATTTATCTTTACCTAGAATAGCTGATACGTAGATTATTGTACAAGGTTTCTTATGTCTATAAAAGAAGACCTTTAGGTTAATGTTCGATATAAGTTTTCATTCGTAAACTACTTTCATTGTAAGCAAGTTTGATATCATTAATCAAAGTGAAAGTTTGTTTATATCATTGTGTTCTTGTTTAAGTGTTAATTCCGCATAACACTTAGATTGTCATAAATATATACAAAGGTTTCTCTAAGTGTATTACTTGATCTAATCTCGTATACATAAAGCTAAATCGATCTAAGTTTGGGATCAACAAGTGGTATCAGAGCTTGTTGAGGAACTTTTGATCTTAAAGAACACAAGAACCCTAAAAATCACCAAAACCCTAATTTTCTCAAAAACCCTAACAACATCATGTCAACTTCAGAAATAACCTCCTCCTCCTCACCTTTACCAAACATTAAGATTCCTATGCTTGATGCAACCAACTTTGAATTGTGGAAATTCAACTTTGAGCAATATCTAGGGATCTATGACTACACACTCTGGGAGATTATTGAATATGGAAACACATTCAATAAAGCCCAAAAGATTGCTGATGCTATTTCTGGAAGAGCAGCTGTTGCTGGATGTTCTGAAGAAGATAAGAAAGAAAAGCCTGAAGATGGTAGAGCTGTGTCTGCTAAAGACATAGCAAAGAAAAGGGTTGACATGAAAACCCTAAATATTCTGAAAGTCTCTTTGGGACAAGAGAACCAGCATAAATACAGAGGTTATGATTCTGCTAAATACCTTTGGGTAGCTCTTGAAGTTGCATATGGTGGCAATCAAGATACTAGGGAAGAAAAGAAGAAACAACTCATGCATGATTATGCTATTTTCAAAGCTCAACCCAATGACAAGCTGAGTAGTGTGAGAAGCAGATTGCTTGACATTACAAGCAAATTGTCCTTCATGGGGACACAACTTGGTGATGTTGACATTAATGCTACCTTTCTTAAAAGTCTTGGTGAGGCATGGAAGATTGAGGCAAGATCTATTCTTGCCAATAATACTTACAAAAGTTCCACGTTTGATGACATCTACAACAAACTGAGGCTGTTGGAAGATGAAACTCTGTTAGAGCATGGAAGCAAGTCTACCAACAGTAACATGGCCTTCTTTTCCCATAGTGAAGGTCAATTCAATCAAAAGGACTCCTACATGCATCCAGTTACTGGATCATCATGTGTCAGCGCTGGAACATGTCATGTCAACGTCTCCTTTTCAGACGCTGACACATTCAAAAGTGACTCACCAAGAATTAAACATGCTGGTTTGGATTTGGATACTGTATGTGCTTACATTGCTTCTTTGCCCAATGGTTCAGTGATTACATATGAGGACCTTGAGCAGATAAGTGATGAGCACTTGGAAGAGATGGACATTAAGTGGAACATGGCTCTTGCTAGTATAAGAGCAAACAGGTGGAACAGAAGGTTTAAGAAAAAGATGACCTTCAATGCAAAAGACACAGCTGGATTTGATAAATCCAAAGATGAGTGCTACAACTGTCATCGTATGGGGCACTTCATGAGGGAATGCAGATCTCCTAGAAGATCTGATAAACCCTCAAGTCAAATTGTTAAAGCTCAGGATCCTAAAGCCATGGTTGCAGTTCAAGGAATTGATGGTATGGGATGGGATTGGAGCTATCTGGCTAAGGATATGGAAGAGGATAAAGCTTTGGTTGCTGAAATTGAAGAAGAAGAGCATGTTGAATATGCTCTCATGGCACACTCCTCCTCTTCATCTGATAATGAGGTATACGATGATGCTTTTTGTAGTAAAGGTTGTAGGTTAAACACTGAGAAACTTAACAAAGAGGTGTTAAGATTATTAAGTGATGTGAGTACTGAAAGATGCAAACTGTCTAATTACCAACTAGCTCTCACTCAAACTGAGAAAACAGTTTCTGAAAACAAGAAAATGGAATTTGATTTAAAAGATAAAATAAATATCTTAAAACATGAGTTAAATGCTAGTATGGATATTAAAAACATCATGGAAAGGGTTAATGGTGAGTTACAGGCTAAGTTAGATGAGGCCATTAAGAATAAAGATAATGTTGGCCTTAAAATTCAAAGATTTGATAAGGCCACACAAACCCTAGGAGAATGTGTGAGTAAACAAAGAGATCCTAAGGACATGACTGGGATTGGGATGAATGATTACTCTGTGGTTCCACCACCAGCTGGTGACTTCTATGGTGTCCAACAAAAGGACCTATCTTGGACTGGTTTGCCAGAACTCCAAGAGGAGGAATTCATTCCTCCACCAAGAGTTGTCACTCCAGTTGAAGAGTATCAACAAAATTTGACTGACCTGAATGAATGTAAGAAAGTTAACCCTACATTATTTGTTAAGGGTGGCTTGCTATGTGAAAGTCCTAATGAGTCAACTTCCATTAAGGTTACAAACCCAATCACTGGTAAAGCTGTTAACCTAGGCTCAAACACTATTAGAAAACCTAGCATTAAGTATGCAGAGATGTATAGGAATACTAGGTTACCTAAGAGCCAAGTTAGCAATGATGGAACAGGCTTCTTCTCTTCTAGACCTAGGGTTATGTCTAGAAAAGCCTGTTACACTTGTGGTAGCTTTACACATTTAGCATATAAGTGTGTCAACGCTTCCAAAGTCAGCGCTGACAGGAACAAATTCAGCGCTGACAGGAACAAAGTCAACGTTGTTAGAAAGTCAAACGTTGTCAGACCCAAACCTTGTGTGCAGCAAAGTCCACAAGTTGCTAGACCTGCCCCATTCTTCACTAGAGGGACTAACACTCATGGACAAAGACCATTTCAAAAGACAAACACCTGGTCGAATAGGCAATGGGTTTCTGTAGTAAACCCTAGGTTCAACGCTGACAAGGGTAATTTCAGCGTTGACAAGACCAATTCCAACGCTGACAGAAACGTGACCAGACCTAAATATTTGCAACCACAGGGTAAGGGGTCTAAAGCTTCTTCAAGCTTAACATGGAGACCCAAGAAAGATCAAAACCCTAATGATAATGGAATTTCAATGACCTGCAACATATTTAATTACATTTCAAAGGTCATTACAAAACCTATTGGGGTTAACTGGGTATTTCATCCTAAGAAGGATGAAAATGGGGTTGTTGTGAGAACTAAGTCTGTTCTTATTGAACAACCAGATGAATCCAAGTCTTCTAAGGCTTGGGTTCCCAAAGAAAACTAATTTGTTTTCTTTATGTGCAGGGCATTCAAAAACAGGTCAATGATTACGGATATTGGGATAGTGGATGCTCAAGGCACATGACAGGGAAGGAAGATTATCTCACAAACTTCACTCTCATTAAGGATGGTGATAAGGTTTACTGTGGAGGCGGATATGGTACTATCACAGGTAAAGGAACTCTTCTCACCAAGAACTTGCGTTTTGAGAACGTATTTCTGGTAAAAGAACTTGATTACAATCTTTTTAGTGTATCACAAGTTTGTGATAACAAAAATAAAGTTCTGTTTACTGATACTGAATGTTTGGTGTTAAGCAAGGATTATAAGATCCCTGATGAGAAATATATTGAATATAGAACACCTAGGCATAAAGACATATACAATGTGAATCTGAATGGGATTATAATGAATAACAATATGTCTTGTTTTTATGCTAAAGCTTCAGTAGATGAAAGTAATTTGTGGCGCAGGAGACTAGGGCACATAAATTTTAAGAATATAAATAGGCTTGTGAGACTTGGCTTGGTTGATGGTTTGCCTGAGAAGGCCTTCCACAATGACCACTCTTGTGTTGCATGCCTTAAAGGCAAGCAGCACAAGGTCTCATTCAAGTCCAAACAGGTGCACTCTAGTACTAGACCTCTTCATTTGCTTCATATGGACCTCTTTGGTCCAACCAATATAGAAAGTTTGAATGGTAAGTCATACTGCTTTGTTATAACAGATGACTTTTCTAGGTTTACTTGGACCTTCTTTCTTGCTAATGAAGAGTGACACGGCTGACACTTTAATTGATTTTATCACTCAGATTGAGAAGAAAACAGGAAATGAAATTAAAATACTTAGGAGTGATAATGGTGGTGAATTTAGGAATAAAAAGTTAGATGATTTTTGTGCCAGGAAAGGAATTACTAGGCAATTTAGTGTTGCCAGAACCCCACAGCAAAATGGGGTTGCTGAGAGGAAAAATAGAACCCTAATTGAAGCAGCCAGAACCATGTTGGCTGATGCTCATTTTCCTATAGCCTTTTGGGCTGAGGCTGTTAATACAGCTTGCTATGTTCAAAATAGAGCATTGGTTAACAAAATTCAGAACAAAACACCTTATGAGTTACTTTGGGGTAGAAAACCTAATATTGGTTTTCTCAGACCTTTTGGTTGTCATGTAGTAGTTCTAGATACTAGTGATGCCTTAGGAAAATTTAGTGCAAAAGGTGATGAAGGCTACTTCATGGCGTATTCAGTGCAAAGCAAGGGATATAGGGTTTATCTTAAAGAAGAAAAACGTATTCTTGAAAGAGTACATGTTAGGTTTTTAGAGAATAAACCTAGTGATCCTGAAAGTGGTCAAAATTGGTTGTTTGACTTGGAACCCTTATCTAGAACTTTAAATTATATGCCTGTCACTAATCCAGACATTGTGAAGGTAACTTCAAATGTTGTGGAAGAACAAGTTGTTGATGTTTCAGGTACACAGGTTCATGAAAAGGTTGGATCACAAGCAGAGAAGTCATCTCCTATCCAAGAATATGTTACAATCCCCATTTGGACAGATGCTTTTGCTGCTGCTGCTGGTGGTGGTAAAGATAATGGTGGTCCCCAAGTACCACCAGATACTAACATGCATGGTCCTTCAGGCGCTGACAAAGGCAAATCTAGCGCTGACAAGACCAATTCAGATGTTGATGGCTCAGACGTTGACAACAACAGTTCAAGCGTTGTTAGCCCAAGCGTTGACAAACAAGGTTCAGGCGTTGACAACATTTCTGCACAAATTTTCTCTTCCGTTTTTGAACAAGGTGAACCTTCCAATTTATATGAAGAGGTTCATCCTCATGTTGATGAAAGAGAGTCCGATGAAGAAGATATTGGCAACATGGAGAATGAGGTTGAGGACACCAGACTTTTTGAAGGAGGAGTTCTCACTTCTACTATGAAGAATCACCCCACTTCTCAAATTATTGGTGATATTATGACTCTAGTTCAGACTAGAAGATCTCATCAAGGTCTTGGTGGGTTTATTGCCAATATACACAAGAAGTTTGATACCCCTCTTGTGCAAGCATGTTTGTTTGCCTGTTTTCTGTCACAACAGGAACCCAAGAAAATATTTGATGCTCTCAAAGAACCAAGTTAGGTGGAAGCAATGCAGGATGAGCTTCACCAATTTGCAATTCAGGATGTTTGGGAGCTGGTTGATTGTCCCAGATATGTCAAACCTATAGGGACAAGATGGGTTCTAAGAAACAAGAGAGATGAAAGAGGAATTATGGTCAGAAATAAGGCAAGATTAGTGGCTCAGGGATATACACAAGAGGAGGGGATAGACTATGACGAAGTCTTTGCACTAGTTGCAAGGATTGAAGCTATTAGGATCTTTTTAGCCTATGCATCCTGCATGGGCTTCACTGTCTATCAAATGGATGTCAAGAGTGCCTTCCTCTATGGTACAATTGTTGAGGAGGTATATGTGATGCAACATCCTGGTTTTGAGGATCCAGAGAATCCAGATAAAGTGTATAGAGTCAAGAATATGGACTTCATCAAGCCCCTAGAGCATGGTATGGTACTTTGTCTACTTACTTAGTGGACAATAGATTCAAGAGGGGCACCATAGATCAGACACTATTTACAAAGAAGAAAGGTAAGGATGTGTTGCTTGTTCAGGTCTATGTTGATGACATCATTTTTGGGTCTACTGATCCAAAGATGAGTGAGGATTTCTCCAAGCTTATGACAGACAAATTTAAGATGAGTGCTATGGGGGAGATGAACTTCTTTCTTGGTTTACAAGTTCAGCAGAAAGAAGATGGTATCTTCATCTCCTAGGATAAATATGTGGCTGAGATCTTGAAGAAGTTTGGCTTTTCTCCACATGAAAAGAGGGCTACTACTCCTATGGATAGAGAGCACCCTTGGGGAAAGATTGGAGATGGGAAAGATGTTGATGTCAGGCACTATAGATCCATGATTGGATCCTTGATGTATCTTATAGCCTTCAGACCTGACATCATGTTTGCTGTGTGTGCTTGTGCACGCCATCAAGTGACTCCCAAAGAATGTCACCTTTATGCTGTGAAGAGGATCTTTAGGTACCTAAGATTCTATACTAGTCTTGGTTTGTGGTACCCAAAGGATTCACCATTGGAGCTGATTGCATATTCAGACAGTAACTATGGAGGTGATAAATTTGATAGGAAATCCATAACTGGTGGATGTCAGTTTCTTGGGAGCAGGTTGATATATTAGCAATGCAAGAAGCAAACAGTGGTGGCTAATTCTACAACTGAAGCTGAATATGTTGCTACAGCTGTTTGTTATGGACAAGTTTTGTGGATTCAGAACCAACTGTTGGACTATGGGTATAATTTCATGCATACCAAGATATTTGTTGACAATAACAGCACTTTATGCATCATTAAGAATCCTGTACATCATTCTAAAACTAAACACATAGAAATTAGACACCATTTTATAAGAGATTGTTTTGAAAAGGGTTTAATACAACCATATAGGGTTGACACAGAAGAAAATGTGTCAAATTTACTAACTAAACCTTTTGATGCTGGGAGGTTTCAATACTTGGTAACAAGTATTGGAATGATCAATCTCACATAATATGTGTTTTGGAGTCTTTTTGTAAAAGTATGTACAGGATGATGCATTGTTATTGGTCTTTTTGAAGATTTAGATTTTCCACTATATTTTTCTAACACTAAAAAAGGTTGCTTGAACGCTGATAAGTGTTTTTGTGACGTTGTCAGCAATATAGTTGTCTAACGCTGACAAAGCTTCCCTCAACGCTGTTATGTGTTATCGGGGCGTTGTCAGCAACAATGTTAGTTTTGTGGTTTTCAATCTAAATGTGCAGGTGGTGTTAGCAGTATACCATTGGATACAGAGTTGCTTATGGATCAATGGAGAAGCATTTGGGCATGTTTTTGTTTATGGATGATGGTTGGAATTTTTAATTCCTATCTTGACATAAATTTTTTATGTTCATGCATATTTTTAGCAACTTATGTATCATAGTTTAAGGGGAGGTTTTAGGAACCTTTAGGATGTTTGGGTATCCATATGATACTCTTATCACAATTCTAGATTGTGTCCACAGGTGAGTATGAGTTAGTTTTACTAAATCATGAGGCACTGTAGCATGCAAAGTTGATATACTATGCATGCTGCCAAGACATTTTTGGCCTAGAATTGGTTGTTGTGACAATCCGTCAATTTATGGTTGATATTTTATTCTCAATATTTATTTGAAAATATTATTTTATGAACTCACTTATTTTTGGGAAGAAATTTGGATTTACGTCTTGAAGTAGCATCGACTACGTTTAAACCGGAGGATTCTACGTTACGTGCTTACGTTTACATACACTGTCTTTGGTGACAGTCCGACATTTTAGAAAATAAATTTGTCCATGAATATTATTTTGGAGTTTTAAATTTGAGTTAGTTCATAAACTCACAAAATTACGAGAAGAGGTTAGGACTTACGATTTTATTTTAACGTCCTTTACGACTAAACCGGAAACCTTAGGATTACGTATTTACGTTTTTGAACTCCATTTTTGATGAGACAATTTTTATTGGATTCGTTTTGTGACGTTGATTCATAATTTATAAAAACGTTTTTCGTGAAACGACCTGAGGGCACGCAAATCGAGGAAACTAGAATCGAGGAGTACCCGTAAATAAATGGGGATGAGACAAGTGGGACACTTGTCCCACCCCCACTCAAACCGGCCTAACTAGCCACAACACCACTTAGGTGTCAAAGCTTAGATAATAAGCTTAAACACTTGTCCATTTTAGGCTTACAAAGTAAGCTACTTCTCACCAAAACCACTAGCTTCCTTCATTCTACCATTTCACACATGCAAAACCACCTCAAACTCTCTCACTCTTCCCTTTTGTGTCGTCCACTCTCTCCCACAAACACCCTATTTCGATCAAAATTAACCACAAAATCCTATGTTATTCATACATATGATGATGCCCTCTTGAAGCTCTCTTGAATGGTGGTGATTATAACATCCAAGGAGGAGTTTACATGAAGTCTTGGGGCTGATTTTCCACAAGGAGTTCATGAAGAATGATGGTCTTGAAGATGGTCTTGGCTATGCACAAGTTTCTCCATCAAAATCCATGTTTTGATCACAACTTACATCAACTTGGTGGTATAAAGATTGTCCTCCTCATCCTCTTGTTATTTTTGATTATGTAATCTTGTATTTCTTTTACTTATGTATATGTATATGATGATGAATGATGATTAAAAATATTGTGTGGGGATTTGGTGTTGATAAACATGCTTAAAAAGATGAAAGACTATAAGAAACAAGGCTAAAATCTTGTTTAGATTGTTAGCTGTATAAAACAGTAAAGACTCATATGATAAACTGATAAAATGGCTTAAATAGATTAATATACAGTAAGCTATATGTCTTGTACAAATGTGAGAGTTGGCCATGCAATGGAATCATTGTAATGAGTGAGATATGATCAAAATAAGTTTAAAGTACAAATATGACTTCACTGTTTTGGACGATTTTTAGAAAATACTTAGAAGATGATTCAACAGTAGCTATAGTAGTGTTAAATGGAGCACATATCATGCAGTTTATGTGATAAAAATGTGAGCTTCTATCTCCATATAGAACTCTAGATATGGCAGTTTTGGTAAACATGAAAATAAAAATCAGATTTTGGAAATTAAAGTATAATACTATTATATAAGCACTCAAAATTATATAGTATAAAATGTGAATAAAAACCCACTAACTCATATAATACATTTATATAAATATGTACAATGGTAAATAAGTGGACATTTTATAAAAATGGTAACTTGTTAAGTTTTATAAGTTATAAAACTATAAACATGATTTTTACGACTTTTTCTGCTATTACCGTAAAAATTAACGTTTTTGCTAAGTAAAACTTAGACGGTTGGACCCGTCTAATGTGAACTTTATAAAACTCATATACTGATATATAAACATATAGAACAAGTAAAACCGATAAAACCCGAACTATAGGACATACGGACATTAACGGGCTAACTAAGCATATTGGACTAATAATTGGACTAAATAAGATAAACACTTATAAAAAGAACTTATTGGGCTTAACCCATTTGGGCCCAACATGGAAAGTATAGATACTGATAATATAAGTATAAAATGGATTAAAACAAGTTAAAGAACTTATAATAAGTTTATTGGGCCTAAGACACGTAAATAGGTAAAACTAGTAAACTAGTAAGAAGTTACCAATACGTAAACACTAAAAAGAGTAAAAGAGAATATGTAAACCCACTTGATCATCATATATATAAAATCATCATATGTATACATAATCGTTATTTTTATAAAGTCATTGGACATGAGTCTAAGACAAGTATTATTTGTCTAGGTTTCTGTGATTGAAGCACATACCGTACATCCGAATTGCCGACAACCCGCCTTCCCACATCAACGTGAGTTCATAGCCTCGCACTCTTATTAATGTTTTTATGAAATGTTTTATAAACCCGCGAGGGAATAACATGTTAGTTTTTATAAAATAGGACACCATTTGTCCCGATTGTTTGTTTATTGATTTGGACCCGAATGATTGTATGACCCGATTGTATGACCCGATAAATGATTAAAGGACCCGATAGATGAAATCAAATAGATTATTAAAGTTAAGTTATGTCACTAAAAGTCCCATTAGCATGAATTGTGAACTACCGGGAGTTGGTAGACGCTTATGCATATAATAGTACTATTTGGGGACGATCACCCCAGTTCGCGCCTTGACGGTTGATCCCCGTCGTGCCACATTGATTGGTAAGCAAATTCATGTATGAGAAGATTTCCATAGCGTGACCTTTGTGACGACACGCTACTTTAGATGGGCAAATTGAGTATCGGGTTAGCTACCCGTTGTTTGGTTTAGTAAGGTAACAATGTCATGCGGCTTATAATAATCCAACTAACGAAATACTACTAGACGCACCGAATTACGATGTATTGCCTGACTAGCAATACGGGGTCATACTATTGATATTATGTTCGTGTTTTGGTTTTATATAACCATATTCATATAACGGTTTTTATTTAATCTATACAACGTTGCAAAACGTATTGTATGGTGTTTTTAACGACAATGATTCGTATAATGGTTTTTAAGGCAAATGCCTATATTATGATTTTGATAAAGATTTGTATAAAATGATTTTGGCTATTTTATGGCCTATTACAATGATTTGTACAAAATGATTTTTGGTAATAATTTTATACCAAAGTTATATTGATGGAATTTATTAAACTCTATGAAATCACTCGGCGTTATCGCTGACCTTTTCTTTTAACATGTTTTGTCTCAGGTACTTGAAGGTAATTCTCGGGAAGACGACAAGAATTCATGGCCCGCACTTAAACAATATTTTCCATTCAAATACTTTGTAAAACTTTGTATGAAATAATATGACTTGGGACCGATGTAACTTTGATAATTATGAATGGAAATGCTTTATTATTAAAACGACGCGACTTTTAAGCGTTGTCTATGATGTGAGCAATGTGCTATCCCGTAACACCAACTAGTCTTCCGCTGTATTGAGTTGTATAAATTTGGGGGTGTTATAGTTTGGTATCAGAGCTCTCGTTATAGAGAACGAAAGATTTTTAAAACGAAGGTTTTGAATAAAACTTTTCAAAATCTTTTAACTATAAACATTTTTCTAAAAATGTCTAAAAATCTTTTGACTATAACGGTGCCGAAGAATTCTCGACTTACCGACAAGGCCAGACTGAGAAAGTATTATTTTAATATATATATAACTTGGATTATATATATGATGTAATTTTATTACATGATTATTTGATGATTATTTTGATATTTATACGAGGTATTTATACGACGCAGATTGTCACAAGTAACCCTAACTCCCCTAGCAAATTAATCGAAGCAATTCTCGTAGGAATTCTAGCTATTCTAGATCTAAACCAAGTTGTGGATATTTATGATCCCAACAAATGGTTGATATTCGTAGAAATATAGATATTAGTTGATTGTGAAATTGAAGAAGAATTGGCGAGATTAAATCTGATACCGATGTCATGACGATCTTTTCTTATAGAGTGGAGTTTGACAAAACATTACCACCTAGAAAGATGTCATCTGATTCGTTGTCATCCAATTCTTAAATTGAAATCGAAAGGGTGAATGTTGCACTTGAGGCTGTCATTGGAACCATTACCCAAAAGCCTTATGCCACTAATACCTTTCCGAGAAGTCTAATTGAATGATCGAGTCATCTCATGCTAGTGACTCATTTGATAATTATTGATAAAGGAGTTATAGGATTGGAAATTAAGTGTTGATCATATCGAGCCTTTATTGCCCTATTAAGGTTTAAAAATAAAGTTGAAATATTGGAGAATGAGGTAGGATATCGATTTGAGTGTAAGTTGATTGAAAACTTGAATAAAGTAAAATTTAACCCGTATGGAATATGAAAATGTTAAGAGGAAGTCGTTAAGTTCTGTGATTGAATTATAAGGTTTTAATTGATTGTTGATTCGTGATAAGTATTGTTCCTAGGCCATTGTCCACTAACGAGGATGCCCAGTGTCCAATAAATAAATTGAAGAAATCTTCTTCTGAATTGGGACCAATGGATCTTCTGGGACATGTGGAACAGCTAATGACTCTTGTAGACTAGTATTCATTATGGTATCTTTTAAAAATCCCTAACTTAACTGAGACATCAGTTGGTAGGATGAGTTCTGAGAATTGTATGACATAGTGACACGTAATGTGTTACGGTACAATTCTGACTTGTTTGTGATTAATGGAAAAGACAACCTTTGATTGCTAAATCCTACATGTATCGATGTTATCTATCCTTTATTACTATATCCTAATGTTCGTATTAGTGATGCAACCATTGAACAAGTACTCATCTTGAATCGAGTTACGTTGTGGATTATTCTTTTGAGTGCCATCGAGATCATGAGCCTCATGATTATTTGGCTAAGTTCATTTCCTATCATATCGTAGTTAAGTTCTTGGTGAACAACTCTTCATCACTCTTTTGCAGATCACACATTGTTTTTATAAAATTTAAAACGGTATCCTTTGAGAAAATTTAATCACAATAAGGATTATTCAAAGTGAGATTTATAAGTGATTGATATCAAAATGAAGTTGTTTATGAGACGCTTTGGAAACTTAATTGTTTTCATAACAAAGAAAATCTTTGTAAATTTATTTTTGATTCTTATTTAAGAATTAAGCATGAAAATGTTTTTATTATAAACATGATGATAAAATTTTGACGAACTGAGTATTGCATCGTTAATCTTGAAATTGTATATAGTTGCGCGCCTACATACAATTTGGAATGGACCATGCAAGACTGATTAGTAGTCACCATAATACTGATTAATAAACATTACATTTTCTTTAAAGATTGTGAAAGATTAAAATTTTATGAGATCTGCAAGAAGTGAAAATAGGGACATAGTGTTAGGGACACCTACATATGTGCCTGTAGCATCTATTCTTCTGAGTCGAATTTACTCATCTGTGGAAATTGTCTTATTTGACAATTGACAATTCTTTCTTGTCCAATTCTCCCGTAGTGAGATTCTTAGGAAAAGTATCTGATTACCGAGTGTTGATA
Source organism: Glebionis coronaria (assembly GCA_025667525.1). Classification (NCBI taxonomy): domain Eukaryota; kingdom Viridiplantae; phylum Streptophyta; class Magnoliopsida; order Asterales; family Asteraceae; genus Glebionis; species Glebionis coronaria. The sequence goes on along the minus strand of JANFOE010000079.1, from coordinate 499,876 downwards.
CCCGATTGGATGTATCGACGTTCCTATCATTTCTTATGATTTGATTTCATTTGAATGACCTGGGTAACGATCCGAGGAGCTTTCGAATACGTACTCAAATTATGAAAACATGGGATATACTTATATTCGTTGAATGTTTTCATTTGTATCTGATTTGAAATTCTCTCGCGTAGATTATGCGCTGACCTTACTCTTTTAAGGTTAGTTATGTATCCAACTATCCTTGAATTGTGAAGGATTATGAGTTATTATTAGTCATTTGAGAAGTTCACATCTTATCGACGGCAATAAAACTGAATAGTTGATAGTGCCAGTAGAATGGATTGATTGATTATGACATGACGACATTGTCTTAATTGATGGGAACTCGAGTAGAATTCCCCTAAAAGATAAGATGTTGATTATCAAAAGTGATCTAAATAATTCTTGACGGATGACCATATCCTGCATTTAGACTTGAAATTTTACCGTGAATGATTGTGAATTAGTCATAGATATTATAATCTAGAAATAACTTAAAATAAATGTATTAAAAGATGTTTATGTTATCTGAAACTTTAGTAAGTATTTGTTGATGAATTACCTAGACTTTCGCCATTAAGACATGTTGAAGTTGGTATTAATTATATTCCCGGTGCTGCACCTGTGGCGTGTGCACTGTACGTCAGCACCATCTGAATTAAAGGAATTGTCGTACAACTAAGAGAGTTGTCGGAAAAAGATTTTATTCTACCGAGCTCGTCATTATGAAGAGCTATGGTGTTATCATTCCTTATATTTTTAGATTACTATGAACTGAGTAAATTGACAATCGAAAACGATATCCATAACTCGAAATGGAAGATTTGTTCGATCATTTACAAGGTTCTAGCGTATGTTTTAAAGACTTGATCCACGGCATGGTTATCATCAATTTCGCGTCCGCGAAAAGAATTATCTATTCCAATCACTACATCCAGAACTTGTAATGAATATTATGAGTTTCATGTTATGTCGTTTGGATTGACTAATACACATGTAGCATTCATAAATTTGGTGAATCACGTGTGTAGGCTGTAATTTGATAAATTCATGCTTGAGATCATTAAGGACCATTTGTTTGTATATAAGAATAAGAATGAAGTTAATAATTAATTATAGATTGCCCTGAATTGGCCGAACAATTAAAAATTTTTACCTTGAATATTTAACATAAGACTTAGACTCGATACTTTACATGATTTAACCATGTGATTAATAGATAATGGAATATAAATTGACTCTTCAAAAGTTAGAAGTCATTTAAGACTTTGAGTTATACTAAAAAGAAAGTGCAAATATATATTGACAAATGTTTTAACAAAGGATTTTAAGGGATTATTCCCTTATACACAAACCATTTAACTAAACTTCTGTTTAGGGGTAAATGTTTGTGTATACCTCAAGATAACTTAAGAAGGATTGAGGAAATCATTTAAACCGTGACTTGAAATTTGAAACGATACATTTTTGCTTTTCAACTAAGAAAATTTTGACCAAAATATAAACAAAGATTTTCGAACAATTACGAATCTTATTAATTATTTTCGATAAATCAGCAAAAATCGTGTTAATAAAATTTAAATTTATTCTGAATATCTTTATATAATTGGTCGAACTAAGAAATTTAAACTTTTTACGTTTACGTTTCATAAAAACTTAATATTTATTATTAATTTACTTGTAATAATTATCGACGCTTTAAAACGTCGGACTAAGCAAAACGGATAAAAATGATAGATGAGACGAAACTGAAACTTAGAAAATATGAAGAAAGGTGAACGTAATTACTGACGCATAATATAGAAAGAATATCTGAGTGAATTACGGACATGATAATTATATCATCAGGAAAGGATAAAGAATCAATTACGATGTATTTCTTAATAATGAACGTGCAAAATAAATTGCCGAACAATATAAAAATAAACAATGTTTGTAAAAAAGATAATATAGATTATAAAAGAGGTTCGCGGCTAATGTGAACCATTAAAATAGAGAAGCCAATATCATTAAATGTTTTAAAGACCACTTGAGGTTGCCTAAATATGGAGATTTTGAGATATAGTTATATTGGAATCTTGTCAGTATAAGTATTATATGTATGTCATTTTTGACTAAAAGTATCTTTGTCTGAAGAAGTTGTACTGATGACAATTATGAAGGCAGACATCGCCTCATACATTAGTAAACGTCTAGCTATTGCAAAGGTCATCATCTGAATTTGATTCGATTTGGGTCATCGTCGACAGACTGGCCAAATCTGCTAATATCATTCCCATTAATGATAAATGCAAAAGAGTTATGTAAACATAGTGTGCCTGTATCAAACATCTTTATCAAGATCCTCGCTTCGCATCGAATTTCTAGAGAATTGCTCAGAAGTCATTGAGAACGAATCTTGAAGAGAGTACTGTTTACCACCCCAAATCTAAGGGACGAGGTAAAGTAACAATACAAAACACTAGAAGTCTTGTTTTATGTTTGAATGATTTACCTTTGGTTATGAACCGTATAATCGTTTTCCTTTGGAGAGATTATCATTGATAATCATCATATTAGGATCGAGATCGAATCTTGTTAGGATCTAAATATTAGAGCATCTGTAAGCAGGAGTTGAGATAAAGACGCCCGACATACACCCATTGTGAGTTGGACATGTCTTTTAGGTTTAAGGTTTCCTATGATGGCGAACCTAACCTTACAAAATGCTCGACCCGCGCGACCTGGAATGATTGTTGAAATTAGGATGTGATTATTGACTGCCGGTAGTGGGCAAGAGGTTATGTGAATATGAAATGTAGATCTTGAAGTGCCAGATGGGTAGCGAAGTTATGCCAAAAATTTTAACCTTGGAGAAATGAATTAATGATCTGACAAATCATGGGATATAAGTCCCCGTTGTATGGGACCATTGAGATGATGTAAAAGATTTTGTTTGAAAGGCATATAAGCTGGATCTATCCAAGGACTTCAAGAGATGTGTGAATTATGTTTCGTATATAGAACTTGATGGAATATCTATCAAGTGAAAATCTGAATTCTTCGTAATAAAGCTTAGATCGGTGAAAAGTTGCATTCATCAGAAACCCGTGAACATCATGGATAGAGAAGGTAAGTCAACATTTAGCCTGATCTTATTCCCGTAGTTATGTTTGATGAAACTCGCGTATTGTAATGAATCACACTTGTGAGAAAAGACCGAATGTGGAGGAAATACCCACATGGCTTTAACTCTATAAGAAGCGAGTAGTAAGATGATCTTTGAGGACAAAGATCCTGTTTAGGGGTAAATGCTGTGACAATCCGTCAATTTATGGTTGATATTTTATTCTCAATATTTATTTGAAAATATTATTTTATGAACTCACTTATTTTTGGGAAGAAATTTGGATTTACGTCTTGAAGTAGCATCGACTACGTTTAAACCGGAGGATTCTACGTTACGTGCTTACGTTACATACACCGTCTTTGGTGACAGTCCGACATTTCAGAAAATAAATTTGTCCATGAATATTATTTTGGAGTTTTAAATTTGAGTTAGTTCATAAACTCACAAATTTACGAGAAGAGATTAGGACTTAGGATTTTATTTTAACGTCCTTTACGACTAAACCGGAAACCTTAAGATTACGTATTTACGTTTTTGAACTCCGTTTTTTATGAGACAATTTTTATTGGATTCGTTTTGTGACGTTGATTCATAATTTATAAAAACGTTTTTCGTGAAACGACACGAGGGCACGCAAATCGAGGAAACTAGAATCGAGGAGTACCCGTAAATAAATAGGGATCAGACAAGTGGGACACTTGTCCCGCCCCCACTCAAACCGGCCTAACTAGCCACAACACCACTTAGGTGTCAAAGCTTAGATAATAAGCTTAAACACTTGTCCATTTTAGGCTTACAAAGTAAGCTACTTCTCACCAAAACCACTAGCTTCCTTCATTCTACCATTTCACACATGCAAAACCACCTCAAACTCTCTCACTCTTCCCTTTTGTGCCGTCCACTCTCTCCCACAAACACCCTATTTTGATCAAAATTAACCATAAAATCCTATGTTACTCATACATATGATGATGCCCTCTTGAAGCTCTCTTGAATGGTGGTGATTATAACATCCAAGGAGGAGTTTACATGAAGTCTTGGGGCTGATTTTCCACAAGGAGTTCATGAAGAATGGTGGTCTTGAAGATGGTCTTGGCTATGCACAAGTTTCTCCATCAAAATCCATGTTTTGATCACAACTTACATCAACTTGGTGGTATAAAGATTGTCCTCCTCATCCTCTTGTTATTTTTGATTATGTAATATTGTATTTCTTTACTTATATATATGTATATGATGATGAATGATGATTAAAAATATTGTGTGGGGATTTGGTGTTGATAAATATGCTTAAAAAGATGAAAGACTATAAGAAACAAGGCTAAAATCTTGTTTAGATTGTTGGCTGTATAAAACAGTAAAGACTCATATGATAAACTGATAAAATGGCTTAAATAGATTAATATACAGTAAGCTATATGTCTTGTACACATGTGAGAGTTGGCCATACAATGGAATCATTGTAATGAGTGAGATATGATCAAAACAAGTTTAAAGTACAAATCTGAGTTCACTGTTTTGGACGATTTTTAGAAAATACTTAGAGGATGATTCAACAGTAGATATAGAAGAGTTAAATGGAGCACATATCATGTAGTTTATGTGATAAAAATTTGAGCTTCTATCTCCATATAGAACTCTAGATATGGAAGTTTTGGTGAACATGAAATTAAAAATCAGATTTTGGAAATTAAAGTATAATACTATTATATAAGCACTCAAAATTATATAGTATAAAATGTGAATAAAAACCCACTAACTCATATAATACATTTATATAAATATATACAATGGTAAATAAGTGGACATTTTATAAAAATGGTAACTTGTTAAGTTTTATAAGTTATAAAACTATAAACATGATTTTTACGACTTTTTCGGCTATTACCGTAAAAATTAACGTTTTTGCTAAGTAAAACTTAGACGGTTGGACCCGTCTAATGTGAACTTTATAAAACTCATATACTGATATATAAACATATAGAACAAGTAAAAACTGATAAAACCCGAACTATAGGACATACGGACATTAACGGGCTAACTAAGCATATTGGACTAATAATTGGACTAAATAAGATAAACACTTATAAAAAGAACTTATTGGGCTTAACCCATTTGGTCCCAACATGGAAAGTATAGATACTGATAATATAAGTATAAAATGGATTAAAACAAGTTAAAGAACTTATAATAAGTTTATTGGACCTAAGACACGTAAATAGGTAAAACTAGTAAACTAGTAAGAAGTTACCAATACGTAAACACTAAAAAGAGTAAAAGAGAATATGTAAACCCACTTGATCATCATATATATAAAATCATCATATGTATACATAATTGTTATTTTTATAAAGTCATTGGACATGAGTCTAAGACAAGTATTATTTGTCTAGGTTTCCGTGATTGAAGCACGTACCGTACATCCGAATTGCCGACAACCCGCCTTCCCACATCAACGTGAGTTCATAGCCTCACACTCTTTTAAATGTTTTTATGAAATGTTTTATAAACCCGCGAGGGAGATAACATGTTAGTTTTTATAAAATAGGACACCATTTGTCCCGATTGTTTGTTTATTGATTTGGACCCGAATGATTGTATGACCCGATTGTATGACCCGATAAATGATTAAAGGACCCGATAGATGAAATCAAATGGATTATTAAAGTTAGGTTATGTCACTAAAAGTCCCATTAGCCTGAATTGTGAACTACCGGGAGTTGGTAGACGCTTATGCATATAATAGTACTATTTAGGGACGATCACCCCAGTTCGCGCCTTGACGGTTGATCCCCGTCGTGCCACATTGATTGGTAAGCGAATTTATGTATGAGAAGATTTCCATAGCGTGACCTTTGTGACGACACGCTACTTTAGATGGGCAAATTGAGTATCGGGTTAGCTACCCGTTGTTTGGTTTAGTAAGGTAACAATGTCATGCGGCTTATAATAATCCAACTAACGAAATACTACTAGACGCACCGAATTACGATGTATTGCCTGACTAGCAATGCGGGGTCATACTATTGATATTATGTTCGTGTTTTGGTTTTATATAACCATATTCATATAACGGTTTTTATTTAATCTATACAACGTTGTAAAACGTATTGTATGGTGTTTTTAACGACAATGATTCGTATAATGGTTTTTAAGGCAAATGCCTATATTATGATTTTGATAAAGATTTGTATAAAATGATTTTGGCTATTTTATGGCCTATTACAATGATTTTTACAAAATGATTTTTGGTAATAATTTTATACCAAAGTTATATTGATGGAATTTATTAAACTCTATGAATTCACTCGGCGTTATCGCTGACCTTTTCTTTTAACATTTTTTGTCTCAGGTACTTGAAGGTAATTCTCGGGAAGACGACAAGAATTCATGGCCCGCACTTAAACAATATTTTCCATTCAAATACTTTGTAAAACTTTGTATGAAATAATATGACTTGGGACCGATGTAACTTTGATAATTATGAATGGAAATGCTTTATTATTAAAACGACGCGACTTTTAAGCGTTGTCTATGATGTGAGCAATGTGCTATCCCGTAACACCAACTAGTCTTCCGCTGTATTGAGTTGTATAAACTTGGGGGTGTTACAGTTGTGGTCTGTTGGGAGACTTGGGACTGTTTTTGTTATGGGATTTACCTGGGAGTAACAAGGAATTTTATAAGGTAACTTAAGTGTTAAGAGTTTTGGTTAGCAAGGGACACTAGAGGACTGTTATGTCTATCTTGCATAAGCAAGTGTGCATAACTGGACAGTGCTTGCCGCCCTATAATAATTATCAACTTTTTGGTTATCTTCTCTAGGATAAATTACTTTGTTAAGGTCATTTTTCATTTTTAAACATTTTTATTTTTGGACGCTGACAAGTATTTTTCCAAGCGTTGTTGTGACCAATATAGACGCTGACATGGCTATGGAAAACATTGACAAGAATATAGCCGTTGGGCGTTGATAGGTTATTTTTTACCGTTGACACTCAATGGGACCTACCCAGTTGTTACTTTTTGACATATTTTTAGGCCGTAATTTTGGGAGTTGATAACTTTCATTTAATGCATGAGATAAACTTATTATTTTTCAATATTTTCATGATTGCATTTTGAAAATACTTGCCTATTTTTGGGCCAATCACATGCATTTTCTTCTCCTATATATTTGGCTCCTATTTTTAAACAGGGTACCTATTATTCTTGTCTAACACAATTTTCTCTTATCAACTTCATCTTCATCAATCATTTTTACCAGCTTTCAACAATGGCACCAAAGTTTAGACCATCATATTTGGAATTGGGGTTCAGAAGTCAACACAACATGATCGCGTATCTTGAAGCTGATGATACTCTGTTTCCCCAATACACACAAATGGTGGCGTATTTGAACGCATCTCCCATTAGGTATGCTCTTTCTCATGCACCACTCATTACTGTCACACATATTAAACAGTTTTGGAACACTGTCAGTTCCTCAACAGTTAATAGAGTGACTACATTATCTTCTATTGTTCATGGGAGAACTTGGGTGGTTACTGAGGCTTTGGTACGCCAAGCCTTGCATCTTGATGATGCTGATGGTATAACCACCCTTCCCATTAGTGAAATAGAACAAGGACTAAGGGCTTTGGGTTATCCTTTTCCTGATGAAGGAACTTTAAATAAATATCATAAACAGGAATTTCCCCCAGCCTGGAAGTACCTCATACATGTCCTCCTACAATGTTTGAGTCCCAAGTGCACTACACACAATGAGATCAATAGATCTATTGCAAGTGCTATTGTGTGTATTGCTACTGGGAAAAAATTTAATTATTCCAAAATGATTTTTGAGGGCATGTGTAAAAATAAAGGGAATAAAATGACTTTAGCATATCCCAGATTTTTACAAATGGTTTTTGATGTTCAAGAATACTGCACAAGGGATCATAATGATTTTTATGAGATCCCTGTGCAAAAGAAAGCAATTCTTATGAAGATGAACTCACCCCCACATCGTGACCTACCCTTAACCCAACCTATGCTTGCTGTCATTGCAGCACCTCAACCCCAACTTGACCCCCAACCTCAAATTGATCCAATACCTGAACCATTACCTTCACCACAACATATGCAAATTGACCAAGAACCCTTCGACGCTGACACGTTAAATGTTGGCGTTGATGTGCCTATTTCAAACGTTGACACACAACCTTCACAGACCCAAACACCCCTTAACCAACCCACATCCACCCAATCCACATCATCATCTCCACCAACACAATATAGGTTACAAAAACGCCAAAGGACTACTGGAGTGTTCTCCTCTGGTGGTCCTAGCCATGTAGCAGAGAGAACCACCACCACAAGTGTGGTTGGTGCTATGGATGAGGCTGGGACTATTGGTTCTGGCTTAGAAGCTGGCCAAGGCAGTCCCACCATCATTAAGTCCTCATCCATGCCCAATGAATCTGACTTGGGAGGTCAAATACCCATTTTAGAAGAGGGCAGATTGGAACCAATGACCCTAATTGAATTGACGGCAGTCTGCATGAGCTTGCAAAAGCAAAATGCAGACTTGGTACAAGTTGTCAGCACACAAGGCCTTGAACTCAAGAAATTGAGGGAGAGGATTGTTATTTTGGAGACTGCTAGTGCAAGGAGAGGGATGGAGGAATCTTCCAAAGGGGAGGATGATAAAATAAATGTGAGTGATAAGGGCAGCCATGATGGTCAATCTTTGGATGTTGTTGAGGCCCTAACAAGTTTGAAGAAACAGACAGGTTTTGATACGTCTTTAGTCTCTCCTACAAACTTAAATTTATCATTTACAGCCATGTTGGAGGAAATTGTAAAAGGCGCTGAGGCAGGAACTTTGGGCGTTGACAAGGAGAAGTTGAACGCTGACATGAGTATTTTGGGCGCTGACACAGCAAAAATGGGCGTTGACAGACCTGCACATGAGGGTGATGTATCCCAGTCATCATCCATCATCAAGGAGGTTTCTTCACAGGTATCACCATCTACCTTACCAACAATTGATCCATCAGATAAGGGTAAGGGTATTATGGTAGAAGAGGTTGTTCCAAAGAATGCAGCTCAAATTGAGTTTGATAGAAAGTTGGCTGCACAAATTATGGAACAAGACAGAAAGGAGGTGAAAGAGTCACCATTTGTTGTCACTTCAGAAGAGAAAGAAGGAAGTGATGAAGCTAGCTCAGACTCAAGTGTTATGATCATAGAACAGCCAGAAAGACTTGAGTATGGAGATGAGTTGGCCAAGGATAAATTGAGAGAGTTGAAATTGCAGGTTGATTTTGATATGCCAGAGGTGGTTCAAATGTACCATGCTTGGGAAGAAAGATGTATGGAGAATCCACACTTGACCATTTCAGATCAGATATGGGGTTTGGAGATTCTTCTCAGAGTACAAAAGGATTGCCAGGTTATTTTGAAACACAAGGCAAGTAATATTCTCTCAGAGTTGAAAAGGGATAAAAGGGATTTGTACTGCATGTTGCTCAGATGTCATGGAGTAGGGTGGACTTATCAGAAATTGAAGGCATTGACATTTGATGAGTTGGAATGTAGAGCTTATCCCATTTGGGTTAGAGTGCAGGAAGCAAACACTCTAAGACTTCTTTCTGATGATAGAAAAGAAGAACTTGCAGAGGAAATGGAGCTCAAGAAGGTAATGTTTGTTCCCAGACCAGTGAAAAAGGGAGTTCCTCTTGAGTTTCCCAAAGATATGGATCCATTACATCCAAGTGAAGCTGTCATAAGAAAGAGCCTCAAGCTCTCACCATTAGAAGCTTCAGATATGGTACAAGTGTTACCACTAGATTCCAGAAATCCAATTGTAAGCTATGAAGAAGATGAATGTGGATTTTGGAAGATTGGCAGGTATGGAAAAGAGGTGCATACTTTTACCACCCTTGTATCTTTGTTTGCAAGTTGTGATAGAGAAGACTTGGTAGACCTATGGAGGTTGTTAGAGGCCAAGTATGAGGCTGAAGCACCAACTTCAGCCAATGGAATAAAACTGTGGTCCACATTCAAGAGAATGTGTGGACCAAAAGATGAGGATCCTGCTATTTGGAAGGATCTTGAAGATGATCTCAGTGGTCTTCAATGGAGATTGTATTCAGCTGCTGGTGTTTATTATTTGAGTGCTACAAAGTTTGCTGAGTATCTACTTGTGGATGGTCAGTATTTCATGTCCAAGGATATCTTAGAGAAGATGAACAACACTCAGCTGAAGATTGATTATTCAAGTGATGTGGCAAAAGACTTGATCAGATTTATTTATTACCAATATGAGAAGGTATGTAAGATTCCTCCTAGTCCTTAATGTTTATTCAGAAACTTGATCATAAGAGTGGATATCAAGTTTAGGGGAGGATTGTTGGGAATAAATTATAGCCAATCTACTTGAGCGCTGACAAGAGTAAAACAAGCGTTGACAGGAGCAAAACAAACGCTGACAGCTCAAGCGTTGACAAGATAAAGTCAAGCGTTGATACATTGAAGACAAGCACTGATGGGATGATATACTCTACGCATTTATTGTATTCTAGATTACTTCTAGTAAAGATAGGAACAACAATGTATTTTCTATATTTATCTTTACCTAGAATAGCTGATACGTAGATTATTGTACAAGGTTTCTTATGTCTATAAAAGAAGACCTTTAGGTTAATGTTCGATATAAGTTTTCATTCGTAAACTACTTTCATTGTAAGCAAGTTTGATATCATTAATCAAAGTGAAAGTTTGTTTATATCATTGTGTTCTTGTTTAAGTGTTAATTCCGCATAACACTTAGATTGTCATAAACATATACAAAGGTTTCTCTAAGTGTATTACTTGATCTAATCTCGTATACATAAAGCTAAATCGATCTAAGTTTGGGATCAACATAGACAACGGTTTGGCATAAATATAAGAGTTACTCGTGTTCATTTCGCTCTTGGATCATAGCATTGTGCTAAGGACGATTAGTAAGTATTATATGTTCATATTCTCTATATCATTTTCACAAGTAACTATAATGAATCAAGTCACTTGTTTTGAACTCATGTAAACGAACTAAACAACTTTGAGTCCATATAGCTTAGTATCGAACGTAAAAATGTATATATACTTGCATGAAGACTTGCAACTCGATGGCTAAACTTTTACACAACTCTAAACTCAAATGTGACGTTAACATGTAAATTGTAACGTAGGAATAATCTTAAATCCACCCTAAGCTCTTTTGTAACACATAAACACAAGTGTACCAAAAAGTTAAACCTTAGTGGGCCTTATAGCCCATGAACGAACACAAAAGAACCCACGAGGTCAAATAAGCTCTTGGCTTATTTTGGCTTATTGATTAAGTTAGTATAAGCTTGAGCAAAACTTATGGGAGACTAATGTACCCATTTACACAAACCTTGAAAATATGTTTAGTGTTAACGGGCCCTAACTATAAACGAGAGGCCAAAAACGTGAACCACAAGCCCATGTAAACTCTCGGCTTAATTTTGACACCACGCGAAAGCCGTAAGCTCACGTGAGCTTATTAAGGCATTATGAAGCTTATTAGACTTGTAAACCCCTTAATGAACCTATAGAACTCTTAACGGTCTTAAGCTACATTAACTGAGGCTCAATAAGGCCCATGAGGCCATTTAAATGAAACTGAGACTAAAAATAAGTTACCTATGGCTTATTTAACTTACTAACTTGCTTAGAACATAAACCAAATCGAATAACAAACATTTAGAACATTTTTGAGCTTAAAATGAAAATTTGGGAAGTCGGGGACTGTTTTTGCCAATTAAGAAACATATATTGAGCCCTATAATAACTAGACGAGAGTTTAGGGTCTAAACTTGACTTTTTACAAACTTTAAACAAGCCCTAATTATTTAAAACACGAGTTATAAACCTTAGGGGTTTGATTTGGCCACTGTTGGAATTTAATTCGAGCCCTAGGTTACATTTAATACGTTTTGGAAACCCTATGGGCTGTTTTGACATAAACGAAACAAAAGGAGTAAGTTAGAGATTTTATTCGGGCCATAAACATAACATTTCAATTAAAGGGACTAGACTTTCCTTTTTGAAAACCTATTCGAGCCCTAGTTATTATGGGGGGACTATTAGTGCCCTATGTGGCACGTTACAAAATGTAAGGACCCAACATGCAATTTTCCAAGATTTAAAAGGAGTTATCTTTCGGGCTATTTGTGTAAATTACAAAAACTATATGGATATATATATATAAGCCGAAACTTAAATAATATAGGGAGACTTTTCGGGCCAAAAATGACAAGTTGTGGAACCTTAGGATTTATATGAAATCTAATAATTAAATTCAAATTACTGTTATTAATTTAAGGACTAAAAGTGACATGTTACTATAATGAGGGACTAAAATGAGAACTATTTAAAACTATAGGGTAGAAACTATAAATAAATTATGTACAAGGATTGTTTTGGTACAAATAAAAAACTTAGGGTTATTTTTGGAACTTAATAAATTATTAAATAAATTTAATACATTTATTTATAAACAAGACTACAATTATGTACATCTTTTTCTTAAGTAACCATTGAGGGTACGCGTAAATATTAAATGAACAAGACGTGCATATATTTATAGGCATAACATTACATATAAAATACTTAAAAATATCTATTGTGGTCTATTAAGAACGAGAATGAACGTACAATTGTTTGAACTGAATATATTTATTATATATTCATAGACTGAGACCTACTCATTTACTTAGGTATTTGACGTATTGTGACTTGAATATTTTGATCACTCTCGAGCATTATTATTCAAGTGAGTTCATGGCCCCACACTTAGTATATATCAAATGTTTTTGTGCAATATTGGGGGAGAAAACATGCAGTACATTTTTAAAGGACGCAAACAGAATATGAGTACATTTTGATTACATTTGCCTTTTGTCAGATGCACCATGACCCATGGATTGTAAACTGTTAATTGTGTGATAGCGCGAATGTTATAAATAGATCTATTTGGGATTGACAATCCCCGTTTGGGTGAGTAACGATCACTGTGCCTAGGCCAGGACAAAAAACATATACCATGTCGGATATATTAGGGTGTACATTGGGTGGTCCCCATTTGTTGTGGACTCATACGGTGTCTAGCTTCAGTTTACAGGCAATAGGGAATGTAATTGTTTTATAGTATTTTCTTTGTGCATTACTATATGAGACATTTTGCGGTCTTGAACTTGATTTTATCAAACCTATGAATTCACCAACTTTATGTTGACCGTTTTAAGCATGCTTTTCTTAGGTAACTAAGCAGGATTCTGTGTGCATGGATTGAGCATCATATAGGAGCATAATAATGACTAGGGAATTTATTTATCTTTGAGATGACTGTAACAAACTAATATTCACCTTTGCAACAATTTGTACTAAGACAATACTTGTAACTTTATTTCAAAATCATATAATTATGATTCATGCTTTATATGCCATTTATTATGTAATCCACTAAGTGACACCCAAGTTCATTCCACTACAAGTCTAATTTGGGGGTGTCACAATAATAGAAGAAACAAAACAAGCAACATTCACACATAACAATCGTATAAAGATAAATATGATAAGACATACATAAAAATATTAATATATTGAAATATGAATACTAGAGCACATAGAAAATAAACCTAAGCATAACAACTATTCTAGTATAATTAGTCCTCTAAGATTTGCTTAGTCTTTATTTTTTACTTAAACGGTTAGAACACAAACTGTGTTTTAACCTGTAAAAGAAGAAGAGGGGAAATCTTCCAGAGATTTTCTCACAAGAACAAATACTAGAAGAGGAGGTCGAGTGAGGAAAATTCAAAAGAATTCAACTTGTCAAAGAGACGAGCAAGTTCAATTTGTTAAAGTATACAACAAGCATAATAGGTTCCATGATGCAAGACAAAGTCATAAAAGGGAGGAGGTGAATCATTAGAGAAAAAAGAGGGTGGTAGAGGAGAAAGTGAATGTGGAGAAGAAAATTAAAGGTTACAATCAAAATATTTTGTGAGGTTAGGGTAAGAAGAGAGGTCATTTAGTTGAGGGGTGTTGAAAGATTTAGGTCGTGGCGGAATAGCTTCCTTTTCTCTGGTAATTGGATAGATTGAGTAAGACTCATTACAATACTCAACTGGTAAGAAACCGGAAGTATTGAAAGGTTTAGGTTAAGAAGGCTCAATGAGATCCTTGTTCTTTTTAGCCTAAATAGGTTTGATCGAAATTTTCGGTTTCTTGGAAAGCTTAGAAGATAAAGCTTTAGTTTAGAGGTTTGTGACAAATAGATGTCACGGTTAAGTTTAGAAGAAGAAGACATGGTGAGATGAGAAGAGAGGACCCAAGTGAGGGGGATATAAAGAGAATAGAGAAGGCAAAGAAAAGAGAAAATGTTGTCCCTAAATATATGATGATAGATTAAAGATATAAGATGGAAAAGATATGAATTTCTAGAGAGAGAAAGTAGTGAGAGAAAGTAGAGAGATAGAGAGGTGATTAACTAGGTGAAAATTAGATTAAGAAAATGAAAGCTTCAACCCTCCTAACATGCTAGGAGGGTTGTTATATAATCCACCCACATGCGGGCTTTCTATAGGACTATATATGTTTTGGGTCGGGCTTGAATAAATGCTTAGTACTTTGAAAGAGGCCTTTTAAGCTAACCATTAAGCCCGTAATGTCACGACTATTTTAACTAACTATTACGACGTTCTAATAAATATTACAATATAAATCTATGATCGACATTCTTGTTTGACTCAATATTTTGATGCTAACAATCTCCCCCAATGTGAGGTCATTCCTCTTCGATATTTGGAGTTCAATGGAGATTACGAATTTCGTCATAAATGAGTCTTGAACGTGTAATAGTAGTCTTGTACCTTCATGCTATGATCTTTGAGCCTTTGTCATTGTCTTACGACTTTGTCTTTTATCTTGAGATCTTCAAATTATCCTTGACTTGTCTTTTCCATTTTACGATCTTGTGTCTTTATCCACATGCTCATACTTTGCACTATCTTGAAAGCTTACTAACAATCTCTTTTGAATAGAGGTCATTCCTCTACATTAATTGTTAAGGAAGATTTTGATCATCGGAGTTGCGGAAGTCTTTAGCTTTCTTGATTGTTGAATGTCTTTGGGCATGAGTATGTGGTTTTGAATCTTTGACTTTGCTGAGTACACCATAACGCCACCTTCTCGAGACAAAACATAGACACGGACTGAATGACTTTGACATTCGTCCTAAATTGGTAGCGTTTTACCTCCGGTCGGTGAAGACCGTTACACGATATTAAATATCGTACCTGTGATTAGGTAGATTCAATTAAGAACCTCCTTGACAGGGTTTCGTGGCAGTACTAGTCGTTCTCTTTACTCGACTGTCTCAAAGTCGTCAATTCAAATTCCTGGAAAAAGTTTGATTCATTAAGAATCTTACCATTGTTTCTTTCCAGTTGACACAAGCTTGATTCAAAAGAATCTCGCAAGTTACCTACCGTAGCGCTGTTTAATATTGACGCTAGAAGGATTTCCATTCGTCACTGTGGATATTAAATATCACTCTGAATGTTCTGGCAAGATCGTAAAGATATTGCGAAGAAACCTGAAACGAGTTTGAATCAATTCAGAATCAAACCACTGTTGCTTTTCAGTTTACACATGTTCAATTCTAAAAGAATCTTACACATGACCTACCATAGTGCTTGTTTGATGTTAACACTGGAAGGATTTCTACTCATCATTGTGAATACTAAGTAATATCACTCTGAGTGTTCTAGCAATATCGCAAGGATATAGCGTAGGACTCTCTTGATCTTCATCCGTGTGTCCTAACGAGATTTGATTGATCTCTTGGCTCTAGACTCGATTTGTGCACTTTTAGTGGTCGGAGGATGGAGCAGATGCCACCTATTCAATATCAACTATCTCGGAGTGAGAAAGTCGATAGAAGTCGTGTTGATCTCCATCACAATAAAACAAACTTCTTTTGAGAGAAGCCTGAGTTAGTTGGGTAGGGGTTGTGCATTACATCACTGGGTCCATGATGTGTAATCTTCATGATGTGTTGACCTGGTTTCTGCCTAAGTTGTATGGAGGGCTTCTTTCTTTACACCCTTTATCCTTACGTTTCTTTTTCATTCTTCAACCTCTTCAATGCTCACTAAGACATCATTACTAGCACCTTGTTGTGATTATTCCAGTGCTAGCATCAGTACTTAGTCGGCATTTAGCTTCATTCACATTCTACTTCATCTTTCCTAAGGACTTCTAATAATCTATTGGATTGTCCCTGGGAAGATCCCTCCGGTTCTGGTTAGATCATAGGACTTAAACCTAACCACCCTTTTGACACCAATAACGTCGTGAATTAAAGATATTGTGGGTATTTGATCGTAACCATGAGTGCTTGAGTCTTTAGATCACATTTTAATCACATTTTCTCCCCTATCTCTAATATATAAAATCGTTTGGTATTAGAGATACCAAATTTGATTAAAATATATTGTGAAGAATAGTCTTTAAAAAACTTTCAGGAGAAGAATATGTCAACCTAGCATGAAATTATTTGGAACTCTCCCCCTCAAAAATTGATCCAGTTGAATTGTCATTGTGAGGATGTGATCCACATTTCGCTTTTTGAGGATAGGAGTTGTTGAACACACAATTTTTGAAAGATTTTGAATAATCATTGAAAAACTCTTGAAAAAATTGTGTTCAACGCTTTTTGAAAAACTCTATTTCTTTTTGGCGAAGAGGTTTTTCTAAAGCATAAACTTGAGTTCATAGACTTTGAATGTCTTGACAAATCCACTCAAGTGTAAGTAGATTTCTCTTCTTTTGCTGAGGGTAAGGGCACTAAAGCATACACTCCCCCGTGAATATAGATTCGGGTTGCAATCTGAAAGTGATTACAAGCCATTGTGTTGAGCTAAAAATGTTGAATGTTTTATGACAAGCTCAACCCAAGATAGATTGCTCTAACCGTTGTTGGAAAAATTGTCCAAAAAAGACATTTTTATTTATTAAAAGTAGAAATGACATTGTTGATGCAAAAGTTGGGTGATCCTTGCTAGACCCGAATTAGGCTTAATTCGGGTTGACTGGGCTCCGGCTCCTGCACCAAGTGAATCGTTTGGCTGGGATCCTGCACACTAAACAACACGCGTTATGCTTACCGTGGGAATGTTTCCCACGATTAGACTCCGGCGTGAGAGTAAGTAATCGGTTAGGGTTTTATGTGAGTTGAGAGTATAGAGCGTAATCCCTTTGTGGAACCCTCGGGGATTCCTTTTATAGGCAGTGGAACCCTAGTGGTCTGCCACTGATACTTCGGCCCCAAGGAAAGGATAACTATCAGAATTAGAATGATTGTTATCTTCTAATTATGGTAGTGAATATCCTCCTCCTTTGGGGTAAACCTATTCCTAGACAGAATAAGATTCTGTC
This sequence comes from Glebionis coronaria, assembly GCA_025667525.1. Classification (NCBI taxonomy): domain Eukaryota; kingdom Viridiplantae; phylum Streptophyta; class Magnoliopsida; order Asterales; family Asteraceae; genus Glebionis; species Glebionis coronaria. The sequence goes on along the minus strand of JANFOE010000079.1, from coordinate 482,247 downwards.
TAACCCTATGTCGGCCGCACCGGGCCGTGGGCCGCACACATGTGTGCGGTCACTGTTCATCCAAGCCCATAAGCCTGAATGACATTATCCCACCCATCTGTGATGGGCCGGATACAGGTAGTACCCGCGGGCCGGATTCCTGACCCGGCTGGGGACTATACGTCATCATGTCCCCCCAGTCTAGTTGTTACAGCCGTAGGTGTAACCTCTAGACTATCAAGGTGCCCTCCGGACATACCAAGAAAGACCTAGGGAATGAGAAATATTGAAAATTTTGTTTTGGCCGCACGTGGCGGCCTGCTTTAGGAATATTTTTTGAATAGCACATCAGCCGCACGCAACGGCCGAGAGAAATTAAATGTAGCATTAAATACGGTCTTACGTAAGAGACGCATAACCCGACACAAGAATAAAAACATTAATGGTAGTCAACTTTCCAGTCGCACGCCTGCAAAAGTGTACCATTAATGTCCACCATTGAGCCACGTAAAACTGCCAAGAAGTGAACCATGGGCCCCCCATCTGATTTTTAAGAAGTGTCAGAAATCCTATCCGTTGGATAGGCGGGGTGGCCTACACGTGTCGAACATCCACGTTACCTCGGAAACCGAGGCAACCCTATATAAGAGTTGGTATGTGCGTTTGTTACACACACAACTCATCCCTTCTTCCGCCATTGTTATTCTCAAGCTTCTACCTCCAAAACTTTGCCTTCTTTTCCACGGATTTCCTCCGCCGCAGGTTAGATCATCACGCCCTTGAAAACCTTTTTATAAAACATGGTAAAGGACAACCCACTGATCACGGACGTCCTTAACGTGAGGTCGGCGGAAAAATACATGACTTTCTGTCGAAGTATTATATTCCCGAAAGCGTACACCCCACCTATCCAGGTGAAGGTGAGGCTATTACGGATGCACCAGCGGGGAAAATAGGCGTATACACGCGCCTGTTTGACTCGGCCAACTACCGTATCCCCTATCCAAATTCTTGGTAGACCTTCTATTGTATTATGACTTCCACATAACCCAGCTTCACTACATAGGGGCGTGTAAAATCAACCAGTTTGAAATTACATGCCATACCTGCGGAGTAACCCCAACCGTGAACCTTTTTAGGGCCTTTTACTTTCCCCAGCTAGTGAATGGGTGGCTGTCGTTTAAAAAACGACCCGGGAATGCCCCTATGACGTATAGGAAGCCTCTAGACTCCCTTAAGAACTGGTACGACCATTACTTCTTTGTAGATGAGAAGGTGTTCCCTACTCCTTTCGTACTCAAAACCAAAGCACCCAAAGACTATCCCCCCAAAGCCAAAGACTATAGCAGCAAGGACCTAAAAACACTAGATACCCACCGCACAGAATTCCATAGAGGGTTGCCAGAACACTTTCTGTGCTTAGTAGGGATAAGCCGCCGCTACTTTGGGAGGGATGACTTATACCCATGCTTCCTGACAGAACAGGGAGAGGGTAGGTCTATTTGTACTTTGTAGATTTGAATTGTCATGCATATTTGTAGAACGTGACTAACCCATATACTTGTAAATGTCCGCAGAAATGAACCTACACGGACTAATCCGCCAGGGCGACCCAATGAAGGTGGCCGAAGGGTTCCGACCACTGAAGGAGAATGAGCTCCCCCTGCTGGAGGCGACCGCTGACCGCACCATGCCGCTTGAAGAAACGCCCGAGCCCAGATCGGATGAAGAAGAGCCCATCATTGAGAAATCCCCATTGGATTTCCATAATGAAGATGGCGAAGAACCACTGTTGGAGGGGGGCACGACCAACCAGGAAGAGGGAAATGACCTCAATGAGGACACTACTCAGGCGTCCGGGTCCGCCCCGCTCACATCTAGGAAGAGAAAGACCACCAGGAGAGTGGCAAAGAAGATAGGGGACGAGGCCGGAGCCGCTAATTCTCCCCCAAAGAAACTGAGGAAGGATCATCCGCAGTACCAAGGGGGAAGTGGTAATGCGACTGCTCAGGCCGACCCCACCCCGAACCTGGGGGGCCAGTCTTGCGCGTCACACCCGTGAGTGCCGTAGCTCCTACCTGCCCAGACCCTGCCATTGATACCTCGTAAGTGTCCTTCAAAGATGATTCGTGTCATTATATAATGCGTGGACTAATTTTGCTATGTCAAATAACAGGGCTAATCCGGCGGCCGTAGCGCAGGAAGAAGAAGTGGGGAGGAATCCATCCCCCGCACCAACTAACAAACCCCCATCCCCTGCTGCAACACACGCCAAGGAGCCACATCCAGAGGGGCCAGAAGAAAGCCTGCGCCTAGCATGGAACCTGTCAAGTTTGACAAGGCTGGAGGCAGAATCCGAATGCTCAGAATTCGATGAGCACATCACCCCGCCCGTCCTCGCACAAGATCTAGACGAGCTGGATCATGAGGCCCTCCTTGAGCAATTTGACGTGTCATCCGCACACCAAGTGACGGTGGGAGCCGCGTTGAGACGCCGATTAATCAAGGCCCTCACAAATGTGAATCGGGCAGATAAGAAGATAGCCCGTCGTGAGGCGATGGTCGTGAAGAACGAGAAGACCATCGCATCCTTGCATGCAGCGCTGGTGACAGCCGAGGCGACGGTGAAAGAGCAGGCTCATCACGCCGACACCCGAGAGAAGCGCATCGCCGAGCTCGAAGCCCTTGTAGCCGCATCAAATGAGAAGGTATACTTTCGAAATTTTTGTACATATACTCAAACTTTGGGTATTCATTTGACCCAAGAAAAGTATGTATCCTTGTAATAACTCAAAATTTTATATGCAGGTGTCTGCGGCCGAAGCTGCTACCAAGGCCGTGACCGTGCAATCCTTCAACATCGCCCAGGAGCGTGATGCGCTGAAGGATGCGTTGACACGGGCGCAGACCAACCTGGAAGAGCAGGCTGCCTCAGCTGATGAGAAGCTAAGCAAGATGGCCGTAAGTTGTGCTGAGAGACTATGTCCTCCCCTGCTATCCGTTATAGCTGGACGCAGGTGGATAATCGGGCAAGGACTGCGACTTACTGTGAGCAGCGCACTGGAAGCTCCACACCTATTGCAGGAAGCGCTAGTGACAGCCGAGGCGACGGTGAAAGAGCAAAAGTTGACTGGGCTTATGTTTTGAAAAATATTTACAACTTTCATTCGAGCTTTATGTACACACCCGTGTCGTTATTGAGCGACATTTCTAGGTACGTCCATATTATCGATACTGAAAGACATGTCTAGAGGAATCTTTTTGGATTTTGAAAGATTTTTCCATTTTTTATTTTGTTTTTATATATGTATTTACGTTTTATTATATTTTGGTATTTTTCTCAAGTTTTTTGAAAATAATCCAAAATAGACTTTTGTACAACAGAAGAAGGTGATATCGAATGTACAGAATTGGAACCCTTTGAAGAAGGAGAAATGGGTTCAAAATCCATTGTTGTACCTGCAATGACAGAAGAAGAGTTTGCAGAAATACTAGTGTTAGGAGTAACAAATTCATTGTCTACATTCAGAACACCCGCATTAGTGCTGGAGCAGGTTTCAACGCTCTTCTCTGTGGGAATCCACCTAAGACCAACTTCTTTGAAGATCCGACCCGTTGGTTTCCACTGAAGACTAGATCTAGGAGTAGTTTTCTCTTGCACAACGGAAGACTTCTTTTGAGAGAAACTATGTCCTTTTTTAATCCACGTTTCAGATTTGTTGTTATTGCTTTTCTTTGCGACGGGTTTGTATCTCCATGTTGTCTTATGGGATTCTGTATTCGATCTCCGTTCAAAGGAACGAGATTTGACCTCATAGAGGTATTGCAAAATGCAATGCTCATGATTTCCATTGTGAATGTCCTTATTGCAAGTGGGACATACAGGGAATTTGGGTTCACGAAAGTACTTGTTTTCTTGGTTTTCCAAATCGATCAGGCGTAGTGTTCGAAACACGAGTACTCATGGATGGTTGCCATTTCCTAGGTTGCTGGAAAGGGATCCTAGGTTTTGGTTGACTACCATTAGGAGTGTGTTGAACTCTAGCGGGATTTGGTGAACTAGGTTTTGCATACTTGGGTTTGTCTTTCTAAATCTTCCCTTTTTGCTTAGCATCCTCTAGGTTGTTGGAATGAACTAAGTCATTGGAACCTACGGATTCCTTTGTGGACGCGAATGTCACACGTTTTGGAGGAGTCCTAGAAGTGCTAGGTGCATTCACATGGTTGGGTTTAGCAATAGTGTGCTTTCTAAATGGAGGAACATAGGGTGATATGGATGGTTTTGGAACACTTTGTTGCACATCAGTCTTAGGAGGTAACCTAGATTTAACATGAGAAGAATTGGAGAACGGAGTCGGTTTTCCTAAGATAGATGGCTTTGGATCCTTGTAGGCATTGGGTTGTCGAACAACAGGTTTCACAACTTTAGGTTCCACAGTTTTCCCACCCAATTTAGCAACGAGTTTCTTCAACTCTTCTATCGCTATGTCCTTTTCTTGCAACTGAGCTTTCAAGTCTGTAATTTTCATACTCTTGTCGTTCATTTCTCGACACAAAGAGGAAAGTTTTACTTGCAAGTTATTATCGTTTGGACCTTTTCTGACTTTGTCTTGCAAAGCAAGTTCAAGAGTATGACAGTGTTTTTGAAGGAATTCACATCGTTGTTGAATCAACTCAAAGGCCTTTTGATCAACATAATCTGTGTGTTTTGAAAGCTCTGTTTCAAGACGTTCCCACTCTTTGACTTGATCAAGATATTTGCATGCCACGTCAGAATATTCATCTATATATGCACAAGATATAAGAGCAACACACAAAATATCTTTGGAGAGACATTCGTGTAAGAGTAAATCATATGCTGTAGAAAACTAGTCTCTTTTAGGTTGATGGTCGTTCACTTCTTGTTCAAGAGATTCCACATGTAACACCCCATTTTGATAATGGAAATGTCACGCGTAATTATGGCGTGTCATCAAAGCATACAAGGATAAATGTATAAAACATTACATGACCATAGAGATAACCGGAATCAAACATCGGTTCCCAAACATAAGCCCAAAACATAATAAAGCAAAAGAAAATGAATGAAAGACTACACAAGCATAAATATATGAAGGCAAAAGGAAAAGAAGTCTCTAGCAGCTTCCATCCTATGTACGTCCTCCAAATGCTCGAGTCTCTCCTAGGGTACCTGTCGTTTTGGGACATGGAAAGGAAAGTAACGGCTGAGCAAAACGCTCAGTGCACGGATATAGACATAGTATAAGTGACTAACACATAATAGAGACTTAATAGCAGCGGAAATGTATAAGTCCTGGAAAACCTGGAACATGTTCATAAAACTGGTTTTATAGTTTGAAAAGCCTTATGTTTATCTTATGAAAACTGTTTAACATATTTTACCATTAGCCAATATAGGTCATGAAAATCCACCGTGCATGAATACTTGGAGGGGTGACCTCATCATGCAAATTAGAGGGGCTGCCTCTAATTTAATATACTGGTTTTTGGGTAGGAGGGATCAGCTCCTTGTGAAGAATGCAAGGCACACACCACATTCACACTGTAATCCTGAATAAAAATGTGTAACTAGGATGCACCCATACGCCCCACATGATAAATATAAATAAATGGCCAAAAGCTGAAGGGACGCCACGAGCAATCACTCCGCCGTGGTGAAGTCATAACATCAGTGCCTCTAATGTTATGGTTATGGTACCTCCATAACTAGGTGAAACTGGTCATGCATGTATATGGCTATAGGTAAACTTAATTAAATATAAGCAATCAAACACATAACTTATACTACGGGAAAACAGTTGGCTGCATACGGGGAATCCTAATAAGGAAAGAATGTCTATACTGAAAGGACGGGAATCCGTACCTTATGTCCAGTGAACGAGAAAGATGAACTGCGAGGAATCCTACTTCCGAATCACTAGTGCTACATAAATACGTACATGAATAAGTATCTGCTTACTAAATACATAGCTGGTTTTATGTTATGTCTTAGCTTATTTTATGTGTTCTTACTATGTTTTACTGTTTAAAGCCTTAAACTGTATTAAATCTCATATTCTGCTTAATCTGATTAAGTATTTCTGGTATTTCATGTGTTATTATACTTACTGTGTAATAATAAGTAACTTTCCAAAAATAGCAGGTTTCATAAAATAGAAAGTTTCCAAAAATAGAAAGTTTCCAAAAATAGAAAGTTTCCAAAAATAGAAAGTTACCAAAAATAGAAAGTTTCCAAAAATAGAAAGTTTCCAAAAATATAAAGTTTCCAAAAATAGATTTATTGCTTAAAATAGATAAGTTTCTAAAAATAGAAAGTTTCCATAAATAGATTTACTGCCTTAATTAAATAAGTTTCCATAAATAGATTAGCTGCCTTAAATAAATAAGTTTCTAAAAATAGCTGGTTTCCATAAATAGATTAGCTGCCTTATTTAATTAAGTTTCTAAAAATAGAAAGTTTCCATAATTAGAAATAAGCTGGTTAAATAAGCTAAGTATATAAGTCTAAGTGTTTTTCATGATTATTTTCTAAGCCATATGGTATAATGTATAGTTTAATAATTATTTCATATAATTTAATTAAACTATAGGTTATAATATTTAATTAAAGTATAACATGTTTTTAATTAAATAAGTTAAATACTTAGGTTAAAATATGTATTATTATATATTAATAATATAACCTAAGTCATGTTAATTAATTAATTATATCCATGGTTTTAAAATAATTAATTAATCATAAGTCTTAAATGTATAAATACTTAGGTTAAAATAATTTCATGTTCATTAATAATTAAATAACCTAAGTCATGTTATTAAATAAATCACATCTTTTATTAATTTAATTTTAACATAAGTTCATAACATAAAAAAAAACTAACATAAACCATGAACCGGATCTAGGCTAGAAAACATGAACCGGACATGAATCGACACCGTACCCCGAACCAACTCGGGGTACCCCGTGTTCCCCTAGCTGCCGTGGGACCCACACGCACCAACCAAGACCATAGGGTCTTGGTGGTGGTCGGCTTGGCAAACCGAAACCCCTTCGGGTTCGGTTGCAGCCTGCGGCCAAAACAAACACCCCTTAAAAACAACCCTTTGATTTAATTTAACACCTAAACATGTTAGATCTATGATTAATTATTATGTTTTTATAAAAACATCACATGTTCATACTTAATAAAAATATTAAATTAAAAGAAAAGGTTTAAAAAGGTTTTACCGAATTCGTGGATCAAGAGAACGAAGAACAAACACGATCAATCACCAAATCTTGAAGATCAAAGATCAAAATCACCTTGTATGGTGTTCTTAGGGTGGCGGCACAAAGGAGAAGGAGAGGAGGGTTTTTAGGTTTTTGCTAAAAATCTTCTGTAAGTTGTAAATGAGTAGTGAAAATCCCTTAAACCCCTTTTAGTAAAATTTGATGGGCTAAGCCCATCCTCCCTCCCTATTTCGTGGTAATGGGGCCCACAAGGGGTAACCCGAATGTTTTTCCGTGTCTAAAATATTGGTGTGTTCTCGTGTGTTCTCGTGTTCGTGTTTTACGTGTTTTAATTAGTTATCGATCGTGACTTAATATATTTATTCGTGTTCTTAATAAATATATATACGTAACTAATATTAGCCCGTGATTTAATTACGTTCATGATTTCATGATCGCATGTTCGTGATTAATTATTGTTAAATAATTATTACGTGCTCGTGCGTAGTAAGTACTTATCGTGTTCTAACACGTACGTAATACTTAAAATCCTAACACGTAATCGTAATCATGCTATATTAGGAAAGTTTAAATCTAGTACGTACGATCTTAAGTGTACTATTCATGGTAAAAGCATGCGGGTTTTACAACTCTTCCCCCCTAAAAAGAATAATTCGTCCCCGAATTATAGATAACGTAACTGGAAGCAAAACATACCCGAATCAGACTGGAAAGGTATGTAAAATAACGAAAATGAAGGTGACATGGTAGAAGGGAACGTGGAACGTGACATGTCTTGAAAAGGAATGGAACGTGACGTGACTGAAAGGACATATCTAATTGATAAGAGAAAAACGGATAAAAGTTCGGATGAACTTGTCCGTTTTAAAGTGGCTTCCCTCTTGGAACGGTTCCTTCATAAGATCTTGACACGAATGATAAGTCTTGGTCCTCCTGACCTTGACTTGGAATACGAAGAAGTTCTTGGTTATTAACGTAATGTAGATCCCCTAAATTCGATTGAGGGAATAAGAGTTAATCGTGTAAGAGTAACTGAAACGTTACGATGAAAGACAATCTGACTTAACTGTTAACTAGAAACGATGCGCGAGACATAAAGAAACGTAGTACGTGAAATTTTTTGAACGTGATACGTGAAAAATTTTGAACGAGCTACGTGGAGATATGGCGAGTGTAGTATGAGTAAACATATCGTGATCCATGATACGTGTAACCTATCTTGATCATGATATGAGGAACGTGGAATGAACATGATATGTGAAACATATCGTGAACATAGAATATAATGGCGGTATCGCCAAACGCTAGAAGGTGAGACATAGTTTATGACGAGAAACGTCTATCTGAGGATAGGGAGTTATACTAAACTTGGGTCTGGTCTCCCAAGTTCTTGCAAAACTTCCCAGAATGAGAAAAAAAAGAACTCAACATCGTAAGCCGAGATACCATAGTGTCATGAACGCGAGCGCGAAAGCAAGTCGTGGAATGAAGACGTGAAGTAAATAAAGAGCACAATTGCGAATCTTTGTCTGACCCGATAACTGAGGGATTACCAAGTGGTCGGATGAGCCTTGGCTGGAATGTGTCCGATCAATCCGTTGATTCTGAAATCCTTGCGGATGTAAGGATTCTGCAGACTTGATCAAACTGTTTGTAATAACTCAGATAGCATCATGCTTCTTCTGAGTTTGCATTAATCTGGTAACCAAAATCCGTGGAGATCTTGTCCCATTTTAGTTCACTAGTTCAGATGATAAAACATCCTAGTTTGTTGGTGTCCTATCTTAACCTGTTGGTATGTCAGGTATATAAATATGGACGTAGTTGTATCCTGCTTCATAGAAACTTGATACACAGAAGGTCGCGAAATTCTGAATCTCTGAATCTAGACTTCTCCTAGCGTAGGATTTCCTAGAACACTTAATGTAGTGTAGGGTTCTCTCCTTTACGCATAAGCCGAGTCATGGTAAGATTAACCATGCAAATCCATGTGATCCAGCGTGTCACTATAATCAACAGAATTGATATTGGAAAATTTTTCCAGGGTAAAATTTCTCTTGTCATAGAATTTGCAACATCGTGCAGATATGGTCTTCCTGTTCTTCTCTAGGCTTAAAGGAAATCAGGTTAACCTCAACGAAAACACTGATGAATTTGCTATGAGTTCATGGAATTTCATTCTTATAATGCCGTTGGAGCATTGATGAGACAAATTCCGAAATCATAAATCTATCATGACCGAGTCGTGAACGAATAGCAGTCATGGACATGTCCTGCTCTTTCCTTCATCACTGTTGGCAGCATGATCATGAGTTCGATCTTGGAAAAGTGAGTAACACTATAAGGTCGATTGGACATGTTGTTAGTACGTGGAGGAGAATAACGGTCATGAATGGTGATTTGTTTAAGCCGACGGTAGTCGACACATAATCTCATGGTACCATCCTTCTCCTTGAAGGTTCTTCTGGAATGTATGGTAAGATTTTAGAATAATCAACTGGCTATGCGTAAAAGGACTTAAGTAGTCGTGTCTTACTGACAGCTATAAATTTTTAGCGACCATGGCTAACAACGCACATGCTTGTAAGCATAAATAATTGTACAGATTTTCCTGATAGAAAATCAAGCTGAATGTATTCAGGAGCCTGAACATTACTGTACATAAATATGAATCGTAGCATGGTGTGCTGTTCATAGTCCATAATTAGGATAGAATTCATCTCGTGTCTGTCCGAGGAAATACGTTAGCATCTTGGATCTCATCATTAAGCTGAAGGAAAACCTTCGTATATGTGGGAATACGAAAGGCGTCCTTCATGGTCATGAATATATGAACCATGGTGAAAGAAATGAAAGTGACATCGGCAACGTGACAGTTCTCACTGATGCGCCGATAATGGTATAGAAATTCTTGTGGCCTGATTAATACATGGCACAACAAAAATAGATATACCCTTGAAGGGTACTCCGAATTTCTTAGAAATGTTCCATAGTTGGACGTGAGTCATGTGTCTTGACTCGTTTCTTGGAACTATAAGCATGACATATGTCTTGACTGGTGTCTTGACATGTGTCTTCAGGAGGTATACGTGAGACATGTGTCTTGACTGATGTCTTGACATGTGTCTCGAGACGTGAAACAAATATAACCATAATATAAGGTTATTATGCCAGAATTAGCGGATCGGTTGGACTACTAATCCTTGTATTTCTGATCACGTCCGTGGCCAGAGCCTCGGTTGCGATTTCTAGGATAGTTTATGTCATAGTAGTGGTTACTATCGTCTTGTCTGTCAGTTCCATGACGGTCATTCTCATGATCGTGATTCATGTAACTATTCAGCTGAGTGGCCGGCTGATACCGGTTTGCACTCATATGGCTGAAATGACAGCCGAATGACGTGTGACATGTAACTAAGAATTAGGGACAATGATTGATGGGAATTGTTTGATGGTGAAGCATCTTCTCGTCCAATTGCTTTGCTCCGACGCTTTGTCTTCGTCTAGTAGGATCTCTAGGTTGTGAACAGCATCCGCATCTCGTAGCGTCTCTGACTTCAGCAGCATCAACCTTCAGTAACATCTCCAAGCTATGAGCGGCATCGGCAATCTTGTAAATATCAGCAAGTGAACATACGCGTGAGATGATTTAGAATTGACTAGCGAATACTCGTGAAGTATTGCAAGTGAAATACACATGGATTAAGGTACGTGTAATACACATGAAATACGGTACGTGGAGTACACGTGGAATGCACATGAAATGATCGGTATGGGGTCGATCATTTATCATGATCTAAAGAAAGTATATCAGTTAAACGGTTAGGAAAACCATCATGATAACCTGGTAATGCCAGTATATACCTCATTCTGGTTGCATAGAGAAACGCTAAAGTGTGGTTACACAAAATTCAACGATGATTTGCCTGACAACATGATCAATGAAAACCAACCATGACTATCATGAAAGCAGAATTCAATGAAATCCAACAATGTCTTGCGGGACAATGTAAAAAAACAAAAGAGGCGTAAAACATAATCAACATGAAGACAGAATTATCATGAAGAAACATGAAACCATCTATCACGAAGAAGTGTATAACATAATCAGCATGAAACTGAAGTTAACCATGACAGTATGAAAACATACTTAACATAAAACATAATAACTTATGAGGGGACATGAAAATTTTTTTTTGCCAATTTAAATCATGAGAAATATTTTATGCATAAATGCGTAATGTAGTTTATAAAACCTTTATATGTGCGAGGGAACGCCTATGGGTCGGTTCCAAAACAAAAGACATGGCGAGAGGACGCATATGGGTCGGTCCCAAAGTTAAAAGTTTCGATAAAAGTACATGCGACTAAATAGGGCCAGTCCTGTACCAACCATTACTTAGTCATAATCCCTGCAACAATGATACATGAAACATAAATAAATGAAACTCATATGTCAAAACTTATCAGAAAAAAAAAATTTATGTGACTAATTATGAACTATTGGGGTTCAGTCCACATAGCCACTGTTCACGAGGAACATTATGCATGAAACAATGACACATAACTAAATATGAATGACGGTTGTCCATCCATATTAGCAAAACAATATCGATGAAAACATCAAGGTTAAAACCTCAAGGTGCTGAAAACATCATGGTTAAAACAACAATGCGCTGAAAACATCAATACGTAGAATAACATACGTTGGCTTAGGAAGCTCCTGGTGACTACCCACTAGTCATAGGTTCGAGTTTTAGAGCCTACAGGTCGAAGCCTTGGCTCTGATACCATAATTGTAACACCCCATTTTGATAATGGAAATGTCACGCGTAATTATGGCGTGTCATCAAAGCATACAAGGATAAATGTATAAAACATTACATGACCATAGGGATAACCGGAATCAAACATCGGTTCCCAAACATAAGCCCAAAACATAATAAAGCAAAAGAAAATGAATGAAAGACTACACAAGCATAAATATATGAAGGCAAAAGGAAAAGAAGTCTCTAGCAGCTTCCATCCTATGCACGTCCTCCAAATGCTCGAGTCTCTCCTAGGGTACCTGTCGTTTTGGGGCATGGAAAGGAAAGTAACGGCTGAGCAAAACGCTTAGTGCGCGGATATAGACATAGTATAAGTGACTAAAACATAATAGAGACTTAATAGCAGCGGAAATGTATAAGTCCTGGAAAACCTGGAACATGTTCATAAAACTGGTTTTATAGTTTGAAAAGCCTTATGTTTATCTTATGAAAACTGTTTAACATATTTTACCATTAGCCAATATAGGTCATGAAAATCCACCGTGCATGAATACTTGGAGGGGTGACCTCATTATGCAAATTAGAGGGGCTGCCTCTAATTTAATATACTGGTTTTTGGGTAGGGGGATCAGCTCCTTGTGAAGGATGCAAGACACACACCACATTCACCATGTAATCCTGAATAAAAATGTGTAACTAGGATGCACCCGTACGCCCCACATGATAAATATAAATAAATGGACAAAAGCTGAAGGGACGCCACGAGCAATCACTCCGCCGTGGTGAAGTCATAACATCAGTGCCTCTAATGTTATGGTTATGGTACCTCCATAACTAGGTGAAACTGGTCATGCATGTATATGGCTATAGGTAAACTTAATTAAACATAAGAAATCAAACACATAACTTATACTACGGGAAAACAGTTGGCTGCATACGGGGAATCCTAATAAGGAAAGAATGTCCATACTGAAAGGACAGGAATCCGTACCTTATGTCCAGTGAACGAGAAAGATGAACTGCGAGGAATCCTACTTCCGAATCACTAGTGCTACATAAATACGTACATGAATAAGTATCTGCTTACTAAATACATAGCTGGTTTTATGTTATGTCTTAGCTTATTTTATGTGTTCTTACTATGTTTTACTGTTTAAAGCCTTAAACCGTATTAAATCTCATATTCTGCTTAATCTGATTAAGTATTCTGGTATTTCATGTGTTATTATACTTACTGTGTAATAATAAGTAACTTTCCAAAAATAGCAGGTTTCATAAAATAGAAAGTTTCCAAAAATAGAAAGTTTCCAAAAATAGAAAGTTTCCAAAAATAGAAAGTTACCAAAAATAGAAAGTTTCCAAAAATAGAAAGTTTCCAAAAATAGAAAGATTCCAAAAATATAAAGTTTCCAAAAATAGATTTACTGCTTAAAATAGATAAGTTTCTAAAAAAAGAAAGTTTCCATAAATAGATTTACTGCCTTAATTAAATAAGTTTCCATAAATAGATAAGCTGCCTTAAATAAATAAGTTTCTAAAAATAGCTGGTTTCCATAAATAGATTAGCTGCCTTATTTAATTAAGTTTCTAAAAATAGAAAGTTTCCATAATTAGAAATAAGCTGGTTAAATAAGCTAAGTATATAAGCCTAAGTGTTTTTCATGATTATTTTCTAAGCCATATGGTATAATGTATAGTTTAATAATTATTTCATGTAATTTAATTAAACTATAGGTTATAATATTTAATTAAAGTATAACATGTTTTTAATTAAATAAGTTAAATACTTAGGTTAAAATATGTATTAGTATATATTAATAATATAACCTAAGTCATGTTAATTAATTAATTATATCCATGGTTTTAAAATAATTAATTAATCATAAGTCTTAAATGTATAAATACTTAGGTTAAAATAATTTCATGTTCATTAATAATTAAATAACCTAAGTCATGTTATTAAATAAATCACATCTTTTATTAATTTAATTTTAACATAAATTCATAACATAAAAAAAACTAACATAAACCATGAACCGGATCTAGGCTAGAAAACATGAACCGGACATGAATCGACACCGTACCCCGAACCAACTCGGGGTAACCCGTGTTCCCCTTGCTGTCGTGGGACCCACACGCACCAACCAAGACCATATGGTCTTGGTGGTGGTCGGCTTGGCAAATCGATACCCCTTCGGGTTCGGTTGCAGCCTGCGGCCAAAACCAACACCCCTTAAAAACAACCCTTTGATTTAATTTAACACCTAAACATGTTAGATCTATGATTAATTATTATGTTTTTATAAAAACATCACATGTTCATACTTAATAAAAATATTAAATTAAAAGAAAAGGTTTAAAAAGGTTTTACCGAATTCGTGGATCAAGAGAACGAAGAACAAACACGATCAATCACCAAATCTTCAAGATCAAAGATCAAAATCACCTTGTATGGTGTTCTTAGGGTGGCGGCACAAAGGAGAAGGAGAGGAGGGTTTTTAGGTTTTTGCTAAAAATCTTCTGTAAGTTGTAAATGAGTAGTGAAAATCCCTTAAACCCCTTTTAGTAAAATTTGATGGGCTAAGCCCATCCTCCCTCCCTATTTCGTGGTAATGGGGCCCACAAGGGGTAACCCGAATGTTTTTCCGTGTCTAAAATATTGGTGTGTTCTCGTGTTCGTGTTTTACGTGTTTTAATTAGTTATCGATCGTGACTTAATATATTTATTTGTGTTCGTAATAAATATATATACGTAACTAATATTAGCCCGTGATTTAATTACGTTCATGATTTCATGATCGCATGTTCGTGATTAATTATTGTTAAATAATTATTACGTGCTCGTGCGTAGTAAATACTTATCGTGTTCTAACACGTATGTAATACTTAAAATCCTAACACGTAATCGTAATCATGCTATATTAGGAAAGTTTAAATCTAGTGCGTACGATCTTAAGGGTACTATTCATGGTAAAAGCATGCGGGTTTTACACCACATATTTCAAATCATCAAACATTTCTTGCTTAATTAATGTTTCAAATTCCAAAATATGTTTTTGCGTTCTTTCCGCAAGCGGAATCAAAATACTTTTCACAAGCACAGTTTTATCGTGAGGAATTTCTTTGTTTTCTTTCGAAAGTTCACGTTTTTTCCAGTCATCATCAACAACTTTTTTGAAATTTTCAATGTTACTCTTGAGAATTCTAAGTGCTTGCTTACTCTTGCTTATAGAAGCTTTATATGACAAGTAATCAATAAATTTTGAAACATTAATTTTCTTAGTGGTAAAAACTTGTCTCCATTTAATTCTTATTTGTTCACATTCGAAAAATATTTTCTCACGAGACTTCTGTGTTTGTGGATTAAAAAGACCATAAAGACTGTTTTCATAAGCATAATTATATGGTTTAAAAAATTCTTTATTAACTTTTGGTCTACTCTCTTCTTCCAAATCGTTTGTCTCTTCACTATCGGGCCTAACGACAAGGCAATCAAGATCGGTCCATTGGGACTCATCAAGATATAAGTGCTGATTCTCAGATTGAGCTTGCTCAAGGTACTTAGGATTTGCAAAATTAGGTCTATCCTTGAAAAGAGAACGAGGTGCCAACATTCTCATGGTTTGAATTGATTGATTAGTTTTGTAAACAATTTTCTTGTAAAAGTCAATTTGAGTTTCAAGTTCCACCATTTTGTCGATGTCATTCGCTTGTTTAGTTTTGAAATCCTTTTCCATCTTTTCAACCACAGCTTTCTTTTCATTAACAAGTTTAGTTTTATCCTATTGAAGAAAACCATTTACTTGAGTTAGCTCATTGACTTTAGTGGTAGCAAGATATGTTTTCTGACGTTCAGTACTCAAAGAGGTGTTATAATTACGTTTCTCTTGTTCTAGAAGCTTAAGAGTTTCGTTATATTTCTGTTGATAATCGTCATTTTTGACGTTAATTAAACACCCTTTGTACCCCTCAATCTCATTGGTCTTTTGAAGAAGCTGAGCTCTATAGCTATCAATGGTCTCACTAGATTTAATTAGAGCAGCTTTGCATTCTTCAAAATTTTGAGTGAGCGTAGCATTTGCCTTCTTTAATTTCTTTTGACTCTGTCTAGTTTCTTTGACATCTTTTTGTAAAGTAGCAATTAAATTAGCAAGCGCAATACACTCCTCGTCATCATACTCATTTGCATGTTGATCATTGTCAGACTCATTATTACATGTGTCTGAGGGATCAGGTATGGTATTGCTATCAACCTTTTCCGTCATACATGTGTCAATAAGGGTTTGAGTCTGATCACAATGCGCATGCGTATTAGCATTGGCAAACACATTATATTCATCATTGTGTACCTCTTCCAATGGCTCAAAGTCGTAAACAGTGCCATGATCATAGGAAGGTGTTTTGCTGATGACAGTCTCAGAACTAATGTCTTGTGTGCCAGTGCTGCTACTTTCATTCCCATGTATGGTATGATCATCTTGCGTACCATGCTTTGTGTTCCATGATGTGCAGCTTTCATTCACATGACCTGATACTGTGCCATAATTTCCCTTGAGCCTTTTATCAATCTCTTGTTCGTGAATTATTATTCTGTAGACATAGGTTTCAACGGATTTGATGTTACTTGAGATCAGGTCTTTGAACGTTTGAGGAGTTGCATGACGTCTTATGAAGCATCGTTGTGTACTCGAAGACATGAGAAATTCTGAATCAAAAGTCTTGTCAAATGTCGTCTTGATTTCAGTGAAGGTGATCTTGCATTCACTCCCAACAAGTCTTTCTTTGGTAAGTTGTGCCGAAAGTTTCTCCATGCCTTGTGTGAAAGCTCTTATGAACGTGCTATTATATTCACCTAAGTCTATCAGGACTTTTGAAAGGCTCTCAAATGATGATTGAAGTATTCTCAAACTTTCCATGCATTTATCTCTCAAGAAGCGTGTCCGTTGTTGTAATTGTTCCATCTCGAGAGTTGTCACAACTGAACACTCACTCGTTTCCATGATGATCGTCTCTCTGTTGATGAAGTGACTTTGGATCTTAAGTAGATATGATGTGATTGTGTTGTTGTTGAAATTCCGAAAATTCCGATTTTTCTCAGTCCGACAATAAATTTCTCAGTCCGACAAAAACGATAAACCGAAAAATTTTGAGTTACCAAATTTTGAATTTAAGTTAGAAATAGCCAATAACTAGAATGGAAAAATTTTGAAAAATAAAAATTTTAATGAAAAATAAAACCTAAAAAATCTGAAATTTGGCCTAAAAATTTGAATTTTGGTCCGAAAAATTGAATTTTTGGTCGAATATTTTTTTGCATTGCCAAAATTTGAAATCGAAGCTTAAATGGCCTAAAAATGGTGTAGGTAAAAATAAATTTTACTATGGTTTTCCCGCCAAAAAAACTCTTTTTTTTAATCTTTGTGTAAACTATGTTCCGGGACTAGTCTAGATAGTGGCTAAGTCTGAAAAGTACTCGAATAAAATATCCATCGGAATGTCACCCATTGGAATATTGGATCGCAAGTCTGATCGCAATGTTAGATCGCAAGTCTGATCGCAATCTCTAGATCGCAAGTCTGATCGCAAGTTTAGATCGCAAGTCTGATCGCAAGTCTAGATCACAAGTCTGATCACAAGTCTAGATCGCAAGTCTGATCGCAAGTCTAGATCGTAAGTCTGATCGCAAAGTCTAGATCGCAAGTCTGATCGCAAGTCTGATCGCAAGTCTAGATCGCAAGTTTGATCGCAAGTCTAGATCGCAAGTCTGATTGCAAGTCTAGATCACAAGTCTGATCGCAATCCACGATCGCAATATAGAACCCCGAGGGCTTTTGCGATCGTAATACACGATCGTAATATGTAAATCCCAAAGATTTACGATGGATAAGCAAGTACGAACCTTTAAGAAAACAAGTTAAGATTTTCACAACGATTCCGTGTATGAATCCAAACCAAAGTAACCAAAATCTTACCACAAGTATGTAGATGATCTATAGTAAGATTTAGAACACGAAAAACATAAGAAACACTTGAATTCGAGATGATTTTAGAAGAAAATCACACGAACCAAATAGTATAGCAACAACGAATCACAAAAACTACCCCATGGCGATTGATACCAATTGTTGTCCCTAAATATATGATGATAGATTAAAGATATGAGATAGAAAAGATATGAATTTCTAGAGAGAGACAGTAGTGAGGGAAAGTAGAGAGATAGAGAGGTGATTAACTAGGTGAAAATTAGATTAAGAAAATGAAAGCTTCAACCCTCCTAACATGCTAGGAGGGTGCTTATATAGTCAACCCACGTGCGGGCTTTCTATTGGACTATATATGTTCTGGGCCAGGATTGAATAAATGCTTAGTACCTTGAAAGAGGCCTTTTAAGCTAACCATCAAGCCCGTAATGGCACGACTATCTTAACTAGTTATTACAACGTTCTAATAAATATTACAATATAAATCTATGACCGAACATTCTTGTTTGACTCAATATTTTGAGGCTAACAGAAAAATAAAATATTTCAAGAATGTTTAGCTCCGTTCTTAGACTAAAGGTACGCATCCTTTATCTATATGATAATTACATTGTATGCATAGATAATCGATCCTATCTGATGCACTTACTCTTGATGCATGTATGTTAGATACATTAGGGTTGTTAAATTTCAACAAGGATTAGAGAGTTAGAAATAATCAAAGTAGTGAGAGAGATTATAGAGAAGAGAGGCGAGTGGAATGCTTGGAGAATTCTTGGTATTTATAGACAATAAGACCAACAGAACATGAACCCCACGAACCTAAGTCATTTACGTCCTTCTTTACCACGTTTGGGTCCGTGGGAGCTCACTTTTTTTCCTCATAAATACCAAAGATCTTTTGTCCAATATCTTACACAAGTTATAAATACATTGAGAGTTGACTTTCTATATATGATATAAGGCATGTGTAAGTCATATTTTGTACATTTTAAGTTTATACAAAATCTTGTAAATGTAGAGAATGTTTTTATAAAAGTGAGAAACATAAAAACATTGATCCAAAGCTCTAGTGTTGTTTTTAATACAAGCTTAAACATAGATTCGATGTTTTGTCGTTAACAAAACTTAAGAAGGATTAAAAATATAAACATCGTTTTAATGCAATATTTGTATTAACAATTTGCTAATTTTCTTAGAAGTGAGAAGAGTCATGCCAGTCTTAATTTTCTCACTCTTGTTACACCGGTGGTGAATGGGGTTGAGGTGGCAGTCCCACTAGATTCTATTCGAACAACCAGTGAAAGATTAGTTAATTTTGCGTATGGTTTTTTCTTGGAAAATAGGTGACATACCCTGTTCTCACGAATTATGTTAAGAATACATGGAGTAAATTTAGATTAGGTAAATATATGATTAACTCTTCGGCCGTTTTATTTCCAACTTAACTCTATGGATAGTATGAATTCTATGCTTGAAAGTGGTTCTAGGTTTATTCAAAATAACCCAATTATCCTTAATAAATAGGTACCGATCTGGTGAAAGAAGTTGTCGGTATATTCTAGTTTGGGTGAAATTTCATGGTGTTCCTATGACGGCATTTAGTGAAGCTGGTCTTAGTGCAATTACTTTAAACTTGGTACTCCCATGATGCTTGAGTCCTACACGGATGAAACGCGTTTGAAATCATGAGGTATGTCTAGTTACAATAGAGCTATGATTGAGTTGCTTGTGGATGCAAAGTTAAAAGATACTATTGTGGTGGCTATGCCTAAACTGATAGGTGAGGGTTTCTATTTAAGCACTATTTGTGTTGAATATGAGTGGAAACCTCCTAGATGCTTGAGCTGTAATATTATTGGTTAGGTACCTGAGGATTGTTGATGTAGACTAAAAAAACAAAGCAACACAGATAAGTAATTGGATCTGTTGATTCAACAAGAATGCCAGAAACAATTCTGCTAATAATCGTTGATTCTGAAGAATGCCCGAAAATTAGGGTAAAACACGGCAACTCAACGGCCAATGGTTTAACTTTTATTAAACTGATAACTGTCTTGCTAGGGTTACAGCAGATTCATTAAATAATGACTGCAAATAAAGAAAAACCCTAAAAATCCAACGGGCTGGACCGTAGCCCAATGACAAAGTCCAACTGAAAGTGAAAAAAACATAAAAATGCAAAAAATTGATAGTAAAAAGGCTTTTCGGGCCTTGAAAAATCCGCAACCAGCTAAGGTGGTTACAGCGTCGTCGGTCTCCTTTTTACGCACGTTTTGACAGGTCACGGGCTGAAAACGGACTTAGGATGCAAAAGTTATGCCCATTTTACTAAACCCCTCTTCGTCACGCGATCTCGGGCCTCCAGAAACAAGTCAGCCCGTTCTTCAATACTTGGGCCTCCATCATTCCCCCTGGATAAGAAAAATTCGCCCTCGAATTCCCAGCTGTATCATCATCGGAAGAATCACCATGGTAAGGCAACAAGTGCTTCACATTAAAAACATCAGAACAACGAATATGACTTGGCAACTTCAAACGATAAGCATTTGAGTTCATCTTATCCACAATTTCCACTGGACCAATCTTCTTAGCAGACAATTTATTATACTCACCAACTGGAAAACGATCCTTAGTCAAAACAGCCCACACAAAGTCTCCTACTTCAAAGTCAACATGTCTCCTCTTTTGATCTGCATCCTACTTGTACTTCGAATTAGCGCGCACCAAGTTGTCATGAACAGATTTATGAACATCATGCAACCCCTCAACAAAATCCTGCACTTTCTTCGGAACAGACCTAGAAATCTGAGGAGTCATAAGATCAAGAGGACCACGTGGCTGAGCAGAATAAACCACCTGGAAAGGACTAAACCCAGTGCTCCGATTAACAGCATGATTATGAGCAAACTCAGCTTGATACAACTTCTGATCCCATGCCTTCACATGATCACCCACCAAACACCTTAACAGGTTACCAAGGGACCTGTTAACAACTTTGGTTTGCCCATCAGTTTGAGGATGATAAGCACTACTAAAATTGAGTTGAGTATTCACCATCTTCCACAAACTACGCCAAAAATGACTCAAAAACCTGGTGTCCCGATCAGAAACAATGGAGGAAGGTAAACCATGTAAACGGTACACATCCCTAAAGAAAAGTTGGGCTACATTAACTGCATCTGTTGTCTTCTTGCAAGGAATAAAATGAACCATCTTAGAAAAACGATCAACAACAACAAATATTGAATCATTACCCCTTTGAGTACGAGGTAGTCCCAACACAAAATCCATGCTAATATCAACCCAGGGCTGCAAAGGAACTGGCAAAGGCATATAAAGACCTGCATTAGTAGCCGTCCCCTTTGAAACTTGACAAATACGACACCTCTTGACGTAACGATCCACTTCCTTCCTCATAGTAGGCCAAAAATAAGATGCTTGAACCAACTGTAAAGTGCGATCACGACCAACATGTCCTTCACCATGCAAGTCCTTAATAATTTGTAAGCGAAGACTTGAATCAGGAATACAAAGTTGATTCCCTTTGAATAGGAACCCATCATGCATAACAAAATCTGTTTTCTCTCCGGATTGCAAATCCTGTAGAACAATTGAAAAGTATGGATCCACAGTCACCATGTTACGAATGACATCCAGTCCAGGAACATCAACCTGCATGGTTACAAGTAAACTACTTCTCCT
Organism: Glebionis coronaria; assembly: GCA_025667525.1. NCBI lineage: Eukaryota > Viridiplantae > Streptophyta > Magnoliopsida > Asterales > Asteraceae > Glebionis > Glebionis coronaria. Next base: position 460,561 of record JANFOE010000079.1, on the reverse strand, counting down.
GCTTAAGGCATCAGCAGCACGATTGGAAGCACCCGTTTTGTGTTTCACCACAAAAGTAAATTTCTCAAGAAAAGCCAACCAACGCCCATGTTTATGTGAAACCTTATCTTGAGTACGAATATGCCTTAAGGAATCATGGTCAGTGAACAAAACAAACTCCTTATGAAACAAATAATGGCGCCAATGCTTCACAGCTTGGACCACTGCATAAAACTCCAAGTCATAAGTAGAGTACCTCGACTTCGGCCCTGTCAACTTCTCGCTAAAATAGGAAACAGGCCGCCCACCCTGACTAAGAACTCCACCAATTGCAACCTTAGAAGCATCAGTATGAAGCTCAAAAACTTTAGAAAAGTCAGGCAATACCAGGATTGGCGTTGTAGTAAGCTTTTTCTTGACAACCTGAAAAGCCATCTCTGCTTCCTCCGTCCACACAAATGACTTACCCTTCATACAGTCTGTCAAAGGGGCCATAATGGAACTAAAATTAGGGATAAACCGCCTATAGAAAGAAGCAAGACCATGGAAACTCCGAACTTCAGTAATGGTAGTTGGAGTTGGCCACTCCTGAACAGCTGCTACCTTAGATTCATCCACCTGTATGCCATCACCAGAAACAACATACCCTAAAAACAAAACTTTAGGGGTCATGAACACACTTCTTCGTGGCTGCATAAAAGTTATCCTTTCGAAGCAAGGTCAAGACCTGCCTCACATGATTGACATGCTCATTATAAGAAGCACTATAAATAAGAATGTCATCAAAATAAACAACCACAAACTTGCCAATAAAAGGCCTGAGCAGTTGATTCATCACACGCATAAATGTGCTTGGTGCGTTTGATAAACCAAAAGGCATGACCAACCACTCATACAACCCTTCACGGGTCTTGAAAGCGGTCTTCCACTCGTCACCAGGTCTAAGACGAATCTGGTAATACCCACTCTTCAAATCCAGCTTCGTGAAAATGGTAGCACCACTAATCTGGTCAAGCAAATCATCAAGGCGAGGAATAGGAAACCTGTACCTCACAGTAATCTTATTGATGGCTCGACTATCAACACACATACGCCATGTACCATCCTTCTTTGGAGTCAATAGGGAAGGAACAACACACGGGCTCATACTCTCACGAACATGACCCTTGGAAACCAGCTCCTCAACCTGCCTGCGCAACTCCTCATGTTCTCCCGGGCTCATCCTATAATGTGGCCTGTTAGGCAACTGTGACCCAGGCTCTAGATCAATATGATGTTGTATGTCACGCAATGGTGGCAAACCATCAGGTAATTCATCAGGGAAAACATCAGAGAATTCCTTAAGTAAAGGGATCATGGCTTCAGGAACTTCACCGTCTTCAGAAACCTCCTTCCATATTAATACAAAAACATCACCTCCCACCTCCAGCTCGTCTTCGAACTGCGAAAGAGTTAGTAAAGTACCAGTGGGTTTATTAACTACTTCCTTAGGTTTATTTGGCATCAAAGTAATCTTCACACCCCCAAACAGGAAACTATAAGTATTAGTTCTCCCATGGTGAGTTACATCACGGTCATACTCCCAAGGTCTACCCAAAAATAAGTGACAAGCATCCATATGTATCACATCACACCAAAGATTATCCTTATAAGTTGTTCCTACAGAAAACGGAACTTGGACACGCTTGGAAACTGTTATCTCCCCACCCTTTTTAAGCCACTGTAACTTATAAGGTTTGGGACGATCTTCAGTTTTCAGCCCTAATTTCTAGACTGCTCCTTCAGCTATCAAATTATCATAACTACCTGAATCGCATACAAAAGTGCAAACCTTACCCATAATGGTACAAGTTGACTGAAAGATGTTGTGTTTGAGCCAATCATCACCATCAGCTTTAGGTGTTAAGCAGGAGCGCCTTACCACCAAATTCACCCCCACATCTCCAGACACATACTCCTCCTCATACTCAGGTTCTGCATCATAAACCGCGTCTCCTACGTAGTCATCATAAGCCACATCATCATCTTCCTCAGGTTCAATAAATAACTGCCTCTTCCCAGCCTTCTTACACTCTGATTGTCGGTGACCAGGTTCACCACAGTTAAAGCACTTGAACCCACCACTGCCGGCCGCTTTAGGAACTGGTCCAGTATTCTCACCAACTGCTTTAGCCTGAGTTGGGGAAAAACGCGATGTCGTATTACCCGAACCAGAAGCACCTGTTATTGCAGGAGAAGAAGAACTCCCCACTCGTCGGTTCTGCTTCTCAAAAGTCAGTGCTCGTTGATACGCTTCAGAAAGTGTCATCGGATCAAACATGTTAACAGAATCCATGATCTGGACTCTTAAACCACCAATGTATCGAGAGACAAGCTGATCTTCTGTCTCTTGAACGTCATTCCTTGCAATTAGTTGGTAAAATTCGGTCGTGTAATCTTCAACAGACTTGGCCCCCTGTTTCAGATTCTGTAACCGCTGGTACATCATTCGCTGGTAGTTATGAGGAATAAAATTATCCCTCATGACTTTCTTCATCTTCTGCCAACTCGTGATCTTTGACTTCCCAACTTTGTTCCTCGTCAGTTTCAATTGTTGCCACCACGCGGATGCCCGACCACGTAACTTGGTAGCGATCAACGAAACCCTTTTGTTTTCTGGAACTTCTTTGAATTCAAATACTTCTTCAACAGCAACAAGCCAATCAATAAACTCATCAGGCTTTAAAGTGTCCCCATTAAACTCAGGAATATTAACCCTCATTCCGGTCTCCCAACGCCTATCATTATTCCCACTGCGATCTCTCATCCGTCGCCCTACTGATTGTTCATCATCAGACAAACCATCACCAAACGGATTTTCTTCCAGATCTGCATCTTCTTCCTCATGACGGCGATTACGAGGCCTCCTATTGCTCATCAAAGTGTTCATCTGGTCGGTCAATTGATCAAACATTTGATCGAATCTCTCCTCCATTCTTTCCATCATACGCTGCTCAAATTCCTGTTCATTCACATCGTGAATAGGCCTAGTTCTCCTTGGAGGCATCTTGATCAGGAACCAGGCTCTGATACCAACTGATGTAGACTAAAAAAACAAAGCAACACAAATAAGTAATTGGATCTGTTGATTCAACAAGAATGCCAGAAACAATTCTGCTAATAATCGTTGATTCTGAAGAATGCCCGAAAATTAGGGTAAAACACGGCAACTCAACGGCCAATGGTTTAACTTTTATTAAACTGATAACTGTCTTGCTAGGGTTACAGCAGATTCATTAAATAATGACTGCAAACAAAGAAAAACCCTAAAAATCCAACGGGCTGGATCGTAGCCCAATGACAAAGTCCAACTGAAAGTGAAAAAAACATAAAAATGCAAAAAAACTGATAGTAAAAAGGCTTTTCGGACCTTGAAAATCCGCAACTAGCTAAAAGGTGGTTACAGCGTCGTCGGTCTCCTTTTTACGCACGTTTTGACAGGTCACGGGCTGAAAACGGACTTAGGATGCAAAAGTTATGCCCATTTTACTAAACCCCTCTTCGTCACGCGATCTCGGGCCTCCAGAAAGAAGTCAGCCCGTTCTTCAATACTTGGGCCTCCATCAATTGTCCTAAGGTTATGAGATCAACTAGGAAAAGAATGTGAACAAGCCTACGCAAGTAACCACGAGTGTATTGGTTGCCCCAAAGATGAATTTTAAATTGGTTTCTCAAGAATATCGAATGATAGGCAAGAAGAATACTACTTCAAGTGGTAGAAAAAAATAAGCCGTTGTGAGGCCTAGTAAAGAGGTTAGTCCAAGTAAAGAGGTTAGTAACTCAAATTTGTTTTATGGGCTTAATTTTGAGGGAAATGATGATGATTTGGGTACCAATTGTGAGACTTCTAAGCCATTTGCTCTGGATGATGTTTCGTGTGGTTTTATGTCTAAGGATGGTACTCCTCGTCAGGAAGCTAATTATAGCCTGATTATTAATAAAATTGACATGATTGAAAAGAAGAATATGAAAGGAAAAGTTACTCTTGTGAATGGTCAAGGGAATTTGGTTTGGAAAATGGTTTTTCTTTGGAAAATGGTTTTTCTATGGAAAATGGTTGATCTTTCAAGAGAGCTTAAAGACGTGTGGATAATGATATGTCACAATTTTTTGCTGCTAAAACGTCTGATATGGGTTATAGGACTAACAGTCTTTGGGAATAATGAAAGTATTCTTACAAGAATGTTGATGATGATTACGACCATTTCTTGATAATATGTATGATGATCAGGATCTCGAATGTCCATTTTTGTTGCTGATAATGTTGGAATCATGTTCATTAGACGCAAGAAATTTTAGTATTTCTTATGTTCTTTTTCACTTTGTTTTTTAAAATAATAAAATACACCGAAAACACCTTTTATTATAAAAATGGCATCGTTTTTACATGACTAAAATGTGATCGCTTACTATGTTATTATATAAATAGGCATACTATTATTTTAATTTTAAAAAAAAGTCTAAATTGATTTTTTAAAAAGAATTAGTTGGAAGCTGAGAGAGCGATAACTATTATGGGTAAAAATTATAAGAACTGAAAAGATGTGACAGATGATATATCGCTGAGTCTTTTACCTACAATAGTTATTGTTCCGCAATTTGAATAGTCAGATGATACTGTATTTTGATGTATAAAATTTAAAATTTTGTACAATTATCATCTGACTAGTTAATGATAATTTTTCGGAAACATGGATAGTCATATGATACTGGCATTTCGATGTATAAAGTTTTACAACTAATTTAACATTAAAAAATGAGAAAGGTTATATTGGATACTTTGTATCATTTGGATACATGAGGACCAATCCTCACCTTCTATCCAATATAAATCAAGGGCTGAGATTAATCCCTATTTTCCCTAACTAAAAAAGTTGAGAGGTATTTTGGTCATTTCACCCATCCCACCTAACACCACCTCTCACATTATATCAGATCTATCTCCTACGTCTTTTTTCTTTTTCTCTCTAAAACACACACACAAGCACATATTTGATCAAATCATTGATCTAAATCACAAACTGATCAATCCTCGATCTATTATATCATCATCTATTTGATAATTAAATCATCCCCATCTATAATTCATTAAAATTCAGTAATATCATCAACATCTATATATTTTTTTAGCTTATTTGATGTAAATAAGCTTTTTTTTATGCTTATTCGACATGAATTTATATACTAGTTTAGATTTGATGTGAATAAGATCATATATATTTTAGCTTATGATTTTTTTTCAGCTTATTTTGATGTGATTATGGATGAGTTAGCTTATTTGATGTGTTATAATTGAGCTTATTTGATGTGTTAAAATTAAACTTAATGTGAATAAGCTTATTAGAAGAATTATATGAATACTAGAATATATTTATGTGAATACGCTTATAAATTGAGTTTCTTGAAACTGTATGATAAGCATAAGATAAGGTATGTGAACAAGCTTATTAGGGAGTTGTAATAAAACTGTAAGGTATATTGAACAGATGTATCAAATATGATACCTCAATACATCATATATGATAAAATATATCATATATGATATATGGATGTATCATATATGATAATATGATAATGTGCTTGAAAACAAAATACAAGCAACTCTGTGATCCCCTGATGTATTAAATAGATGTATCTAATATGATACCTCAATGCATCATATATGATATCATATATGATAAAAATATATCATATATGATATATTAAGGTATCATATATATGATAATATGGTTGAAAACAAAATACAAGCAAGTCTATGATTTCCTGATGGGTTTTAAAAGCTACTTGTGTCTATGTTATCATATATGATAATCTACTTGAGATTCAAATTTTGTAATATATCATATATGATAAGTTGTTTGAAACTAAGACCGAGTCTTTTTATTTGGCTACAGAAAGTTGTTTTTAAAGAATCTTGAAGAACTCAATCATCTCAAGGTCAAACAAGTGAAAATAAAGAGAAAGAGTCGTGAGACCAAAGTGAGCTACAATATAAGACAATGACAAGAAGTGGAACATTGGATTCTCAACTGAAATAGCAAGATCAAGTGCATGGAAATGACAAAGACGAGTGACAAGTTTGCAACAAAAATGTTGACGCATGAGATCAACATCCATAACTTTAGGAATTTGACTCGTTTATCATTTAGTAATTTTCTTATGGTGAGATTTAACTTTGTAATTCTACTCAATCATTATGATTTTGTTTGAATATGAAAATGGCGAAACATCCGCGGATGTAACTTATGGATGATGACTATTTTGTTAATGTTGTTCATATTTCATAAGCATATTTTTTACCTTTTCTAGTATCATATATGATAATACATTTTTATATATGATCATGCATCTAAAACTTGAATTTTGTCATATATATAGTATTACATTATCACATATGATAATTCACTATCATATATGATACTCAAAAAGAAAGTTTCATAGATTATCATTTATGAAACATCATATATGATGTGGGCAACATATCAACTATGATACATTAAGTAAAAAAATGTAAACTAAAAATATCATATATGCTAAATCACTAAAACATACATGGTTTGTAAAAAAATATAAATTACAAAAATTCTTCAATAAAAACAATCAACTGCTTCTTCATCCCTACATGTTGTTAACTGCACCTCTACACGTACGCGTGACGTCCTCTCTCTTTTACTTCAAACCGGACAATTGCAGCATCCCCTCGTTGTTGTGTTAGCCCAATATGCATTTATAAGGAAAGGAGATAACATATTAGGCACCATGTTATCAACAACTAAATCATATATGATATAAGGCAGGTTTGAAGAGGTTAAAGAGATTTTGTGCAAAATTAGTCGCAAAGTCTGATTTTTCTGTGATTTGTTAGATACATCATATATGATACTTCATATATCATATATGATACTTCATATATCATATATGATACTTCATATATCATATATGATAAACCTAGCATATATCACACACCATATAACTATAAGCTTATTCATCCCTCTCATACTTATAAAACCTGATAATTCACCAAAATAAGCTAATCAGCTAGCTTACTTGTAACTATCCTCTAATTTCTAAGCTTATTCACATTGCTCTCATATCCTCTAAATCATAAGCTTTGAATCAGATTATTCACAATAACATAATTGTTCACATAACATAATAAGCTTACTTGTAAATAAGAACAATACATTTACATAATTCGTTCAAAATAAGCTAATTAGAAGGTTATAAATTCAAGTGATGATAAATTAATAAGCTTATTGACATAAAATAAGCTAAAATAAAACTAATGTACACTTGATGATGGACCGAATTGATTATCGTCGTGATGATCGGTTAGATGTTTGCATTGTTATTGATGATCCATCGAAGAAAAAAAAGATGATGGTGGATCTGGTGTTGTATGATGGAGAGAGAAAACACACATACACACACACGCACCGATGTGTGTTAAATGAAAAATTATTGGAAAAAAAGGTTTATATAGTGGACGTATGAAATGACAAAAATACCCTTGAAAATAAGGATTAATAGTAGCCATTGAATGAAAGGAAGATAGAGGGTAGAGATTCTTAGATATGTTTGGTATCAAAATAATGCGGGTTTAGAAATCGGTATGGGTATGAATGGAAAGGAGGAGTGAGAAATTATATGAATATTATAATATTTTATATAAATTAAATGACAGCGCAAATGACAGTCACCCATATGTGTTACAACACGATTAGTGATTAAAGTTTTTTTATTCCTAATTAGCGATTTTCTTAATTATGCATTTCAAGAAGAAGAAACTGGAGTTGTTTATAAATACTAAATCTACAATCAAAGATTGAACTAAAAAAGGCTCGAGATAAACAATAAAGGTTTGCATTTTTCTTATTTGATTAAAATTTGTGCTTTAATTATTAAAGAAAAGCTAGGAGGTTTAGTTATTTAATTTGATTTGTGTCATTGATGAGTTAATGAAGTATTTAATCTTAAAATACCTAAGCAGTCTAACAATTTTAAGAACCCTGTTTCAAAGGGTTTTTTTTAACAACAGAAAAAAACCTTTGAAACATGGTTCTTAAGATTGTTAGACTGCTATATCATACTTGACAAAATATATGTTTAGTAAATGTAATTACGAAACAACTCTATATCTCATGAATTGACTAATATGTCTACATTTACTTAAAATCATGGTATTGTTGTAAAAGGCAGTTGAAGCTTTAGGGTACCTTACGCACATTTCTACAATAGTTATGCATAACCTTCTATTAGTTAATTCTCACGTGCATTATGATACAGTTGTTATTGTCATTATAAATTCCAGACATCCAGGTGGAAATGTTTACAGTTATCAGGATTTAATAAAGGTGTTTGGATACGTTGAAATTCTATGATGAAAATGTAACAGGCAATATTTACTTGTGGTAGTTAAAAGATAAAAGTATATTGTTGTGCTATCTTTTAAAGAACTTAAGAAAAAGAAAATCATCAGGTATCGTTGCATCATAGTTCCACAATAGGTCAAGATCATTGCAAGATACTTCCTCATGAATATGATTCTTCAAGTTTCTTCGTAAATATTTGGAATTTCAGCAACATGTGATGATTGACAGTTAACTCCTCTAGAGTGTCATCATGATTCTTAATGGTGGTGTTTGTATATGTTGCAACTACGATACTGACATATGCAATTTTTCAGTTTGCTTTTATGTTGCACCTAACGTAAATGTTATATAATTCAAAAATAAGTAGCATGTTTAGCTTTCCAAATGGTAACAATTTTTTAAAGCTTCATTGGTCACCAACCACGTTGTTAGAACGTATACACTGATTGATGAATATCTACACCATATTTTTCGCCAACTCCCTATCTTTATAGATATAAATACATGTATCTTTAATATGTTAGTGCATAAGCTAATTTACTATGTTTAAAGCTAACTGACTTTGACTTTTATAGGTTAGTCACGCATTGGTTCCTATCACACCCTTAAAAACCCACGCGTAGGTTGGGTATACACTGGCCTCGAAAAATCCCCAAATAGTGAGTTACTCACTCAAACAACTCAAAAATTGGGCGGCTTTATACATCTTACCGTTTTTTTAAATAATTACATTTTATTATCTTAAAACCTACTCTTTTACCATTTTAAAACACATTATTGGTAGACACTATAAACGAGAATTTGTTGGAAAGATTTCATGAAGAAAAATTGGTCTACTTGAGTTGTGACACCATCGACAAAACTGAACGTGATGGTGCGATTGATCAACCCATGTTCTCCCTGATTTATCAATGGATTCAATATCTCGGGTATTCCAAATCCCAAATTAGCACTAAAAGTGAGTTGTCGATAATGCATTTAAGAAATACTGATCAATTAAGTGGTTTGCATAATGGGAAAATGCTGTAGGTTCCTAAGCTAACGAGAAGTGTAATTAGTGCACAAATTATCAATAGAATAAATTTTGGAAAAAAAGTTATCATACCGAGGTTAGATCATCGGAAAACAGTTCCTTATTTTAGTTTCATTTGCAATAACCATTAACAAAAGCCAGAGACAACCCCTTTCAAAAGAGGGTTTGTATCTCGCACGTCCTGTTGTCAACAATATGTAGCCGTCTCAAGAATGAAAAGTAAGAAAGGATTGAAGGTTGTTGTTTGTAATCTCGATGGAAAATACCTAAAACAACTATAAATGTGGTTTACAAAAAAAGTGTTACACGGTTTTGAACAAGTTTATGATGGTATATAATATATTCAAAAAATAATAGTTTTTTCAAAAATATTTTGTACTTAAATCTAAATTATTTTCACACTTTCTTTTTAATTAATCTTACGTGTTCACGGAACGGGATTGGTTGTTCACTTTATTGGGACTCACATACGTAATGGTTGAAGACAAGAATGCATGAAAAACTATATTTATGATTGTTACAAAGTTCAACGTTTCTCGAATACTTCATGTTCTTTATATTATTGGTTTCATCTATTACTAGAACCAGTTTGAAATTACCTATTAAGCTAAATCCGATGTTAGATAGGTTTTTAAGCTAATATTATATATAACTTATTATTAAATGTGAAAATTGATAATTTGACTTTTCAAATTTGTAATAAAAACGACAACAAAATCAAAGAAAGAAAGCAAAATGTGTGGTAGTAATTTTGTTGTCAGATCTATCCATAAAAACCCACTATCTTCGTATAGAATCATTTTGTTTCATAATTAACGACTGTTGATTCAGAATCCGGCTACCAAACTACACATTTGAAGAATGGTTTTATTCTAACAGTGCGACACCCGTTAAACAAACGCACCCTTAAATATTAAAAAATTCACAACCAAAATTTAAAATATAATTCAACTCATCAAGACTCGTTCATCATCAATAAAGAATTATATTATCACTATTAACATTTAGCCAGACAATAGCCTACTATACCAAGACACACTCTACATAGTACAAACCGGCTCAATGGCTTCTCGACAATGAGCTAGAAGACGAAGAAGATGAATGCGAGGAGGTACAATTACTACCCTGAGCTCCAGTGCCATGAAACAAATCCGACAAGTAATTACCCAAATCATCAGGAGCAAATCTCACTACTGAATCAGCTCCTAGAAAAACCTCTCGATATCTCTCGTAAAACATCTTGTAAATCGGCAAAATCTTTTTCGCAACAGATATTTTTATCTGGTCTCGAATTTTTGGGTCAGAAATCACCCAGCTAGATTGTTTCTTGTATGCTTCGTTAAACTCTAGATTAAACCGTCTAAAACAATTCCTCGCGGCCTCAATTGTTAAACCGTCCGACATTGGATTCTCGGGCAAGGACGAGATCACTTTACTCCACGCCATCCGCTCGTAGTTTCCAGCGTATTGTTTAACTTTTTGCCCATGCTTAACTAACCAATCTTCTCCGATTAGGTCTCTTAAGTTAGAACTCTTAACCTTGGAAACAACATAGTTAAGATTGTTAACAAGGAACAAATACGACTGAGCTACGTCTTTGTAAAGTTCGGCACCAGCGTCGATCTTACATAACAAAACAAGCACCAACCATGCAAACCGAGCCGATATGGAGGACGACTCATCCAAGTTGCCGCTAGAGAAATAAGATTCGGGCAATGGTGACTGAACTTGAATAGGCCAGTCAGCAAGTATATCTGAAAGTGAAATGCTGTAATCACTTAAGAAAACTAAATAATTCATAACGTAGCGAGTTAACGGATGAATTCCCCCGCCGTTTATTGGAATCTTTAATGTCTCCTTCTGTATCGCGGCCTCGAAATCGCTCAACATCGATCTCACCGCATCACCAAGTTTTACTAATGATGTGACAGCTTGTGTTCGGACAATGGCCATTGATTCAAATGAAAAGATCATCTCGATCTCTGGCCATTGGTCAGATATGGCGTTATATAAATCTAGAGTTCGGAACATTCTCTCCATAGATTTCTTAGATTTGGCAAAGAGTTCAGGGAACTCGAATAGCGCAGTCGCTCGTTCTTTGCAAATTTCGGAAAAGCATGCTTCTCGGATCTTGTCAGAAGATGAAAAAACGAAGTCGCAGAGAATCCGTTCACCGTAGAATAATGATTTGATCGCGACCTTTTCAGCGTGTAGCCATGTTTTGATTTTTGGCTCGATTGTTTCCCAATCCATTTTGTTGATTTGATTGAAAGTGTATTTTTGGACTCCTAGATTATAGAGAGTCTCATCAACAATGGATTTTCGGATGATTTTGTATATTTTGACACATTCTTTTCCGTACCCGGATGAGATCATACAATCCGCAATCGACTTGAGATCGGCCATAACTATGTCTGATACCATAACTCTTTCGCTATCAGAAACCGATGAATTGGTTTCATCTTCTTCAAAAGTATTATCGTCGTCTGAAACACTCGATCTAGCTCGTGAAGATCGGTTAGAAATTGACTCCGAATCGAGATAGTCTCTATTCGATGACAAAATCCGATAAAACTCCTTCTCTAGTCTCTTCATGGCAACTTGCATCAACTTTTGGGCATGAACAATCTTGTCTGAACTTGCGCTATCGGACACGAAGAAATGCATAGCGGATTGCAAACTCTTAACCGACTTCACAAACTGTCGAGCTTCACGCCTGTCTCCAGAGAACAGATAGTCTAGTTTCGTGTAGAACGAAGAATCTAGATCCCATCGCTTAATGATTTCTTCAGCATATAACAAGTCTTCTTCTATAATCGAGGCGGAAAACGTGCTATGACGAGAAGAAGTACTCACTGGAGAGAAAGGTGTTCTAGCTGGCGATTGAGCATATGAATTTGTTGGTGATGAAGCTTTCCTTGACATAAAATGAAGTCCCCTCATGGTTTCGGCTTCGTGAACTACTTGGATTTTTAGTTAACTTTTCGTATGAGTGATATCAAATGAATGTATTTTTGATGGAATGAAGAAAATGAGATGAGAATATAATTTTGGAATTGAGGATAGTGAATTAGATTGAAGGGGTACTTATAGACAAATGTTGGCTACAACATTGTTGGGGATAGTTGAATAGGTCAAAAGAGGAAAAACGCGGTAACGGAAAGTATATAACGACTTTAATTTCAAAAACATGAGGAAATAAATATGAGAGGTTGTAATTGAAGCTAACCTGATCTACTCAACAACGATACCTAGCCTTTAGTCAGCGTTGACATAATGGTTGGTGTACATGGCGTTTTCATAATTTCACTTTTTCTAGTAATTATTGAAAAGCGTTCTGCAAATGATCACCTAATGATAACCTTATGATATAGATAAACGTTTACCATATGGAGTAGTAAATAACTAAATAACATAAGCCTCCAATTCAAATTTACATGTTTATATTTGGAAATGGTTGTTGTTTATAGTTTGTCTTATACAATATAAGTTTATTTTGATTAGTTTTAATTTTATAGTTTATTTAAAAGCTTGTAAGTTTTAATAAATTTATTATATCATGATAAATTTATATAAGTTTTTAATTTTAAAATAAGCCACAATATTATGGGTTAAGCTTAAGTCATATTCCGGCTTATATATCATAAACTTCAATTTTTAAAACTTATTTAAAGATTTATAAGTCTACATAAATTTATAATGATATAAATTTCACAAGTTTTCAAACAAGCAACAAAATTAAAACTTATATTATATAAGCAACAAATAAACTTACATTATATAAGTTTAAACAAACAGCGCCTAAATGACATAACAAGTCTCCAATTGAAGGTATTTATATGTAAAGCTGTAAACGAATTGAACGTTCAGCAAACTGTTACTCGATCGTTCGACGAAAAACTCGTTTATTTAATAAATGAACGAACACAAACAAGATTTTTCGTTCGTTTTGTTAAATGAACGAACATGAACAACGCTCCGTTCGTTTACTTGCGTTTGTGAGCGATCGATTATGTTGTTCAATTAGTTCGTTCGTTAACTCTCTATTATTTTCGTTCGATTAACATCCCAAATATTAAAAGAAGTTAATAAATGATATATTAAGTATCCGAAAGATTTCTAACAATAATATAAACTATATACTACTGATTACTTCAAAGATTATACAGATTTTTTTAAATAACAGCTTTAGTTTCACGCTCGTTTGTGTCCGTTTACAATTATATAAACGTTTACACACATTTATGTCTGTTTATATTCGTTTCCGTCTGTTTAACTTATTAATAAACCAACATAAAAGAATATGAACAAGTTCAAATTTTAATAAACGAACATGAAAAAAAATTAGTCCGATTATATGTTCGCGTTTTTTTATTTATTCGAATAAAATTAAATAAATGAACACGAACATAAATCCGTTCGTGTTCGTTCAATTCATTTACAACTCTGTCTATATGTAAAATCAAATGGAAATGACATATACCTTGCCCTTCTTAACAAAGACATGCAGCGAACTTTACAAGAAGAAAAGGTTACCCTTTTTTAAGCTGTCAACGCAAAACATTGTAGCCTTGTAGGTTTGTATCACTGTTAATCAAAGTCAAACACCATAATTTATTAAATTCGCACGAACGTGTCTACGAAGTTGCCTTATTAGTCTTGCAACTTGATTTGTTCATAAATTGGCATGCAGGCCTAAACCACTAGACAATGTCTTCCATTAATATTATTATTTAGAGTGCCCGTTTGACTTCGGGTTGTACCTATTAGCCGAATTATATTTGGCTTATGTATTAGTTAATTTTATCGAGATTAGCTCATATTAGTTATTTTATTATATAAAACTTAGATATGTATTTATATTAAATAATCAATAATACTTAGGCATGAGATTTTACCAAATCTAATATGTATTTGTAACCCAACTCAGTCACGTTTACTGACTCAGCCTAGCTCGTTTTCAGCCTAATATAGTATACCAAGTGTGATCCCGCCTCAAGCTTCTCAAACTACTACAATGCCTCCGCAAGCGTTTCAAACTCCTCAGATCCTTCTTGGAATATGGACACCGGAGCATCTTCTCACTTGGCAGAAAATACAGGTACCGTGTCTCCGCAAGCATTGCCGATCATGACTCAAGATTCTTCTTGGAACATGGACACCGGAGCATCTTCTCATGTGGTTGACAATACAAGTATACTCACTTCCTTTAGTAATTCAAGCATTTATCCATCTGTATTTGTTGGCGATGGTCACTATATTCCTGTCACTCATACCGGACATAGCTCTTTGCAGACATTTCATAAGCCTCTTCATTTAAATCATATTCTTGTCACACCTCACATAATTAAGAATTTAATGTATGTTCGTAAATTTACTCGTGACAATGATGTTTCTGTTGAATTTGATGCTTATGGTTTTTTTGTGAAAGATTACCAAACCCAAAGGCTTCTTCTTTGTTATGATTGTACGGGTGACCTTTACCTAGTTACTCAACAAGAATCTCTAGTTGTTTTGCTTTCATTTAGTTCCACTACATGGCATAAACGTCTCAGTCATCCCAGGGACGATGTGCTTCGTCGCTTAGATTTAAGTAATTTAATTTCTTGTAATCAACCGAAGTTGTCCGTTTGTGTCATGAGTGTCAATTAGGTAAACATGTCAAGCTTCCGTTTCATAGTTCTGAGTCGTATGTTAGGTCTGTGTTCGAAAATGTTCACTCCGACATATGGACATCCCCAGTTTTGAGTGAAAGTTGATTTAAATACTATGCTCTTTTCTTAGATCACTTTTCGCATTTTGTTTAGGTCTACCCTTTGCATAAAAAATCTGATTTTTTTGCTACATTTGTTGCTTTTCGTGCTTATGTCAATAAACAATTTAATGTAGACATTAAGGCTTTGTAGTGTGACCATGGAGGTGAATATGACAAAACTCATTTCCATGACCTTTTCCGTCAAAATGGCATACAGTTTCACTTTTCATGCCCTCGTACTTCCCAGCAAAATAGAAAATCAGAATGTATGCTTCACACCATTAATAATCTGATCCGTACATTTCTATACAAGCTCACATGTCTCCCTCTTATTGGGTGGAAGCTCTTAATATGTCCGCTCATCTTTTAAACATATTACCTTCCACTGCCATTAATAATGAAATATCATTCATGAAACCATAGAACCAAACACCACATATGAACATCTGCGTGTTTTTGGATGCCTTTGTTATCCTCATGTTGATGTTGTACACAAACTCGAAGCCCGTTCTACACGATGCATATTTCTAAGTTACCCTGCCAATCACTGTGGTTATCAATGTCTCGACTTATCCTCCAATAAGATAATTATCACGAGACATATACGGTTTGATGAAGACGTTTTCCCATTTGGGATTGTCATGTCTTCTACTAAACCTTCGTATGACTTCTTACTTCCGCCATACTTCCACCTTCATATATCATGCCCAATCACACAACTGCTAACCAACCAACCCAACCAAGTACTCCAACCCTATCAACCCCTCATATACCAGCAGCTCACCAAACCAATGATAGTCCACCACCCACTGGTTTCCCTACAACCCAAACTACCCCACAACCACGTGTTTCACCCACAACCACATGTTTCACCCACAACCCAACAACAAACTACCTCCACCTCTAACCCGGTTGTTGTCCCTTATGCGAACCAACTATCAATTGAACCTGTCCATAACGTTCATCCCATGGTTACACGTGCAAAGTCTGGTATTTCAAAACCTCTTGAAAAAATGTGTCTTAATGTTACTACCACTCATTCACCGCTTCCTCGTTCTCATTTTCATGATCTTCGAGATTCTAAATGAAAAAAAGCTATGTTAGATGAATATAATGCTTTAATTATTAATGGAACGTGGGTTATTGTGCCCCGACAAGCTAACGTTAACGTTGTTCGTTCTATGTGGCTTTTCAAACATAAGTTTCATGCAGATGGCTCATTGAGAAAGTATAAGGCTCGTCTTGTTGCCAACGGACGAAGTCAATAGCAGGGTATTGATTGTGATGACTCATTTAGTCTGGTGGTTAAACCGGCTACCATTCGTACAGTTTTGAGTCTCACAGTTTCTCGTCAGTGGCCTATTCATCAGCTTGACGTGAAGAATGCCTTTCTTCATGGTTATTTATCTGAGACGGTGTATATGCACCAGCCTCCTGGGTTTGTTGATTCTGCTAGACCTGATTATGTATGTCACTTGAAGAAATCATGATATGGCCTTAAGTAAGCTCCTCGATCTTGGTTTCAGCGTTTGTCTAGCTTTGCTACATGGATTGGTTTTCAGCAGAGTAAAATAGATGCATTCTTATTTGTTTATCATTTTGGATCGAACATTGCTTATCTGTTATTATATGTGGATGATATTATGCTTACTGCGTCATCTACATTGTTGCTACAACGTATTATTGGCTCTCTTCATGACGAGTTTGCGATGATAGATCTTGGCTCTCTTAATTATTTTTCTTGGTATTTATGCTCAACGGACTGCATCTGGTTTATTTTTATCACAGTCTAAATTTGCTGTAGAGATTCTTGAGAAAGCTCATATGCAGCAGTGCAATCCTTGCAGGACTCCAGTTGATACTAAATCCAAGTTAGGTCCTAACGGTGACCCAATTTCTGATTCTACCATGTATCGTAGCTTGGCAGGTGCTCTTCAGTATCTTACTTTTACGCGGCCAGATATTTCTTATGTTGTTCAACAAGTTTGTCTTTATATGCATGATCCCCGTGAGCCTCATCTTTCCGCTTTAAAGAGGATTCTTTGGTATGTTCGTGGTACTCTTGATCATGGTCTTCAACTACATGTTTCTACTACCACTCAGCTCACTGCATACACTGATGCTGATTGGGTAGGTTGCCCAGTCACCCACAGATCCACTTCTGGGTATTGTGTTTTTCTTGAGGATTATCTACCATCATGGTCTGCTAAAAGTCAGGTTATTGTTTCTCGATATAGTGCAGAGGCTGAATATCGGGGTGTTGCTAATGTTATTGCTGAAACTGCTTAGATTCGTAATCTTCTGTTGGAATTACATGCTCCTTTTCATACTGCTACACTTGTTTACTATGACAACTTCAGTGTCATTCTCCTTTCTACTAATCCGGTACAACATTAGCGTACTAAACATATCAAGATAGATATACATTTTGTTCGTGATTATGTTGCTTCTGGGAAAGTGCGTGTTTTACATGTTACGTCTTGGTTTCAATTTGCGGATATCATCACCAAGGGTCTTCCGAGTGCTTTATTTCTTGAGTTTCGTTCCAGTTTGAACGTCCGACGACCTCCCGTTCTGACTGCGGGGGAGTATTAGCCGAATTATATTTGGCCCATGCATTAGTTATTATTATCGGGCTTAGCCCATATTAGTTATCTTATTATGCAAGACTTATATATGTATTTATATTGAATAATCAATAATATTCAGGCATGGGGTTTTACCAAATCTAAATACTACCAATGGTTTTGGATTAAGAAGATAAATTTAACCGTTTGATTGAATTTTCGTAACCCAGTTTAAGAAACAATTTTAAACATGCCCGTCTCGTGGTTTTATAGGGTTCTATGCTATTACTAAAACAAGGAGTTAAGCATGCGTTACGTCACGGGTTTGTTTTCAAAACATAGAAGGTAGGCTTGGTATCTAACATTTTTGAAGCAAGATAAGTTTGTTTGTTTGTTTGAAAGTGTACACGAGCGTTTCAGTGAACGTATCTACCACATATCTTGATGGTGTTGATTGAGGATCTAGGATGGGTTCCTATTCATCCAAATTGTTCTCGTGTACTGTCTTTGATGGCATGGGCGCTTCAGGCTCTGTTAACAGCAACACAAATAAATTAGAGAGCGGATCAAATCATGTAGCATATATATTTGTTTATTTTGGCATGCATGTTAGTCCCCGTTAATATGTGGGTTTAAGAGTATATAATATGGGTATATAACATGTGTCTCCAATAGCATGCAAGTAAATAACACAAATATATGAGAAAATCTATTTATTTAAGTGGTAGTTTATACTTTTATTTTTTAAGAGCAACATGTTGAGAGGTAATGCATCCTCGCCTTTTGTAGAAGAAGTGTCAAATCATTTTTTAGGAGTCTGGGATCAGAAAATGGTTGAAGATTCCCGTGTGGTTAATAAACTGGAGATATTAGCGAAATCATTAAAAGAGTCGGTTAAAAAAAAACAAATCCTAGTGAATTAAAAAAGTTAATGGCAGATCTAAAAGTTACATAAGGTGTTAAGCTTTTCTAATGGGTCTAAGCGAAAGATGTAGAGAACCTTGTTTTTATACGAGCTATGTTGAGACAAACAGAACGGGACTTGAGTAATAAATTAAACCAAACATCTATATACTCAAACACTTTTATTTGATAAAAGAAATACAACTTATAACTTATGTTAACAGCTTAAAGTTAACAACGAGCAGTAAACTATTTATAGCTAATTTTGTTAAACACCGCTGAAATTTGACTGATTTAATTAGTCTCCATAAATAGCTTTCTTAAGGCTTTTTCATTATTTATCAATACTTTAATTGAAAATCTATTTTAAAGCATTCGATAGTAATGTAAAAAATACAGTGTACATTCAAATCGAAGTGGCCTTATTTGAAATCGTCTTGCTTAGAAAGCGATCTTATTATCACCTACATCAAATGATCACTAAAGTTAATTTCAGGCGGCATTCTACAAATCTTGAAAGTTGATTTATCATCTATTGACTTCTTGTCAAATTAATACTCCGTACTATATTATAAGAAGACAATTTAATTATTCATCTTTACTAGAAAGGAGGTGATTTATATATTTTATTATTTGATTTTTATATTTAACTTATTGTGTCATGACATTTTATAATAAAATCACTACAAAATTTATAACATTTGCTTATTAAATTAAATGTGAAAAAGTAAGGAATAGACAGGAGCACTAAAAGTGTATACTTACTCAATATTGAGTAAGCAAAAGTATTTTCTATTAATTTCTACTAAAAAAGAGTCATCAAAAGTTAATTCTTATCAACTCCTACTTTTACGAAAAAAAAGTAAGTAATAGAGGGGAGCATTAAAGGTTATTACTTACTTAATATTGAGTAAGCAAAAGTGTAAAACTTTTAATTACTCTTTTTTTAGTAGAAAAAAGAGTAAGCAAATGTTTTTGTTTACTTTTATATGCATTGTGTTTTAGTAAGGAAAAGTTATAGTGACTTAAATGATTATAAATTTTATTAGTAAGCAAAACTTTAAGTAAGTAAATGTCATTTATTTTGTAGTGAATTCTGTTATTAAAAAAAAATTCTCTTTTTTTTACCTTAATCCAACCCTCAATTATGTAAAAGTATAAATGTTTACAGACAAACATTTTAAATGTACAAGTCAAATGATAAATGTGAAAATCATATTAATTTTTAAAATATACTTTTGAACCATCATCAACCGATCTATTGTAAAGATTTTTGATTTTTTTTTAAATAATAAAATTTTAATCGTCGTCAGATATAAACATTTGAAAGTATATCTAGAAAGGTCATAAATGATCCTCGGATGAACCTAATAAAATTGGGTATATCTAAGTCACCTATGTCCGCCTCTTAAAATGGCCTAAACATAAAAAGCTTTACCCGTGTTTCAAATATATTCCTGATCTGATTAGAGATATAACGAACGTGAATGCATCATGCGTTGAGGGCTCAAATATTTAGCTTTACACCTAGAAATATTTTTTTATGCAAGATTAAACGTGTTACGCACAGTTGCACATTTTACATCAACTCTCAAATAATGAGTAAGTGTAACTTGTTTGATAATATTAGATTTTTTTTATTTTACTTAGTTGTATGGTAGAAGTTTTAATTGTTTAGTTTGACATGATTAGCCTAAAAAATCTTTGTAATTTTTCTATAGCTTCTTGCTAGTTGATTTTTATTATATGGGTTTGTTAACCTAAAAACTATAGTGAACTAGTTCGTTTCAGTTTGTATCTGGCTATTATACATTCTTGTTTTATTCACATATCCATCTTGTATATTTTCAACATAACGCTATTCGTGCACAATTCTACGTTAATTGTTAACTCTAATTGGTCTTGAATTTCCTGAAAAATAAATCAACTAAAAAGCATGATGTAGAAATTTAAAAGTGATAATAGCAATTAGTTAAGGGAAAATTATCAAAGTTTGAAGATAAAAAAAATTTCGAACTATAACTAAGGAAAACTAGTGAAAAAATTCGCAAAGTGTAAATAAAGTACGAGAAAATAGGGCAACGGAGAAAAATAAAACCAGAGGGAAACAAAAACGCCAAATATTGTACTCTGTCATTAATTGCTTCGTATTTTTCCGATGCTCTTAACCATTTGAGAAATACATCTTTTTTAGATAAAACTAAAAAGATAAAATGAACAATATATCTTTCTGGGTAATTTTCCCATTAGTTAATCCTCCATGATTATACAAGTTTTACCAAAATATAATATGTGTGTATATTATATTTTTACAAGTCCAAAAGTAGTGTATATAAAAGTACATTGATCAAATCAAGCGTGATAGCTTAGTTGGTCATCAAACGCCTTCTTTGAGAGGTATCACAATAGAGGTAATACGTTTGAATCTCACCATCAACTTTAAGATTGACGGAAAAAATAAAACATGAATGTGATTTATCAAGTCAGAAGGTTTGAAATTTGCATATTTCTCGAATGAATATCACTGTTAGCTCAAATCACTAATTACTATTAACTTGTTATTAAAAAAACGTTCAACAAACTACAATATATGTGTTAAAAAGAAAACTAGAATACATACTTGTTTAGAGCAGGGGAACAGTAGCTAACCGCTCGGCTGATAGTCTTTTGACGTCGGTCTGGCGTTGGCGCACCACACGACCCCTCATGCCATCCAATCTCGCGCCAACCCCACCAACTCGGTTGGTAGGTTTTTCTATTATATCTTTTAAATTTTGAAAAACTATCTATTGGAGAGTCCAATATAGCTTTTTTTGAAAACGAATACCCTTTTTTTCATATTTTAACCTCAAAAAAATCTATAATAATATCTCTTTTCATCAAATTTTATATACTCAATTATTACATTGTATATCTCACTTTTCTAAACGTAACTCAGTAATGGATCCAAACAATATCAACACCGTCGAAGAATATGGAATATATATCAGAGACGATCACGAACGTTGTATGCGATGTTTTACGGAGTATGAGACGTTTGTAGGTATGTGTAATCAAGAAGATTGTGGTTTGGGGTCGTCTCCAAGAAAGAAGAGGACATATATACCACGTGAACGGGAAGACGCGATTCAACGGTTACTCGATGACTACTTTGGCGATGCCGAAACTCCACCAAAATATACGGAAGAGAAATTTCGTCGAATGTATCGTATGAGTACAATACTTTTAAAAAAACAGTCGATGATATGATGTCGAACCTCTTCCCTGATACTTTTCTTATTTTCATCCCGGGATCTATGCTACCGATCGAGAAAGTATTCATCATATTCTAAAGATCACTTTGGCAATTCGTCAATTGGCATACGGGTCATCACCCGATGCATTTGACGACTATTTGCAAAATCCTGTACGCACTTCTATAGAATGTTTACTTAATTTTACTAAATGCATATATGTTTTACATGTTGAAACATATTTAAGAAAACTAAATCCCGCGGATGTCGAAAAAATATTTGCATTGCACGTTGAGAACCTGGACTCTCGAAATTGATCGGGAGTATTGATTGCTTGCATTGGGATCGGAAAAATTGTCCTAATGCTTGAGAGGCTAAATTTAAAAGACGGGATCATAAATACCTAACTCTTATTTTAGAAGCAGTCGTGGATCAACAGTGTGGTTTTGGCATGCATACTTTGGGGTTCCAGTGGCAAATAATGATCTAAATGTGTTATATGGTTCTTCTTTATTTGATGATGAGTTAGCCGATAGGGTTTCGGAATCTCCGTTTGTGGTACACGAAAAAACATACCAAAAAAGTTACTATTTGCCCGACGATATTTATCTAGATACTTTTTTGAAAACGTTTTCGGTTTCAAGGGATGAAAAACGTTTCGGTTTAAAAGAGCTCAAGAAATGCTAGAAAGGATATCGAACGCGCTTTCGGCGTCTTACAAGATCGTTGGGGAATTATACGGTAACCCGGTCGTGCTTATGAATAACCACTTGAAAATAACCATGTATTACTGTATCATGTTACATAACATGATACTAGAAGACAAAAAATTCGCATTGAATTATAGATATGTTTTTGTTGATCCTCAACCGAATATCGTTCGAACTTTGGTTGAACGATGTGAAATACATGAGAGGAAAACAAAAGAAATTCGAGACCGAATAGTGCACAACGAGTTTCGAGCCGATCTTGTGGAGCATTTGAGCCGTAATTAATAAATTGTAATCTTTATTTTTATGTACAGTTTTTGTAATGTTTTTTTAAATCAACGAAGTCTTTATTTTTATTTTTTTTTTAATTAAAAAAATTACTTTGGCATTATATTTTGAGCCTTAACGGTTGCCATAGAAAATATAGTGCAAAAGAAATCTTGTATCAAATGCACTTTATGCTACGAGGTACTTTTGACATCAACTTTAGATCCCAACCGCTTCTAATGCTTTTTAAATTTACACTAATAAAAATTAAATAAATGTTTATACTACAATCAGTTGCAAACAAAAAAATAGACAAAAATATTTAGCATCAAGCATTTGGTCTTAGATAATGCCTTATTTCAAATAAAATACTTTCAACATCATGATGGATTCAAACATCATTATTCTTTACCTACTACTCTCGGCTGTACTAGAAAATAAGATAGCTAGACGTTAGTATTAACATAATCTAGACACGTATCTCGGCTGTCTTTGAGTTTTCGGAGCGTTGTACGTGGAGACCCTCATCAAACGTATCGCTATTTTATATGTGTAGTGATTCGTTCACTACAACCTGGTCAACTAGATGCGGAATATTCCGATCAAAGATGCAATCGACATAAAAGTAATTTACACAAGGTATGTATCCTTAATCGACCCGATTAGTTTTATTGATAAAGAAGCGTTGTGAATCTCATCCCCCCTCACCTCCTTTTATAGAGATGGAGGGAAACCGACTGTTACATAGTCCTACGGGTCGGATTGGGCTGCGACACCACCAACCGACCTTTATTGTACTTAGCTATTTAGGAAACTCGGAACTTCTACCCTAGACACGACATTAGGCTAACTTAGGCTAATAAAGACTATAAACCTAACAATTTCCACCTTAGGCTTATATTAGCCTATCCCAACACTCAGCAACTCCAAGTAGTGTTGTAACTTGCGTCTAGGTATCACCTTTGTCAAGGCATTCGCAGCATTGTGTTCAGCACCCACCTTCAGAATTTCAACCGTCTTTGCATCCAAGACTCTTCCGATAAAGTGATAACGCACATTGATGTGCTTAGTCCTATCATGAAAAATATGATTTCGCGATAAATGAATCGCTCCCTGATTATCACAATTAACTGCAACAGTGTTAAGCTTCACGCCTAACTCTTCCAAGAATCCCCTTAGCCAAATAACTCCTTTCACAACCTCCGTAAGTGTCATATACTCCGCTTTAGTTGTCCACAAAGCCTCATTATGCTGCAACTTAGCTTCCCAGCTCCTCGCACATCCATGTATCAGCAACCCGTACCTTGTGATTGATCTACCCATGACAGTGATCGATCTACCCATGGTGTAGTCAAAATCCACAAAAACCTGTACGTTTGTCTGTAGTCCATGATCAAACCCATCCAACATACCCACATCTACAGGTGCTATGTCAGATCTCATGCAGACCACCTGATACTCATGGCTTCCAACTTCATATATATATGACCACTTACTATTCTTTTTCACATCACAATCCCCTGATAGACTATCCTCCAACGACAGTATGAAGTGTCCCTTCAACAAAGTTTGTACCAACTTTCCGTTGTAAAACCTGGACTGTGACACCCTCAGAGTATTACCACTCTGATTCCTGATGATCTTAATACCAAGTATATTTCCCTTTGCTTTAACCAGCAAACCCTTGGTAACCGAGATCTCAGCCTTGCATCAGCAAGAAAATACCATACAATCTATATAGAGAAATAGATGTATGAACATACCTGGTGTATACTCCCAGTAATAACCGTATCTGTCGTCACTGCTTTTCCTGCAACCGTTGCTGAGCACATGCACATCTAACCGAGTATCCATTTCTTCTTTCAATCCAACCATCCACTTGGAAAAACCCTCACAAGCAATTGTATCATTGAAAGTCAATGACTCATGTGCATAAATCTTCTCCACTGCAGCAACTGCAAAAGCAGACTCATTACTGTCTTCTCTATACTTGAATAGCTCCAGTGCTAAGTGTTGCTCCCTATCACGTGCTAGATGATAGTATATCAAATCTTGAGTTTGTACTTTCTTTGGAACAACTACATGACCAACATTCCCCTGAGGTTCCACCTCAAGTGCTTGATCCTCCCGATATTCCACCTCAAACTCAACTCCTTGCAACACCTGCACTGAACTTGTACATACACCAGAACCAATGAAAGTTTTCTTGTATTGCCCACTTTCATTGAAACCCATATTCCTGTAAAGCACTCCCTTTGAAGTGTCATCTAACCTCCAAAGTTGATAAACATTCATACCTTTACGGTATCCCAGGAATATGCACTTGACCTTAACCGGTTCAAGCATCCCTTGCTCAATACTAGCAAGCGAATCAAAAGAACCCAACATATCTATAGTCTTCTTGAATCAGTCGCTGCTGATGGTGACCTATTATCTAGATATGTAGACATGGTTGTATCCTCTGTCCAAAAAACCTTGGACAGACCAGACTGAATCAGAAAACAACGTACCTTATCCAAGAGTGTCACGTTCGTCACGTTTGTCTTCTCAACCAACCCATTCTGCTGCTGTAACCCTGCAACATCTAAATGTTTGGCGACCCCACTCTTCATACATTGTTGTGTAGACTTCTGA
This sequence comes from Glebionis coronaria, assembly GCA_025667525.1. Lineage (NCBI taxonomy): Eukaryota > Viridiplantae > Streptophyta > Magnoliopsida > Asterales > Asteraceae > Glebionis > Glebionis coronaria. Next base: position 435,069 of record JANFOE010000079.1, on the reverse strand, counting down.
TTACAAGAATCAAGAACATCACCTGTCTTGATCTTCCACCCAGTCTGAAATTTTCCTAACTGCTTCCTACCCTTCATTGTCTTCCCGGTCATAGCCTGACCGTTTAGGGTATACACGCAATTAGCCCTTCTGGTTCCTGATATTACCACCAGTGAACCCTTTATAACCTTGATCTTGCTCGACTGCATCTTCACGGTAAAACCCTTTTTTTCAAGAGTACCCAGCGATATCAAGTTTTGTCTTAATTCCGGAGCATACCTGACGTTGTCCAACAAGAAACTTGACCCATCCCTCATTCGTACTCGAACCTTTCCTGTCCCCCGTACACGGCATTCCCTGCCATCACCTAGCAGTACATTACCACCGTCATACTCATTAAAATCAACCAAGTAATCTCTCCTGTATGTCATATGGTATGCGACTCCTGAATCCATGATCCAGTCCAAAAGTTCATCAACACTCATAGCCATCATAACATCAACATTGTCATACCTATCAGCTCCAGAACCGGATACCTGATCTTCATTCTTGACAAAACCTTGAGATTTCGTGTGATTATACCTGGGACAATCCCTCTTCAAATGATCCTCAGACTGACATATATAACACCTGAGTCTGCCGCTCCTTCCTTGTGACCTTGACCACGAACTATTTGCACCCTGCTCCATATCTCTCTGGCCGGATCTCTCCCTCACATACAACCCTTCACCACTATCACCCTTTGCTTCCGTCATCTTCTGAAGTTCCCTAGAATTAAGTGTCACGAGCACGTCTTCTAGCTTCAAAATATCCTGACCATATAGCAAAGTCTCCACGAGATTATCGTAAGATGATGGTAAAGATGTGAGTAATAACAATGCCTTATCCTCATCCGATATAGCAGTATCTATAGCCGCTAAGTCACCTACGAGCTTGTGAAACTCATCAATATGTTCAGACTGACTCCTATCTTGATGCATTTGAAAAGTATATAACTTTTTCTTCAAGTACAAACGATTAGCTAAAGACTTTGTCATGTATAAAGTCTCTTAACTTTTTCCAAATCCCCGCTGCAGTCGTCTCCTTGGTGATCTCCCGTAGGACCCGATCATCCAAACACAAGATCAATGCACTGTAAGCCTTTTTCTGAATGACGTTATCGTAAGCCACTATTGTGGTGGCGGGTAATTCTTCCAATGCTGCATCTGATTCCAGATTTTCCAGCAAAGCCTTCATCCTTACCTGCCATAACCCAAAGTCATTCTTCCCATCGAACTTCTCGATGTCAAATTTGCTCAGCGTCATCTTATTGTAACCCTTTGCTAACCGCTTAACCTTTTGTGAATTTACCTACACAAAAACACGATCTAGCAAAGTATCCCGTGTGTAAAACACCCTTGCTTTATCGATATAACCCTAAGATAAAAATCTTAGTAATTGATCAAACCAAGTAACCCTTCAAAAGAAAAAACCCTTTCTTACTCAAATATCGACTAAACCTTGGAAATTAACCTATCCAATAAATCGACAATCCTTGAATCAAGAAAGTACCCGACGCCTTTTGAAGTAACCCTTGTCGTACTTTTAATTTTGCAAACCGATCTCTAATAACCTAAGAAATCTTGCAACCTCGACAAGTCTTGAACGCTTCTTTATCCCCTTTGTTAGTTTGCTAAACCTTGTGATAAACCCTCACAATCACAAAATAACAAAGTCCCTTCGATATTTCGCTAAACCTTGTGATATATTAACCCTCACAATCACGAACTACGAAGTCCTCTTGTGTAATAACCCTTCAAAGAAATACTTATTTTTGTTTTAAAAACAAAAATAATCAAATATTATATCTTTAGCCCATAAAATCAGTCTTGGCCCAAACAATATTTTGAATCCAAAAGTGATTAAAAAAAAAAACCTAATATAATTTTTGGCTAATAACCTTAGGCCCAAAAGTTATATGAGATATAATATTATCTTTGAAGTTACTGTTGTTTGACTTTTGCTAAACAAAACAAACCAACAGCCGTCTTCTTCCTTCTTTATAACAATGGCGGCAGAAACAACCACCTACGCTAAACCTTCGATCTTTCAACAATCGAACTTAGAAGAAGAAAACCCCTCTTTTGTCGATCCTACCTGCTGCCTCTTCGATGATGCTCTCGAAACCCTAGCAACAAGCAACCCACTTCGATCGATCCTAGATAACCAGCGAGACTCCGAACCCGAGCTCTGATACCACTTGTAGTGATTCGTTCACTACAACCTGGTCAACTAGATGCGGAATATTCCGATCAAAGATGCAATCGACAGAAAAGTAATTTACACAAGGTATGTATCCCTAATCGACCCGATTAGTTTTATTGATAAAGAAGCGTTGTGAATCTCATCCCCTCTCACCTCCTTTTATAGAGATGAGAGGGAACCGACTGTTACGTAGTCCTACGGGTCGGATTGGGCTGCGACACCACCAACCGACCTTTATTGTACTTAGCTATTTAGGAAACTCGGAACTTCTACCCTAGACACGACATTAGGCTAACTTAGGCTAATAAAGACTATAAACCTAACAATATGATACAATGCAAACTACTGAACTAGTAATATAAAATACGTCATCTTTCATAATTCCTTCTGCAAATTCTTCGATCTAAGTATTCTTAGTTAGTTTTAACAAGTATAATGGCCAGTATGATGATCTACCAAGGTGTAATACATTAGGCAATTTGAGAATAAACATGTCTAACAGGTGATTAATTTAGTTGGCAAAACGTACTTAGTTATACGAAAAACCTCCTCCTTATCATATGTTTTTTTTTGAACAATCCTCCTTATCATATGTAATTACGTATGTATGTAGTTACACATTTGCACAAAAGTTGATGGCTTTGGTGGTCGCCGACTTCGTTCGCCCATAAAAACGATACTGCACATATATCTAATAAGTTTACAATTGTGTAGATAAATTGATGAGATGCGCGAGTTAATATCATATGTTTATTGCATGTATAAGGTGTATCTATAACTCTGTAATTCTTCATTCATAAGCGAAGATGAAACAACCATGACGCAAAATGATCGAGTATCTTTGGAATATGTTAAAAGACAGAGCAAATAACATGAATATCAAGATTATCACACAACCAACCTCCTCTTTGTGATATTTATTTTAAAGATTCAAAGTATAAAACATAATAAACAAAGATTAGTCCTCAATTGAGTGTTAATCAAAAAAATACAAAAGAAAAGTGAGATCGTCCCAACTAGGTTGATCCGATCTCCCTCACATACATAGATCACTCAATCACACACGTTTACAAGATGAAAATCAAACTCCCAGGTCAAGTACAACTTGAAGAGAGAGAGAGAGAGAGAGAGGAGAGAGCAGCTGCGCACACAACTGTGTGTGTGTGTGTTTTGTGATGAGAGAAACCCTAGTCAAAGACTAGGGTAGTATAACTCGTCAAACAAAGCTGGGCCTCAACGGTTCCAAAGCCCACCAAAGGAAAGACCAAGCCCACCAGGGTAAGTAACAAGCCTAAACTGATAAACCTAAAATAGACCAAACATAACACAAAGCAAAAATAACATATGGAAGATTGTAAAATTAACACCGTTCCTCAATCTAACATATGAGAGAGCACAGATTCATCCACCAAACATGTTCACCAGCCTCAGCTGTTTGCATAATTTCAAGTGTTGGTTTATACCATGAGCCTTAGTAAAAATGTCAGCAGTTTGGTCAAGTGAGGCAACCTTGATTGTGTTAATCACACCATTTTGAACCTTTTCCCTTACAAAATGAACATCAACCTCAAAGTGCTTGGTTCTCTCATGAAAAACAGGGTTCGCAGCAATCTGCATAGCAGAGCTTCTATCACTATAAAGGTTCATAGGAAATAGGTTTTTCACTCTTAGATCACCAAGCAAGTTAGTGATCCAGATAACTTCACAGGTAGCACTTGCCATGCATCTATACTCAGCCTCAACTGAAGATCTGGACACTGTGGGTTGCTTCTTGCTCTTCCAAGAGACAAGAGACCTCCCTAGAAAGACACAGTATCCAGATACAAACTTTCTGGTTCTAAGACATTTGGCCCAATCAGCATCAGTGATGTAAAACCTCTGATTTTATCTCATTGACTTTGTCAACTGTTGTACTTACTATTTTTGGAATCTATAAAATTCCACTTTTATATGACTTATTAATAATCATATACTATTGCCATACTATCATTTCATATTTATTTGTACATTTATATGAACATCTAGTCTTTATTGAATACGTTGGCAATTGACTGGCCACACCTTTGGTCCTTATGGACTACTTTGGTAATTGACTGGCCACACCTTTAGTCCTTATGGACTAGTTTGGCAATTGACTGGCCACTTGATTGAAACAAGGACTCATCACCTCAGTACACACTTTTGATACACTGTATCATTATTTACTTAATTTATTAAGTACTTGGATTTATATTTATATGTATATATTTACATATATTTCATACTATGAATAAACACCTATCACTTTAAAATAATGTATATTATTTCACACTGTCACTTATTTACTTTATTCAAGTAAAATACTTATAATGATATACTCATTATATACTTTCACCAAGTTACCTAAAAGTTTAACAAAAATACCTAGAAACTTAACTAATATATACACTATAATACATGGACTATTATTATCTCCAAATACTTGATACAAGTTAACATAATTCTCCAAAAATGTATATTGTGCCGTGTGTATGCATGCATGCACTAACCTTAATCATTAAACCTACAAGTTACCATCCACTAATACACTATACCATACTATACCTTACAACTTTTCTTACACACTTTACTTTCTCCATACTTCACCATACTCTCTTACACATCACCATACATTATACTATACCATGTCAAATCCTTGTCCCCCATTGACTTTGTATCATACGGCTACACTACCACAAACGGGAGGGTTGTGTTTCTAGTTTGAGCATGTGTGGAAATATCTTGTATGATATCTAAACCATATCTTGCATATCTCTCCCAAGATACTAAGTACAAGTACTAGGATACACCAAGATACCCTTGTTTCTTCCTTATATCCGAAATCCACACACACAACATAGAACATTTGAAATCAATCTCACTTCACTCTCTCTCAAGAACTCACGACTAGAATATTACTCCATAACCAAGATCCTTCAAGTTCATTTACTACTCCTAAATCTATGTCTCATGCAACTTGAATGCTAATCATTATCACTTCTACAACAACCTTGATCTTCAAGACAACAAGGAAGCCCTAAAAACCCTAATGAAGGCCACAGCTAGTTTTGATCCCAAGTGTTCACCATTGTTGAAACCAAGCTCAAGTTACCACTCATTCACTTATTCATTCCTAGATCTATCTAAACAAGTAAGAAACATGAAACTTATCTTTTCTATATATTCATTTTCATACACATGAACTTATATATACTTATCACTAGTAAAAACTTAACCTTGAAACAAATCTAAGAAACCCTAGAGTATATAGGGTCACGACTAAAATGGGTTTATTATTTAGTGTGATGTTAAATCTTGCTAACCATAATGAATATAACCTTATGAACATGCTTAACTAGAAAACCATGAAAAACCTAAGCATGCTTAAATATTAGACGTGGGGTTTATCCTCATGGTTTAATGATATTGTTAACTTTGTAATGTTTAGACATAGAATCACCAGATCTAAAGTTACTAACTAAAAATATAACTAGTTGCCTTAGATTATTAAGCTCACTAATTGCCTTATAGAAATTAAGCTATTAAGCCCACTAGAATAAGCTTACCTTAAATAAACTTTATTTTAATAAATAATGTTACTATAAACTTTTGGTGTTAAAATTATGATTTTATAAAGTTTTGGATTAATATAGTAAATCTATGAAGTTTCGGATTAAATATGTTAAACATAAAGTTTTCGGGTTGATTTTGTAATTATTATAAGTTAGGGACTTAAATGGACACATTTAGAAATTCATTTTAACAAAAGATAAAACTAAAGGACCTATATTGTAATTAGCCGAGAGTCTAGGGTGGTATTTTAATACCATTCGAGACTTGAAAATAGTTGGAGGACTCAATGGTAATTATTAATAAGTTAGGAGTAATTGTGCAACTTAGTTAGAAACCTAGGGTCCCCTTTTTCCACTTACCGAAAGTAATAGGAACCCTAAGGGCCCTTTTTGCCAAACTAGTAAATTATAACAAACCCTAAACAAACCCTAGGGGCTGTTTTGGCATAAGCCGAAACTTAATTGAAGACCTAGGAGGCGTTTATGAAACTTAGGCTAACCTAAAAATAAGCCGAATACTAGAAGGACCGAAAGTGACAACATGTGAAACTTTTATAAACCCTAGTTACACGTGTAACTAGGGAGGGACTTGTTTTGCCATTATTTGAAAGTTAAACAAACCCTAGGAATATTATATTAATATTGTCGCGGGTATTATATCTAATCGAGGTATAAAACGTAATTTTTCTTAAACTTAACTTAAACCCTAATTATATATATAAGTTTAATATTAAAAAGGTAAAACTTAAATAATTATAAAAGTCCAACACTCGTTATATTTTCCGAAACTTATAATATAATAATTATACAAATATCGGGAACACTAAATTAAATTAAAATATTATACATTTTTACAAAAGTTATTTATATATATTATATAAATTAAAAATGATTAACTTATAAAAATAAATATATTAATTATATTTATTTCCTTTCACTTTATATATATATAAAACTTCCTTTTATAAATATTTAAATTACTTTATAAACGATACAAGTACGAGAATATTAATTAAACAGATTAATTAATTAAACGATATTATCTATTTTACACTTAAAATAAACACTTGTACAACGATGAGCTAAATTATAGATATCGTAATAAAATGCTTACAACCAGTATAAGCATGCACAGACTTGTTCTGAAACTTTTATGCATTCTGTTATGCATTTACTGAGACCTTATAATTATTTAGGTCATTGACTGTATCGTGAGCATCATATCAGATTATCTTGTGACTTATTGATGTACTTTTGAGGTGAGTTCATGGCCCCACTTTTGTATATCGACAAACTTTTAAATCCTTTTATGGGGAAGAAAACATGCAACATATTTTATTTGATGGATATAAACTGAACTACGAAACCTTGATTACATTTGCCTATTGTAGATGAACCCGCATGACCCGTGCATCTGAAACTGTTAGAATTATTGAATTGCCTGAGTGTTATAAATAGATCTATTTGGGACTGACCATCCCCATCTGGGTGAGTAGCGCTCACTGTGCCTAGGCTAGGACAACAGATGTTTCACATGTCAGAACTTATTATTATTGGGTGCATTTAATACGAAGGGTCCTCATTTTTTGAGGACTTAACTGTCAAGTCTCAGTTTCGGGCAATATGGGAATGTAATTACTTATAAGTGTTGATGCTTTGTGCATTACTACTTCAGTGAATGTTTATTGTCCAAACTCATTCTTATTAAACCTATGAATTCACCAACTTTATGTTGACCCTCTAAGCATGTTTTCTCAGGAAACTAAAGCAGGTATTGGTGTGCATGGAATCAAGCATCATGATAGGCTGCATTTATAGAGCTCATCTGGGGTTTTATAAATTAGGAAATGATTCCAAACGCTGAATAATGTTTAAGACAATTTTAATAACATTTGTACTTTTATTCATGTAATATATGTAATGATAATCTTTTATCTATTGCTCTACATACTATCTGTTGTTGATCCACCTACGTGACACCCGAATATTATTTCCGCTGCATTTGACTCAATTTGGAGGTATCACAAAATGGTATCAGAGCGATAGTTATAGAGAACCAGAACAAAATTTAAATAAATACAAAAATAAATTTTTTATATAAACTGGACTATAACTACTTTAAAAATCTTTTCGGATTTTCGGGACTAGATTAGTTAAGCATAAAGAGTGTAGAGCATACATTTTTATGTGGCTATCTGTGCATTGATTATTAACATCCTGTTGATTAATCTCATAAGTATTAACGTAACCTTTAACATCGTCATGTTAAATGGCACTATTATATAATTTATTCATTATTCCTAAAAACTTTTAACTTGAGTAAGGTTATACTTACGTCAATTAAAACGATATTATTTTCAGATCTACTATGACATCACCCGTTGATACTCCTGCTGCTGTATCACCGACATCCGTCTTGCATGGATGGATATCTGCCAGTGAGACAGACAACAGTCACACTTCTGGTGACACCGCTCTCGTTGCTGCACTCATCTCTACTCCACCTGTTTCACCTATATCCCCCGCTAGGGAAGAGGTTCAGCCGACTGCTGCTCTACCACACTTACCACCAACTTCCTCACTCTTGGGCTACGCACCCGAGTCTCTGCCGCCTCGTAAGAGGAGGTACGAGGCCCCTGTCGACTCTACTTTTGAGGTCGGCGAGGGTTCAAGTGCGAGGCGCGTGGATCCTATCCAGGCCTAGATTACTGCATTGGTCGCACGCCAGGCACATGTTGTAACAGAGATTCATACTCTGCTAGCTGATGGACAGCTTGGATGCTCGCGTCAGGACCTTCTATGCTGGACTGTTAGTGCTGAGGCCCACGCTGCTCGAGGAGCGTGGTTTACGACTTACCATTCTCTTCAGTGGTTGCTGTAGGAGAATGAGTTCCTTCGTGATCAGATCTACACACTGCAGAGTCCGCAGACTGAGACTCACGTCGCTCTCATGTCCATGGAGCAGACGCTTGCCATCTTCTTCGATCTCCAGGACGTCCGTCACAAGGGATTGACGGCAAAGACTACTCATCTTCGGGGAGTTCAGCAGACCTTCAGAGACCAGTTCTTGGAGGCACTTCGACTCCTTAAGGAGACCCGAGCCGCCATGACCTTGATGCATGATCCATGCAGGCACCAGCCGTCTCATCACCACCAGCAGCACTAGCCATCTCAGAGGAGTCTGTCAGATACGATTAGACTAGGTGTGTTAGATTCTTTTTGTACATCATGATAAGCTTTTGGGTTACATCCCAGCTATCATGATATAGGACCTCATGTAGTTGTACTTCCTTTTTATCAGTTGTATCATTGTACTGTACTATTTAGATTAGGGATTCGTAGACGATGTACTTTATATTATGTGTACCACCATCCCAGACAGGCGGTCTGTGCTCTGTCTTGGATTGGTTGTGCAATTTGTATTGTATTCCTATTCTGGAAATATGGCATGTACTCACTATCTTTTGTTATATCTTGTACTGTATTATATTATGAACTTTTAAACATGTTATCCAATTTGTTGTGAAGTCTATGCATGAATTTCTTTTCATGTATTTATATAAAACCGTGCTAACACCTTAAACTAATGATTTCATTTTTTTGTATAATTATAGACAAATGGTAATCACTAGAACGAACCCCAACAATGCCGACACTACCCAAAACGTCACTGCTGCCCAACTAAGGGAAATGATTGATCAAGGCATCGCAACTGCGATGGCCGCTAGTAGAAACGTGGACGATAGTCAAAACTCTAACAACTGACGGAATAATCAGACCACTAGGGGTTGCTCTTACCCTGACTTCCTAAAGTAAAAGCCTTCGTACTACAAAGGCAAAGAAGGTGTTGTGGAACTAATGCAATGGTTTGAAAGGTTGGAGACTGTGTTCCGCATCAGTGATTGTGCGGACGAGAACAAAGTCAAGTTTGCACCTGCACGTTGCTTGAAAGTGCTCTTACTTGGTGGAACTCCGTAGTTGCCACTCTTGGACACGATACTGCTTACGATCTCATCTAGACTGATCTGAAAGTAAGGATTACCGAGAAGTACTGTCCAAGGGGCGAGATGAAGAAGCTTGAGATCGAGTTATGGTATCTACGATGCAAGAACAATGACATCATTACATACAACCAAAGATTACAAGAGGTGACTCTAATGTGCACCAGGATGTTTGTTGAGGAGGATGAAAAGATTGAAAAGTATGTTAGTGGACTCCCAGACGCCATTCATGACAGCGTACTCGCATCTCGACCCACTACTGTTGAGAGTGCCATTGAGTTCGCTACTGAGTTGATCAACAAAAGGGTTCGTACCATGTCTGAGAGGATCACTGAAAATAAGCGGAAAGCTGATGAAAATTTCCGTAGTCAGCACCAGCAGCCTCCAAAAAGGCCAAATGCTGGACAGGTCTACAGTGCTACCACTGTAGGAACTAGGTCATATGTGGGTGCAAAACCCTTGTGCTCAAGATGCAACTATCATCATACTGTTGATAGCCCATGCCAAACCTGCCACAGGTGTGGACAAGTTGGTCATTTTGCTAAGACTTGTCGAGTCAATTCTGTCACTCAGGTCCGACCCAACCAGAACACCAGAAACTACAACAACAGGGGAGGATACAATGCTCGTGAGAACGAGAACGGACAACAGGGAAACTGCACTACTGCCGGAGGGAATGGCAATGGACCTAAGAAAGGAGTTGTGTGCTATTAGTGTGGAGCACCGGGACATGTGAGACCAGGTTGTCCCAAGTTGGCCAACCAGAACAAGAACAGTGGAGGAGCTTCGTCAAGAGTGTACATGGTCGGCAATGCAAAAGCCAACCCTGATTCTAATGTCGTTACTGGTACGTTCCTACTAAACAATCGTTATGCATCTGTTTTGTTTGATACTGGAGCAGACCGAAGTTTTATATCCACTGAATTTAGCAAAGTACTAGAAGTCGTTCCTACCATTTTAGATCACCGCTACTCCGTAGAATTAGCTGACGGTAAAACTGTAGATGCTGACACTATCATTAGAGGTTGTACCTTAAATCTTTCTAAACATCCATTCAATATTGACCTTATTCCCGTAAACCTTGGTAGTTTTGATGTTATTATTGGTATGGACTGGTTAGCGAGATATCTTGTGATGAAAAACTAGTCTGTATTCCGTGGGGAAATGAAACTTTAATCATTCGAGGAGACGGTAACACCGACTTTACTGACACTAGACTTAGTGTTATCTCTTGTACAAAAGCCCAGAAATATTTGTTGAGAGGATGTCCTATCTTCTTGGCCCATATTTCTCAAACAGATGAGGAGGACAAACCCGAGAAGAAGCAAATCAAGGACCTACCTATCGTCCGAGATTTTCCCGATGTCTTTCCTGATGAGTTGCCAGGCTTACCACCAACCCAACAAGTGGAATTTCAAATCGATTTGATTTCCGGAGCTGCACCTGTAGCTAAAGCTCCATACCGGTTGGCACCATGAAATGAAAGAGCTAGCTGAACAACTTTAGGAACTATCTGACACAGGATTTATTCGACCTAGTTCCTCGCCATGGGGAGCTCCTGTGTTATTTGTCAAGAAGAAAGATGGTTCTTTCCGAATGTGCATCGATTATAGAGAACTGAATAAGTTAACTATGAAGAATCGTTATCCGCTTCCTCGCATTGATGACCTATTTGACCAACTGCAAGGGTCAAGTGTGTATTCCAAGATTGACTTGAGATCTGGATACCATCAACTAAGGGTCAGGGAGGAAGATATTCCAAAAACAGCTTTTAGAACCCGTTACGGTCATTGAATTCCAGGTTATGCCTTTTGGGTTGACCAATGCACCAGCTATTTTCATGGACCTTATGAACCGTGTGTGTAGACCCTACCTGGATAAATTCGTAATAGTCTTCATTGACGATATACTCATTTATTCCAAGAACGAACAAGAACACGAGGAACACCTTGAACAAGTACTAAAGGTACTCAAGGAGGAACAACTCTATGATAAATTCTCCAAATGTGAATTCTAGATTCCCAGAGTACAATTCCTCGGTCATATCATCGATTCTAACGGTATTCACGTAGATCCAACAAAGGTCGAATTTGTCAAAGATTGGGTATCACCTTAATCGCCGACAGAGATCCGCCAATTTCTAGGCCTTACCGGGTATTACCATAGACTTATCGAAGATTTCTCCAAAATAGCCAAGCCAATGACCAAACACACACAGAAAGGAATAAAGTTCGATTGGGGAGAGAAGGAAGAATCAGCTTTTCAGCTGATCAAGCAGAAGTTATGTAGTGCACCTATACTAGCCTTGCCTGAAGGCAAGGATGATTTCATAGTATACTGTGATGCTTCACATAAAGGTCTAGGTGCAGTACTGATGCAAAGAATGAAGGTGATCGCCTACGCTTCAAGACAACTAAAGACGCATGAGAAGAACTACACCACTCACGATCTAGAACTTGGATCCGTAGTATTTGCTCTCAAGATCTGGAGGCATTACCTATACGGAACGAAGTGCACAGTGCATACTGACCATAAAAGTTTGCAACACATATTGGATCAGAAGGAGCTGAACATGAGACAACACCGTTGGATTGAGCTGTTGAGTGACTACGACTGCGAGATCAAATACCACCCCGGTAAAGAAAATGTGTTTGCTGATGCTTTAAGTCGTAAGGAAACTGACCCTCCTATGAGAGTTCGGGCATTAGTTATGACTATCAGTTTGGATCTACCCAAACAGATTTTGGAAGCTCAGACCCAAGCTCAATTACCTAAAAACCTCGTGAAGGAAGACGTTGGGGGAATGTTCAGAACCGACCTTACTAAGGAGAAGCTAGAACCAAGAGTAGATGGAACTTTATGCCTTCACGGACGAAGTTGGTTACCTTGCTATGGAGATTTGAGGAACGTGACCACGTACAAATCTCATAAGTCTAAATATTTTATACATCCGATATAAAGAAATTATACTGGTGGCCGAATATGAAAGCTGACATCGCCACCTACGTGCAGAAGTGTTTGACATGTTCACGTGTCAAAACAGAACACCAGAGACCATCGTGTTTACTTGTACAGCCCGAGATACCGAAATTGAAGTGGGAAAACATCACCATGGACTTTGTCACCAAACTCCCAAAGTCATCTCACGGTTACGATACTATCTGGGTAATCGTCGACCGACTCACCAAGTCCGCTCATTTCCTGCCAATTCGGGAGAATGATTCCCTGGCAAAACTTGCAAAGACACACCTGAAGGAGATAGTGACCAAACATGGAATACCAGTTTTGATAATCTGTGATCGAGACGGTAGGTTCACATCAAACTTTTGGAAGGCTTTCCAATGAGCCTTAGGTACCAATTTGGACATGAGCACCGCTTACCATCCGCAGACTGACGGTCAAAGTGAACGAACCATCCAGAATCTAGAAGACATGCTACGAGCATGTGTGATTGACTTTGGAAATGGATGGGTTAACCACATTCCTTTAGTGGAATTCTCCTACAACAACAGTTATCATGCCAGTATTAAGGCTGTCCCTTTTGAAGCACCATACGGTCGAAAGTGTCGTTCACCTGTGTGCTGGGCAGAAGTAGGTTAATTTCAGCTCACCGGACCAGAATTAATCCAGGAGACTACAGACAAGATCGTCCTCATTAAGCAAAGAATCCAATCTGCTCGCGATCGACAAAAGAGCTACGCGGACCTGAAATGCAAACCTATGCAATTTGAAGTAGGTGACCGTGTCATGCTCAAAGTATCATCGTGGAAGGGTGTTGTACGCTTTGGCAAACGTGGGGAACTGAATCCACGTTATGTCGGCCCTTTGAAAGTAATAGCCAGGATCGGGGAAGTAGCTTATCGTTTAGAGTTACCCCAGCAACTGAGTCGGGTACACTATACTTTTCACGTGTCTAACCTGAAGAAGTGCTATGCTGAAGAACCATTGGCTATGCCATTGGAAGGAGTTCAGTTTGACGACAAACTCCAGTTCATAGAAGAACTAGTAGAAATCATGGAGAGGATGGTTAAGAAATTGAAACGCAGTCGCATCCCGTTGATCAAAGTACGTTGGAACTCGAGGAGAGGTCCTGAGTTCACTTGGTAACGAGAAGACTCGTTCAAAACCAAGTACCCACACTTGTTCACCTGACCGGTGACTTCATCTTAAGCTTTGAGGACAAAGCTAAAATAACGAAATGGTGCTGTATAACCTCTGATTTTATCTCATTGACTTTGTCAACTGTTGTACTTACTATTTTTGGAATCTATAAAATTCCACTTTTATATGACTTATTAATAATCATATACTGTTGTCATACTATCATTCATATTTATTTGTACATTTATATGAACCTCTAGTCTTTATTGACTACGTTGGCAATTGACTGGCCACACCTTTGGTCCTTATGGACTACTTTGGCAATTGACTGGCCACACCTTTAGTCCTTATGGACTACTTTGGCAATTGACTGGCCACCTGATTGAAACAAGGACTCATCACCTCAGTACGCACTTTTGATACACTGTATCATTATTTACTTAATTTATTAAGTACTTGGATTTATATTTATATGTATATATTTACATATATTTCATACTATGAATAAACACCTATCACTTTAAAACAATGTATATTATTTCACATTGTCACTTATTTACTTTATTCAAGTAAAATAATTATAACGATATACTCATTATATACTTTCACCAAGTTACCTAAACGTTTTACAAAAATACCTAGAAACTTAACTAATGTATACACTATAATACATGGACTATTATTATCTCCAAATACTTGATACAAGTTAACACAATTCTCCAAAAATGTATATTGTGCCGTGTATATGCATGCATGCACTAATCTTAATCATTAAACCTACAAGTTACCATCGACTAATACACTATACCATACTATACCTTACAACTTTTCTTACACACTTTACTTTCTCCATACTTCACCATACTCTCTTACACATCACCATACATTATACTATACCATGTCAAATCCTTGTCTCCCATTGACTTTGTATCATACGGCTACACTACCACAAATGGGACGGAAATGTGTTTCTAGTTTGAGCATGTGTGGAAATAGCTTGTATGATATCTAAACCATATCTTGCATATCTCTCCCAAGATACTAAGTACAAGTACTAGGATACACCAAGATACCCTTGTTTCTTCCTTATATCTGAAATCCATACACACAACATAGAACATTTGAAATCAATCTCACTTCACTCTCTCTCAAGAACTCACGGCTAGAATATTACTCCATAACCAAGATCCTTCAAGTTCATTTACTACTCCTAAATCTATGTCTCATGAAACTTGAATGCTAATCATTGTCACTTCTACAACAACCTTGATCTTCAAGACAACAAGGAAGCCCTAAAAACTAGGGCTGTAAACGAACCGAACGCACGCGAAAGAAGGTATGTTCATGTTCGTTTATTTAATTTTAGCCGAACAAATGAACGAACGCGAACGCTTAATCGGACAAAAATTATTGTTCATGTTCGTTTATTTAAATTTGAACTTGTTCATGTTCGTTTATGTTCGTTCATATAACTTAATCGAACGTAATCGAACGAACATAACCGAACATAAATGAATGGAAACGGTGATATATAAAAGTAAACGGGCTAAATGATCGTGTAATTAAAGTTGAACCACATCATCATCTTATATACTTGTATAATAATTATATAATAATCATATCCCAAAATATTGTTTGTTTTTCATCTCAGTAGGCATGTCTTTAAATTTCTAGCTCTAATGTATAATTTAAGAGAAATTATAAATACTTTGTAACCATGTACTATATTAGTAATATATTATTTTTAGACATTTAAAAATATTTGTTATGTATTTTATTATTTATTTAACATTTGGGATATTTATCGAACGTAAACGAACAAATATACGAACATAAACGGACGAACATAATCGAACGTTCACGAACGTAAATGAACGAACGAAGCCTTTGTTCACGTTCGTTTATTTAACTAAACGAACCAAAAATTTTGTTCGTGTTCGTTCATTTATTAAATAAACGAACATAAACGAATTTTTTGGCGAACGATCGACGAACGGCACGCTGAACGTTCAGTTCATTTGGGGCCCTACTAAAAACCCTAGTGAAGGCCACGACTAGTTTTGATCCCAAGTGTTCACCATTGTTGAAACCAAGCTCAAGTCACCACTCATTCACTTATTCATTCCTAGATCTATCTAAACAAGTAAGAAACATGAAACTTATCTTTTCTATATAATCATTTTCATACACATGAACTTATATATACTTATCACTAGTAAAAACTTAACCTTGAAACAAATCTAAGAAACCATAGACTATATAGGGTCACGGCTAAAATGGGTTTATTATTTAGTGTGATGTAAAATCTTGCTAACCATAATGAATATAACCTTATGAACATGCTTAACTAGAAAAACCATGAAAAACCTAAGCATGCATAAATATTAGACGTGGGGTTTATCCTCATGGTTTAATGATATGGTTAACTTTGTAATGTTTAGACAAACGTAGTATCACTAGATCTAAAGTTATTAACTAAAAATATAACAAGTTGCCTTAGATTATTAAGCTCACTAATTGCCTTATAGAAATTAAGCTATTAAGCCCACTAGAATAAGCTTATCTAAAATAAACTTTATTTTAATAAAGAATGTTATTATAAACTTTTGGTGTTAAAATTATGAGTTTATAAAGTTTTAGATTAGAATAGTAAATCTTTGAAGTTTCAGATTAAATATATTAAACATAAAGTTTTCGGGTTGATTTTGTAATTATTATAAGTTAGGGACTTAAATGGACACATTTAGAAATTTATTTTAACAAAAGATAAAACTAAAGGACCTATATTGTAATTAGCCGAGAGTCTAGGGTGGTATTTTAATACCATTCGAGACTTGAAAATAGTTGGAGGAATCAATGGTAATTATTAATAAGTTAGGAGTAATTGTGCAACTTAGTTAGAAACCTAGGGTCTCCTTTTGCCACTTACCGAAAGTAATAGGAACCCTAGGGGCCCTTTTTGCCAAACTAGTAAAGTATAACAAACCCTAAACAAACCCTAGGGGGCTGTATTAGCATAAGCTGAAACTTAATTGAAGCCCTAGGGGGCGTTTATGAAACTTAGGTTAACCTAAAAATAAGGCGAATACTAGGAATATTATATTAATATTGCCGTGTAATTAGGGAGGGACTTATTTTGCCATTATTTTAAAGTTAAACGAACCCTAGGAATATTATATTAATATTTCCGCGGGTATTATATCTAATCGAGGTCTAAAACGTAATTTTTCCAAAACTTAACTTAAACCCTAATTATATATATAACTTTAATATTAAAAAGGTAAAACTTAAATAATTATAAAAGTCCAACACTCGTTATATTTCCCAAACTTATAATATAATAATTATACAAATATCGGGAACACTGAATTAAATTAAAATATTATACATTTTTACAAACGTTATTTATATACATTATATAAATTAAAAATGATTAACTTATAAAAATAAATATATTAATTATATTTATTTCGTTTCACTTTAAATATATATAAAACTTCCTTTTATAAATATTTAAATTACTTTATAAACGTTAGAAGTACGAGAATATTAATTAAACAGATTAATTAATTAAACGATATTATCTATTTTACACTTAAAATAAATACTTCTACAACTTGTACAACGATGAGCTAAATTACAGATATCGTAATAAAATGCTTAAAACCAGTATAAGCATGCACAGACTTGTTCTGAAACTTTTATGCATTCTGTTATGCATTTACTGAGACGTTATAATTATTTAGGTCATTGACTGTATCGTGAGCATCATATCAGATTATCTTGTGACTTATTGCTGTACTTCTGAGGTGAGTTCATGGCCCCACTTTTGTATATCGACAAACTTTTAAATCCTTTTAGGGGAAAAAAACATGCAACATATTTTATTTGATAGACATAAACTGAACTACAAAACCTTGATTGCATTTGCCTATTTTAGATGAACCCGCATGACTCGTGCATCTGAAACTGTTAGAATTATTGAAATGCCTGAATGTTATAAATAGATCTATTTGAGACTGACCATCCCCATGTGGGTGAGTAGCGCCCACTGTGCCTAGGCCAGGACAACAAATGTCTCACATGTCAGAACTTATTATTATTGGGTGCATTTAATGCGAAGGGTCCTCATTTGTTGAGGACTTAACTATCAAGTCTCAGTTTCGGGCAATATGGGAATGTAATTACTTTTAAGTGTTGATGCTTTGTGCATTACTACTTTAGTGAATGTTTATTGTCCAAATTCATTTTTATTAAACCTGTGAATTCACCTAATTTTATGTTGACCCTCTAAACATGTTTTCTCAGGAAACTGAAGTAGGTATTGGTGTGCATGGAATCAAGCATGATGATAGGCTGCATTTATAGAGCTCATCTGGGGTTTTATAAACTGGGGAATGATTCCAAACGCCGAATAATGTTTAAGACATATTTAATAACATTTGCACTTTTATTCATGTAATAAATGTAATGATAATCTTTTATTCGTTGCTCTACATACTATCTGCTGTTGATCCACCTACGTGACACCCAAATATTATTTCCGCTGCATTTGACTCAATTTGGGGGATGTCACAAGTGAAACAAGACACCCTTAAAGAGGTATCTTTATAGAACTGTATACCAATCCCAGGAGAATTTTTGAGGTATCTAATAACCCTCAAAGTAATTTTAAGATGAGACTGAAGGAGGGATGCATGTGTTAGCTAAGGAAATGAATAACATAAGATATATCAGGTCTGGTATGAGTCAGATAAATGAGTGTCCCAAGTAATCTTTGATACTCAAAAATATTTAAGAGAAATTTATCATCTTTGCTTTCATCAACAGCCAAAACACAATTTTAAGGTAATGGGGTTGTTGCTGGTTTAGCAGCAAGCAAACCAAACTCATGTATAAGTTCAAGACAATACTTCCTTTGGGTCATGCAGATCCCATTGGAGTTTTCAAGCACCTCAATACCTAAAAAATACCTCATAATGCCAAGGTCTTTGATCATGAATTTGGTTTTTAGAAAGCTTTTAAATGATTCAATTTCCTCAATGCAGTTACCAGTGATGATAAAATCATCAACATAAACAAGAAGATCAATGAACATGTTACCATTCTGTTTAGTGTAAAGAGAGTAATCAAACTTACTTTGGTTAAAGCCATGCTCAACCAAGACAGTGGTAAGTTTAGCATTCCACTGCCTTGGGGCTTGCTTGAGACCTTACCTTTATCCTTGCAATTGAAGCCCAAAGGAAGTGTCATATAAATGTCCTCATCAAGATCACCATACAAGAAGGCATTGTTAACATCAAGTTAGAAAAGAGGCCAGTCATTAGAGACAACTATGCTAACAAGACACCTAGCAGTAACCATTTTAACAACAGGACTGAAATTCTCATCAAAATCAATGCCTTCCCTTTGACTATAACCTTTAACAACAACCCTAGCTTTAAACTTGTCAACAAGGCCAGAAGACTTGTATTTAATCTTATAGATCCATTTATTGTTAATAGCCTTTTTATCAGCAGGTAAATCACATAAGGTCCAAGTATTGTTCCTTAAAAGGGCCTTAATTTCATTGTTCATAGCCTCAACCCACCTACTATCCTTCACAGCTTCATAGTAGGTGGATGGTTCAATAGATTGGTTAAGAGTGGTAGCAAAACAAAAATTGGTAGTGTTCAACTTAGAGTAATTAACATGCTTCTCAATACCATACTTGAGCTTGCTATCAAGAAAAAGTCATTAAGTTTAGCAGGCAGTTTAGTGGGTCTACTAGACTTTCTAACAGGTTGCTCCTCATCTTGAGAATGGTCCCCACTATGCTCAATAAAAAAGTTAGAAGATTTTTCATTTTCAAAATTGCCCTCAGAGCAGGATTGCACATTTTCACCTATAGTGGTTACAGAGTTCTCCTCCTGATGATGCACAAAGGCATCATCAATAATGGGGTGAACCCTACCATCTACATTGGGTGTTGCTCTCTCATCATCATTGGGACTTGAAGGTGTTTGATTATCAAAAAAGGTCAAGAGTTCAGCATCACTTGTAATGATTACATCTGTTGAATCTTTTCCAAAATTGTTTTTCATTTTGAAGGGAAAAACAGTTTCATAGAACTTCACATCTCTAGAAAACAAAACTCTTCTATTATCCAAGCTAAACAATTTGTAAGCCTTTTTAAAGAAGAATAAACAATTAAAACACACTTCTCAGACCTATGAGTTTGTCACTGTTATTCAGACAAGTAGAAAAACACAGACATCCAAAACACTTTAAATGAGAGAGATTGGGTATTTTTTCCATAGAGCAATTTATATGGGGGCCTACCATTTAAGACAGAAGATGGGAGCCTGTTAATCAAATAAACAGCAGTCAAAATACATTCAGACCAAAAATTGATAGGAATTCCACCCTGAAACATAAGACTCCTGGCAACATTAAGAAGGGTTTATGTTTCCTTTCAGCAATCCCATTTTGCTGAGGGGTATGAGGACAAGAGGTCTGATGGATAATACCCAAAGATGAGAGCAATGTGTGTACTTTGTTGTTAACAAATTCAGTCCCATTATCAGATCTAAAGATTTTGATTTTGGAATCAAACTGATTTTTAACAAGATTAATAAATTGAGTTAACCAATCAAAAGCTTCATCCTTAGATTTCAAAAGATAAGTCCACACAGCTCTAGAGTAATCATCCACAATGGTAAGGAAGAATTTATACCCTTCCTTACTAGGAACCTTGTAAGGACCCCACAAATCCAAGTGAACAAGGTCACCAAGTTGGCTGGATTTATGGTCACTCAAAGGAAAGGGTTCCCTTGTTTGTTTGGCCCTATGACCAGTTTCACAAACAGAAATGTTGGTGTTTTTGGAAAGTTTGAGGCCAGTCTTGAGAGCCTTGAGCACTTGGTCAGAAGGATGACCAAGTCTGTAGTGCCAGATATCTTTGGAGGTATTAAAAGTCATGGCAGAGTTAATAGTACCTAAGCTCTTAGTCTTAAGGTTATCAAACAAGTAAAGCCCCCCAAATTCACTACCAGTCCCCAGAGTGGTCCCCTTGGCCAAGTCCTGAATATAACATTTATCCTCATCAAATTAAACAAACAACTTACTATCTTTGATAAGTTTGTTAACAGAAAGTAAACTAACACAATATCCAGGCACAACCAACACATCTTGAAGAACAACATTCTTAGAAAGTTTGAGGTCGCCAATGTGACTGATATTGGCAATGGTGCCATTGGGATGACCAACAGAAATATTGAGATTAGAAATGTCAACAACATTACACATACCAACTGTGGAAGTGGTAAGGTGTTGGTTTGCCCCAGAATCAATGATCCATCCCAAAGTGATGGTTTTGAAAGTAAATCTAGAGTTGCCACAAAAAAACTTGGAAAAATTTATATTGAACCAAACATTAGCATTAAAGAAAGATATTCTACCTGCCATATTGGACTAATTGTTTCTAGAGGTGTCATTGATCAGATTAAGAAGTTTCTACATTTGTTCAGTGGTGAAAGAGTTTGGAGAATTACAAGTGGAGACTTGTTTTTCTCCAGTTTTAATGTCACAATTAGCATTAAAATTAGATTTAAAACCAGATTGTATTTGACTATTACCTCCCTTTTTATAACCAGCAAGATAACTAACCAATTCAAAACATCTATCAACAGTATGACCAATTTGATTGCAATGGGTGCACAAAAGGTTAGTGTTAGGACCCCTATAACTTTTGGATCCATTGCCCTTGTTAGGGGTTCTATTAGGGGTATTAGAGGTACCCCTCCTATTTTGGTTGAAGGTCTTAGCAGCAAAAGAAGTGGCATTCAACTTTGCCTCTACATGATCAGAGTTGTCTGGAACACCCCTATGGGATTCCTCTCTAGATACAGTGACATAGGCTTCCTTCACATCAGGAAGTGGATCCCTGTTGAGAAGTGCAGTTCTAACAGGCTGATAGCAGTCCTCAAGCCCCGTTAGAAACTACATAAGCCTCATGATTTGCTGATGCAAAGCCAATTCAGTGCTAGCAGAGCAAGAACATTTAATAGCACAAATACACATAGGAATTTTAGAAACAACATCAAACTCTCTCCAAAGAGAGTTCAATCTGTGATAGTAATCATATATAAAACTACCCCCTTGTTCCACAGACCCAATTTTTTGAAGTAAGTTATAGACAATGGAACCATCAACCTTATCATAAGTTTCATTAAGCTCTTTCCATACATTAGCAGCATTTTCAGAATAAACAAGGCCCATATAAACATCACTAGAAACAACATTCATAATCCAAGTAAGAACCATAGCATTGCATCTATCCCATTGAGCACACAAAACATCATCAGTATAAGATTCCCTTAAACAAGACCCATCAACAAAAGCAAACTTGTTTCTAGCTTGTACAACAAGTCTCATAACATTGTTCCACATTCTATAATTCTCAGTCCCCAACAACTTGAAAGAGACAAGGACAGAGCTACTATTATCACTATTATGAATGTGAAGTGGGTTTCCAGCATCCAAATTGCTGATGAGAGCAACAGGATTAGTAGTGGTTTCAAGGGAACCCCTACCACCACCATTTCCTCCACCACCATTGGGTGGTGGGGGAGGAGCACCACTAGCACTCATGAATCACACAAAGAGAGAACAGAGTAGACAAAGCAATAAGCACACAAAACAGGGCAGAAAGAATAAACCAAGTAGAGCAAGCCAAAGAAAAAAACAAGACAAATATAACCACAATAAACACTCAGAAGGTGAGCACCAGAAATGTCAAGCTGTGGACTGGGATTAGCCAGAGCAGGTATCTATACCAATCAAGGCTAGAGGGTCAAGATGTCCACCGAATCCGTCTACACCCACACACTGGACAAGAGTAGCTCACAATAGTAACCAAGAGAGAGGCAAGAAAGAAAATGAAAGAAGACTTACAGTGCATAAACAACAATCAATATCTATCAAAAAACCACCCAATCTCTAGATTCACTTAGTCTAGAGGATGGGTGAGTCACCAGTAAGAAACCCCCAAAAAAGTATAAATAGGGTTAGTAAAACCCCAATAGTCAAAAAAGGTAACGACACCACCAACGGTGATACCAGGGAACCAGAAGAAGTAAAACCCCCAAAAAATTAAATTAGGGTTTCAAGAAACTCTAATTCAATCTTCCAAGTTTTGTAACGGCACCACCAAAAATAGCAACGACACCACCAATAGCAGCTTCCTAGGCACCAAAGAACCAAGATCCCCAAAAATAAATCAGGGTTTGTGAAAACCCTAATTATTTTTAAGAGAAAAATAACGGCACCACCAAATCAAGCTTCCAGAACAGCAGATAAACACCAAGAGCACCACCAGCATGAAGATCCCCGAAAAATTTATTAGGGTTTGAGAAAACCCTAAATAAATTTTTTGGTGAATCAGAAAAACAAATATAACAAACGAGAGTTAGGATGTGATACACAAAACCAGATCTAGCAACCTATCTCTGATACCATGTTAAAAGACAGAGCAAATAACATGAATACCAAGATTATCACACAACCAACCTCCTCTTTGTGATATTTATTTAAAAGATTCAAAGTACAAAACAGAATAAACAAAGATTAGTCCTCAATCGAGTGCTAATCAAACAAATACAAAAGAAAAGTTAGATCGTCCCAACTAGGTTGATCCGATCTCCCTCACATACAT
This sequence comes from Glebionis coronaria, assembly GCA_025667525.1. Classification (NCBI taxonomy): domain Eukaryota; kingdom Viridiplantae; phylum Streptophyta; class Magnoliopsida; order Asterales; family Asteraceae; genus Glebionis; species Glebionis coronaria. The sequence continues at coordinate 411,460 of JANFOE010000079.1, read as the reverse complement.
AGATCACTCAATCACACACGTTTACAAGATGAAAATCAAACTACTAGGTCAAGTATAACTTGAAGAGAGAGAGAAGAGAGAGCAGCTGCGCACACAGCTGTGTGTGTGTGTGTGTGTGTGTGTGTTTTGTGATGAGAGAAACCCTAGTCAAAGACTAGGGTAATATAACTCGTTAAACAAAATTGGGCCTCAACGGTTCCAAAGCCCACCAAAGGAAAGACCAAGCCCACCAGGGTAAGTAACAAGCCCAAACTGATAAACCTGAAATAGACCAAACATAACACAAAGCAAAAATAACATATAGAAGATTGTAAAATTAACAGAATAAATTAAATATTACTATGAACATAAATTATAGAGAACATGAACAAATTTTATTTTTTACTTTGCAAAAACAGTAATTTTCTAATTTTGTCATGAGAGAAGTACAAAATACATCCTTTTAATTTACAAAAAGCGTGGATTACATCTTTCGTCAGTACTTCGGACATAATACATCCTACCGTTACATACTTTGTGCACGATACATCTTTTGGAGGGATGATGCAAATATTTTTTTCATTAAGTACTAACGAGGGTTTATAAAGAATGATATTTTTATCTTTTTTTATTATATAGAGATGTATTTTGCACTAAACTCAAAAAATATGTTTTTATTAAAAAAAGTAATTTTAACTTTTTTTTCAAAAAAAGGTTTAATATTTTTTCGAAAAAAGGAAGTTTATTTTTTCGAAACCATTTTTTTAAAAAAATTTAAAATTACACATTCTTCGAAAAAAAATTTAATTTTTCAAAAAATTAATTATTTCTGTTAATGCAATAATGCCTAAAAACGTTACTTGCATTTTTCGGTCTCGCTTAATTTTGATTACGATAATATGTTAAAACAAGCATTTACAAAAACAACGAAAAACGAATTCTTGAGTTCAAGTATTTTTCATTTTACCCATTTTCACTTAAGGTATGAATAAACAAGTACTAACCTTAATCAAGTGATCAAGCGATTTAATCTTTTCTTAAAACTCACTTTTTATTAAGTGTGACAATTTTTTAATTAAACTTTCTTTTTAAGAAAATGTTTTATTAAATTAAATATTTGAAAATTTGAAAATGGCATATTCCCTTTTGATTTGGAATATCCTTTCTGGATATTTTTATAACCAGATATGAGCTCCACCACTAAGGGACAAAAAGGAAGCGGAGACTAGCCCGACGGTTCCTTAGCGCCTAGGTGGTTCCTTATCGATAAGGTACCGCCGGCTGAGATAAGGAACCGCTGGCAGATATAGCCGTTGGCCCTTTGTCCTAAAAATAGCGGACCTTTCTCAGATTTTCAATTCACCTCTTTTGCACACAAATTTCCAGATTCAAACATACTTCTTAAATCACTCAAATCCTTGATTATTTGATTGATTACTACTTGTTTAGAAGTGAATTTATCTCATCCGTCCCTTCCTCTTCAAGTGCAAAGAGAAGAACACTATCATTGTGAAGTGTTGAGTCCACCACCAAAGATCCTTTGAAGATCATATTTTATACATTTGTTGTTGTGTAATAGTTGTGAAGATCCAAGTAGTTGTGTCTATTTGGAAGTTGTGTATGTACTAAGTATAGTTGTGTAGATTGGTCCTAGCTACGATTAGGGCTTGACTTTTAGCTTAGAGTCGGAAATTGGTTAAGCGACGTGTACGGTTTTCTCCACCATAAGGAGCTTGTTGTGTAGTGAACTCTCGAGTAAGAAGTACTCGAGGAGTGGAGTAGGAACGAGGAGTGAGCTTCGTTGCCGAACCACTATAAAACCTTGGTGTTTGGTTTGATCTTTCTTAACCCTTAACTCTTTACATTCTTTATTCTTTGTGCATATATATTAGTTAGTATTAGTTTAAATTACACTATCATTGTTCATATTGTGCATAAGAAGATTTCACTTATTTCCTTAAGTCTAAGTTTTTGAGAAAAAGAATTTTTTTATAAACCATCATTTAACAAGTAAATATAAGAAACTATTCAACCCCGCCCTTCTATTTTCTACAATTAGTATCAGAGCGGTTGCTCAAGTATTTTTAAAGTATATTGTATTTCAAAACATGAATCGATCTATGGATTCCAACAAGTACCTAGAAGGGCAATCTATGCAAAGACCACCACTTTATGAAACCGATAGTTTTATTTATTGGAAAAATAGATTTGAGACTTATGTGAAATCAAAAGATTTAGATCTTTGACATGTTATTACCAATGGTGATTTTTTACCTTATCAATTTAATGAAGTTTCTAAAACAAAGGAATTAGTCACTTTTGACAAATCTAATGATGATACTAAAAAGAAACTTTAGAAAAATAATGAGGCTAAAATGGTGATTTATAATGCTTTACCTAAGAAAGAGTATGAAAGGATTTTTATGTGTGAAACCGCTAAAGATATTTGGAATACTCTTTTAGTAACCCACCAAGGTAATAGCCAAGTCAAAGAAAGCAAAATCGATCTTCTTGTCCAACAATATGAACAATTTGTCATCTTAGAAGATGAAGCTATTGATAGTGCTTTTGCTAGATTTAACACTATTATTACTAGTCTAAAAGCACTTGATGAAGGTTTTTCTAGCAAGAAAAATGTTAGGAATTTTCTAAGGGCCTTACATCCGAAGTGGAGAGCAAAAGTTACGGCGATCGAAGAATCGAAAGATCTCTCAACTTTATCACTCGATGAACTCATAGGCAACTTGAAGGTTCATGAGATGATAATTTTGAAGGACTCGGAATTGGTAAAGACCAAGAGTGAAAGGAAGTCTCTTGCACTCAAAGCCAAGAAGGCACAAAGCGATCATGATAGTTCCTCGGATAGTGATGACGAGGAGTATGCATTGGCGGTGAGAGATTTCAAGAGGTTCTTCAAAAGACGAGGTCAACACGTGAGGAAACCCAACAATGACAAGAAACCATTCTTAAAGAATCGGTTTGCCAAGAACGAAAAGGGTGATAGGAATTGCTTTAGATGTGGTGATCCAAATAATTTCATTAATGAGTGTCCATAGCCTTTACGCGATAAGAATCACACGGTAATCGTTAGTGGTTCTTGGAGCGATAGCGGTGAAGATGTTGATGACAACCCCAAAGAGGAGAAATGTATCATGGCTCACACTTCTAAAGAGGTACATTCCGAAACCGAATATTATAGCAATGATAGCTCCACCTTAGATGATATTGAACTAGAAGGCCAATATGACAATTTACACAAACTTAGTCTTAAATTCATAGAAAAGAACAAAACACTAAAATCAACTAAAACTAAGCTTGAAAATGAGATTAATGAACTTAGGGAAAAATTAGGCAAGCTTGAGAAAAATAAAGAAGTTGATATAGGTTGCTTAAGTTATGAGAAACTTAGGTTAGAGAATGAAGATCTCAAGAGCACCTCCATTAAACTGGAAAAGTTCATGAAAGGTACTAGTGCTCTTGATGATATGTTAAATAAACAAATTCATTCTAAGGAAAGACTTGGTGTAGGTTTTAACTCAGATGAAGCATCAACTAGTGAACCTAAACAAGTCCGATTTTCAGAAAAACTATCTACTGTACGCGGTCCCAATCTGTATGGGGCGCTTCCTTATCGATATGGAACCGCCGCCATAGATAAGGTACCGCGGCCAGAATGCGTTTTTGACGAAAATCCTGAACTTTCTGAAAAATCAAATTTAGGTGAACATCCTAAGCATCTTATTGTTAACAAAGTGAAATTACCCATACTTGACGACAATGCCGTTGATAAGTTCTATAAGCCTTTGAGTAAATCTCTAATGGGAAATAGAAGTTTATCAAGACCATCTTCTACTCCACCAAGAGTACGGAATGAGTCTAGGCCTAGAATTAGAACGACAACACCTAGAAGAGATAGTCATAACAATTCACGACCTAGAAGTAAAACTCCAACACCTAGAAGGAATGACCATAACTCTAAACCAAGATCAAATACACCTAGGAGAAATAATAAACAACAAAATGGTTATATGAATTTTTATCCTCCTCCCTTTTGTTCCCCATGGGGAAACCCTCCTCAATTCATGCATCCCAACCAAATGCAAGGGATGTTTAGAACTAACAATTTTGGACCCATGAGATATTGGGGACCAAATGTTTGATCGTGTATGTTGTTACCTAGATATGCTTGGGAATTGATTTGGAACCCGACGAGTGGATTAAGGATAGTAGTTGTTCTAAACACATGACGGGTAATTGAAGTTTGTTCTCACGGTACAAAGCATATGATGGAGGTAACGTCACATTCGCTAGTAGTCTACGTGGTAATATCATTGGCAAAGGTACGATTTCTCTTGACTCCATGACTATTGAAAATGTTGAGCACGTAGATAATTTAGGGTTTAACCTTTTAAGCATATGTCAAATTTGTGACAATAAGTGTAAGGTCATCTTTTCGGAAAATGATAGTGAAATCGTTAAAGATGGAAAGGTCATTGGAAAAGGTGTTAGAAAGCATGGGCTTTATGTGATGAAGGTCAATAAGAAGTCAAAATACAACATATGTCTTGCGACTATAGATGATAGTTCTACTCTTTGGCATAGGAGATTAGGTCACGCTAATATGCGTCTAATTCAATCTTTAGTCTCTAAGGAGTTGGTAAGACACCTCCCCAAGATGAAGTTTGATAGTCACTTTTGTGATGCTTGCAAAGTTGGAAAGCAAGTTCACTCAAGTCACAAAGCCAAGAATTTGGTTTCAACCTCTCGGTGCTTAGAACTCCTACATATGGATCTCTTTGGACCTACCGCCATACGGAGTTATGGAGGTAACCTTTATACCTTAGTTATAGTTGATGACTACTCTAGATTCACTTGGACTAGATTTTTGGCATCTAAGAATGAAGCTTTCGATCATTTCGAAATCTTTAGTCGAAGAATTCAAAATCAACTAGGATGTCCAATTGTCTCTATTAGGACGGATCATGGTAGGGAATTTGATAATGAAGTGCAATTTGGTGCCTTTTGTGAAGATCATGGTATTACCCATAACTTCTCGGCTCCTCGCACTCCACAATCAAATGGGGTAGTTGAAAGGAAGAATAGGACCATCCAAGAGATGAGTAAGACGATGTTAAACGAGCAATCTTTGCCTCAAAAGTTTCGGTGCAATGCCGTGGACACATCGACTTATATTCTCAACCGAATTCTTATTCGACCCTTCCTAGGAAAGACCCCCTATGATATTCTTAAAGGTAAGAAACCCTCATTGGAATACATTAGGGTGTTTGGAAACAAGTGCTTTATCCTCTACACCAAAGACTACCTTACCAAGTTTGACCCAAAGTCTTACGAAGGTATCTTTTTAGGTTATTCCCAAACTAGCAAAGCCTACATAGTCCTTAATAGAACCTCGGGCGTAATTGAAGAATCACTTAACGTGACTTTTGATGAAACCCCTCCTTTAACCAAGACACCACCATTGGTTGATGATGACTTGGATGAAGTATAAGTAGTTAGAGCCAAAGAGGTTAGAAAAATAGGAGTTGAAGACTTTAGTGTTGAAAAGGAAGTAAACATTAAGGAGTCTAAGGATCATACTCTCAATAATATCATTGGTGACTTAAATCAAAGGACCCTAAGATCTCAAGTCCAAAACCAAAGTAACTTATTTTGTTTCGTCTCCTTGATTGAACCAAAGAATGTTAAAGAAGCTTTGACGGATGAGAGTTGGGTCATTGCGATGCAAGAAGAATTGAATCAATTCGTTGCTAATGATGTTTGGGAACTTGTTCCTCCACCTAGAAGTTCTACCATTATAGGAACCAAATGGGTATATAGGAATAAGCTAGATGAGAATGGTGTTGTGTCTCGTAACAAAGCTAGACTTGTAGCACAAGGCTATAATCAACAAGAAGGGATTGATTATGACGAGACATATGCATCGATAGCTAGATTAGAATCCATTAGAATCCTTTTAGCCTACGCTTGTGCCTTAGATATTAAGCTTCAACAAATGGATGTAAAGAGTGCGTTTCTTAACGGTTTGATCAATGAGGAGGTATATGTGGCTCAACCTCCTGGCTTCATTGATTTTGAGAAACCGGATCATGTTTACAAGCTTAAGAAGGCACTTTACGGTCTTAAACAAGCACCCAAAGCTTGGTATGATAGACTTAAAGCATTTCTTGTCAAACATGATTATACCATGGGAATGGTAGACAACACTCTCTTTACAAAGAAGAAAGGTTCTCACCTCATAACCGTGCAAATATATGTTAATGACATTATATTTGGCTCAACTTGTCAAGAATTATGTGATGACTTTGCCAAAATCATACATGATGAGTTCGAAATGAGTATGATGGGATAACTTAACTTCTTTTTAGGACTCCAAATTAAATAAATGGACGATGGTATTTTCTTTAGTCAATCTAAGTACGCTAAAGAAATGCTAAAGAAATTTGGATTAGAAGAATCTAGACCAATGAAGACCCTTATGGCCTCGGATACTAAGCTCACCGTAGATGATGATTGTGAGTCGGTAGACAACACCTAATATAAAGGTATGATTGGTAGTTTGTTGTACCTAACGGCAAGTCGACCGAATATCATGTTTAGTGTTTGCCTTTGTGCTCGCTTCCAAGAGGCTCCCAAAACCTCTCACCTTGAAGCGGTTAAGCGTATCTTCCGATACATTAAGGGCACTATACATTTAGGATTATGGTATCCTAAAGGGACCGGCGTAGAAACCATTGTCTACGCGGACTCGGATCATGCAGGACACTATGTGGACCGGAAAAGCACTAGTGGTGTTTGTACCTTCATGGGTTGTTGTTTAACTTCTTGGTTCTCCAAGAAACAAATCGCTCTTGCGATATCCACCACGGAAGCCGAGTATGTGAGTGCCGGAAAAGCATGCCAACAAGCTCTATGGATGAAGCAAGCGCTTGTTGACTATGGGATTTGTCTTAATGATGTTCCCATCATGTGTGACAATAAGGGTGCTATAGACCTTAGCAAGAATCCCGTGCAACATTCGCGAACCAAACACATAGAAATTCGTCACCATTTTCTTAGGGATAATGTTCAAAAGGGGAACATTTCAATTGAGAAGGTACCCTCCGAGGATAACTTAGCCGACATCTTCACTAAGCCACTTAAGAGGGAACCTTTTAATTACTTGCGTCTAGGTCTAGGATTAATGGAACATATTCCTTAATTGCTTTCCTTTATTGAGTCTCTTTCTTTACTTTGAGTCTTGTATCATTTTGAGTCTTTGAGTCTCCTAAACTCTTCTTGAAAATCTTCTCTTCTCCTTTTCAAAATCTTCAAAGTCTCTTTCGAAAATGGTTGAGAAATGTTTTGACATTGTTAATTCAATCTAAAAACATTTTTCATAGATTCTTGCTATTAATCTCGAGCTTACATAAGTCATATGTATGATTCTCTCAAACATATCAAGAACAAGATAGAATCATGGAGGATCATTGTGTCATGACTTAAGGTCTTGTCTTACACACCTCCTACATCGATTTTTAAAATCCATGTATTTTGGTCAATCTCTATTTGGTGAGTTAGTATGTGTTCTCTTTGTCTATCTTTGCTTTCAAGCATATCCCTATTATAAGTTAGACTAGAAAAATAAGATTTGCTGAAAAATCTTCCTTCACCACCAAAACTCAACCACTGTAGGCGGTTCCATATATGAACCGCGGTTCCTTATCAATAAGGAACCGCCGGAAGAAATAAGGAACCGCGTACAGTGCTTCCTTATTTTTCAGGAATTTCTGAAATTCCAAATTTGTTCCAACATTTTTGAGAATCTTTGCTTCAACCTTTTGACCACCCCAAAAATACCTTGAGCCTTCCCTATTAAACCATAAGCATTTTGCCTTACTTCACATCCCAAAATGTCTTACTCTCCTAATGAAAGCATTGATTCTCCTCCATTCTCCCCAATTGCTTTCAATCCCAACTCACCCAAGAACACTTTCAATCCAAATATTCACCCAAGAACACTCTTAATCACATCTCTCCTACCAAGAATGTTGATTGTGGAACATCTTTTCTTCCACCACCACCCTTTAGTGTTCTTCCTCCTTCTCATGATAATGTCATGCACCATGGGACATATTGTCATTGTTTTCAATATCAACATCTTGCTATGGCACACATCTATGAGGAGTTGAGCTACATCAAGAGTCTCTTAATCAAGCCTCCTCTTCACTTTAATTATGAGATCTCCACCAAGCCACCACCACCACATTCCGCCACTACCTTGTCTTTCATATAAGCATTGGTTGCTTATCCACAAGACACCTTTTTTTTAAGCAAATCTTAGAATTCTAGATTAACTAGGATTAGATTTATGCTTTTGGCTTGTTTTTTATTTCATACATCTTTGTATGACTCTCTTGTTTTTTTTATGACTTCACTTGGATCTTAGTCTTTGTGTTTTCTTCTGTTTTATTCTTTTAGTGTGACCTTTAGCTATGTCTTGTTGGTTGTTTCTTTTGTTCAACTAACCCTTCTATGTAGCTTGTCACCATATCTCGATTCCTCGGTGCCCCAAGCTAGGGGGAGTAAGCACCAAGGGGGAGTCTTTGAAAAGTCCGTCTCTTCAACACTGACTTGTGCAACCTTTTTGCTTCGACAAAGGGGGAGAAATGAATAAACTCATCTTCGAAAATCTTGTGTTTTGTGTGATTGAGTTTATATTTTTCGGAATCAAAAAGGGGGAGATTGTTAATGCAATAATGGCTAAAAACGTTACTTGCATTTTTCGGTCTCGCTTAGTTTTGATTACGACAATATGTAAAAACAAGCATTTACAAAAACAACGAGAAACGAATTCTTGAGTTCAAGTATTTTTCATTTTACCCATTTTCACTTAAGGTATGAATAAACAAGTACTAACCTTAATCAAGTGATCAAGTGATTTAATCTTTTCTTAAAACTCACTTTTTATTAAGTGTGACAAGTTTTTAATTAAACTTTCTTTTTAAGAAAATGTTTTATTAAATTAAATATTTGAAAATTTGAAAATGACATATTCCCTTTTGATTTGGAATATCCTTTCTGGATATTTTTATAACCAGATATGACCTCCACCACTAAAGGACAAAAAGGGAGCGAAGTCTATCCCGGCGGTTCCTTAGCGCCTAGGCGGTTCCTTATCGATAAGGTACCGTCGGCCGAGATAAGGAACCGTGGGCAGATATAGCCGTTGGCCCTTTGTCCTATAAATAGTGGACCTTTCTCAGATTTTCAATTCACCTCTTTTGCACAAAAATTTCCAGATTCAAACATACTTCTTAAATCACTCAAATCCTTGATTATTTGATTGATTACTACTTGTTTAGAAGTGAATATATCTCATCCATCCCTTCCTCTTCAAGTGCAAAGAGAAGAACACAATCATTGTGAAGTGTTGAGTCCACCACCAAAGATCCTTTGAAGATCAAATTTTATACATTTGTTGTTGTGTAATAGTTGCGAAGATCCAAGTAGTTGTGTCTATTTGGAAGTTGTGTATGTACTAAGTATAGTTGTGTAGATTGGTCCTAGCTACGATTAGGGCTCGACTTTTAGCTTAGAGTCGGAAATTGGTTAAGCGACGTGTATGATTTTCTCCACCATAAGGAGCTTGTTGTGTAGTGAACTCTCGAGTAAGGAGTACTCGAGGAGTGGAGTAGGAACGAGGAGTGAGCTTCGTTGCCGAACCACTATAAATCCTTGGTGTTTGGTTTGATCTTTCGTAACCCTTAACTCTTTACATTCTTTATTCTTTGTGCAGATATATTAGTTAGTATTAGTTTAAATTACACTATCATTGTTCATATTGTGCATAAGAAGATTTCACTTATTTCCTTAAGTCTAAGCTTTTGAGAAAAATGATTTTTTTTAAAACCATCATTTAACAAGTAAATATAAGAAACTATTCAACCCCTCCCCCCTCTAGTTTCTACAATTTCTTTAAAAAAAGTTAAAAAATATTAATTTTTTTTAATGTATAAAAATTTTGAAACTTTTTTCGAAAAAATAATTTTAATTTTTCCCAAATATTTTTAATAAACAATTTTCTTAAAAATATTTTTCGAAAAAAAACAATTTTTTTTGAAAAAATTAAAATATTTTTGAAAAAATTATTTTCTAAAAAATGTTTTTTTTAAATAAGAAATTTAATTTTTCGACACCACTTTTTTTGAGAAAAAATAAATTATATTTTCTTGGAAAGAAGCTTACAACGTTAGGGAAAAAAATTATTTAAAAAGAGTAATTTAATTTTGATTAAAAAAAGTTTAATAATTTTGGTAACCATATTTTTTACAGTAAAAAAACTTAATATTTTTAAAACTTTTTTTAGAAAAATAATTAATTTTTTAGAAAATCTTAAAATTTTTCCCCAAAAAAGTGTAATTTTTTTTAAATGGTTTCGAAAAAACTAAACCTTTTTTCGAAAATAATTAAACATTTTTTGAAAAAAAATTAAACATTTTTTGAAAAAAAATAAAATCACTTTTTCTTAATAAAAAAATTTCAAAAATAAATATTTTTTGAGATTAGTGCAAAATATCCCTCTATATTAAAAAAAAAGTAAAGTTATCATTCTTTATTAACCTTCGTTAGTAATTAATGAATAATATTTGCATCATTCGTCCAAGGGATGTATCGTGCACAAAGTATGTAACGGTTGTATGTATTTTGTCTGAATTACCGACAAGGGATGTAATTCACACTTTTTGTAAACCACAAGGATGTATTTTGTATTTCTCTCTTTTGTCATTAAGTAAAAACTTTTGGCAAATTTGCCATCAAACTTGTAAAGATCGTGCAAATTAACCCTTAAACGGATGTTTTGCAACTTTTACTAACTTTTTCTTTTATCTCTTCTCATTTGCCATGCACATGAGAGCATTTTCGTCATTTCAAGTCATCCCACTTCTTTTTCCCCACTTTGATTTTCCACTACCACCACTACCGCTGTAACCATTTTCTGGAACCTCCAATATTTTTTCGTTTGATCAGATCAACTTTTGATTCATACCTGTATGTATTCCGTTTTCCATCTTTTGTCCGGTTAAAATTAAATGAACAAACTTGAACAAATATATGTTTCTATTCGTTCTGTTTGTTTACGGACATACTTACACCAACATGTTTTTTTCGTCTCTAACCCGATCCATGATCTGATCAGATTCTCATACGGGTGATGATCAAGGTCCAAATCACACATCATCATCATCAAGAACCAACCAAACAAACTGATCGATAATCTCATCTGTAAGTAATAAGCAATAATAAAATACCAATTTTACATCCATAATCATATCTTAATCACACCCATATCCTTTTTTTGCAGGTTTTTTTAGAAAGATGGGTTATACTGTTACATCTGATGGTGGGTCATCGACGGTTTTAACTATTTTGTTCAATCATTGTTGTCAATGATATTAATTCAACATGTATAGTTGAATCTTGTGTTTTTTATTCTTCTGTGAATACGTTCCGATTTCTTTTCTCTATGATTGGAGCTTTGTGGTGTTTTGATATGGTGATTATGCGTTTTCATTGTCCTTTTGTGGGTCTTAGTGGTTGTTATGACAGTGGTGGAAATGGGCTTACTAAACCTTCGTTGATCACCCACCTTCGTAATCGTCATTGCAATGGTGATGCGCAGGTGACAACAAAACAATCTTTTATCACTAATCTTTCTGTTTTTTAGGCGGCTGAGATTACATTTAAGCACATGGGTATTTGGTTATGTGGGGTTTGTTTTAAGACGCATGCTCTTCGTGCTAAGTGTCGACATGACGATGGTTCTGATTTTGTGGCACCCCCTGATTGTGGTGATGGTAAAGTTAGGTTTGTGCTATATGACATCACCAAACCGCAAGTTCCTTCTTCTTCGGTAGAACTTGATCATGTGGGTGAATTGGGTGCTTGTTGGTTTCACTTTGCCTCTACTTGAAAGATTGCTTTCTAAAGGGTTACGCACAGTTAAATCCATCCCTCCCAGGTGTCTTTTGGGGTTCCCTCGGGTCTTGAAAGAGGCTCTTGATAAGGAGATATGCACACCTGATGATACTTCTTCTTAGGTTAGTTTACTAGACTTGCCTCTTTGTTTTCTAAAAACCTTTTACCTGAGGAGTAATATTGAGTGTAAGTCTGGTATAAAGCACCAACGCCAAGAAGAGAGCATTGCTAATGTCATCTGGTCTTAGGGTGTACCTGGTGGTAGTTTTTAGCTTTTTAGGGAGGCTTTAGTTGAACCCTCCCCTTCATGGTCAAACATCGATGAGGAAAACCTTGACTTGGATGAGCAAAATGTCAAGCAGTGTAAAAGGAAAATTTGTGATAGCCATTATACTGCAGTTGGTAGAGTTCTTTCTTCTTCTGGTGTTGCTTCTTATAATGAGGCTACTCTTGAAGACTTGAAGGTTAAGTATCCTCTCATACATGCTCCGTCTTTGACACATACGCCTATTGATCACCCTCAACTCACTGCATCTCCTGCTGTAGTTCTTGACATGATTAAGAGTTTTCCTCATTATACGTCTTATGGGCGGGATGGTTTGCGTGCCCAACATCTCATGGATTGTTTAAGTCGTGTTGTTGTGGCTATTTCTGATGAGTTAATCACTTCAATCACTCAAGTTGTGGATCTCTTTCTTGATGGGAAATGTCCCAAGATGTTGGGCGAGTAGATTGTTAGTGCTCCTCTCAAGCCACTGGTCAAGCCGGGGGTGGTATTCGCCCGATAGCTGTGGGTACTATTTGGAGGCATATGATTTCTAAAGTGAGTTCTTCTATGATTGGACATTCATTAGATGGTTTTTTGAATGATCTCCAGTTTGGTGTTGGGGTATTAGAGGGAAGGGAGGCTATTTTTCACGTCATGAATTGGTTGATCGAGGATCGAGGAGATGAGGTCGGATATTCTATGTTGTTGGTTGATTTCAGAAATGCATTTAATTTGGTGGATCGTGAGGTTATGCTACAAGAACTCCGTATTCGTTGCCCTGCCATTTCACATTGGATGAAATTTTGCTACTCCAACCCAGCTAGATTATATTATGGGGAACACACCTTATGGTCATATCAAAGGGTACAACAGGGTGATCCTCTTGGACCTCTACTTGTTTCCTTAGTGCTACATCCTTTGATACGTAATATTATAGAATCCTTTAGTATTTCCCTTCAGGCTTGGTATCTACACGATGGCACTATTATTGGAGATACTTTGGTTGTAGGAAAGGGTTTAGAGCTAATTATAGAGGATGGGCATCGTCTTGGCTTACATCTTAATGTTAATAAAATCGAGGTTTTTTGCCAAAGGAAGACCCTAAAAGCAAACTTACGGGTGTTTAACCACCTAATATTGCCTGACGCTTGCATGGTGTTAGATTATTAGGTGGACCTGCTAGTACGGATTTTGATTTTAGTAATGATCATGTGATGAAAGGGTTGCTAAATCGGTTAACCTTATGGATGATGTTTTTAAGCTTAATGACTTCTAGTGTGAGTTGTTGCTCCTTTGTTCTTGTGTAGGTATATCTGAACTTTATTTTGCAATGCGCACGGGTTCTCCTCAGGTCTTTGGGCGGGCTCAACATTCTTTTGATACGGATCTTCGCTGTGCTCTATAGCGTATTGTTATTGCTTCTAGACCTGGGTTTGCCGATTAGCAGTGGAGGCTTGCCACCTTACCCTTTGCACTTGGGGGGCTTGGTGTCTACTATGCAGGTGATGTTTTGAATTATGCATTTCTTGCGTCTAGACTCAAATCTGGTACCTTGCAAACTAAGTTGCTCCAACATTCTAATATTGTAACTTCTAGAGTTGCCTTTGATAATGCGTTGAATGCTTTTAATTTGAAAATGGATATTGATCTATTGAGTAATCCAAGTAAGCTCGCTACCCCCAAACTCATGAAGAAACTAGAAGATATATATTTCACAAGTGTTACTCGATCGGTTAAAACTAATTTTTCCCTATCTACTTGACAAATGGAATTATGGATGTCTCAAATGGAGGATCATACCTCTGACTGGCTTAGGGTGGTTCTGATATCTGGTTTGGGACAGACTATGAATGGCAGGACTTACCGGTGTATGTTATTTTAACGGTTAGGTTTTCCTTTATTCTCTGTTCCGAAACCATGTTCAGCTTGCTCCAAGGTCTTTACGGGGGATATTTATGGGGACCATGTTGTATCGTGTGCTGGTATTGTTGGTAACTTGGTATCAAACATCGACACAATGTTGTGCGTGATACTCTTGTTGACATATGTTTTCGGTCTGAGATTTCAGTTGGCAAAGAAGTTGACATCAGGATTGGTGGAGGGCATGAAAAAGCCTTACGTCCAACTGATATGTTGCTTTACTCATGGGACAGAGGGCTTGATGTGTGCGTGGATTTGAATGGGTCCTCTTCTTTGTCGTAAACTAGGATGATTGATTTTGTAACGGTCGTGAAGTGACCGATGCAACACGTCGTAAAGGAGTCAAGTATGAGGCTAAGTGTTCTAATATTGGTTATGGTTTCTCCCCTTTTTGTTTTCTTCGCTTGGGGAATTAGAGAAGGATGTGGTGACCTTACTGAATCGAATCTGAAAGTTTTTGGTCTCTCAAGACATTGGAGCATGTGATGATATTCCTTTTTTAAAAGGATGACCTTTGCCACAGCTAAAGGAGTAGGAGCTGAGATAGTATCTCGATTTCCACTAACTTTTTGTAAAATATCTTAGTTTTCTAATTAAATGAAGTTTATATAAAATAGAAATAATAATAATAATAATAATAAACATCGGCATAACGTGTACTGGTATTGTTGGTATTAAACATCTGCATAACGTTGTGCGTGATACCCTTGTTGACATTTGTTTTCGGTCAGGGATTTCAGTGGGTAAAGAGGTTGATATTGGACTAGGTGGAGGTCGGGACAAACCATTAAGCCCCGGCTGATATGTTGCTTTACTCGTGGGATAGAGGTACTGATATATGTGTGGATCTCACAGGGTCATCACCCTTGACGCAATCTGGGATGGTTGATTTTGTGCCAGGTCGTGCAGTGATTGAGGCGGCAAAGTGCAAACGTATCAAGTACGAGGCTAAGTGTGCGGATATTGGATACGGTTTTCTAGCTTTCTCTTTCTCTTCTTTTGGAGAACTCGAGAAGGATGTTGTGAGCTTAATAAAACGGATCCGAAGTTTCTCCATGACTCAAGATATTGGAGCACGTGCTGCTATTCACATTTTTAATAGGATCAGTTTTGCTATAGCTAAAGGAGTGGGTGCTCAGATAATATCTCGGCTCCCCCTAACTTTTTGTAAATCCTATTATTCTAATAAAGTGATGTTATAATAAAAAACGTAAAAAAACAATTATACACTAATATCTTACTCTTTCATAGAGTAAGATTTTTTATTCAGAAAGGAGTGAGAGCACAACTTGTGTCTAGAATCTCATCAAACTTCATGTAAATTGTTTATGTTAATGCATTATATCTTAGCTCAGTTGGCCACCAAAGTTTCACTAAATAGTTTCTTTGTGGAGGTTTATTGGAGGTCTTGGGTTCAAGACCTGCCAACGGCCTTTCAGGCGAAGCGGATAAAGAGTCGAACACAATTAGGCGAGAGTTCGAAGAAGACATCCTTTCGCTTTGATGTTATTGCATGACTCGATCACTAACCACTAACATCCGTTTGCAGGTGCAGGTTTGGATTCTTGGGTCCCCGGGGTGATTAGCGTCGAAGTGCCGGTCAAAAATAACCTAATTACCTTATACTAGATAGGGTAAGCGGGTATCGAATCCACGAGGAATATATGGTTTTAGTTTAGGTTTTGGGGTGATCACTGATCAATAAAAGTTTTGGTTTAGAAATCTAACGACTAAAATACTCTTGATAATAAAAATGTTGATTAAAAATTAAAATAACTTTTAAACTAATAATAAAGCTAAAAAAATAAATAAGGATGTAAATAACTATAAGAAAAATGTAATCCCTTCCAGCTCCTAATATTTATGGTTGATCACACTTATGGATTATCGAAACTTTTTAGTTCGTTTACAAAGATTATTTTGACTTAATATGAATGAATTAATGTCGGCACTTATTATGTTTATCAATGACTCGCGATAATAAATCTTATATTGACCCAACCAATAATTATGTTTTAATAATTTATTTAGGTACAACTTATGTTGATTATACGACCATCTTTTTTTAACTGAATAGAATAAGTATGAATCTTTAACTAACAATAAATTGTCACGCACAAATAATTAAACATAATATTAAATCAATAAAAAATAATTTATAAATAAATTATAAATCAATGTAAAATAAATATGATAATAATAAAGTAATGATCAACCCATAAATAAAGTTACCAGAAAGAATTACAACAAAATTTGCCGGACATCGTGGTGTACCCGACCTACGATCTACTGTTCATAGCTTTTTTTTCCTTTGCTATTTGCTATCGAACCTTTTTTTAATGATATGCGGCTACAATCATTACCTCCCCACCAATCGTTTTTTAGTCTATATACTCTTGCCGTCTTTTCCCCTGCATCCAAAATTCCTACCCCTTTTTTATTCTTCTTTGTGAATGATCATCGAATGTTGTGACTCTCCCACTGTCCCACTCAACTTTCAATTGCAAAATTCTTGTTTCTTTGTTATCTTATGCGGCCCCACCAATAGCCTCTTTTTTTCCCTTGTGAACTATCAATCCGCTGTTTGTGTTTTATGATGAGTTTGTTATCTTTGTGATGACAAGATATATCCTCCAAAAAACTTCCCACGGCTGTCCTCCTTTTTTTTAATAAATATCATGCTTGTGTCGGTTGTAATAATGGGCCAAAATTTTATTATTTATTATTTTTTTATTTATTCTTTTGGGATATAATAACTTTGCCCCTATTAAAATTAACCCAACACCAAGAATTGCTCAAACGAAGCCCGGACAAATAAAAGATGACCGAAAATATTGCGACGCGCTCAAATCTTTTTCTTCAATATTTCTTCTTCATTTATCGGCGCTCATGATGAGACTGCTTTTATACATAGTCTCATCGTCCAAATCGGGCTAAAAATGCATTAAATATCATTAAAACTGCCAAATATATGCTCGTGTTTGTTGCTTGTGTATTTTAGGTACGGATTTTAAGGAAATGGTAGAAAGATCACAAGAATCAATCAAAAACGAACACGGGAAACAAAGCCGCACAATGAACCGGACCCGAATCAAGAATTTCCAAAAAGGTCCTTGAAGAATTGAAGATGTCAACATTGGTCCCTCATTTTTGAAGATTTGGCAAGAAAGGCCCTTGGAGAATTCATCTATACAAGATACATCCTTGGATTTTGAAGACATGTCATTAAAAGCCCTTGAAGATTGCATTTATTGCACTTTTGGTCCTTGATAAAAGTTTGTATAAAACTTGTGCCAAAATTGACAAGTTGATGAAAGTTGTAAACAAAGGAAAAGTTGGTTTTGTGGCTGTTTTTACAAAGTGAACAACAAAAGAAACATGGGGGGGGGGCATTCTACCCAGACAACCAAACTTCACCCCACCACTCCCTGCTTGACACGTCACCCACAATCCACCATCAACCAATCAGACACTTCCTCCTCTCCACGTCACACTCCACCCAAACATAATAACTGATTAAATCAGTTATTTATGTTTCCCTCCTTAGCATTTATTTAAAAACCTATTAACCCCAAAACGGATTAAACATCCCCTAATCACCCTTTAAACCCTAAAAATCCCCAGCTTTAATCCATTTAAAAACAAAGGGGTTTTGTTTCATCTTTTCTAGATCATTGATTACCATCACCCTCACCTAATCCCACACAAAAACCGTGACCCAGACACACCCATGTGTCTTGTGGGACCCTCCCCTGCCCATCACTTTCGTCCCAAACCACTAAACCCGACCAGATAAACGCCCCACATCCATTCCTTTGACCCCAAGGACTAATAAACGTTCAATATGAACTCTTTACAGCTGGACTTCTGCAAGATCACATGGAGACCAACTTTTGACCAAAAATCATCAACAAGAATTCAAACAAGAAGGGCAGTTTAGGACTTTCATTTACTAGGGTTTGAGTAACTAGAATGTTCCCTAGAGTAGTATTTAAGGAGGATGCAACATGTGCATACCCCTTGGTTCCAGTTTTAGCTTTTCATCATTTGTAATTCCTTTTTTATTAATATAAAAGTTGGTATTTGTGAGCAATATAATTCCTTTTTATAGTTTATAAAAGTTTGGTGTGTGTTTGAAAGCTAGCTGAGTTCCAAATCTATTCGTCAAAGTGTCTTTTTGAGTTGTCAAAAAGTATCTTAAAAACGTTTTCTGAAAATCAGTCTTTGAAGGTTTTTCAAAGGTTTCCCAAGTAAAAATCTTATTTCCTATTTTTATTTTACACTTACTGTTTAGAAGCTGTCCAAAAGCTTTTGACAAAGCTTTTGGCTCATCTTTCAAACTTGAAGTGTCTTTCTTGGTTGTTTATGATTGTGCAGGTTTAAAGCAAGAGCTAAGATTATCATCACCATCATCTTGCACACCAACAGCCCAAAAGAGTCTGTACAAGCCCGGGCTTGTTGGAGGTGGCTTTACAGCCATTGTGGGACCTGGATGTGGGTCCCACAAGGTAACTATATTGTACCTTGTTTGAGTCTTCAAAAATTTGTGATCTATGTGATTTTGTATGAAGCTTGTTTTTATGTGTTGAATCTGGTTGGTTTATGTTTATTTGATGATATTATGTATGTTAGAAGTGATTTAAGTCTGTTTTGTTAAGTTTCATAAGCTTTTGATTTGTTAATTTTTGACTTTCATAATTAAAGGGGTGTTTGGATATTGGTTTTAGAATCATTTTGTGAGTAGCTTATGGTTTAAAATCAGTCCTAATCCACTTGCCTTGGTAGATTTTTGTGTTATCAGTTTAATATGTTTAGGTTTGGTACCTTTTGGGGATTTTTGTATGCAAGTTTAAGTGAAAACATAGCTTAAAATTAGTAACTGCTTTTTGTGCATGTTTTTGTGTGATTTTTGCCATCAAATCTTGTAGCTAGTTAGAATTTGTGCTAGGATTAGAGTTTTGTTTGATTAGGGTAAGTTTGTGAGTGACTTGAGTAAGTTTTGGCCAACCAAAACTCACTCAAGTGCACCTTGCATCAGCAAAGCACCCCCAACAGCCCCCTGCTTAATCAGTAACTGATTAGGGCTTATTGTGTTTGATTCTTGTTAAAGACTTGTTTTTTTTGTGTTGCTTTTGACTTCCCACAACCCAACTGGTTGTGGGAGTGCCTTGTTGTCCAAAAACAAGCCCTCACATAGCTTTCCTAAGCTATTTGGTCAACTGACCAATATTTTACACTAACAGTGGGAACTAAGTTCCCCCTACTTGTGCTTTGGTTTCCACTGCTCAGCTAAAAAACAAAAACAAGTCAAGTGTCACTATCAGGATTTTGATTTTTTGTCTTTTGTGGGTTAATTTAAGAATTAGGACTTGAAACCAATTGCAATATCTTTCTAATTTTATTTCTGATTTTTTAGTGTAATTTATTTTTCTGTTACTGTTCATTTGCTATTTTTTAGGTTTAATAGCTATTTTAATTAACTTTTAATATTTCTGTTTTGTCTTTTAGTGACAAAAATAATTATTTTTTCAGTTTTAAGATTTTTTTTTGGATTTAGAAAAACATTTTAAGATTTTTAGTTTAAAAAGTTTTTACTGTTCACTTTTTATTTATTTTTTAGAATTAATTTAGTTTAATTAGGGGTTTTATTATAACTGTTTTTGTCCTTTAGTGAAAAATTTTATATTTTTCAAACTTTTTCATTTTTTACTGTTCATTAGAGTAAATTAGGATTTTTAAAATTGTCAAGTTATTTTTAGCATTATTTTATTATTTTTTATGATTATTTTAGTTTAAAAATAGTTTTTAGTGTTTTAAAAATAGAAAAATAGTTTTTAAAATTTAGGAAAAATACATTTTAGTCTTTAAATAATATAAGTGAGTTATTTGATCAATAAAATTATATTTTGGACATTTTGTTAATTATATTTAATTTTAGGGCTTTAATTAGCATTTAAAATTGAATATTTAATTAATAAAAGGTTTTAAAATATTTTTATTGGATTTTTATTCTTATTTATATTATTTTAGACTTAGTTTTAGCTTTTAATTGATTTTTAGGTTTATATTTTTAATTTGTAGCTTTTTACGGTTTTACGTGAACGCCTTTTTCGTCTTAGCTCGATCCGTCTTCGTAACCGTCATTCTCTTCTTACCCCATTTCTATTTTCTTTTCTCTCAATATAATCACAAATCAAAATCAATTCATTACACAACGCACTTGCCTCCTCGAGAACGAACTCACTTTAGGGTCATTTACACACGGTTTTCCTAAATCGTCGTGCTTACCCTATATTTTTACGCTCTTTTTCCTAAAAGAGTGTGATTTTACAACTATCATTTTGGCGCCGCTGCCGGGGAGGCGTGTTGTGTTTTTATTGGAATTGTTGTTTTTATATACTAACCATAATTAGTATATGTATTAGTAGCACTCTACTAATACGTATTATCGGTTTTCGGTTTTTTGTGTGAATACTATTACTATATTGTATACGTAGAACAATAAATACACAAGTACTCCAAATACGTGAGAAATCACAACCTTGACTTGGGAGGTCATTACCCAATCATTGTATTCGAATCTCAAACCAAAGAAAAAGGCAAAAATAGATAAATACTTTCGAGAAGCTCGATTTTGAAAATACAAACTATAAGGTGGGTATAAGGCGGATATTATAAAATATATCCTAAGGAAAAAGGCTCTTAAGTGCTTCGCGCCACCTCGTTTCCCCGCTTGCTTGTGAGTATTTGATTTTGAAAGCTAATCGAGGGTTTTGCCGCCCAAAGTATTATTACATATCATATATATTTTCTTGGTTTCATTTGATTAAACCCTCTTGAACGATTTGGTGTTCCACCATCGTTCTAAAGTCATCGAAGGCGTTCACTTCACGTGATCGTTTTCATTCCTTGAGGCTTCTTTAATCAAGAGATTTGATTAAGGAGGAGATTTGTAGATTTGTGTCTACTTAATACATTTCACCAAAATCCAAAAAGGTTAATACAATCAAAAACCACAAAAAAAAATTAAAAAAAATACAAAACACCAAAAAGAATCTTCTCTGCTCGTCCCTTCGTTGTACGTGACGTTTATGCTAACTCGTAATCAAGCAAGACGTGCACGTAAACGAAAGAACAAAAAACTTCCACTCCCAATCATTCTAGTGAGGAGTCTCCTATTGACGAACCCATTGTAAGAGAAGCACCAACCATGGCGAATCGAACTATGATGGAGTTACTTCAAGCACCCACCGAGGGTTATGGAGAGGCTATTGTGATTCCCGCTATCCTTGCGGAGAATTTTGAGGTGAAAACGGGTTTGTTGTCGATGATCAAAAACAACAAATTCCGTGGTGATGAGAAGGACAATCCACACAACCATATCCGCCAATTCAATCGTCTTACCGCTACTTGCAAATTTAAGGATGTCTCGAATGACTCGATTAAGATGATGCTTTTTCCGTATTCCTTAGCGGGGCCCGCTAAAATTTGGTTAGAGAAAGAGCCACCCAATTCTATATTGACGTGGAAGGATCTCGTTTCAAAATTCGTGAACCAATTTTTTCCGCCCTCTAAGACTACGCACTTGAAAAACGAGATTTCAAAGTTTTCACAAGAATGTAATGAAAGTTTTTCAACGGCTTGGAATAGGTTTAAGAAGATGTTACATGAATGTCCTCATCACGGTTTTTCCAACTTGCACCAAATTGACACGTTTTACAATGGACTTAATGATCATGAAAGAGATTATTTAAATGCCGCCGCGGGTGGTAATTTTTTGTGTAAAACGGTCGAGGAAGCTTTGGTGATAATTGAGAATAGGTCTAAGGTTTATAGCCCTCGTAACACACCGAGTGTTGCCAAAATGGGCTCGTCATCGTCTCGTAGCATTAATGCCTTACATGATGAAGCAAATGAAGAAAATCGGTTTTTTGATAGATTTGCTAATCTTATGACTCATTGGAAAAATCAAGAAGCTTTGAATTCCGCTTCGGTTAAAGAGGTTGCTAAGAGTTGTTTGTCTTGTGGTGGAGCTCATGATCTTTCCGAGTGCATTACCGCGGATGGTAACACTTCGAGTGCTTATGTAGCCACGGGAACTTATAACCAAAACGGTCAAGGTTCCCGCCAAAATCAAGCTCCACCAAATCAAAATGCTAATCGAAACAACAATCAAGGTGGTAATTATCAAGGCAATCAACGTAATTACAACAAGGGTAATTATCAAAGTGGAAATGGGCAAATTTCAAACCAAAACCAAAACCGTGATTTTCAAACTACCACACAAGGTTTTCAAAATGATCACACCAAAAATCTTCAAGGAGAATTTTTGAATTATACTAAAGCAAATGATGCTAAGTTTGATAATATGCAACGTGAAATGGTTAGCTTAAGATCCGAGTTGAAAAACGAGCTTAAAAACGAACTTGCTAATGAAATTAAAACTCATGCTAATAAAATGGAAGGAAATGTTCAACGACTCCAACAAAATCAACAAAAAATGGAGCAAGGTCAACATGAGATTAAGCAAGAGTTGTTAAAAGCGGATGCTAGGCAATCTAAGTTTGAAGACCGAATGGGAAAAATGTTTGAAGCTATCATGCGTAAACCTTCTTCTTCGGGTGGTCTTCCTAGTGATACCATCGTAAACCCGAAAGGAGAATTGAAGGTTATTACTACTCGTAGTGGTAAAACTTTCAAAGAACCCATTTCTCGTCCAAGTACTTCTACGGAGAAGGAAAAAGAGAAAGAACCCGAGGTGGTGGTCGAAAAGGAGCAAATTCCAAGCCCACGAAGTACCGCTCAAACCACACCTACGGTTGAACCAATACCAATCATGGAACCCGAGATTCCAAGGCCTATGCCTATGCCCCAACCCACACCACCCTTACCTTACCCTTCAAGACGAAACAAGGAAAAGGCACAAGAACGAAATAATTATCAATTTGAACTTTTTATGAAAATGTTTCGTGACTTGCATTTTAATATAAGTTTTGCCGACGCCTTGGTCATGATTCCTCGATTTGCCACGAACTTCAAAAGTATGTTGAATAACAAAGAGAAATTTCAAAAATCGTCTAGTTGTTCTTCGGTTTTTCTTAGCCGCATACCTCAAAAAGTCGGTGATCCCGGTAAGTTTTTAATCCCATGTGCAATACAAGATATGGAGGAATGCTACGCCTTGGCCGATCTTGGTGCTAGTATTAATTTGATGCCTCTTGAGATTTTTAAGTCGCTCAATCTTCCAAATCTCACTCCTTCAAGAATGTCAATTGAGATGGCCGATCATTCTACGATTCTAGCTTTTGGAGTAGCCGAGGATGTCTTCGTGAGAGTTGGAAAGTTCTACTATCCCGTAGACTTTATTGTTGTTGACATTCCCATCGATCCTAAAGTTCCTTTAATTTTAGGTCGATCATTTTTGGATACCTCGAGAGCACTTATCGATGTGCATGCAAGAAAAATCACTCTTCGTTTCAATGAGGAAGAACTCGTCATAAATGCAACTCAAAACTCCACACTTTCTCATGTGTATTCTATCACGTCTTTGAACAATGTTAGTCCCATCAAAAACATTTGCAAAAAGATTTCAAAAAGAGTTTTAGAAGTTGATGATAAAAATGAAGTTCCGTCCCCTCCGCCGGTGGAGGTTAAGAGTGTTAAGCCTACGATTCCAATCACGAATGATTCTTCGGATGATGAATGTGTTGATCCCGATGGGGGATTTTTCTTTATCGACAAACATTTTGAGAACTTACCACCACCTTTACCAAAACGTTTTCAAATGTGAGAATTTTTAGTGTGACTAACATTGCTTTAGAAACACCAAATATTTTTGACATAACTAAGTCAGGTTTTCATAAGGAGAGTTTAAAAGATGAAAAAGGGAAAGATTTTAAATTGGATTTAAAAGATTTTTCTACAATGCTAACTCCGTCATCACCACGTGTTTTGAGTGCTACAAGCTCGTCTTCTCCTTTTGACGATGCTTTGTGTGGAACTAGTGTGGGGGAAGCCCCTTATGTTCCCTCTCCTTTCTCCACCGAGGACGAGATATTTGATCCCGGAATTGCTTATAAAGGGAAATCTCGGTCTTCCACCGATGCAATAAATGGAAAATCTTTCTATTTGATTTGTGCGAGTCTACCTCGAGTAGCTCATGTTTTTTATGACTTACCCATTGTCCCACCCTTCTATTTCTTCTCATCTATTTTCTTGAAACCCTTTGGGTTTGTGTTGACACACGATGAAGTGGCGTTGATTTGTTTTTCCAATGAAAACGAGAACGCCATCTTCGATCCCGGTATTTTGCACCATCAAAGGACTTAGTCCTTAATACGGTTGTTTTTAGGCCTTGTTTATCATGTAAGCCCCACTAAAAATTGACCATACCAAGATAATCCCTAAATGATAACATTTATGGGGATTCGAGTCGAGCTTTTGACTCGGTTATCAAAAACAAGGTTCCTCGTGGGGGAGACCCATGCTTATCCATGTACATATTATTGCTTTCTAATTAGTTTAATGTGAGGGGATTTGTGCCCTTCCAACCTTTGTTTCGTAGTTGTTTATGCATTGTGGTTTTTAGATCATGATCTTCACGATTGGAGCCTCTCGTGTTTGTTTTATGGGAGCACTCGATCGTTTGTTTTGTAGACTTTCTCAATATCAATGATATATCCTTTGATGTTCTAACCTTAGGTTATTAGCACACTTCATAAACGGCTATTAATTTAACGGTTACACCTTTTTCCATGCTAGATTAGGCATTCGACTACATCTCTAGTATGGGAGTGTTTTGCACCCCTAGACTCGAAACATTGAGGACAATGTTTAACTTTAGTATGGGGGGGGTGAATAGATACTTGCCTTGCCAAACCTTCACGCTTTCCAAAGTTTATCTTTTTGTTTATCATTTTGTTGCAAAATAAGGCTAAAAATGGCCAATTTTTAAATTTTTCTCATGTTTTATAGGTGTTTGAAGACACGAATGTAGCTTTTCCGATGGCGAGAATAAGAGTAATTTTTGACTCGACCGTGCGTGTTGAGCACTTAGCTTTGATTCCTTAACTACACATTAGGCTAAGTCTCTTAAATGAGGACGAGAAATGATAGGGTTAATTATAAGTTACTATGCTAAACGTAGAGTACTCGTATTCTTTCAAAAACTCATGTGTTCTCGTTGTTTGCTTATTCTCCCTTCGCATGTAAATATTTTTTGCTTAATAAATATTGACTTAGCGGTTTAGTCTTGATTGTTGGGTTTCTAGTCTTTTCTAGTAGCTTCCGTGTAATTAAATTGAGAAGACATTAAGGTATCGCCAGCGTCACGGTTTTGAAGTATTGGCACCCGAATAATCGAAAGCTTCACCCAATAATAAGATTTCAAGTGCTGACCTAAATCAAGCAAACAATTTGAAGCCCCACAAGGCCTAAAATCTATGCAAAATTGAAAGTGAATCAAGCCTTAATCTTCGAAGCTTTAAAGATCCAAAATTCGCTTTTGCGTGAGGATATACGTCTTTGGCTAATAAAACCACCGATGAGGCGGATAATAAAAGGCAAGGCAAGACCGAAGTCATAATAAAAGCTTCATGGCGAAGTTGAATAAAAGATAGAGGTAAACCAAAGATAATAAGGCCCTTCCGTTAGGGAGCGTATAAAAGCCTTGGTAATAAGTCTCATGTTCAAAACCGTTATAAAACCGTGTTTATCGATTCTTCTTGTCAACTTAATTTTTTGACATCGTTGTCTATTAGGAAGGGTTATTGATTTGATGGTCTTAGTTACACCGTTAGGACTCTATTTTTAGACCTAAATCTCTATTATCGCATAAGTAAAACAATGTATCCTCGTGAAACATTCAAGACAAAATAAAATATAAGAGATACAACTTAGAAATAATGGGAGGATAAGTACGTGATTAGGGCATATGAGTAGTGTTAGCATTACTAACTTATAATGACAATGATCTCGTTGCACGCTTGGCTTGGAGTTAGGGTGAAAATCGAGGACGATGAAATTATTTCTAACGAAGCATTCACGTGTTCTTATTCTATGAACCTAAACGTCCCATTTTGCGATGAAAATCATACATTATGTCTAAAACACAAGTAGTAGTAATAGTAGTAGTGTAGCTAGTTTATCGTTCAATAAAGTGAATAAAAACAAATTTTGGAGATGCTACGATACTTAATTCTAGCATTGCGTGAGGGCACGACAATGGTTTAGTATGGGGGAGTGATGAGACTGCTTTTATACATAGTCTCATCGTCCAAATCGGGCTTAAAATGCATTAAATATCATTAAAACTGCCAAATATATGCTCGTGTTTGTTGCTTGTGTATTTTAGGTACGGATATTGAGGAAATGGCAGAAAGATCACAAGAATCAATCAAAAACAAACACGGGAAACGAAGCCGCACAATGAACCGGACCCGAATCGAGAATTTCCAAAAAGGTCCTTGAAGAATTGAAGATTGTCAACATTGGTCCCTCATTTTTGAAGATTTGGCAAGAAAGGCCCTTGGAGAATTCATCTATACAAGATACATCCTTGGATTTTGAAGACATGTCATTAAAATCCCTTGAAGATTGCATTTATTGCACTTTTGGTCCTTGATAAAAGTTTGTATAAAACTTGTGCCAAAATTGACAAGTTGATGAATGTTGTAAACAAAGGAAAAGTTGGTTTTGTGGCTGTTTTTACAAAGTGAACAACAAAAGAAACATGGGGGGGGGGGCATTCTACCCAGACAACCAAACTTCACCCCACCACTCCCTGCTTGACACGTCACCCACAATCCACCATCAACCAATCAGACACTTCCTCCTCTCCACGCCACACTCCACCCAAACATAATAACTGATTAAATCAGTTATTTATGTTTCCCTCCTTAACATTTATTTAAAAACCTATTAACCCCAAAACGGATTAAACATCCCTTAATCACCCTTTAAACCCTAAAAATCCCCAGCTTCAATCCATTTAAAAACAAAGAGGTTTTGTTTCATCTTTTCCAGATCATTGATTACCATCACCCTCACCTAAACCCACACAAAAACCGTGACCCAGACACACCCATGTGTCTTGTGGGACCCTCCCCTGCCCATCACTTTCGTCCCAAACCCCTAAACCCGACCAGATAAACGTCCCACATCCATTCCTTTGACCCCAGGGACTAATAAACGTTCAAGATGAACTCTTTACAGCTGGACTTCTACAAGATCACATGGAGACCAACTTTTGACCAAAAATCAGTCAACAAGAATTCAAACAAGAAGGGCAGTTTAGGACTTTCATTTACTAGGATTTGAGTAACTAGAATGTTCCCTAGAGTAGTATTTAAGGAGGATGCAACATGTGCATACCCCTTGGTTCCAGTTTTAGCTTTTCATCATTTGTAATTCCTTTTTATTAATATAAAAGTTGGTATTTGTGAGCAATATAATTCCTTTTTATAGTTTATAAAAGTTTGGTGTGTGTTTGAAAGCTAGCTGAGTTCCAAATCTATTTGTCAAAGTGTCTTTTTGAGTTGTCAAAAAGTATCTTAAAAACGTTTTCTGAAAATCAGTCTTTGAAGGTTTTTCAAAGGTTTCCCAAGTAAAAATCTTATTTCCTATTTTTATTTTACACTTACTGTTTAGAAGTTGTCCAAAAGCTTTTGACAAAGCTTTTGGCTCATCTTTCAAACTTGAAGTGTCTTTCTTGGTTGTTTATGATTGTGCAGGTTTAAAGCAAGAGCTAAGATTATCATCACCATCATCTTGCACACCAACAGCCCAAAAGAGTCTGCACAAGCCCGGGCTTGTTGGAGGTGGCTTTACAGCGATTGTGGGACCTGGATGTGGGTCCCACAAGGTAACTATATTGTACCTTGTTTGAGTCTTCAAAAAATTGTGATCTATGTGATTTTGTATGAAGCTTGTTTTTATGTGTTGAATCTGGTTGGTTTATGTTTATTTGATGATATTATGTATGTTAGAAGTGATTTAAGTCTGTTTTGTTAAGTTTCATAAGCTTTTGATTTGTTAATTTTTGACTTCCATAATTAAAGGGGTGTTTGGATATTGGTTTTAGAATCATTTTGTGAGTAGCTTATGGTTTAAAATCAGTCCTAATCCACTTGCCTTGGTAGATTTTTGTGTTATCAGTTTAATATGTTTAGGTTTGGTACCTTTTGGTGATTTTTGTATGCAAGTTTAAGTGAAAACATAGCTTAAAATCAGTAACTGCTTTTTGTGCATGTTTTTGTGTGATTTTTGCCATCAAATCTTGTAGCTAGTTAGAATTTGTGCTAGTATTAGAGTTGTGTTTGATTAGGGTAAGTTTGTGAGTGACTTGAGTAAGTTTTGGCCAACCAAAACTCACTCAAGTGCACCTTGCATCAGCAAAGCACCCCCAACAGCCCCCTGCTTAATCAGTAACTGATTAGGGCTTATTGTGTTTGATTCTTGTTAAAGACTTGTTTTTTTTGTGTTGCTCTTGACTTCCCACAACCCAACTGGTTGTGGGAGTTCCTTGTTGTCCAAAACAAGCCCTCACATAGCTTTCCTAAGCTATTTGGTCAACTGACCAATATTTTACACTAACAGTGGGAACTAAGTTCCCCCTACTTGTGCTTTGGTTTCCACTGCTCAGCTAAAAAACAAAAACAAGTCAAGTGTCACTATCAGGATTTTGATTTTTTGTCTTTTGTCGGTTAATTTAAGAATTAGGACTTGAAACCAATTGCAATATTTTTCTAATTTTATTTCTGATTTTTTAGTGTAATTTATTTTTCTGTTACTATTTATTTGCTATTTTTTAGGTTTAATAGCTATTTTAATTAACTTTTAATATTTCTGTTTTGTCTTTTAGTGACAAAAATAATTACTTTTCAGTTTTAAGATTTTTCTTGGATTTAGAAAAACATTTTAAGATTTTTAGTTTAAAAAGTTTTTACTGTTCACTATTTATTTATTTTTTAGAATTAATTTAGTTTAATTAGGTTTTTATTATAACTGTTTTTGTCCTTTAGTGAAAATTTTTATATTTTTCAAACTTTTTCATTTTTCTACTGTTCATTAGAGTAAATTAGGATTTTTAAAATTGTCAAATTATTTTTAGCATTATTTTATTATTTTTTATGATTATTTTAGTTTAAAAATAGTTTTTAGTGTTTTAAAAATAGAAAAATAGTTTTTAAAATTTAGGAAAAATACATTTTAGTCTTTAAATAATATAAGTGAGTTATTTGTTCAATAAAATAATATTTTGTACATTTTGTTAATTATATTTAATTTTAGGGCTTTAATTAGCATTTAAAATTGAATATTTAATTACTAAAAGGTTTTAAAATATTTTTATTGGATTTTTATTCTTATTTATATTATTTTAGACTTAGTTTTATCTTTTAATTGATTTTTAGGTTTAAATTTTTAATTTGTAGCTTTTTACGGTTTTACGTGAACGCCTTTTTCGTCTTAGCTCGATCCGTCTTCGTAACCGTCATTCTCTTCTTACCCCATTTCTATTTTCTCTATTCTCTCAATATAATCACAAATCAAAATCAATTCATTACACAACGCACTTGCCTCCTCGACAACGAACTCACTTTAGGGTCATTTACACACGGTTTTCCTAAATCGTCGTGCTTACCCTATATTTTTACGCTCTTTTTCCTAAAAGAGTGTGATTTTACAACTATCAGCTCACAATGTCTTTTCTCCAAAAAATTAATTAATCGGACATTTTATTCCATTTCGCTCGTAACCTACATAATCACAAAACACATTAAAAGTACATGTATAACGAAAAATAAATATATAATTATGCTAAATTAACATGCTATTAGATGTACGCAAAATACACCAATCAAAGCCCCTCAAACTTAAAGCCTTTACTGGTCTCCATTATAAATAAAATAAAAAATATACAAGCATGTTAATTTCATAATTTTTAATCATATCATTGAAATTTCATCAAAAATATCAAATCTAACTTAGTACACTAATAACCATCCTACATGACAAATAATCCAAAATGATTACCAATATTTTTGTCCTTTTTAAACACTTAGCATAACCATTCCCATATATTTCATTTACTTTACGTTTCTGTTGGAAATACGTTTTTACGTATTTAGGAAGATTCGATCACTCCGACAATATATTAAGTAGTAGCTCGTAGTCTAGATATCTTTATTAAACAAACAAAGCCAAGCCTAGCCTACAACATGTGTAGGCCGGCCCAACATTTTAAGCCCAAGCCCATCACAAGGCTTGGGTATATAAACCCTCTCCTTAGATGGAGATGGTGTGTGGTTAATCATTTTTTTTCACATAGTTCTCTTAAGTTTCTCTCTCTAGAATTGTGTGTAATCTACCATCTCTCTATCTCTTTCTCTCTCTAAAACATAAGCATAGATTTACATATCCTACAAATGGTATCAGAGCCATGGGATGATTGTATTGTTCATGTGTTTGTGTTCTTGATTCATACGCCTATTTTGATCCATTTTTACACGAACCAATTTTTTTTTGTGTTTTTGATGGTTTTTTCTTGATACAAATCTTCTACATAGTTGTGGTAGGGATTTGGTATAGTTACTTTGGCTAAAAACACAAAATTTTTGGGTGTTTTGATCATTTTTTGGCTTAAAATCACGAATTGGTTGATTTTTGTCCGAGAAAAGTGGGAATTATTCCGATCAGGTCATCGGAAAAGGGTTTATAGGACATTCCGATCAGTGTAATCAGAATAGGGTTTAGGGATTCCGATTTTGGGTACATTCCGATCAGGTATTCCGATTAGGTATTCCGATTTGGCATTCCGAAAAGGGACATTCCGATTTGGTTCATTCCTATTTAGGACTTTCCGATCTTTGACATTCCGATTAGGGTTTATTCCGATTTGGGAGATTCCGGTCAAGGTTATTCCGATAGGGCTTATTCTGACTAATATTCCGATCACTATTCCGATCAACATTCCGATAACAAAAATTATTCCTTAAAAAAATTCGTGTGTAATTTTGACTTGGAATTTTTGGTTTATCGAGGACACATTTTAGGGGATTTTAACATTGTTTCTCGACTTCAACTCACAACAACAAACACATTTACTTTCTTTCATTGATCGATCAACGTTTGTAAATCTTAACTTATTGAAATGGAGTACACATCTCTTACGGATAAGTCCATCCTCTCGGGTACGGATAATCGTCCACCAATGTTGGTGAAGACTATGTATGAGGAATGGGCTTCCCGGATGGAACTTTATATGTTGAACAAGGAGAATGGACATCTCATTTGGGCATCGGTGCTCAATGGACCATTAGATTATGGTACAGTGACGGAAGGTACAACTACTCGTCCTCGCACAACGGGTGAATTGACTGGAGATATGAAGATTCAAGACAAATGTGATAAGTATGCTACAAACATCATTCTCCAAGCCCTTCCTCCAGATGTCTACAAACTCGTCAGCAAACATAAAGTTGCCAAAGAGTTATGGGATAGAATTCGTGTTCTCATGCAAGGCACCTCGTTAACTAAACAAGAACGAGAGTGTAAGCTTTATGATACTTTTGATAAGTTTGCCTATGTTCCAGGGGAGACTCTCAATGACTACTATCTGAGATTTACCCTATTGTTGAATGAGATCAATATCTATGGCATGACAATTCCTACCTTTCAATTGAACACCAAGTATTTGAACACTCTTCCTTCAGAATGGAAAAAATACGTGACAGATGTTAAATTGGCTAAGGACTTGCATAACACCAATGTGGATCAACTTCAAGCTTTTCTTCAACAACACGAATGCCATGTGATTGAGGCTCGGTTGTCTACACCTCAAGTTCATGATCCACTTGCAATGTATGCTTCTCAACAAAACATGGCTTATACTTATCAACAACCATCATACTTGCAGCAACCACCACCACACACCTATCAGCAACCATCTTATCAACCACCAATGATGCCACAGCAAGCATTTCAACAAGGTGTTCATCAATAATCTTTTCCGCAGCAACCACCATATCAGACATCACCATCACAAGCCAACACTTCTCCAATGGGCTATACTCCTCACCAAGGATATTTTCCAATAGAAGCACAACCAGCACAAGCTTTCTACCTTAATGAACTTCCACCAATCCAAGCACCGGTCTTTACTCCAAATGATACGCCAGCTGATGTTCTAAACCATCTCACAGCCTACTTGTCAAAACTTGTTGCAACTAGAGGATTTCCACCAACAAACAATCAGCTCCGCACCTCATCAAATCATCGACAACAAGCCACTGGTCACGATGGTTAAGTGACGGTGCAACCAATTCAGGGAAGGCAAAATTCATATGGACCTCCAACAAGGACTGGGAACAATCAAGCTGTGAATTCTCAAGCTAGTGGAAATGGGAGTCCTATTGGTCCTAAAAAGGTTGTGACTTGCTACAATTGCCGAGGACAAGGTCATATGGCTAGGGAATGCACTCAGCCGAAAAGGAGGAGGGATGATGCATGGTTTCGTGAGAAGATGTATTTGGTTGATGCTCAGTCTAAGGGGAAGATTTTGGATTCAGAGGAGTGAGCATTTCTTGCAGACCCAGGGGTAGCAGATACTGAAGGCATTGCAGTCGTTTCCACTTCTAATGCAGCTTATCAAGCAAATGATCTTGACGCATATGATTCGGATTGTGATGACATTCACTCTGCCCAAGCTGCTCTCGTTGCTAATCTCTCTCACTACGGTTCTGATGTCATCAGTGAGGTACCAACCACATCTAATAATATTGATGATAACCAACATCAAGTTGGGCATGAAAATGACAACCTCAAACAGCATTCGGGAACTAGTAATTCAAATGATGTGGTACCCAAACATACACATTTGAGTGAACCTCAACCAAATGCTACGACGGGTATGGAATCTTATGCTCAACATGATCTGGTCATGGTGACTAAACATATTATTGATCAAATGCATATGGCACTCAGACAATCCGTATATACGAATTCCACCCTAACTACTGAGCTTGCGTTGCATAAAGAAAAGGTCAAAACTTTTGAAATGGTCCCTCAAGCAGAGAAAATAACATGTTCTGAATTTGACCAATTTCGTTTTGAAAAGATTGAACACTTGAAAGAAATAGAATCATTAAAAGCTAATATTTCCAATGAATTAAAAGCAAAAGAGTCGGTTGTCAATGATTTTCAGAAACTTAAAATGGATTTCGAAACTCTCGAGTCTAAAAAGGTCGAATCGGAAATTAATACTACCAAACTTCTTAAATTTAAAGAACAACAACTTTTAAAACAATACGCTTCCACAGAAAAGGTTCATCTTTTAACTAAATCATTTAAAGAACTCGAACTTAAGCGTCTTCAAGATTTACCACCTAATCCAGGTTATGCAAAACAAGCTCAGGAACATATTCCCGGTCTTTATGATATGACCATAATTGGCAAATCGAAAGAAGCACCTTTTGTTCGTAGTACTGAGGAGACACAGTCACTTGCGGATGAAACTCATTCTAAAATGATTTCAAAATTCCATACAATTGATTATGATCAACATAACAAAGATCAATTTTCGAAAAACACACGCATTCGCTTACAAAAGGAATGAGCTGAATTGACAGTTCTTGTGCCCCAAAGTTTGTCAAATGAAAACCTTCCTAGTACGTCTCCTACACTTGTTAAAACGGATTTAACAAAGTTAATTCCACCGGTAAGTAAGGCGTCCGTTAACTTAAATGTGGTACACCAACACTTAGCCGATTTTGACAAGGTCATTTTGGAACGTACGACGGCTTCGACCATAACGGAAGGTGAATGGAACTTTGAGCACACTAGAGCTGCGTTCCGAAACGAAATTGTTCCGTTTGTAGACAATGTTAAAGCTTGTCTTAGTACTCTTGATCAAGATTTGCTTTTGGAAATAAAAGAAGTTAGACGTGTTTTCAATGAAATGGATGATGCCTATGAAAACAGTTTACTTGAAATAGAACGGGTTTCACGCCAAAATGATCTGCTTCTGAAGCAAGTGATGTCTCATGATATAGTTTCTGTCAGTGTGAATAAAAGTGTTGATAATGATTCTATTGTGCATAATGTTGAATCTGTGGATACTGTGGTAGATAGTACTTGTCACGAATTTGACGCTGAATTTTTAAAGCTTCAAGATTCATATTCATCGCTTTCAAAACATTTTGATGAGATTCAAACACATTGTATTTCGCTTGAATGCAAGCAACAATTTATTCAAGAAATCTTTGAAACGTCATTCGAAGGTGTTAATATCGATGATGCAAATTTTGAAAAGAATTTTCGATTGAATTTACAATCAAAACAGCGTCAGCCAAGTGACAAAGTTGCTAAATCTTTGCCGATAGAAATAGAGAAATCTAAGGAGCTTAACTGTGTGAACGTACTTGAGGCCGCTGAGAATTTTAAACTTGATCTAGATAATCGAGTTTCCAAGATTTTGTCCAAAGTTGATAACTTAAAACAGAAAAATACACGACTCTTCGATTCAGTAAAGCCCGCATGTGTTGATACCACTGCACAAAATCAATCATTGATTGAACAATTGAATCGAAAGTCGATGGTAATATCTGATTTGAGGGAACAAATTTGTGATAAGAATCTGGTCTTGGCTGAGTTAAAGGAAACACTTCGTACTCTAAAAGGTAAGAATGTTGTGGATAACGCAGCCACTATCTCAGCATCATCCTCTAGTGCAATCTAAAGGAACCTTATAGCCGTCACACCATTTAATAAGGGCCCTAGGACTAAACCATCTCAAACTTTGGTCACTAAAGATAAGGCGGAATCAAAACCAGCTTCTAATATACCCGTGTTGCCTTCTACAGGAGTAAGCACCACTACTAAGGCTCAAAGATCTAAGCTTAAAAGAAACAAGAAGAATGATAGGATCTTGCCCCCATCTAGTAGTCAAGTGAAGAAGAAAGTAGAAGCCCATCCTAGGAATGTTATTTCTGTTTTGAATAAAAAGAATCATGTAGCTAAACCTAAAGGCTCTGCGGTTGTGCAGCGTTCTAAGCCTAGTGTGGATTCTAATTTGAAATGTTGGAATTGCAATGAATGTATGTTTTCTAGTCGTCATGATTCTTGCCTTATTGACCATGTGAATGAGATGTATGCCCGAAAAAATGGACTAGAATGGAAACCGACTGGGAAAGTGTTAAACCAAGTTGGTTGGATGTGGCGCCCCACTGGTAGAACTTTCACTATAGTAGGAAATATGTGCCCTTTGACTAGGATCACTCCCACTAAAGCGAAGAAAGCGTGCCCTTTAACTAGGAGTACCAAGGCTACCAAAACACAAGCGTGTCCTTTAACTACGAACACTGACACTACCGTAGGAACCAAGTGCCCTTTAAATAGGTCTACTCCCACTGTAGTGCCCGCGAATAATCCAAAACCAAAGAAAGTTGGAACAATAAAACCTGTTAGGGCTAAGACTCACATTAGAAAACGCAGAAAATCTAAGGGTCACAAAAATGTTAGTAATTCTGATAATATTTTATCTGTATCTGCTAACACTCCGGAACCAATAGTTTCCAATGCATTGTCTACTGTTGTTGTTGAAAACAGGTGGTCCAAATTGTTCTCTGGTATTTGGACTCTGGTTGCTCCAAGCATATGACCGGAGATCGCTCTCAGCTCAGAAATTTCGTCAGCAAGTTTCTTGGTACGGTTAGATTTGGAAATGATCATATTGCAAAGATAATGGGTTACGGTGAATATCATATTAGGAATGTTATAATTTCAAGAGTGTATTACGTGGAAGGTCTTGGTCACAACTTATTTTCTGTGGGACAATTTTGTGATGCAAACCTAGAAGTTGCTTTTCGAGAGCATACCTGCTTCATACGTAATTTGGAAGGGGTTGATTTATTGAAAGGTACTCGAGGGAATAATTTGTATACTTTGTCTCTACAAGACATGATGGCCGCTTCTCCCGTATGTCTTCTCTCCAAAGCATCAAAGACTAAGTCATGGTTATGGCATCGACGGTTATCTCATCTTAACTTTGACGCTATTAATCACTTGGCGAAAAACGAACTTGTTCGTGGTCTTCCTAAACTATCATTTCACAAGGATCATTTGTGTTCCGCGTGTACAATGGGGAAAAGCACTAAGAAATCATACAAACCCAAGACGGAAGACACCAACCAAGAGAAACTTTATCTGTTGCATATGGATCTTTGTGGACCTATGCGTGTTGAAAGTCTTAGTGGCAAAAAGTACATCCTCGTCATTGTCGATGATTACTCTCGGTTTACATGGGTGAAATTTCTTAAAGCAAAAAATGAAGCACCTAAATTCATCATCGGATTTCTTAAGATGATTCAAGTGCGTCTCAACACTACTGTCCGACGCATTCGTACAGATAATAGAACCGAATTTGTGAATCAAATTTTGCGTGATTATTATGAAGAAGTTGGCATTTCTCATGAAACATCCGTTGCTCGCACTCCACAACAAAACGGTGTCATTGAAAGGCGAAATCGCACACTTACGGAAGCTGCTCGAACGATGTTAATTTACGCAAAGGCTACATTGTTTTTATGGGCAGAAGCAGTATCTACAGCAGTGTATACCCAAAACCGGTCACTAATTCGTAAACGCCATGGTAAAACACCTTATGAGCTTCTCCATGGTAAAGTACCAGATTTATCATATCTTCATGTATTTGGTTCTCTTTGCTATCCAAATAATGATGGTGACAATTTGGGAAAACTTCAACCAAAGGCTGATATTGGTATTTTCATTGGTTACGCACCCGCAAAGAAGGCATACCGAATCTACAACCGTAACTCTCGCAAGATCCTCGAAACTATGAATGTTGATTTTGATGAGCTGACAGCAATGGCTTCTGAGCAAAGCAGCTCTGAACCCGCACTTCATGAAATGGGACCCAGTAATATTAGTTCTGGTCTTGTCCCAAACAACCCTACTTCATCATCATTTACACCACCTTCTAGGACTGAATGGGATACGTTGTTTCAACCGTTCTTTGATGAATTCTTTACTCCTCCAAGTATTGTTGCTCCAGAACCTGAGGTTATAGCTCCGGTAACCGAAGTTGTCGCTCCAGCAACCGAAGCACAATCAGACACATATGCACCTACAATTGGTCAAGATATACCTTCAACGAGTAATTCTCAACCAACACATGTTTCAACTACCCATGTCATGCCTATTGATGATGAAGAGGATGATGATGATCACGATTTGGAATTCGCTCAAATGCGTGAACTTCCATTCTTTGGTGTACCAATTCTCGACCCAGTCAAGCTGGGTCGTCCACCTCAGAGGAAGCTCCTTCTACAGTTTACTCCAATCCACGGATTCGTGAACATGACAGCAAGTGGAAAAAGGATCATCCTATAGATTCTATTATTGGTGACCCTAATCGTCCGGTATCCACACGAAGTCAGCTACAAGAAAGTGCAATGTTTTGTCACTTTGATGCTTTTCTCACTGAAGTTGAACCTAAGACATGGCAACAAGCTTTTACTCAATCATGTTGGATAGAATCTATGCAAGAAGAACTTAATGAATTTATACGTCTTGAAGTATGGGAACTTGTCCCATGTCCGGATCAAGTGCAGTTACTCACTTTGAAATTGGTTTACAAGGTGAAACTCGATGAGTTAGGAGGAATATTGAAGAACAAAGCTCGACTAGTAGCTCGTGGATTCAAGCAATTATTAGGCATCGACTTTATGGAATCCTTTGCACCTGTTGCCCGTTTGGAAGCTATTACACTATTCCTCGCTTATGCATCCCACATGAATATGATCGTCTATCAGATGGATGTGAAGACGGCATTTCTTAATGGTGAAATCAAGGAAGAGGTCTATGTACAACAGCCGGATGGTTTTGTGAATCCTAAATATCCTAATCATGTGTACAAGCTTAAGAAGGATCTCTATGGGTTGAAGCAAGCTCCACGCGCATTGTATGATCTATTGTCACAATTCCTCATTACGTAAGGCTTCGCTAAAGGCAAGGTGGATCCCACACTGTTCATTGAGAAACGAGGTAAAGATTTGATTATGGTACAAATATATGTTGATGATATTATATTTGCAGCCTCGACCCAAACTTTATCCGACGAATTTGGGACACTCATGTCTTCCAAGTATAAGATGTCAATGATGGGCAAGGTATCATTCTTCTTAGGTCTTCAGATATCTCAGAGTCCCAGAGGCATCTTTATCAATCAATCTAAGTATGCCTTTGAATCGCTAAAGAAGTACAAGATGGAATCTTGCGACCCTAT
Source organism: Glebionis coronaria (assembly GCA_025667525.1). NCBI lineage: Eukaryota > Viridiplantae > Streptophyta > Magnoliopsida > Asterales > Asteraceae > Glebionis > Glebionis coronaria. The sequence goes on along the minus strand of JANFOE010000079.1, from coordinate 373,016 downwards.
GGATACTCCAATGGTGGAAAAATCTAAGCTTGATGCAGATCCACATGGAGTTGCCGTTGATCCGACACTTTATCGTGGAATGATCAGTACTCTTCTGTATATCACAGCCAGTCGACCTGATCTTCAGTTTGCTATATGTATGTGTGCTAGGTATCAAACTAGGCCTACTGAGTTACACTTAGCTACTGTTAAAAGGATCTTTCGATATCTTAAAGGAACCATTAATCGGGGACTTTGGTATTCAAAGGACTCTTCTATTGCACTAATGGCATATGCAGATGCGGATCACGCGGGTTGTCAAGATACAAGGCGTAGCACGAGTGGAAATTTGCAACTACTAGGAGATCGACTAATCAGTTGGGCATCGAAAAGGCAGAAAAGTGCTGCAATATCAAGTACGGAAGCAGAATATATAGCTATGTCCGGTTGTTGTGCTCAAATTCTTTGGATGAGATCGCAATTAACCGACTATGGTCTAGGTTTCAACAAAATTCCGATGTACTGCGACAACAAGAGTGCAATTGCCTTATGCTGCAACAATGTTCAGTTCTCCCGGTCAAAGCATATTGACATTCGCTACCACTTCATCAAGGAGCAAGTGGAAAAGGGAGTAATCGAGCTTTACTTTGTCCGATCTGAGTATCAATTGGCGGATATTTTCATGAAGGCTTTAGATCGCGTTCGAATTGAATTTTTGGCCGACAAGCTAGGAATGAGAACCTTCTCGCCTGAGACTCTAAAGGAACTGGCAGATGAAGCGAAAGAATAGTGGTGGTAAAACTATTCTCAGTATCCCTTGGTGATCATCTGTATATATTGTTTATATTTTTATCCACAAAAGCAAAATAGAAAAATATAAAACCATATAAAAACCATAAAAATTGAAAAATATAGAAAATTCCAAAAATATTTGTACCTTATTTCTAAAAAGGCATGTCTTTTGGTACGATAATACTTATGGCCTTAGAAATGTTGATTAAAATTGACATGGCGCCATAAATAGAGTTCGTACAAAAGTTGTAAATATTTCATAAAACATGCCCTTATGGCTTGTAGTTATTTCTGACTGCAACCCGGTTTTCACATTAAAGTCAAGTATTTCTTATGAAAGCTTTGGCTCACAACGGGAATTAATTTTCTCGGGCAAGGTTTACTTTAAAACCTTGTAAGGGATCAAGTTTACTTTATAACTTGGTCTAACACAACTCTATGTATGCATCAGTGCATTTATTTGTCACAACAAGAGAAATCTTGTTTTTATGAAGCTATCATCTCTACAACCATAGCAATCTACAATTGGTATCTACATACTCGACGATGCGACTACTCAACCAACGATCAGGTCCAACCTTGTCAATTCTTTTCTAATATGGTGAATATGTGATCATGTTACAAATCGGTATCATATCTCATACGTTTGATATCATGAAGATAAAATGGTCTTGCATTTTTCTTCCCAAAACCTTTGTTAAAACTTCATTAAATCAATTGATATTAAAAACATCGATTGGGTTAATATTTTTAATATGGGGGAGAAAATGTGATTTAATATGGGATATTATCACAAATGGTTTGACTTAATGTGCTGGCTCATCCCGACATATGCGAAATGTTTTCGAATATCGTGGCATATGTTAAGGGGGAGCAAAATGGATTTGCATATCAAAATGGATTTTCATGGTGACATATACTTACCCAAAAACCCATTTATTTCACGACGATGAAGATTGTGGTGACATAAGGATGGTAGGATAGGTTAAGTCCTATGATTCTTCCAGAACCGGAGGAATCTTCCCAAGGACATTCCATAGCTAGAAATAGTAGTCCTTAGGAAAGTTGGAGAAAAGATTGTGAACGTAGCTGAATGCTGACCAAGTACTTAAGTTAGCACTGGAACAATCACAAGAAGGTGCTAGTTATGACGTATGGTAAGCATTGAAGGGGTTGAAGAATGAAAGAGAATTGTAAAGATAAAGGGTGTAAAGAAAGAAGCCCTCCTCACAACTTTAGGCAGAAACCGGGTCAACACAAATGCTATTGAGATCATTTTAATGATTCTCGATATTGAAGACAGACATCATGGACCCAGTGATGCAATGCACAACCCATCCCAACTAACTCAGATATCTCTTAAAAGATATTAGTTTTAATCACACGGAGACAACACATTATCTATTGATTTATTCACTCCGAATAAATTGGTATTGAAATGGTGGCACTCCTCTCCAGTCTCCGATCACTAAAATCCAAAATGCACGATCGAGTCTAAAGCCATTTGAGATCATCAAATATCTCATTAGGACACACTTTCATATTTCCTTGCTTCTTCACACACTGTGAAAAGTAAGAAAGATTTTAAGAGTCCTACGTAAAATCTTCATGATCTTGCCTGAACATCCGAGTAATACGAAAGTATTTACAATGAAGATGGAAATCCTTCTTGAGCGAATATCAAAAAGCTCATGGTAGGTGACTTGTGCGATTCTTTATGAATCAAACTTGTGATAACTGGAAAGCAACAGTGGTTTAATTCTTAGCTGAACTTAAACACGTTCCAGGCCTCTACGCAATATCTTAGTGATCTTGCCAGAACACTCAGAGTGATACCTTAGTGTTCACAGTGATGAGTGGAAATCCTTCTAGTGTTAACCTCAAACAGCACTTGGTAGGTAACTTGCAAGATTCTATACGAATCAAGCTTGTGACAACTGGAAAGCAACGATGGTGCGGTTCTTAATTGAATTTCACTTGTTCCAGGAACATCAATTGACGGCTTCAAATCATGCGGATAATTTTATCCAAATGATTCACTCTTTACGTTCGCAGTCAGCTTTGGACGGTCGAGTAAAGAGAACGGGTTTACCCGCGAAATCTTGTCAAGGAGATTCTTAATTAAATCTACCTGTCACAAGTACGATATTTATATCGTCCAACGGTCTTCACCGACCGGAGGTAAAATGCTACCGAATTAGAATGAAATGTTCAAAGCCATTTCGTTCGTGTCTACTTATGTTGCGGCATTTGAAGACGGTGGCGTTGCGGGATCCAAGAAGAAGTAGTCCCCGCATGCTTATACTTTATGCATTTAATACCTCATCTAATTCAATAAAGCCTAAAAGTTAAGTCTTCCGTTGTATCGAACTCTGAAGCTTTCAAGAATTACAAAGGTATAAGTATGTAGGACGTGAGGTCACGAAGAGGCGAAGATCACAAGTGATGGATGCACAAGATCAAGGCAAGAGATTAATGCTCAAGATTGATATCAATGATCACATCAGCATGTTCACCTGAAAAGAAAAAGAAAAGAAAGAAGAAGACTACGAGCTCAAGACAAGCATAGTATGCTAGGTTCATTTTATTATTGTAACTTAGGTAACGCCCTTGTTTGGAGTGACCTCCCTTAGGGGGATATTGTTGGAAATACGTTTTTACGTATTTAGGAAGATTCGGTCACTCCGACAATATATTAAGTAGTAGCTCGTAGTCTAGATATCTTTATTAAACAAACAAAGCCATGCCTAGCCTACAACATGTGTAGGCCGGCCCAAAATTGTAAGCCCAAGACCATCACAAGGCTTGGGTATATAAACCCTCTCCTTAGATGGAGAGGGTGTGTGGTTAATCATTTTTTTCACATAGTTCTCTTAAGTTTCTCTCTCTAGAATTGTGTGTAATCCACCATCTCTCTATCTCTTTCTCTCTCTAAAACATAAGCATAGATTTACATATCCTACAATTTCATATAATTAACCATGTGTCCGACGTACCTAATGCACACTTATAATCAATCTAAAACAAAAGGTGAGAATATCGTACACCTTTTATAACATTGGAGTTTTTATACCATAAAAGCACATCATAAGCCATCATACTTTAGCTTATATACTTTCACATCCTTTATTTTTTCTTTTTTTTTCACCTTTTTTTTCATCATTTTTTTCTTTTACTTTTTTTTTTCACATCGCACATAAGCTCTTTTTTAGCCATTCGAGACCGTTTCTTATACAAGTCATCTCGAATGCTTTATACACTCCTTTTAAGGTTGATATAAAGACCAATTATTCAGAAAAATGAATATCTATCCTATATGTGCATACAAAGATACATTGGCACACAGGAACCGGTTAATTTAGTCCGTTTTGATTAAATGGGAACAACTATACTTCGTACCTACTGGTACATCATATGATAGAGTTATCTACCACATAGTATAATTAATCAATGCACTAAATCAAACTAATCTTCTTAATTTCATTACAACAATTCAAGGATTGGGTTATTTCACATAAAATTGTCTCAGCTAAGTGCAATGCTATCCATCATAAAAATTGGCGTCTGACCCATGCTAACAACTAAAGTATCACCTTGCGCGGGTGATGAATCAGATAGGTGAACCCAACATATGACTACCACCAATAATTATGACAGTACTTCAACTCTCTTCTAAGGCCACCGTGCGCGGGCGGCGAGCCGAATAAGATCAGTTCTAAGTGTCCTAACCCAACTGTTACATTACTATATTTCATATTATTTATTCAAACTTTCTACTCGATCTAAGCAAAGGTAAGTAGAGGGAATTCAACCAGCGTGGTTTGATCATCTAAATTATACTTATGCCTAACTACATGCAAACAATCAAATCAATTCAATAACGAAATTATACAATGGAATCGGGTGCACCTGATAATTATGGCCAAATCCTATAGCTTGCTCCAATAAATCATCCACAAACTAATCTTCAGAATCTACAAACACTCAACAAACATATATGTAAAAGAAACTTCCACATATAATTAGCACAAGACTCTTATAATGTGATTTAAAATTCTTTAAAAATTTTCAATTTTTCCCAAAAGTTACATTTTAACCCATTTTGACCAAAATTTCACACAAAAACATGTAACGCATGTGCCACCCCCTCAACTTAAAGCATTGCATTGCCCCTAATGTAATAACTTGAAATTGAAGTTTTGGTTAAAAATCAATTTGACAAACTCACACAAAACAAAAACCTAACTCACTTTCATAGGAATCACAGTTGCATTTAGCGTATGCAACAAGCCTTTAAACCACTCGGTAGCCCGACTGGACGAGTTTTGTCTCGTGAGGGTTTGTAGTGGACACACCCATAAAGTTTTAAACACACACAAAAATAAGATAATATATTACAAAAGAAAATTCACACACTACATACCACAAACCACGGGTTGCCTCCCGCGAAGCGCTAAGTTTACCGTCTTCAGCCAGACCTAACTCATATGAACTATTGAGACAGTTGGAGTAATTCCAAGTAAACCACATCTACCATTTCCATCTGATCACTCTCTAACTCAACATACGGCTTCAAACGATATCCATTAACTTTGAAAGGCTCTCCACCCGCCATATTTTTTATTTCAATGGCTCCATGTGGAGAGACGTGAGTCACAACGTATGGACCCGTCCATTTACTTCTCAACTTTTCAGGAAAAAGCTTAAGTTTAGCATTGAATAACCAAACTTTTTGACCAACCAAGAAATATTTCTTGGTGATATGTCGGTCATGAAAAGCTTTGGTTTTCTCCTTATAAATCCTAGAACTTTTATAAGCATCACGTCTAATCTCATCTAGTTCAGATAATTGGAGTTTCGTAGAACTACCCGCTTTCTCTAAATCCAGATTAACGGTCTTAATCGCCCATTCAACCCTATGCTCTATCTCAACAGGTAAATGACATGCCTTGCCATATACCAACTTATATGGTGACAAACCAATAGGAGTACTAAAAGCCGTCCTATATGCCCACAAGGCATCATCTAACCTCAAGGACCAATCTTTCCTTCACTACGAACGGTCTTTTCTAAAATTCGCTTAATCTCCCTGTTAGATACTTCCACCTGTCCACTAGTCTGTGGGTGATAAGTGGTAGGTATCCTATGATTAACTCCATAGTGTTTCAATAATTTTCCAAATCTAAAGTTCTTAAGGTGGGAACCCCCATCACTAATGATGGCCTTAGGAATTCCATGTCTAGCAAAGATATTCTTCTTAACAAACTTAAGAACTACACTATGGTCACTGGTTCTAGTAGCCTCAGCCTCTACCCACTTAGACACATAATCAACTGCCACTAAAATGTACACATTGCCATGGGAAGTAGGAAATGGCCCCATAAAGTCAATTCCCCACACGTCAAAGATCTCAACAACTAGTATGGGATTCATAGGAATTTGATCACGCCTTGAAATCCCACCAACTTGTTGGCAACGAATACATGCTTTTACAAAATACTGGGCATCCTTGAATATATTCGGCCAAAAGAAACCGCTTTGTAGGATTTTATGCCCAGTTTTCGTAGCACCAAAGTGTCCACCACATGCATAAGAATGGCAATGAGCCTATATGTCCATATGCTCGTGGTCGGAAAAACATTTCCTAACAACTTGGTCAGCACACACCTTATATAGCTCCGAATCCTCCCAAAAATAATGCTTCAACTGAGAGAAGAAGTATTTTATTTGTTGTTTGGACCAAAAATCCGGAAGCTTTTTAACAGCAAGGTAATTGACTATATTTGCGTACCAAGGAAACTTAGAAACCTCAAACAAGCTTTCATCCGGAAAGCTTTCCTTAATCACGTCAGAAGGGTTGAACGGTGGAGGGATAATTCTAGACAAATGGTCAGCAACCACAGTTTCCAACCCCTTTTATCCCGGATTTCTAGATTAAATTCCTGTAAAAGCAAAATCCACCTAATTAACCTCGGTTTTGTCTCTTTCTTAGTCAATAAAGTCTTAAGGCACTATGTCTGAAAATACTATCACCTTAGAATGCCCCCAAATATATGACCTAAACATATCAAGAGCAAAAACCACGGCTAACAACTCTTTTTCAGTTGTGGTGTAATTCATTTAAGCTTCTGAAAAAGTCTTACTAGCATAAAAGATTACAACGGGTTTCTTATCAACCCGCTATCCTAGAACCGCCCCAGCGGCATAATCACTCTCATCACACATGATTGATAGGTGTAGAAATACGTGTTTAGGAAAACAACGTATAAGTGCGGCAAGTATTAAACTCGACGATTTAGGAAAACCGACAAGTCGAATAAATGCGAGTTCGTTCTCGAAGGAGGTGTGTGGATTAAGTGTGCCAATATATAAAATCAAAGTTTGGATTAGTGACGTTTTTGGTTTAGAAGAGAAAAATTAAAGACGATATACGACTACGATTACACTACGACGATTTGACGTAAAACGCGAACGTAAATACGTAAAACGTGACAAAATTAAAAGTTAAACCTAAAAATTAATTAAAAGTTTAAACTAAGTCTAAAATAATATAAATAATAATAAAAATTCAATAAATAAATTTTAAAACCTTTTATTAATTAAATATTCAATTTTTAATGCTAATTAAAGCCCTAAAATTAAATATAATTAATAAAAAGCCCAAAATATTATTTTACTGAACTAATAACTCATTTATATTATTTAAATACTAAAAAGTATTTTTCCTAAATTTTCAAAACTATTTTTCTATTTTTAAAACATTAAAAACTATTTTTAAACTAAAATAATCATAAAAAATATTAAAATAATGCTAAAAATAATTTGACAATTTTAAAAATCCTAAATTATACTAATGAATAGTAGAAAAATGAAAAAAGTTTGAAAAAAGTAAAATTTTTCACTAAAAGACAAAACAGTTAATAATTAAAACCCTAATTAAACTAAATTAATTCTAAAAATTAATTAAAAAGTGAGCAGTAAAATGTTTTTAAACTAAAAAATCTTAAAATATTTTTCTAAGTCTAAGAAAATTTTTAAAACTGAAAAAAAAATTTTGTCACTAAAAGACAAAAACAGAAACTTAAAAAGTAATTTAAAAAAGCAATTAAATCTAAAAAATAAGACATGAACAGTGACAGAAAAATAAACTAGACAGAAAAATCACAAATTGAATAAGAAAAATTTTAACACTAAAATCGGGTTATAACTCTTAAAAAAAACCACTAAAGACAAAAAATTGGAAACTGAAAGTGACATGTGAGTCACTTTTGTTAGTTAGCTAAGCAGTACCAATAATACACTAGCAGGAGTAACTGAGTTCCCACTGGTAGTACAAAAAGTAGGTCTGGGCAATGTTTGACGTGTAACTTGAGATTTACTTGTTGTTTTTTGACAACAAAGGCACCCCCACAACCAGTTGGGTTGTGGGGAGTCAAATAAACAAGAAAAATGGCAAGTACTTCACAAAATTTGCACACAAGATGCCTAAGTAAGTTACTGATATGGTCTAAAGCAGGTCTGGTGCTATCTGGGTAGTTTGACTGATGCAAATGGTCACTCAATGAACTTCTACCCACCAAAGCTTTGCTCAATCTAACCCCAAACCCCAAGTAATCAGATAACAATCCTAATTGACCCTAAATTCTAACAGCTAAACAAGATTAGAAGACATAATTCATCAAAATGAAACAGAAACATAAGCTTGCTGATTTCTTAATGTTTTACCAAAATATTATCATGCAAACTTGCTAAAACCTATCGAAAGTGGAAACCAACTACTGATAATATGTCATATTAGCAATATAAGTGTGTATAGGTGAACTTTAGGCCAAAAGCTTGTAGGATCGTGTTTTCTAAGGATTTAGCAAGTTATGGATTATCTATTGAATGAATGGGAAATGGAAGAACTAGAGAGAGAAAGGTAGAGAGAGAAAGGAGAGAAATAAGAAAGATGGAATTGTTGAATGGAATGAAAGTGTTCAACCCCTCCTAACATGATAGGAGGGGGTTTATATAGCCCACCCTACATGTGGGCTATATGGGCTATACCCTAATACATTGGATCACGAGCCCAATACTTGTATCTATCTTTGGAGTGACCGATCCTTTCTAAATACGTAAAAACGTCTTTCCAACAATCTCCCCCAAAGGGAGGTCACTCCAAGTTACAATGTCCTAAATAGTCTATAGCTCGTGATCTATGCTAATAATGATGTGACCGAGACTTTCCTTGGAAAAACGTATTTCCAACAATCTCCCCCAAAGGGAGGTCACACCATTTTACAAAATCTTAAACCTAGAATACTATGCTTGAGTCTTCGATCTTGTTCTTGTGAATATGCAGATGAGATCTTTGACTTTAGTCTTGAGCATGTTTCCTTGCCTTGACCTTGTGCATTCATCACTTGTGAAATTTGTCTCCTCGTGACTTAATGTTCCGCATACTTATACTTTTATAAATTCTTGAAAGCTTCAGAGTTCGATACAGCGGAAGACTTGACTTTTAGACTTTCTTGAATTTTTTGAAGTATTAAGTGCATACAGTATAAGCGTGTGGTGACGACTTCTTCTGGATTGTACACCGCAATGCCACCTTCTTGTTACACTGCATAAGACAGTTAGCAACAAAACATATACACGGATGAAATGGCCTTGAATATTTCATTCTAATTCGGTAGCATTTTACCTCTGGTCGGTGAAGACCGTTGGACGATATTAACTATCATACTTGTGACAGGTAGTTTCAATTAAGAACCTCCTTGACAAGATTTCGCGGGTAAACCCGTTCTCTTTATTCGACCGTCCAAAGCTGACTGCGAACATAAAGAGTGAATCATTTGGATAATAACATCCGCATGATTTGAAGCCGTCAATTCATGTTCCTGGAACAAGTGAAATTCAATTAAGAACCACACCATCGTTGCTTTCCAGTTGTCACGAGTTTGATTCGTATAGAATCTTACAAGTTACCTACCAAGTGCTGTTTGAGGTTAACACTAGAAGGATTTCCACTTCATCATTGTGAACACTAAGGTATCACTCTGAGTGTTCTAGCAAGATCACTAAGATATTGCGTAGAGGCCTGGAACGTGTTTAAATTCATTTAAGAATTAAACCACTGTTGCTTTCCAGTTATCACAAGTTTGATTCATAAAGAATCACACAAGTCACCTACCATGAGCTTTTTGATATTCGCTCAAGAAGGGTTTCCATCTTCATTGTAAATACTTTCGTATTACTCGGATGTTCAGGCAAGATCATGAAGATTTTGCGTAGGACTCTTAAAATATTTCTTACTTTTCACAGTGTGTGAAGAAGCAAGGAAATATGAAAGTGTGTCCTAATGAGATATTTGATGATCTCAAATGGCTCTAGACTTAATCGTGCATTTTGGATTTTAGTGATCGAAGGCTGGAGAGGAGTGCCACCATTTCAATACCAATTTATTCGGAGTGAATAAATCAATAGATAATGCGTTGTCTCCGTGTGATTAAAACAAATATCTTTTGAGAGATATCTAAGTTAGCTGGGTGATAGGTGTGTAAACACCCATCCTTTTTACCACTTAATTACAATAATAACCGAGCCAAAACATGTATTTTATGTCTTTTATGTCGGAATTATGCGTGGTTTGTGTTTTTGTTGTGATTTAGGACGAAATTATGAAAAGTGGAGAAAACACGGACATTTACGGGCTTTTATTGAAGAAAAAGATGAAAAGACGAAGTTAAGAAGTCAAGAGTGCAAAAAGAACGGAAGTCCAAGACCGATTCTGAAGATTTATCGAAGAAAAAGTTAAAGAACGGAAGTTTACTAAAAGCCGAGGAACTCAAGTCTATTTTATTGAAGAAGTAAAAGACGAGTTCAAAAGAAATCCCGAGCCACAAGTCATTAGAGTCCAAGTTTAAAGAAGATTAGAAGGAAAAAGGACTAATGGTCCAATTAATGAAGATTAAAGGCTTAAGGACCTAATGACGCAATTAAGAAGAAATGAAGGAGGGGAGGAAGCTTCCTAATCCTCCCCTATATATAGATTAGATCTTAATTACTTTCGTTTTGTTGGCTAATAGTGACAATTAGTTCTTCCACTTTTAATTACCTTGTCATTTAAATACTTGTCAAATTTAAATTCTTATCTTGCACCTTAATTACCATTTAATTTCAAGTAAGTTTTTCTTTTAATTCTCGTTAATCTTTATCTTTATCTTGTTAATCTCATTCTACCTTTCTTTAATCTTTATGTTGAGTTGTTTATGTTCATGTTCTTGATTTTTGTTGATTTATTTAAATTGGTTTTGATTATCTTGATTAGTTTTGTGAGTTTGATTGTTTTGGATTGATTGTTTATCATTAATAGATGTGTATTTGATAGTTTGATTTAATCTTGTGTTTGATTTAGCTTTGTTTTGATTAGATTCGTTCTATATTTTGTTCCCTGTTCTTCGGATGTTTGTTCTACTATTTCTGATCTTCCCAGGAAAAACGAGCCAAAAAATCATTCCGAGTAAGGTTGGTTATTCCGAATAGCCAGGTATTCCGCATAGGGCTGGATATTCCGAGTAGGGAACTTTATTCCGCATAGGTGTAATTTTCCGTATAGCAACTTTATTCCGAATTGAGCTAATATTCCGCATAGGTGTAATATTCCGAATAGGAGTGTTATTCCGCATAAGGTTGGATATTCCGCATAAGGGTAAGTTATTCTGGGTTCGGATTATTCAGAATAGAGCTAAATATTCCGAACAGGACTGATATTCCGAGTAAGGAACTTTATTCCGAATAGGGTTGTTTATTCCGCATAGGGCACTTTATTCAGAATAGGCACTGTATTCCGAATAGGGGGAATTATTCCGAATAGCAACTATTCCGAGTAAGACTTATATTCCGGATAGGAATATATTCCGAACAGAGTTAATTTTTAGTTTCTTTTAATTTCAGTTTTAAATTTTCTGCCTTTTTACTTTCGAACTTTATTTTTCCCGCCTTTTTACTTAGTCGCACTTTAAATTTAATTGCCTTAGATTTATTTTAGCCTTGCCTTAGTTTTAAATTTTAGTTGTGTTTTAAGTTTGCCTTAGTTAGTTTTAAGTTTGCGTCATTTACATTTAGTGCCCTTTAATTTTAGTCACGCTTTTAAATTTTTGCACATTTACATTTAAATTACATTTAGATTTATTTTAAAGTCATTTACTTAAATTGTTTTTGCACTTCTACTTTAATATACTACAACGACACACTTTTGTTCACCAAAATCAATAGAGTCACACATAGAACCTAGATCAGTTCGATTAGACCAACACAACGAACTTTAATTTTTATACGGGGTGTCAAAAACTATGTATAAAATGGCGCCGCTGCCGGCTCTTTTCGTAAAGATTAACGGTTTTCTGTGGGAGACGCGTTGCTTTTTGGGATCCGTTCACTTGTGAGCGTTATTTTTCTTGCATAAAAAATTCAAAAAAATCATAAAAATTAAAAATTGATAAAAATACATAAAAATTAAAAATTTCAAAAATCCAAAAAGATTTTATTTTTATTGTGTATATATATTGTCTTTGTGTTTGGTTTTGTTTTCTTTTGCATTTTCAGGTGTATGCGTACTAGATCTTCTAATTATCAAGAGCCCGAGACTCAAGAAGATTTAGGTATGTCAGGTGTCAACAACAATAATCATCCACCGCACCTCAATAATAACAACAATGTTCTTCCACAGCCCGATCTTCGGACCATGGAGGAGCTTTGTCAACCTACCATGTTTGGACGAGGAGGACCGATTGCGCCGATGCAAATCAACGCTCCTGAGTTTTCGTTGAAGCACCACATGATTCAGCAAGTGCAAACTAACCCATTCCATGGATTGCCTGATGATGATGCCAACAAACACCTCGACAAGTTCATTACAATCACCCAAAGCATGAAGTTGCCTGGTGCCACAATGGATGTTCTTCGCCTACAACTCTTTCCACATACTTTATCGCATCATGCCGAGAAATGGTTTGATCGTCTCCCGAAGAATTCTATTCATACTTGGGATGACATGACTCAACGCTTTTTGTCGCGCTACTTTCCACCATCCATGGTCACGAGCCTTCGCAATCAAATCAGCGGTTTCATGCAAGAACCCGATGAATCTCTTTTTGATGCTTGGGAAAGATATAATGTCTTGATTGATCGTTGTCCAAACCACAACATGCTCCCTGTGACCTTAATTGATACTTTCTACAACGGTTTGAATTTTCGTGATCGTGATACGATTAATGCAGCCGCCGGTGGCACATTCATGAAAAGGAGACCCGAGGAGTGTAGAGAGCTAATTGAGAACATAACTACTCACCACAAAAACTGGGATTCCTCTGCTTCTTCAAGGAACAATCCGAGATTCAATGTTTCTTCCACTTCAGCAAACCCTGAGATGACCGAACTCACCCGCATAATGACTGAAATGAGCAAAAGTATCACGCTTCTCGTTTCAAACCAACAACAACAACAAGTTAAAGCGGTTGCTAATCCTTGTGAAACATGCGGCAGTCCTCACTCATACACCGATTGTCCTTCGACTCAAGGAAATCCGGAAAATGTGTATGCAGCTTATGGTAATTATTCACCTGAAAATTACCAAGCTCGACCCCAAGGGGATAGAAATCTGTTGAGTTACCGATCCAATAATTACCTTTCACCCGGTTTTTCTCCTCAAAACCAAAACCCCGCCAAAAACTATAATAGAAGCAACCAAATCCCACCAAGAGCTTCTAATCCTTATCACCCACCCGCCCAACAAGCCCCACCCATTAACCCCGATGTTGAAGCCATCATGCGAACCCAAGGTGAGCAAATCAAGAATCTGTAGAGCCAAATTATCAATCTTAAAGGAGATATTACCAAGCAAGGAAATGAGATAAGATCCGAGCTTCGAGATAATATTCAATCCTCATTCAGCAATCAAACCAATGATTTGAAGAATATGCTTGCTAGTTTCTTGCCCGCAACTCAACCTTCTTCTTCGAGTTCTCTACCTTCAAACACCGTCACCAATCCGCGAGCAAATGTGAGTGCTATTACTACTCGTAGTGGAATTACCATTGTCGATCCACCTATCCCGCCCCCATCTTCTACACCTCCTCCACCACCATTTATCCCTACTCCTCCTACACCTAGTATTAGTGCACCATTACCGTCTCCGCCTCGTCATGACCATGTACCTAGGAAGGACCCTTCAACATCTCAACCTTTACCTACTACACCTGCACCTTCACCACCCAAACCCAATATCCCTTATCCTTCTCGCTTGGGCAAGAACAAAATGCTAACCAAGGAGGACTCTCAAGTGACGAGCTATATCAAGATGATTTCTCAAATGAACTTCAACATTAGCTTTCTTGAGGCACTTGTCCACATGCCCAAATTTTTCAAAGCATTTAAGGAATTGCTTAACAAGAAAGAGAAGTTGCTTGAACTCGCCAACACACGCTTAAATGAAAACTGCTCTGTAGTTATTCTTAAAGAACTTCCGGAAAAGCTTGGAGATCCCAGTCGTTTTGTGTTGCCTTGCGTGTTCAACAAAACTGAGGAATTTACTGCCCTTGCTGATCTCGGGGCCAGTATTAATCTTATGCCTTTGAGTGTTTGGAAAACACTATCATTACCCGACCTCACTCCAACGAAGATGACTCTCGAACTTGCAAATCGCACTCTCGCTTACCCCGTTGGTATAGCCGAAGACGTGTTCATCAAAGTTGGCACATTTACTTTCTCGGTCGACTTCGTCGTTGTTGATTATGAAATGGACCCTCGTATTCCTTTAATACTTGGTCGGCCATTCTTGAGAACCGGACGAGCTCTAGTTGATGTTGCCGAAGGTGAGTTAATCTTAAGAGTCGGGGATGATGCACAAGTTTTCAAAATGGGGAAGCTTACAAGCAAATCCTTTGGACGAGAATCAGTGAATATGATTAATGTGCTCGATGATTTTACCATCAACAACAATCCTCTATTCGAGTCTTGCAATGATAATCCACTTTTTCATGATGATGTGGATAATTCTCGGTCTAAATTCGACGCTTCTCCCATTTATGATTCTCCACCGATCTTTGATGCTTATGATGATGAGTCTAGCTCATATTCGGATGATTATGATGACCTTACTTCTGAGTATCCCGTGCTTCCCACATATGATGATTTCGATGAGGCTGATACTCTTTCGAGTGATTCCTCACATGATGAAGATCCTCCGCCATCACTCGATCCTACTTTGGACGATTACTCATTTGAGGAAGACTTCTCTGAATTTCTCAACAGTTACTTCCCTCATGAGAGTGATGCTCCTCCTTTCGATTTTGAAGATTATCGTCTTGATCCTACTTTGGATTTGAAGAACATTCTTTCAAAGGAGAAGAAACCGGTCGACACCAATATTCGCAGCACGTATGAGTTAACACCTCTTTGTCCCCCTTCTGAGGACGAGGTTGTGCTTCTTCGCGGATCTTCTTCCCATTCTGCTGAGCCTGAGTGCTATTTTCCCCTAAAGGAAAAGGTGTTCGACCCCGGTATCGATATTCTGCAGCCATCTCAGTATCCACCTGATGAAATAAAAGGAAAAATCTTTGGAACTTATGGAAATCTGCTTGCACCACTTCACCCTTGCTTCCACCGTGCTCCATCTTTGCTTAAGGGAACCTTGCCTACTCTTCTTTGGCTTGCCTTGTTCGCCTTAAGCCTCTGCTATTTGATGGACGAAAACTACGTCTTTGATCCCGGTGGATATATTTCATGCTTCTTCCGTTGATAATCAAGGTCGAGTCAGGCTCACGACTCGGTTAACAAAAATCAAGCGCTTCTTGGGAGGCAACCCATGCATCTATCTTTTCGCTTTCTTTATCATAAGTGTAGGGGAGACCCTTTGGTTTGCTATTTCCTCTTCTCCCTTCTTAATCAGGGATTCGAGCTTCACTGATCCACTCTTGATGATTCTTGACGACCCGTGATTCCGTGTCCACTTCTTCCCGGTTCTATCCTAAACTCTTTCCGATTCACTATTTTATATTTCTCAATATTAAAATAGGAATCTCTTTAGTTGTCTCTTCCTTAGCGAGATTAAACAAAGTGCACAATGTCCTAAGTGTAGGGGAGTTTACTCCCACATGCTTAAACATTGAGGACAATGTTTATGTTAAGTGTAGGGGGGACTTCTATCGAAGTTAAGTGGTATTTTCCTTGTATTTGTCCTCATTTTAACCGGAAAATAAATTTTTCGACATTTTTCAAAATTTTTGATCTATTTTGGCCTATTAGTTTTTCCTTTTGTATAGTTATTTTCTTTCCTTGTTAGAATAAATGTTTAATAAAGTGGTTTTAATTTTCAAACGTTATGAATCTTTTGACTCAACCCGAGTTTACTTATCTAAGTTACTCTAGCTAGTATCCTTAACGTGTTTAAGTCAAGTTTTGCTAGGCTTTTATATAGGGAGCTATAAAACACGAAAGTCTTAACTCTCACGGGTTAAGAACAAGAACTTTTCGCAAGTTCCTATAATTGATCCTAGAGAGTCGTTTATCAAGGGAACTTTAAAATGCGATTTCTAAACTTGAAAAAGTCTAAGAGTTTGCAAGATCCTATAGGCGACTCGAAAACCCAAAACTTTGATTTAATAGGCTAAGCATCCACGAGTCTCATTCCTTGAGATTTTAAACTGTGGAGGACGAGAGATGATAGAGCCAATTATAAGTTTGGTATTCTTTCGTGAATTTATGTGAGTTAATTATAAGCCTATTCTCCCATCGCTCGCTAATAAATTTATCTGCAATAAATAAGGTTGTACGATTTGAAAAGTTACTTAGCTTCTAGCCCAAGATCGTTTAAAAGTTGCTCGGTATGGATTAGAGTTCATAGCCAAGGCATAACTTATTGAAGCGGGATGCGAAGATTGGCGAGTCCAAAAAGGTCCTAACAAGGCATGAGGGCTATATTTTGTTGCTAAAGATCCAAAGTGATGTGAAGAATCATTTATCGAAAATCAATATGAAGGATCGAGACACACGACGAAAAGCAAATACTCCCCAAAAGTCATGGAGAAGTGTATCCGAAAAGACCCTAGCAAGGTATGAGGATAAATAGATCCAAGTCATAAAAGGAGGCGGATCGTTGTATATCAAAGTCCAAAATAAAGATTGGAGAAAAATGAAGAAGTCGTGGTCCAAGTATGAATCTCTCAAAACTTCAAGTGAAGAAATTTCCATATGAAGAGAAGACCATAATTTCATGAACGTCTCTCAAGGTTTGAAGTATGAAGTCGCTGCCAAATATTGGTCTGAGAAAGGTCTCAAACCGCGAAGCGAGTTATGCCAAGATATGAACTTTATGAGGTCCCGAGAAGCAGTTTTAAAAGATTTTGTCCTTTAGCTAACTATTGATTAAATCGTTCACTTTATTTTCGGACTAAATAACTATCGAAATAAGTCAACAATGCATCCTCGAGATCATTCAAGACAACAATAAAATATAAGAGATACACCTAGGAATAAGGGAGTCTAAGTAAATAATTGGCCCACATGAGTTCGTGTTAGTTTGCTAACTTATAATAACAATGATCTCGTTTTTAAGCTTGGTTTGGAGAAAGTGAAAAATTGAGGATGATGATTATTCATAACATTTCCAAAACCCAAGGTATGCCTTTTGATTTCTTTACTTTGAATGTTTATAGTTTTCTATCTTTGTAATAAAGGCCACTATGGATTGATTATGATGAAAAGTGTAAACGTGCTTTGTAACTAATGCACTGCATGAGGACATTGCAATGGTCAAGTGTAGGGGATTTGATAGGTGTGTAAACACCCATCCTTTTTACCACTTAATTACAATAATAACCGAGCCAAAACGTGTATTTTATGTCTTTTATGTCGGAATTATGCGTGGTTTGTGTTTTTGTTGTGATTTAGGACGAAATTGTGAAAAGTGGAGAAAACACGGACATTTACGGGCTTTTATTGAAGAAAAAGATGAAAAGACGAAGTCAAGAAGTCAAGAGTGCAAAAAGAACGGAAGTCCAAGACCAATTCTGAAGATTTATCGAAGAAAAAGTTAAAAGACGGAAGTTTACTAAAAGCCGAGGAACTCAAGTCTATTTTATTGAAGAATTAAAAGACGAGTTCAAAAGAAATCCCGAGCCACAAGTCATTAGAGTCCAAGTTTAAAGAAGATTAGAAGGAAAAAGAACTAATGGTCCAATTAATGAAGATTAAAGGCTTAAGGACCTAATGACGCAATTAAGAAGAAATGAAGGAGGGGAGGAAGCTTCCTAATCCTCCCCTATATATAGATTAGATCTTAATTACTTTCATTTTGTTGGCTAATAGTGACAATTAGTTCTTCCACTTTTAATTACCTTGTCATTTAAATACTTGTCAAATTTAAATTCTTGTCTTGCACCTTAATTACCATTTAATTTCAAGTAAGTTTTTCTTTTAATTCTCGTTAATCTTTATCTTTATCTTGTTAATCTCATTCTACCTTTCTTTAATCTTTATGTTGAGTTGTTTATGTTCATGTTCTTGATTTTTGTTGATTTATTTAAATTGGTTTTGATTATCTTGATTAGTTTTGTGAGTTTGATTGTTTTGGATTGATTGTTTATCATTAATAGATGTGTATTTGATAGTTTGATTTAATCTTGTGTTTGATTTAGCTTTGTTTTGATTAGATTCGTTCTATATTTTGTTCCCTGTTCTTCGGATGTTTGTTCTACTGTTTCTGATCTTCCCAGGAAAAACGAGCCAAAAAATCATTCCGAGTAAGGTTGGTTATTCCGAATAGCCAGGTATTCCGCATAGGGCTGGATATTCCGAGTAGGGAACTTTATTCCGCATAGGTGTAATTTTCCGTATAGCAACTTTATTCCGAATTGAGCTAATATTCCGCATATGTGTAATATTCCGAATAGGAGTGTTATTCCGCATAAGGCTGGATATTCCGCATAAGGGTAAGTTATTCCGGGTTAGGATTATTCAGAATAGAGCTAAATATTCCGAACAGGACTGATATTCCGAGTAAGGAACTTTATTCCGAATAGGGTTGTTTATTCCGCATACGACACTTTATTCAGAATAGGCACTGTATTCCGAATAGGGGGAATTATTCCGAATAGCAACTATTCCGAGTAAGACTTATATTCCGGATAGGAATATATTCCGAACAGAGTTAATTTTTAGTTTCTTTTAATTTCAGTTTTAAATTTTCTGCCTTTTTACTTTCGAACTTTATTTTTCCCGCCTTTTTACTTAGTCGCACTTTAAATTTAATTGCCTTAGATTTATTTTAGCCTTGCCTTAGTTTTAAATTTTAGTTGCGTTTTAAGTTTGCCTTAGTTAGTTTTAAGTTTGCGTTATTTACATTTAGTGCCCTTTAATTTTAGTCACGCTTTTAAATTTTTGCACATTTACATTTAAATTAGATTTAGATTTATTTTAAAGTCATTTACTTAAATTGTTTTTGCACTTTTACTTTAATATACTACAACGACACACTTTTGTTTCACCAAAGAACGACTGAGCCACACATTAACACAGTTTTTCAATTCGAATATATTGGTTCAACGATATTTTTAACTGAGTAAAAGCCCAGTTATCACTGGGATGGGTTATGCATTGCATCACTAGGTCCATGATGTCTATCTTCAATATCAACCATCATTAAAAATGATCTCAATAGCTAATGAGTTGACCCGGTTTCTGCCTAAGTTGTAAGGAGGGCTTCTTTCTTTACACCCTTTATCATTACAATTCTTTTTCATTCTTCAACCCCTTCAATGCTTACCAATAAGTCATAACTAGCACCTTGTTGTGATTGTTCCAGTGCTAACTTAAGTACTTGGTCGGCATTCAGCTACGTTCACAATCTTTCTCCATCTTTCCTAAGGACTACTATTTCTAGCTATGGAATGTCCTTGGGAAGATTCCTCCGGTTCTAGAGGAATCATTGGACTTTAACCTATCCTACCATCCTTATGTCACCACAATCTTCACCGTCGTGAATAGAGATGTTTTTGGTAAGTGTATGTCACCATGAAATCCATTTTGAAGTTCAAATCCATTTTGCTCCCCTTTAACATATGCCACGATATTTGAAAACATTTCGCACATGTCGGGATGAGCTATCACGTTAAGTCAAACCATTTATGATTAATCGTTTCCCATATTAAATCACATTTTCTCCCCCATATTAAAAATATTAACCCAATCTATGTTTTTAATATCAATTGATTTAATAGCATTTTAAGAAAACTTGGGAAGAAAAATGCAAAGCCAATTATCTTCACGAATTACACAAGCTCCCCCTCAAATTAATGAGGGTGTACTTGAAACGTAAATTAAATACCTTTTAAACACAAGTGTAAGGTATTTATCACGTGCAAAGATCATATATGATAATGTATTCACAAGATTAGCAATTTACGAGGTTGGACTTGAATGATGAAGAACATCATATGAAAGATTCACATGGTTCTTATTCACGAATGTTGGTCACCTCGTCACGTCTGAAGTTATCTCTTGACTCCATGTGTATGATTGATATCATTGTCTTGACACCAATATGTGAACTTGGCACTCTCGGCATCAAGGATTCTGAATGCTGGACAATTGCTCCCCCTCAATGGTTGACCCGTGTTCTATTGAAAGAGCTGTAGGCACCGTTTGAGTAGTCGCATCGTCGAGTATGTAGATATCAATTGTAAATTGCTACGGTTGGTGGAGATGATAACTTCATAAAAACAAGATTTCTCTTGTTTTAACAAATAAATGCACTGACACGTACATATATTCGTTTTAGATTGTGTTATTACGTAAACACAATCCCTTACATGGTTATAAAGTGAACCATGCCCGAGAAAATTAATTCCCGTTGTTGAGTCAAAGCTTTCCGGTGAAATGCTTGACTTGAGTATGAAAAGCGGGTTACTATCTGAAATATTAGCAAACCATTTTGAACATGTTTTAAAACATTTGAACTTCTGCTCGAACTTTATTTACAACCCCGTGTCATTATTGAATGACATTTCTAGTATCGTAAATATTATCGATTCCAGAAGACATGATCTTTTTATCAAAACATTTTTGAACACACAATTTTGAAAGATTTAGAAAAACCTTTTGAGAAATTCTCGAAAAATTGTGTTCATTGTTTTGAAAAAACCAATTACTTGAGCTTAAGATGTTGAATATCTTACAAAACGAGCTCAAGTCCGAGAAGTTGTAAACTTCCCGTTGTTAAGGATAAGTTTATCATCGGCGATAAACTTTCCTTTTAATTGAAGAACAAGTCCTAAGTTGACATTTACTTAGAAGTCGTTTTCATGAGCTTGAAAAACTTTGAATGTTTTAACGGAAAGCTCATGACCGAGAAAGATGAATTTCTCGTTATGAAGAAAAGTTCTCTTATTTAAAAGATATACTTACCTTTATGAGCTTAAAACTTGGAATGTTTTAATACAAGCTCATGACCGAGAAAATTTAATTTTCCGTTATGAGGATAAGCTATCTTTAAAGATAAGCTCTCCTAAAATTGAATTACGAGTTACAGTTTGATATTTAACTATAAGTCATTGTGCATGAGCTTAAAAAACTTCGAATGTTTTTAATATTAGCTCATGCCCGAGAAAAATTAATTTCTCGTTGTAAGGATAAGTTTATCATCGGCGATAAACTTTCCTTTCTTTGAGGTCCGGGGCATAATCTGAAATGTGATTATACGCCATTGTGCATGAGCTTAAAAAACTTCGAATGTTTTTAATATAAGCTCATGCCCGAGAAAAATTAATTTCTCGTTGTAAGGATAAGTTTATCATCGGTGATAAACTTTCCTTTATTTGAAGATCGGGTCATCATCTGATATTTAATGAAGATCCTTATACACGAGCTTAAAACCTTTGAATGGTTTTAGGATAAGCTTGTGTCCAAGAAAACTTAATTTCTTGTTAAGAGGGTAAGTTATCGTTGCGTAGATAAACTTCCCTGTCTCTGAAGTCCGAGTCATCGTCTGTCATTTAACGAGGAGCCATTGTGCATGAGCTTAAAAACTTGGAATATTTTTGATATAAGCTCATGCCCGAGAAAAAATAATTTCTCGTTGGTAGGATAAGTTTACCATCGGCGATAAACTTTCCTTTCTTTGAAGATCGAGTTATAGTCTGTGATGTGACTATAAGTCCTTGTGGTAAGCTTAACCATGAATCCCCGGAGACACTTGTTTTTCCGATATCTTCTTCTTCAGCAACCAAACTCTAAGAGTGTCCTTAGTTTAACGGTATACAACGATTGGACCGCTTCGTTCTTTTGGAACATCAACTTTGGTACCTGCATTCTCATTAGGAATTTGCATGCTTTGACATGGGTTAGCGATATCAATTTTAGGAGCACGTGGGGGTACACAGGTAGTTTGACTTGTGTCAGAAGCGACCTGAGTAGATGATTCACTTGTCATAGCTGGCAAACGTTTCCTTTTATAGAAAACCTTAAGTTTAAGCTTAAGTGATGTGTCATCTTCTACCATTTCCTCCCTAGTAGTCTTAGTAGAATCGGAGACTATCCTAGTTAAAGGGCAATCGTTTCCTACAAGAGTGAAAGTTCTACCAGTGGGGCGCCAAACTTTACCAACAGGTTTGATTTTAGCTATCCACTGGGATTTAAGTCTAGCACGGGAGTTCACCTCATTAAGTAATTTCTTGACACAAGCATCATGATTTGCTTTAAAGACACATTTCCTACATGTTTTACAAGTAGCATATTTCAATTCCGAATAAGATCTAGAATTCCTAGATGATTGATTGATGCTCCTTTGATATGACATGCTACGGTTAGCAGTGTTGGGTAATCTAGAAGGCATCTGACTAGGTTTGAAATTCCTATCTCTTACTTGTGTCTTTTGAATAGCTTCCCTTTGACCAAAGTTGTGGTGAACGTCATTTGAACTAGTTCGAGATGTGTTCTTTGGACTATGTCTAGGGAAACTAGAGGCAATCATGTGATTAGGTCTTGCAAAAGCTGTTTTAGTCACATTGGGCCTAGATAGTGGAGTGAATGTTCTAGAAAGATGAACCATATCAACTTGGGAGGCAAACCGCGGTCTCGAGGATTATGATCGCTCAGATCTAAATGCAGTCGGTTGTCTAATGAACTGATTTGTAGGCGGTTTCCCCAAGATTGATGGTTTTTCAAGCTTAGTGTCCACACTAGTTCCTTTAGTTTTCCTCAATTCGTTTTTCAACGCAGCTATAGCAAAGACCTTTTCCTGTACTTGAGCCCTTAAAGTCTCATTCTATTTGAGCAATTCATCTTGAGATGCCAACTTAGATTCAAGCAACTTAATTTGTTTCTAAATATTATCCTTTTCAGCTTTAGAATCTAGAACAGTTTGATCCAATTTTCGTTCAAGAACAACGTTTGACTTTTCAAGTTTTTCAAAATACTTTTCTAATTTGTCTGTTTTCTTTGAAAATTCAATTTTGGCATCCTCAAGCTCTTTTGATTGCTGAGCTAAAATCGTTTCAAGCTCTTTAATCCTAGAATCAGAATTATTTAAAGAAGCAGACATAAGACACTTATCATGATGTTTAGCATTTTGAACACTTTCTCCCCCATTATGATTCACATCGGATGAATCAGAAGTGGTATCGCTATCACCCTTTTCCATCCCATGTTTGGCATAATTAGGTTCAGAAAGCTCAACATACTGTATATTGTTGAAACTTGGCACCTGAGCAGTTGGTGCTTGTGACTTGCTGCTTGTTTCATGTGTTCCTCCTGATTCCTTGCCATTGCTTACCTTGACGACCAAACTGGCACCTATTTCTTGCACGGGGCAGATGTAATCATCTTTTGACGACAACTTGAAACATGTCTCTCTCTCATGTTCATGAGGTATTGCTGTGTTCAATGACTTAGACGACTCCTTGATTCTTTGAATATGATCCTTTTTCAACTGTATCTCGTTGTAATTAACTAACGTGACCTCAATACACTTCTCAAGTATATTGATGTGATTGAGTAAACCATTTCTAAAGGTTTCAGTCTGGCAACTCGTATGCAAGTTGAAAATCTGGTGAAGGATTGGAGTCGAATAATCAAAAGGAGGTTCCATTGTTGAGGCAAAGAAATCCTTAAATTGTGTGTAAAGGATTTCTAGACATATCTTTGCTTTAACCTCATGAATATTTTCCCTTTCAAGTTGCAACCGTAAGTCATCCAAATTATTGAAAATATTCTCTTTAAAATTATCCACTTTGCCAAAGAATATTTGAACCGTGGCTGGAAGTTCAGGCATGTTGTGCGGATAAAGAAGTGCAAGATGTGTCTTGAGCTCGTGAAAGATTTCCAATGATTTTTGACGCAATTTGATCTCTTTGAGTTGCATGTGTTGCAGTTCTCACTCGTGAAACGTCAAATTCGATGATTCCATTGAGATGAACAAGAAGTTAAGGATTATTGATTGATGAAAAATCCGTCTTCAATTCCAAGTATTAATGCCCTATCAAAACTCCGTAGCCACTAAAAATAAATCCCGTCACTTTGACTCGTCACTTTTGTCTTCAAATCCGGCCACAAAAACTTTTAACTCGTCAAATATTTTACCACTTTGACTCTTTCAAAATACTCGCCTCAACACGATGTACCAAATTCAAATATATCAATTGACAAAATATACAAAATTAACTTAATTAAAAAATTAACTTTAAAATATATAAATATAAAAGGGGTAACTTTACTTAAAAAAACTTAACTAAAAATCTGATATGTTTTGAAAAAAAAACGACTTCTTTGATTTATTTGATATATTTTGATATATTAAAAAAAAACTTAACTTTTATACTTTGATTTAAACGTGTCCCAAAAATACACGTGTAACCCACTAGAACAAAACGTGGCCTGTTTTAAACCCACGTATATAACCTAGAAACCTCCGCCTGACTTTTATAACTTAAATCACTCTTCTCAAAACACACAGTACAAACCAAACCTAATCTCTCTCTCAAACTCTCTGCCTCTCTCTCTTAATTTTTTCTCTCACCCAAAAAAATCTATCATACTGTGACCAATTACTACTAATCCACAATTAAGAAATCTATCATATGACGATTTTTTTCTCTTGTTTACTTCGCCAGTTAAGAAATCGTCATATCCCAATCTCAATCAAAACCTCTGACCAATTACTCCTACCAATCAATGCTGTTACAACCTATACGATGGCATCAAGATCTCTTTGAGGTCTAAGGTAGGTAAATTGATTTACTGTGATTATGTGATACACAAAAACGAAACAAGATTGGATAATAATAGATTTGTTATAGATCTTATCTTCTTCTTCGAATATTAAAATTGGATTTTGTCCAAGAACAGATCAATGATGATAATATTTTCGTGATAGATCTTAAATGATCTAGACATGCATGTTACAAAATCACGAAACCTAAAAAACTGAGATCGAAAGTCAGAGTCTGTTTTATTTATCCCAAAACTTTTAATAAAACTGAGTTTTATTTCGAGTGGGTTTTGAGTTTTGAGTCTGTTTTGTTGTGATGTTGGATTCGAGAGAGGGTGTTCGAGGCTTGGGTGTTAGTGGGTTCGAGTGTCTTTGTCGAGAGAGTGGGGGTTCGAGTCTGGTTGTGAGTGTGTTGGTGTGTGGGTGTGGGTGTGGGTCGAGTGGTTGTCAGTTTGGTGTTTGGTTTTGAGTCTGGTCGAGAGTGTGAGGGGTTTCGAGGGTTGTGAGGGGGTGTGGGTGAGAGTCTGATGAGACATTGTTGAGAGAGAGAAGAGAGGTTTTTTGAGGGTGTCTGGAAACGAAAGAGAGTTGGTGTTGGTGGTGTTGGTCTCGAGAGTCCTAGTCTGGTTGTGTTTGAGTATCGTCTTGGTCTGTTTTGGTTTGATTTTGAGTAATAAGGTTGGTTTTAGGTTGAGGGTGTTGCCTTGTGGTCGATTGATAAAAATGAGTCAGTCGAGTCTTCGAGTCAAAAGTTGGTCAATCGTAGTCTATGATCGTAACTTATGATCGTAGTCAAAACTTTTATATCGCAATAATTCATCGTAGTCTAGCATCGTACTTAGATTGCACATGTACTCAGATCGCACTCCGATCGCACTCCGATCTACTCGGATATCGCACTCGGATCGCACTCCGATCGAAGCTTCGATCGCACTCGTGATCGCAGATTCGATCGCGGTGGAGATCGCAGCTTCGATCGTGGTGGAGATCGTAGAAAGTGATCGTGACTTTGGATCGCAAGTAGAAATCCCCGGGGTTTATGCGATCACAAAAAATCAGATCGTAGCCGAAACTTATATGATGCCAGATTCTTGATAAAAAAACATATGTTGGATTGCAACAAGAAAGTTATACCCAGAAAAAATTGATACAGAAAGAGTTTATAGTTGATGAAGTAGATAAAGACAAATTGACAGTTTGGACAAGAAGTATAATAAAGACAAAAAAAAATTGATAAAAAATGTGATATTGAAAAAAAACTTATTACCAAAATTTAGAAAAATTTAGAAAAAGACGAGACCAAAGGAATGTAGAGGAGACAAAAAAAGTTGTTTAGCCAACCGATTTACCAGATGCAAATTTTGCCGAAACACAACTGTTATACCAAACCAAATATAAATTTTGACCAATCACAAAAGTTATTCAATAGATAAAAGTTATACCGGTTTTAAAACCAAAGCAAAAGAAAAAAATAAAAAAATTTAACCAATAAATCAATAGATAAAACACGCAAATCCTAAGATTTAACCATGGCTCTTGATACCAATTGTAGGATCGTGTTTTCTAAGGATTTAGCAAGTTATGGATTATCTATTGAATGAATGGGAAATAGAAGAACTAGAGAGAGAAAGGTAGAGAGAGAAAGGAGAGAAATAAGAAAGATGGAATTGTTGAATGGAATGAAAGTGTTCAACCCCTCCTAACATGCTAGGAGGGGGTTGATATAGCCCATCCTACATGTGGGCTATATGGGCTATACCTTAATACATTGGATCACGAGCCCAATACTTGTATCTATCTTTGGATTGACCGATCCTTTCTACATACGTAAAAACATATTTCCAACAAAGCTTATCAAGATTTTAACTTAAAACCTAATCCCAAACACTCCTATATTTTCAGAAAGTAAAATTTATCAAACCAAATGCCTTAAAAACTTAATCAAACTGATCTAAATCACTTCTAACATGCATAAAAACTGGAATAAACATGAACCAACATCTTGTACAATCATGCAAACAACTTCACACCAAATCCATACAAATCATAGTTTTAAGCTCAAAAAGAGGGTTCAAGCCTAGGTTTATACCTTGTGGGACCCACATCCGGGCCCCACTATGGCTGCAATGCCATCTCCCATCAGCTTATAGCTGGGCTTATGGCTTATGTGAGGAGCTGTTGATGTAGAGAGAGCTGGGTGAGGACTACTACAGTCCCAAGCACCCCAATATATCTTCAAATAATTGAACCTTTTAAGAAAAAAAGAGAACAAGTCTAAAAAGACACCACCAAAAACTGTTGTCAAGCAGCTTTTGGGAGAAGCTTTTTAAACAGTGACTAAAAAAACAAGATTTAGGAGCCAAGATTTTTGAAACACCACTTGAAATCACACTTTCTGAAACCTTTTTTTAAAAAACAATTAAAGGAAGACTTATACAAACTTATAGGGCTTGTTTGGTTGTGTTGGAAATTCACTTTATGTGATGACATTTAAGAATTCCCATTAGTTATCAAGTCACACACGCTTAGACTAGACTAGGTACAATGTATAGTTAAGTGTTTGGTGTGTGGCTATATATACCCCTCCTAGGCTTCCAAGGAGGGGTGTTGATTGTGTTTTCATTCTTGTTTTAATACAACTTTTCTTATTTCACACACAACCACTTTCTCTCTCAACTCAACAATGGCTTCCACCTTCCACCACCCACCTAGACCACCGGATTAGCTAAAAGCAAATCCAAAATTGGCATCAGACCTCGGTTCAATCCGTGGATCGTGTTTTTGTTTCTGATTTGGTGGTCTAAAATTTTTTTTGGTCAGTTTTGTTATTTTTTTGTCACGTCTTGTTAATTTTCAGATTTGTCACGTCTTGTTATTGTTTTGTCCAAACAGTTTCATTGTTTCACAATTTAGTCACGATCTCTTTCTGTCATACTTTATTGTCTCAATGATTTGTTTTGTTGTCTAAACAGTCAAGTATTTGTTTTCAGCCACTGGTTTTGTCACAGTCCACATCTGGTTTTCATAACCCACTGGTCCAAACTATCAAACTTTTCCTGGTAAAAAGTCAAGTCAAACGTGCCATATTTTCTTGTATCTGGTATTTTTGGTGACTGGGTTTTGATAAAGTTTCATTCTTTCTGGTAATTTTTTTGTATACACATGATGATGAAGATGATACCCAGAAAAGTAAGATCCTGAAAATCAGGAAAAAGTACCTTTGGATAAGTTTCTCTGATGGTCATCTTTACGATGGCAACAATCGCATTGAGTGTGATGGGTAGCCTGCGATGACTCGCCTGCGATGACTCGCCTGCGATGTCTCGCTGTGATGTCACGCTGCGATGTCCCGCTGCGATGGATACCATCAGGTTGCGATGGAAGTTCTTGACTGTGATGGGTTTAAAACATTGATTGCGATGGCTTAACTTTTTCATGTTGCGATGGGTTCATAATGTAGACTACGATGGCATTACTTTTAGAATGCGATGGCATTTCTATTTTTTATTGCGATGCAATTGAAAAACCTTTATGCCCAATATATCAAACACGAGACCAGTTTAATAAAAACAAACCCATACAGTGAATGACTTTGACCATAACCATCATATCACCAACCTTTTTACTCCATCAAATCCACCACAAATCTAACTTACCCCATCATCTCCTAATCCCCCATCGCATCTAGACTCATGCATAGCAGAAAACAATATCTAACAAATCTCAGATTAAATTTTTTTCGTGCTCGAACATGAAGCCGTGATCAATTAAGATCATGTTCACGAAAATTTACATCATCATAGATCTGTGAGTATAAAATCATTTGATTTTCGAAATAAAGATAAACTTATAACAAATATGTTATAGTTTCTTGTCTTGAATTCGATTTGAAACAAAACCATCATGCAATCATCTATTAACCTACCTGAGACCACATATTGAATCTTCATACCTTCTTTCGATCATTAATTTGATTGGGGTTCAAATGTTAGATGTCTGGTTGCGATGGGTGAGTATAGGTGTTGGCTGAGATGTGATGATGATCTAGGATTGATGGATTATTAAGATGGTGATGTTAGATAAGGGTGAGATGGGACGGAGTAAACGATGAGATGAAGGGAGGAGTAGTGAGAGAAAAATGGGGGCGGATGTGTTTTGAGATGTGGAGTTGTTAGCGGAGGAAATAAGGGTGAGTGTTTAGGGTTAATGTGAGAATTTTTAGGGAATTGTCACTTTATACTTGGTTAGAGTTGTTTTGGGCTGGTAGTTGTATTAACCGACGATCTCACATGGGCTTTCCTAATCACATTATTGTGCCATATATCCATTTGTGTAAACTAATATATGTTTTGTCTTACATATAGTTTACTATCAAGTGGACTATATGTAACATGGGATTAGAGGTGGTCTACGGTAATGATATGGGCCAATTGGTGTTAATTTATCCGAATATTTTATTTCAAAATTCATTATTTTGGATAAATTTTGGGAAATGTTGTATTGTTGGTTATAATCGGGGTTTTGACGCGACAAAGTGACAAGACAAAATGTCGAGACTATGTGACAAAATTTATTTGACGAGACGAAGAAAAATTGGCGAATTTTTAGTGACTACGGATTCGTTTGATCAGGTATTAATTATTCGAAGTTGGATACGGATTTTTCGAAGGCGTGAACTTATTTTATCTTTCAAAGATAACTTGCTCGTGCTTAATCTTAGAATGAAGACTTGTTTATCTGGTTTCTGGGTTCGGGGTGGTTGGTTGATGACTCAGATAACTATCACTTAAAGGGGTTACATTGTTGTACTCAGTGTCACGCGCTTAGTCGACGTGGATAATTTCAAGAGGTGTTGTGCTTATAGACTTCTTCAATGATGCATTGGGTACTTAGAGATTTCTCCACCGTTCCTCATTCAACAATAGTGCAAGCTTAAGTCACAAGATCAAAGGATTCTTATTCAGTTTCACGTTTGATGTATCTGGTTCATTCTTTCAGTGGTCACTTCAAATTGCTTACAAGTGGGTTGGTAAAGATGGCCATGGAGAGTTTATGAGTAGAGAATTTCGATCAACAACTGATTCTCACCGAATAAAATTAAGCTTATTTATTATTCTCTCGAGATTTTCAGGTTCATGTGCGTACGATTTATTGATGGTTCCGAGGTTTCGAAACCATCAAGGGGGAAGAAGAAGAAACATTGAACGCACAACGAGTACACGTGATGAACTTCATACCTTCTTTTGATTTGAAGACATTCCGGGATGATATTTGTCATAGCCGCAGAGAAAATTAGTGTTTTAACTCGTGGCGTTATCAATCTCTAAACGGTACACTACTGATTCGATGTTTAATTGTTTGGTTGTTGCAATTATTCATCATCATTATCCTATATGGAGAAATATGCACTTCCGGGACTTAATTGACTCTGATGCATCTCCGGAAGAAGATATGTGCATTTCTGGGACTTAATTGACTCTCGTGTTATGATGTCAACTTCATGAATGGGATAAAGTGTCTACTTCAGTATTTGAGCTTCATTCTTGGGATTGGTTTATTTTCTTCAACTATGTGGGGGAAGAAATGTCTTGATTCTTTCTAGTATGCATAACTTGAACTCTCAGGGGGAAGAAAAATTCAGAAGAATTATTTATCAACGTGAGAAGAAAATTTGTTGATCTACTTGGTGTGCCCCAAACTTTCAATCCCTCATAGCAACATTATCATGTTATATGATGGGATTTGCTTGTTAAATTCCGTTGTGCGCTTAATCATTCTAAGCTTTATTGAAAGCTTTGAAGTTTCTTACGAGGATTGTCGGTTTAGGGGGGAGCTATTTAAAAGCTTCTACATCAAGTTTATGTGGCATGAATTAAGGGGAAGTTAATTCAGAAGCTTCTCCTTAACAAGAAGTATATGGATTACTTAGATCGTGCCGTTACAATATCTCTACTACAAGTTACTTTAAAGATGAGTCGTTTTGAAGTGAAGACTTGAAGTCAAAGGCCTCAGAAGACATCATCAGCATTGGACGCTTCATGAAAGCTCTTGTTCTTAATCATTATGTACTTGTTAGGAAGAATATTGTAAGGAATTCTACACGTCGTCCCATGGGGGAAGATTGTTGGAAATTCACTTTATGTGACGACATTTAAGAATTCCCATTAGTTATCATAGTCACACGCTTAGACTAGACTAGGTACAATGTATAGTTAAGTGTTTGGTGTGTGGCTATATATACCCCTCATAGGCTTCCAAGGAGGGATGTTGATTGTGTTTTCATTCTTGTTTTAATACAACTTTTCTTATTTCACACACAACCACTTTCTCTTTCAACTCAACAACGGCTTCCACCTTCCACCACCCACCTAGACCACCGGATTAGCTAAAAGCAAATCCACAGGTTGTCAATCAAACAAGTCTTATAAGCTCCTATAAGCTGCTAAGAAAAACATCCTTATGGCTTAAGTATCCTCTCACCAAAAGAATTGTTTTCCCTTGATAGTACTTAACACGAATCCATTGTAATAAACTAAAGTTTTACACTAAAACAAGAAATTAAAAAGGAACTCAGTGTTGTAAAAATCAAAATCTGATTTATATTACTTCACTTAAAACTTTTACAAAAACTGGAACAAAATATACATGTGACATGCCACATGTATATATACTATATAGAAGAACAGTCTAGAATACATAAACCCTAATCAAAGAATTCCTAAAAACCCTCTAACGAATCTTAGAATATGTTGTGGTGATTCCATCTTTTGAATTTGAAAACTTGGTCAAGAGGCTCCTATGTGAGCTGTCGGTTGTTTGTATGTGATCTCATGCGTCCAAAAACTCCTTTGGGACCAAGTTAGGGGTTGGAGCCGTTGATTTTCTGAAGGATTCAAATTTTGCTAAAAATGAAGGAGCAGGGGAACACGGGTGGGACCTACTGGGTCACGAGGTGAGTGTGATAGGATGTGGGTTTGGGTAAGGTGACCATCAATTGTAAAACTGCACTTCCTTGGGCTTAATCACTGGGTAATTAAGGATTACCCAATTTAGGGTTCTTGGCTGGGATTTGGGGATTAATGGGTGTATTAGGGGAACAGTTAGTGTTTACCGCCCCCAATTAATATATAAAAACGATTTAAAAAAATGGTTAATAAATATTTAAAGGGAGTAGTGGGTTTTGACGTGGAGGCTGAGGAGGGATTTGATTGGTGGAGGGGAGAGTGGGGGGTGACGTGGCGGATGGGAGAGGTTTTGTTGTCTGGCCAAAATGGTCCCTGGACTCCCTTGTCTTCTTCATTTGGTAATAATTAGCCAAAAACCTTTTTTCCTTTGTTAATAACTTTCAGCAACTTGTCAAAACTGGCCCAAGCATAATGGTAACTTTTTCCAAGGACTATATTAGCACATTTTGCCATCTTCAACGGCATAACTTGTACAATCTTCATTCTTAAAGGACCAATGTTGTTAATAGTGATTCTTCAAGGGCTAAAGTTAATAATTCTCCAAAGATAAGGGACCAATCTTGACTTTCTTCAAAACTTCAAGGGCAATATTGTAAATTCCATACTTGGGCCCGGTTTCTTGTGCGGCTTCGTTTCCCGTGTTCGTTTTTGCTTGATTCCTTTAATCTTTTGGTGAATTCACGATATCCGTACCTAAAATACACAATGAACAAACACAAGCATATATTTGGGTATTTTGATGATATTTTAAGCGTTTTAAGCCCGATTTGGACGATGAGACTATGTATAAATACAGTCTCATCACTCCCACATACTAAACCATTACCGTGTCCCCACGCAATGCTAGAATTAAGTATCATAGAACTTCCAAAATTCATTTTATGATGACATTTATTGAAGACATAAACTTAAATAAACCACTACACGTGTTTTAGACATAATGTATTGTTTTCATCACGACTAAGTGACTTTTGGGATCATAGAACAAGAACACGTGAATGCTTCGTTAGAAATAATTTCGTCGTCCTTGATTTTCACCTAATTCCATGCTAAGCGTGTAACGAGATCATTGTTATTATAGGTTAGCAACTCGATCACATCTCATGAGTGTTAATTACACACCTAAACTCCCTTATTCCTACTTGGTATCTCTTATATTTTATTTTGTCTTAATGATCACGAGGATACATCATTGACTTATGCGTGAATAGAGATTAGGTCTAAAAATAGAGTCTTAACGGTGTAACCAAAATCATCGAATTAATAATTCACCCTACTAGACAACGATGTCAAAAAATTAAGTCAACAAGAAGGATCGATAAACACGGTTTTATAACGGTTTTGAACATGAGACTTATTACCATGACTTTTATTATCCGCCATCATCGGTGGTTTTATTATCATGGTTTACCTTCATCTTTTATTCAACTTCGCCATGAAGCTTTTATTATGACTTCAGTCTTGCCTTGCCTTTTATTATCCGCCTCATCGGTGGTTTTATTAGCCAAAGACGTATATCCTCACGCTAAAGCGAATTTTGGATCTTTAAAGCTTCAAAGATTAAGGCTTGATTCACTTTCAATTTGGGCATAGATTTTTTGGTCTTGTGAGCTTCACATTTTTGCTTAATTTAGGTGAGCACTTGAATTCTTATTATTAGGTGAAGCTTTCGATTATTCGGGTGCCAGTACTTCAAAACCGTGACGCTGGCGATACCTTAATGTTTTCCCAATTTAATTACATGGAAGCTACTAAAACAAATTAGAAACCAACAATAGTGACTAAACCGCTAAATCAATATTTATTAACAATTTATTATGCAAAAGCGTGGGGAGAATAAGCTAATAATTACTACACATGAGATCGTGACGATTACGAGACTTATAAATAACTCTATCATTTCTCGTCCTCATTTAAGAGACTTAGCCTAAAAAGTTAAGGAATCGAAGCTAAGTGCTCAACACGCACGGTCGAGTCAAAAATTACTCTTATTCTCACCATCGGAAAACCTACATTCGTGTCTTAAACACTTATGAAAAATACGAATTTTTTTAAAATTTGGTCATTTTTAGCCTTATTTTGCATAAAACGATAACAAAAAGATGAATATTGGATTGCGTGGTGACGTAAGCAAGGTGAAGTATCTACTTACCCCCCATACTAAAACTAAACATTGTCCTCAATGTTTCGAGTCTAGGGGTGAAAACACCCCCATACTAGAGACGAAGTCGAATGCTTAATCTCGAGCATGGAAAGGGTAAAACGAATAACCTATATCCGTTTATGAATTATGCTAATAAGATAAACGTTAGAACATAAAAGGATTTCATCGGATATCGGAATCTCCAAAGGCAACGATCGAAGCTCGAGTGCTACGTAAAACGAACACGAGAGGCTTCAATGATGTCAATGTACCTAATAAATCACAATCACAAACAACCACGGAACAAAGGTTGGAAGAGCAAAAGTCCCCTCGTTACGTTAAACTAAGAAAGCGATAATATCTACAAGGATAAGCATGAGAATCCCCCACGAGACACCTTGTTTTTGATAACCGAGTCAAAAGCTCGACTCGAATCCCCATAAATGTGACATTTAGGGATAATCTTGGTATGGTCATTTTTGGTGGGGCTTACATGATAAACAATGCCCAAAAGCAACTGGTACTAAGGACTAAGTCCTTTGATGATGCAAAATACCGGGATCGAAGATGGCGTCCTCGTTTTCATGGGATAAACAAAACAACGCCACTTCAACATGTGTTAGAACCTCAAAGAGGTAGAAGAAAAGAGATAAGAAGTAGAAAGGTGGGGCAATGGGTAAGTCAACATAATGAGCTACTCGAGGTAGACTCACACCAAGCAAACAAATTTTTTTTCCATTTATTGCATCGGTGGAAAACCGAGATTTCCCTTTACAAGCAATTCCGGGATCGTAAATCTCGTCCTCGGTGGAGAAATGTGAGGGAACATAAGGGGCTTTCCCGACACTAGATCCACACCAACCGACGTCAAAAGGAGTAGACGAGGTGGTAGCACTCATAAAACGATGTGATGACGGAGTTAAACATGTAGAAAATTCTTTTAAAACATTTTTAAAATCTTTTCCTTTTTCATCGTTTAAAAACTCTTTATGAAAACCCGATTGAATAATGTCAAAAATATTTGGCGTGTCAAATTCAAAATTAGTCGCGCTAAAAATCCTCACATTTAAGTCTTTGGTAGGAGGGGGGGCGGATTATATAAGTTCTCAAAACGTCGATCAATAAAGAACACCGCCCCCTCGGGGTCAACATACTCGTCATCCTCATGAACGTTGATCTCGTCGATTTCTTCATCAAAGATAGGCTTGTCAAACCAAGGTTTGTCATTCCCCTCCTTGAGTACTTTAGAAACTCTCTCGAAAAGATCACGATCAAGCACGAAACCATCATCCATTTGTGGGGATTGTTGATAAGTTAAATCCTCACGAATGTGGTAAACGTAATTCTCATTTGAGGAGTGTTGATTAGGTAACTCCTCGAGAATTAGATTTTTGGTCACATGAGTTGGCTCGTCATCGAAAATAAGACGTTCCAAATCATTAAGTTCATCCTCGATTTTGGAAAGATCGACCTCACTTGTAGGTGGAAGTGAAGGCATAAGAGCTAGCTCTCGTTCAGTGATTTCCTCAATATCGGGATCAAACTCATAATCATCGTACTTCACATGTTTCTTTTTAGGAGAATCAAAAATTGCATGTGGATTTCGAAGTACGTGATCAATCTCGACAAAATCACCATCGTCATCGTCAAAGAAAGAGTCGATGTGAGCACTCACAACCATGGTCTTACAAGTCGAATGACTATGCTTAGGTGACTTCTCTAAGATGAGAGGATCGATGTCGATAAACCCTTTAGCCTCAACGGGTGTTGGGCTAGGTAAAGGAGGCACTTCGATGGAGTTAGAAGTTGAAGCCTCAAAGACGTGGTCCTTCGAAGGTGGTGAAGACGAGCCCATTTTGGTCATTGTCGTGATGGCACTAACGTCGCCCTTCGGAATTGGTGTGTCACTTGTTTCATCGAATTCATCCCAAAGTGAATTTTCATTCATAAATCTACACATACCCTTTTGAATTAGGTACACGTATTCTTTATCATTAAAATCCTCATCTTTAAAACCGTTCTTCTTAATTTTTTCAAAACATGCATTAAGCCTCATTCTTTTCGCTAAAGTGAACATTTTGAAATCATTAGGTTTAGAATCATTAGGTTTTGAAACCTCGGTTTTTTCATTATCACAAGACACTTGGGATTTACTCGTGAAAAAATCCATTTTATCCTCCCCATATCTCATAGTAAGTCTCCCCTCGTGAACGTCGATTACGGTTCGAGCCGTCGATAAGAATGGTCGGCATAAAGTAATGGGACATTTAGGGTCACACTCGTAATCGGATATAACGAAATCCGCGGGAAAAACAAACTTTCCAATCCTAACATAGACATCCTCGGCTATTCCAATTGGTATAAGTGGAGTACAATTTGCAAGCTCGATTGTCATGTTCGTGGGGGTAAGTCTAGGCAATCTCATCAATTTCCATAGAGAATGAGGCATAAGGTTGATGCTAGCACCTAAATCGGCAAGGGCTAGACATCCCTCAATCTCGGAAAAATCACAAGGTAATATAAATTGGCTCGGATCCTCTTCCTTTCTCGGCATACGCCTTTTGGGTTTTTTAAGAAGGATCGAAGCACAAGTTTCTTCAAGGGTCACTTTGGTGAGGTCGATGAAGCTCTCTTTTTGAACCGTGGATGGAATTTGAGGTACACGAGGGTGTGCACTCTTTTCCTTGGTCACCACGTTTAACCCCTCGACTTTAGAACATGAAGGCGTCTTAGAAGTCGAGGGTCGAGAGGAAGAAACAACTCTAAATCCTTCAAGGTTAGGGGTATTCACACGACCTTTCTCACGAGACGAGGCAGATTTACATTGTTCCTTCGGATTTGCAACGGTGTCACTAGGTAACGAACTCGATGACGCACCCGAGGACTTGTTCATAATGGCCGAAAACATCTTTTTAATGTCAATTTGTCCTTGCTCAATCTTCGTGTTTTGCAATTTCAAAGTATTTGTAAAGTCGTTTTTCAAAGTACCAATTTCTCCCTCTAATCGTCTCATATTAGCCTCATTCGTTTTCATGTAATTTTGAAAATCTTTTGATGAACTATTTTGATTAGAATTAAAGTTCCCTTGGTTTTGATTACTTCTTTGAAAATTTCCTTGATTGTTGTTGTTTGAAAAATTCGAGTTTTGATTATTCTCTCGATTTTGCCAATTCAAATTCCGACCTTGATTATAACCTTGATTTTGATTCGAAAAATTTCCTTGTTGATTATTTCCATGAAAATTGTTTCGGTTTTGATTCGAAAAATTGTTGCCTTGGTTATAATTGCCTTGTTGTGATGGACCCGCGTTATTTTGATTTTGAAAATTGTTGTTTCCATTTAACGCACTCACATTCGACGTTTGGCCATCCGTAGCCGCACACTCGTAATAATTATGAGGTCCACCACAAAACGTACACGAAACCTCAACCGCTTTCACCGTAGCAGGAGCGTCTTTCTTTTGCATTTCAACGAGAAAAGACGTAAACACATTCGTCAACTTGTCGACTTTCGCATCAACTCTCTCAATGTCGCGATTAGAACTACTAACATT
The DNA here is from genome assembly GCA_025667525.1 of Glebionis coronaria. Classification (NCBI taxonomy): domain Eukaryota; kingdom Viridiplantae; phylum Streptophyta; class Magnoliopsida; order Asterales; family Asteraceae; genus Glebionis; species Glebionis coronaria. The sequence goes on along the minus strand of JANFOE010000079.1, from coordinate 335,340 downwards.
GGTGACATTGGCAACACTCGGTGCGTTGCGGAGTTGGTAAACCTTGGATCGGTTTTCGATAATTATCAATGCATCTTTCGGAGTTTTACACAAAAAGTTGCCACCGCCGGCGGAATTCAACGAATCTTGTTCTTGAAAGTTAAGACCGTTGTAAAACGTATCGATTTGGTGAAACTCGGAAAAACCATGGTGAGGACATTGCCTAAGCAATTCCTTAAAACGATCCCACGCGTCTCTAAAAGATTCATTCGGTTTTTGCTCAAATTTCGTAATTTCATTCTTGAAAAACGTCGTCTTAGACGGTGGGAAAAAATAATTAACGAACTTGGAAACGAGATCCTTCCACGTAGTTATGGAATTAGGTGGCTCTTTCACGTACCAATCCTTGGCGGCACCATCGAGCGAGTACGGAAAAAGCATAAGCTTGACGACATCGGTGTCGACATTCTTAAACTTGCTCGTGGCTAAAAGACGATCAAAATTCTGAATATGGTCGTGAGGATTATCGGATTCAAGACCTTGAAACATCGTAGCTTGAATCAACGAAAGCATTCCGCTCTTAATCTCAAAATTCTCCACTTCGATAGCGGGAACTACGATCGCGTCTCCATAACCCTCGGTGGGTGCTTGGAGCAATTCCATCATCGAACGATTGTCGGCCATCTCTTCTACGGTTTCTTCAACAACGATATTAGGAACGTCGGTTTCTAAATCTCGTCTACGTTGTCGATTCCTTCGATTACGTTTGCGTCGATTCGAAGCGTCGCTAGAATTAGAATAATCCTTCGATCGAGTGCGCATGCACTAAGCGTAGAATGGGTGGTAGCAAAGAAGATTCTTTCTGCGGTTTTTCGATTTTTCAATTTTTTTTTTGGTTTTTGATTGTTTTTAATTTTTTTGGATGTTTTGTTGTATTACGTAGACACAAATCTACAAATCTCCCCTCGAATCAATCTTATCGATTAAAGGAGCCTCAAAGAATGAAAACGATCACGTAGAGTGAACGCCTTCGATGACTTTAGAACGTTGGTGGAACACCAAAACGTTCAAGAGGGTTTAATCTTGAAAACAAGCAAATATAATATACGTAGATAATACTTGGGCGGCAAACCCTCGATTAGCCCTCTTTCTCAAAACACACACAAGCAAGCGGGGGAAACGAGGCGGTGCTAAGCACTTAGGAGCCTTTTTCCCTTAGGTCGTGAAATACAACCACCTTATACCCACCTTATAGTTTGTGTTAATCAAAATTAAGCCTCATGAAAGTATTTATCTATTTTACCTTTAAACTTTTGCTTTAGATTAGAATACAATGATCGAGTGATGAAATCCCGAATCAAGGTTGCGTTTTCACGCTTTTGGAGTACTTGTATATTTATTGTTCTACGTAAGTACAATATAGTAATAATATTCACAAGAAAAACGAAAACGATAATGGGATATCTACTATATAGTAAAAGATTGTTGTGTGTTTAATTTAGGAAAATTAAACACGATTTATTTGGATACTATAATATACTAAGGAAAAATAACAAAAATGAGTATGTACGTTTATATACGCTTTCCAAAAACGCACTACTAAAAACAAAAACGCACTACTCACACAAACACGATACTAATAATGGCACACTAAAAACACCTCCCCGGCAGCGGCGCCAAATGATAGGTGTAGAAATACGTGTTTAGGAAAACAACGTATAAGTGCGGCAAGTATTAAACTCGACGATTTAGGAAAACTGACAAGTCGAATAAATGCGGGTTCGTTCTCGAAGGAGGTGTGTGGATTAAGTGTGCCAATATATAAAATCAAAGTTTGGATTTGTGACGTTTTTGGTTTAGAAGAGAAAAATTAAGGACGATCTACGACTACGATTACACTACGACGATTTGACGTAAAACGCGAACGTAAATACGTAAAACGTGACAAAATTAAAAATTAAACCTAAAAATTAATTAAAAGTTTAAACTAAGTCTAAAATAATATAAATAAGAATAAAAATTCAATAAATAAATTTTAAAACCTTTTATTAATTAAATATTCAAGTTTTAATGCTAATTAAAGCCCTAAAATTAAATATAATTAAGAAAAAGCCCAAAATATTATTTTACTGAACTAATAACTCACTTATATTAATTAAAGACTAAAAGGTATTTTTCCTAAATTTTCAATACTATTTTTCTATTTTTAAAACATTAAAAACTATTTTTAAACTAAAATAATCATAAAAATATTAAAACAATGCTAAAAATAATTTGACAATTTTAAAAATCCTAAATTATATTAATGAACAGTTGAAAAATGAAAAAAGTTTGAAAAAAGTAAAATTTTTCACTAAAAGACAAAATAGTTAATAATTAAAACCCTAATTAAACTAAATTAATTCTAAAAATTAATTAAAAAGTGAACAGTAAATGCTTTTAAACTAAAAAAACTTAAAATATTTTTCTAAGTCTAAGAAAAATTTTAAAACTGAAAAATATAAATTTTTGTCACTAAAAGACAAAAACAGAAACTTAAAAAGTAATTTCATAAAGCAATTATATCTAAAAATAGGAGATGAACAGTGACAGAAAAATAAACTAGACAGAAAAATCACAAATTAAATAAGAAAAATTTTAAAACTAAAATCGGGTTATAACTCTTAAAAAACACCACTAAAGACCAAAAAAATTGGAAACTGAAAGTGACATGTGAGTCACTTTTGTCAGTTAGCTAAGCAGTACCAATAATACACTAGCAGGAGTAACTGAGTTCCCACTGGTAGTACAAAAAGTAGGTCTGGGCAATGTTTGACGTGTAACTTGAGATTTACTTGTTGTTTTTTGGCAACAAAGGCACCCCCACAACCAGTTGGGTTGTGAGGAGTCAAATAAACAAGAAAAATGGCAAGTACTTCACAAAATTTGCACACAAGATGCCTAAGTAAGTTACTGATATGGTCTAAAGCAGGTCTAGTGCTATCTGGGTAGTTTGACTGATGCAAATGGTCACTCAATGAACTTCTACCCACCAAATCTTTGCTCAATCTAACCCTAAACCCCAAGTAATCAGATAACGATCATAATTGACCCTAAATTCTAACAGCTAAACAAGATTAGAAGACATAATTCATCAAAATGAAACAGAAACATAAGCTTGCTGATTTCTCAATGTTTTACCAAAATATTATCATGCAAACTTGCTAAAACCTATCCAAAGTGGAAACCAACTACTGATAACATGTCATATTAGCAATATAAGTGTGTATAGGTGAATTTTAGGCCAAAAGCTTATCAAGATTTTAACTTAAAACCTAATCCCAAACACTCCTATATTTTCAGAAAGTAAAATTTATCAAACCAAATGCCTTAAAAACTTAATCAAACTGATCTAAATCACTTCTAACATGCATAAAAACTGGAATAGACATGAACCAACATCTTCTACAATCATGCAAACAACTTCACACCAAATCCATACAAATCACAGTTTTAAGCTCAAAAAGAGGGTTCAAGCCTAGGTTTATACCTTGTGGCACCCACATCCGGGCCCCACTATGGCTGCAATGCCATCTCCCATCAGCTTATAGCTGGGCTTATGGCTTATGTGAGGAGCTGTTCATGTAGAGAGAGCTGGGTGAGGACTACTGCAGTCCCAAGTACCCCAATATATCTTCAAATAATTAAACCTGCTAAGAAAAAAAGAGAACAAGTCTAAAAAGACTTCACCAAAAGCTGTTTTCAAGCAGCTTTTGGGAGAAGCTTTTTAAACAGTGAGCTAAAAAACAAGATTTAGGAGCCAAGATTTTTGAAACACCACTTGAAATCACACTTTCTGAAACCTTTTAAAAAAAACAATTAAAGGAAGACTTATACAAACTTATAGGGCTTGTTTGGTTGTCAATCAAACAAGTCTTATAAGCTCCTATAAGCTGCTAAGAAAAACAGCCTTATGGCTTAAGTATCCTCTCACCAAAAGAATTCTTTTTCCTTGATGGTACTTAACACGAATCCATTGTAATAAACTAAAGTTTTACACTAAAACAAGAATTTAAAAAGGAACTCAGTGTTGTAAAAATCAAAAGCTGCTTTATATTACTTCACTTAAAACTTTTACAAAAACTGGAACAAAATATACATGTGACATGCCACATGTATATATACTACATAGAAGAACAGTCTAGAATACATAAACCCTAATCAAAGAATTCCTAAAAAGCCCTCAAACGAATCTCAGAATATGTTGTGGTGATTCCATCTTTTGAATTTGAAAACTTTGTCAAGAGGCTCCCATGTGAGCTGTCAATTGTTTGTATGTGATATCATGCGTCCAAAAACTCCTTTTGGACCAAGTTAGGGGTTGGAGCCGTTGATTTTCTTAAGGATTCCAATTTTGCTAAAATGAACAGGGGAACACTGGTGGGACCTACTGGGTCACGGGGTGAGTGTGATAGGATGTGGGTTTGGGTAAGGTGACCATCAATTGTAAAACTGCACTTCCTTGGGCTTAATCACTGGGTAATTAAGGATTACCCAATTTAGGGTTCTTGGCTGGGATTTGGGGATTAATGGGTGTATTAAGGGAACAGTAAGTGTTTACCGCCCCCAATTAATATATAAAAACGATTTAAAAAAATGGTTAATAAATATTTAAAGGGAGTAGTGGGTTTTGACGTGGAGGTTGAGGAGGGGTTTGATTGGTGGAGGGGAGAGTGGGGGGTGACATGGCGGATGATAAGTGGATGGGAGAGGTTTTGTTGTCTGGCCAAAATGGTCCCTGGACTCCCTTGTCTTCTTCACTTGGTAATAATTAGCCAAAAACCCTTTTTCCTTTGTTAATAACTTTAAGCAACTTGTCAAAACTGGCCCAAGCATAATGGTAACTTTTTCCAAGGACTAAATTAGCACATTTTCCATTCTTCAAGGGCATAACTTGTACAATCTTCATTCTTAAAGGACCAATATTGTTAATAGTGATTCTTCAAGGGCTAAAGTTAATAATTCTCCAAAGATGAGGGACCAATCTTGACTTTCTTCAAAACTTCAAGGGCAATTTTGTAAAGTCCATACTTGGGCCCGGTTTCTTGTGTGGCTTCGTTTCCCGTGTTCGTTTTTGCTTGATTCCTTTGATCTTTTGGTGAATTCACGATATCCATACCTAAAATACACAATGAACAAACACAAGCATATATTTGGGTATTTTGATGATATTTTAAGCGTTTTAAGCTCGATTTGGACGATGAGACTATGTATAAATACAGTCTCATCAATGATCTCGAAAGGCTTCAACCAATCAAGTGACTACAGAATAGGAGCTTTTACAAGCTTTTGCTTAAGCATGTTGAATGCTTTAAGACATGATTCATTAAAGTCAAAGCGTGCATCTTTTAAGAGTAGATTACAAAGAGGGTTTGATATAGCACTAAAATCTTTAATAAATCGCCTATAGAACCCGGCACGACCAAGAAAAGATCGCACACCTTTGATGGTAGTGGGAGGAGGAAGGATTGAAATTACTTGAACTTTGGCACGATCAACCTTAAATCCTTTTTCAGACACAACATGCCCTAATACAATTCCCTCTCGAACCATTAAATGGCTCTTCTCCCAACTAAGCACCAGATTAGTTTTGGTGCATCTTTTTAACACACTCTCAAGCTGATCAAGGCGGCTTTCAAAAGACTGGCCAAAGAGGGAGAAATCATCCATAAATATCTCTACAGATTCTCCAACCATGTTAGAAAAGATACTCATCATACACCGCTGAAAGGTAGCGGGTGTATTACACAGGCCAAAAGGCATTCTTCGAAATGCAAATGTTCCATAAGGACACGTAAACATAGTTTTGGCCTGGTCATCAGGATGGATGGGTATTTGATTATAATCGGAGTACCTATCCAGGAAGCAATAGAACTTCTTACCAGAAAGCTTCTCAACTATTTGATCAATGAAGGGTATTGGGAAATGATCTTTAGATGTGACATTATTCAGTTTACGGTAATCTATACAAACTCTCCTCCCAGTAACTGGTCGGGTTGTGAGTTTTTCCCCATTCTAGGTTTCCACAACGGTGATTCTGGCCTTTTTAGGCACCGTTTGAGTAGGACTTACCCATTTACTATCCGAGATGGGATAGATGATACCAGCATCTAACCATTTAAGAACTTCCGTCTTCACCACCTCTTTCATATTAGGATTCAGACGTCTTTACGCATCTCTTGCTGGCTTAATATCTGGGTCCGTAACAATTCGATGCATACATAGTGAAGGGCTGATCCCTTTCAAGTCTTCAATTGTCCATCCCACTGTTGCTTTGTACTTGGAAAGCACTTTTAGAAGTGCTTTCTCTTGTGATTCAGAAAGATCAGAAGCAACAATAACGGGTAACGTATTATTAGGACCTAGAAAAGAATATTTGAGATTGGATGGCAAAGGTTTTAGTTCAAGTGTTGGAGGCACCTCTAGAGACGGCTTAGTGTTCGTGTCAAAAGTAGAAGGCAAGGGCTCCACCTTATAAGACCAAGGTGGTTTTTGATGGTCCAAAGAACTGACCAAACACTCTTGAATCTCTTGAACTTCAAGAACATCAAGAATCTCCTCATTCTCACCAGCTAGATATAATTCCAAAGGATCATCCTTAAGCATACGGGGTGCATGCTTTTGAACTTCCTCGTCGATCACATCTACTTGGTAACATTCATTCAACGTAGGAGAATTCATAGAATTAAACACATTCAATCTTATCTTCTTATTACCGAATGCAATATCCATGGCGTCGGTCTGACAATTAATCCTAGCATCTATCTTGGCTAAGAATGGGCGCCCAAGGATAATAGTCGGTTGAACATCCTTGTATTGTGACTCGGTGTCCATAACAAAGAAGTCAACAGGGTAGTAGAAGTCATCAACTTTCATAATAACATCCTCTAAGATACCTCTAGGAATTTTGGTAGATCGATCGGCTAAGGAAATAATGGTGTTTGTCTTACGAAGAGTTCCTAAGTCATACTTATCGACCAAACTAACAAGAAGGATGTTGATACTGGCACCAAGATCAAGAAGCTCCTTCTTAATGGCAATATTTCCGACCACAACTGAAATTAACGGTGCTCCAGGATCTTTGAAGTTAGGAGGAAGGAAGCTAGACAAGACCACACTAACATGCTCAGTTAGGTCAATCTTTTTAGGCAAAGACGCCTTCAGCTTCCTCTTCTGGGTACACAAGTCCTTTAGAAACTTGGCATATGTAGGAATTTGCTTGATAGCATCAATAAGGGGGAGATTGATCTTAACTTGCTTGAAAGTCTCCCACATATCCTCAGCATGAGGACCCTTTTTAGCTAACCTTATAGATACTGATTTTTCCAAAGCTGTGGGGTATGGTGTGCTGGACACACCACCCTCCCCAACTTCGGGAGATTCAGTAGCTTTAGGATTCTGTGTTGTTGGTTTAGGAAAATTATTTAACAAATCATTTACCAACTCAGAATCGGACTTAACATTATCAGAATTTTTACCTTCAACAATAATTTCTTCATCAGTAACGAAATCCTCGACATCATGAGAGGAATTTGGAATTCCCTTGTCATTGTTGTAGATTTTACCGTTTCGAAGAGATGTCACCATATTCACGTGCTCATTTCTATTTTTCTTGTGTGCGGGATTCATGGTGGGGTAGCTCAGTAGCTTTCCCTCATCTCTTTTGTTTAATTGATTCGCTAATTGATCAACTTGTCTCTCAAGATCTACAATAGATTTAGTAGTGGTCTCGTGTCTTTGATTGGTGACCTCGAATTTTCTATTGATCTCTTGATTGTTGGTAGACAATGAATCCCTAAGCCTATCAAACTTTCGGTTCAAGAGATGGTTGTCATCTTACCCTTGGCCCTGATTTGGATATTGTTGTTATGACTTATGATAGTAAGAATTTTGTTGGAAGTTAGATGAATCGCCACCCTCATATCTTGGTTTATAACCATAATGTTGTTGTTGGGCATTATTAGGGCGATTGTCTTCATCTTTCCAACGGAAATTGGGGTGATTACGCCATCCAGGATTGTAACTTTCAGAGAATGGGTCATTTCATGGACGACCTCCATAGACTCCATTCACCTCCTCATTTGGTGGCGCCCCCAACTTTGACAATTATCGACTGAGTGACTCGAATCACCACACATTGAACACCTACTATGCGACACATTAGACACATTTTGAACACCTTTTCCTAGATTTCTGATCGACGTCGAAGTGCCGGTCAAAAATAACCTAATTACCTTATACTAGATAGGGTAAGCGGGTATCGATCCACGAGGACTATGTGGTTTTAGTTTAAGTTTTGGGGTGATCACTGATCAATAAAGGTTTAGGTTTTGAAATCTGACAACTAAAATACTTTTGATAATAAAAATGCGGATTAAAAATTAAAATAATTATAAAGCTAATAATAACGCTAGAAAAATAAAATAAAGATGTAAACAATTAAAAGAAAAATGTAATCCCTTCCAGCTCCTAATATTTATGGTTGATCACACTTATGGATTATCAAAACTTTTTAGAACCAATTACAAAGATTATTTTGACTTAATATGAATGAATTAATGTCGGCATTTATTATGTTTATCGATGACTCGCGATAATAAATGTTATATAAATCCAACCATTAATTATGTTTTAATAATTTATTTAGGTACAACTTATGTTTATTATACGACCATCTTTTTTTTAACTAAATAAAATAAGAATGAATCGTTAACTAACGATAAATTGTCTTGCACAAATAATTAAACATAATATTAAATCAATAAAAATAATTTATAAATAAATTATAAGTCAATGTAATAAAAATATGATAACCCAAAAGTAATGATCAAACCATAAATAAAGTTACCAGAAGGAATTACAACAAAATTAGCCAGACATCGCGGTGCACTAGGGCCACTTTCCACTGTTCATGTTTTTTTTAATACTCAGCTGTGTCTTTAATCGGCTGTCAAGTCCTCCACTCCAAGTCAATGTACTTTATTTTTATTTTTGATGTGTCGCTGTAATCCCTCCAAAACACACAATTGTGTTTTTTTCTTTTGTTTGCACTTTTTGATTGGCTATTTGATTCTCCCTGCGTCCAAAAAATTGACCCCCTTTTGTCTTCTTTTTAACCTCAAACGAAACTCTCCCTTTTTTTTATCCCCCTTCGCCTACAATGACTTCCCAATACATATATAGTTTATGTCTTTGTCGGTTATCTCATGGGTATTGGGCCAAAAATGTTTTTTTCTTTTTTTTATGCTTTTGGCATATAATAATTTTGGCCCAATAAAAAATAACCCAACATTAATAATTGCTCGAACGAACCCGGACAAATAAAAGATGACCGAAAATATTGCGACGCGCTCAAATCTTTTTCTTCAATATTTTTTCTTCATTTATCGGCGCTCACAATGTCTTTTCTCCAAAAAATTAATTAAGCGTCCATTTTTATTCCACTTCGCTCGTAACCTATATAATCACAAAACACACTCAAAGTACATATATAACGACAAATAAATATACAATTATACTAAATTAACATGCTATTAGGTGTATGCAAAATACACCAATCAGATCCCCTCGCACTTAACCTTTTACGTGTTCCAAGTAAAAATAAAATAAAAATATACAAGCATGTTAATTTCATAATTTTTAATCATACTATTGAAATTTCATCAAAAAGATCACATTCAACCTAATACACCAATAACCATCCTACATGACAAATAATCCAAAATGATTACCAATATTTTTGTCCTTCTTAAACACTTAGTATAACCATTCCCATTGATTCCATTTACTTTATGTTTCATATAATTAACCATGTGTCCAACATACCTAATGCACACCTATAATCAATATAAACATTAATTTAAAACAAGAGGTGAAGATATCGTACACCTTTTATAACATTGGAGTTTTTATACCATAAGAGCACATCATAAGCCATCTTACTTTAGCTTACATACTTTCACTTTTTTTCCCATCATTTTTTTTCACAATTTTTTTCTTTTTTTTCTTTTTTTTTCTTTTTTTCATTCTTTTTTCACTTTTTTTTTCTTTTTTTTACATCACACATAAGCTCTTTTTTTAGCCATTCGGAACCGTTTCTTATACAAGTCATCCTGAACGCTTTATACACTCCTTTTGTAGGATCGTGTTTTTCTAAGGATTAGGGATTGTTATGGATTATCTATTAAGATGGATGAGAAATGGAAGAACCTAGAGAGAGAAAGAAGAGAGAGAAAGGAGAGGAATGAAAAGAAAGATGAAATGTGATTATGTGTAATGTTAAGTGTTCAACCCCCCCTAACATGCTAGGAGGGGGGTTTATATAGCCCACCCTACATGTGGGCTATATGGGCTATATTGGATCACGAGCCCAATATCATTGGAGTGACCGATCCTTTCTAAATACGTAAAAACGTATTTCCAACAATCTCCCCCAAAGGGAGGTCACTCCAAGTTACAATGTCCTAAATAGTCTATAGCTCGTGATCTATGCTAATAATGATGTGACCGAGACTTTCCTTGGAAAAACGTATTTCTAACAATCTCCCCCAAAGGGAGGTCACACCATTTTACAAAATCTTAAACCTAGCATACTATGCTTGAGTCTTCGATCTTGTTCTTGTGAATATGCTGATGAGATCTTTGACTTTGGTCTTGAGCATGTGTCCTTTCTTTGACCTTGTGCATTCATCACTTGTGATATTTGCCTCCTCGTGACTTTATGTTCCACGTACTTATACCTTTATAAATTCTTGAAAGCTTCAGAGTTTGATACAGCGGAAGACTTGACTTTTAGACTTTCTTGAATTCGTTGAAGTACTGAGTGTATGTAGTATAAGCATGTGGTGATTACTTCTTCTGGATTGTACACCGCACTGCCACCTTCTTGTTACGCTGCATAAGACAGTTAGCAACAAACCATATACACGGATGAAATGGCCTTGAACATTTCATTCTAATTTGGTAGCATTTTACCTCCGGTCGGTGAAGACCGTTGGACGATATTAAATATCGTACTTGTGGCAGGTAGTTTCAATAAAGAACCTCCTTGACAAGATTTCGCGGGTAAACCCGTTCTCTTTATTCGACCGTCCAAAGCTGACTGCGAACATAAAGAGTGAATCATATATGATAATAATATCCGCATGATTTGAAGCCGTCAATTCATGTTCCTGGAACAAGTGAAATTCAATTAAGAACCGCACCATCGTTGCTTTCCAGTTGTCACGAGCTTGATTCGTATAGAATCTTGCAAGTTACCTACCAAGTGCTGTTTGAGGTTAGCACTAGAAGGATTTCCACTCATCACCGTGAACACTAAGGTATCACTCTGATTGTTCTGGCAAGATCACTAAGATATTGCGTAGAGGCCTGGAACGTGTTTAAATTCATTTAAGAATTAAACCACTGTTGCTTTCCAGTTATCACAAGTTTGGTTCATAAAGAATCGCACAAGTCACCTACCATGAGCTTTTTGATGTTCGCTCAAGAAGGATTTCCATCTTCATTGTAAATACTTTCGTATTACTCGTATGTTCAGGCAAGATCATGAAGATTTTGCGTAGGACTCTTAAGATCTTTCTTACTTTTCACAGTGTGTGAAGAAGCAAGGAAATATGAAAGTGTGTCCTAATGAGATACTCTAGACTCAATCGTGCATTTTGGATTTTTAGTGATCGGAGGCTGGAGAGGAGTGCCACCATTTCAATACCAATTTATTCGGAGTGAATAAACCAATAGATAATGTGTTGTCTCCGTGTGATTAAAACAAATATCTTTTAAGAGATATCTGAGTTAGCTGGGATGGGTTGTGCCTTGCATCACTGGGTCCATGATGTCTGTCTTCAATATCAAGAATCATTAAACAATGATCTTAATAGCATATGTATTGACCCAGTTTCTGCCTAAGTTGTAAGGAGGGCTTCTTTCTTTACACCCTTTATCTTTACAATTCTATTTCATTCTTCAACCCCTTCAACGCTTACCAATACGTCATCACTAGCCCCTTGTTGTGATTGTTCCAGTGCTAACTTAAGTACTTGGTCGGCATTCAGCTACGTTCACAATCTTTCTCCATCTTTCCTAAGGACTACTATTTCTAGCTATGGAATGTCCTTGGGAAGATTCCTCCGGTTCTAGAGGAATCATTGGACTTTAACCTATCCTACCATCCTTATGTCACCGCAATCTTCACCGTCATGAATAGAAATGTTTTGGGTAAGTATATGTCACCATGAAATCCATTTTGAAGTGCAAATCCAATTTTCTCCCCCTTAACAAATGCCACGATATCCGAAAACATTTTGCACATGTCGGGATGAGCTATCACGTTAAGTCAAACCATTTATGATTAATCATATCCCATATTAAATCACATTTTCTCCCCCATATTAAAAATATTAACCCAATCGATGTTTTTAATATCAACTGATTTAATAGCATTTTAAGAAAATTTGGGAAGAAAAATGCAAATCCAATTATCTTCATGAATTACACAAGCTCCCCCTCAAATTAATGAGGGTGTGCTGAAACGTAAATTAAATACCTTTTAAACACAAGTGTAAGGTATTTATCACGTGCAAATATCATATATGATAATGAATTCACAAGTTTAGCAATTTACGAGGTAGGACCTGAATGATGGAGAACATCATATGAAAGAATCACATGGTTCTTGTTCACGAATGATGGTCACCTCGTCACGTCTGAAGTTATCTCTTGACTCCATGTGTATGATTGATATCGTTGTCTTGACACCAATATGTGAACTTGGCACTCTCGGCATCAAGGATTCTGAATGCTGGACAATTGCTCCCCCTCAATTGTTGACACGTGTTCTATTGAAAGAGCTGTAGTCACCGTTTGAGTAGTCGCATCGTCGAGTATGTAGATATCAATTGTAAGTTGCTACGGTTGGTGGAGATGATAACTTCATAAAAACAAGACTTCTCTTGTTTTAACAAATAAATGCACTGAATCGTACATATATTCGTGTTAGATTGTGTTATTACGTAAACACAATCCCTTACATGGTTATAAAGTAAACGATTCTTGAGAAAATTAATTCACGTTGTTGAGTCAAATCTTTCCGGTGAAATGCTTGACTTGAATAAGAAAATCGGGTTATTATCTGAAATAATAGCAAACCATTTTGAGCATGTTTTAAAACATTTGAACTTCTGCTCGAACTTTATTTAAAACCCCGTGTCATTATTGAATGACATTTCTAGTATCGTAAATATTATCGATTCCAGAAGACATGCTCTTTTTATCAAAACATTTTTGAACACACAATTTTGAAAGATTTAGAAAAACCTTTTTAAGAAATTCTCGAAAAAATTGTGTTCAACGTTTTGAAAACCAGTTACTTGAGCTTAAGATGTTGAATATATTGCAAAACGAGCTCAAGTCCAAGAAGTTGTAAACTTCCCGTTGTTAAGGATAAGTTTATCATCGGCGATAAACTTTCCTTTTAAATGAAGAACGAGTCCTAAGTTGACATTTACTTAGAAGTCGTTTTTATGAGCTTGAAAAACTTTGAATGTTTTAACGTAAAGCTCATGACCGCGAAAGATGAATTTCTCGTTAAGAAGAAAAGTTCCCTTATTTAAAAGATACACTTTACTTTATGAGCTTAAAACTTAGAATGTTTTAAGACAAGCTCATGACCGAGAAAAATGAATTTCTCGTTACGAGGATAAACTATCTTTAAAGATAAGCTTTCCTAAAATTAAAGTCCGAGTTACAGTCTGATATTTAACTGTAAGTCATTGTGCATGAGCTTAAAAACTTCGAATGTTTTAATATTAGCTCATGCCCGAGAAAAATTAATTTCTCGTTGTAAGGATAAGTTTATCATCGGCGATAGACTTTCCTTTCTTTGAGGTCCGGGGCATAATCTGAAATGTGATTATACGTCATTTATACGAGCTTAAAAACTTTTGAATAGTTTTAATGTAAGCTCGCGTCCGAGAAAATTTAATTTCTCGTTAATGAGGATAAGTTTATCATCGGCGATAAACTTTCCTGTATTTGAAGATCGGGTCATCATCTGATATTTAATGATGAGCCTTATACACGAGCTTAAAACCTTTGAATGGTTTTAGGATAAGCCCGTATCCAAGAAAACTTAATTTCTCGTTAAAAGGGTAAGTTATCGTTGTGTAGATAAACTTCCCTGTCTCTGAAGTCCGGGTCGTCGTCTGTCATTTAACGAGGAGCCATTTTGCATGAGCTTAAAAACTTGGAATGTTTTTGATATAAGCTCATGCCCGAGAAAAATTAATTTCTCGTTGTTAGGATAAGTTTACCATCGGCGATAAACTTTCCTTTCTTTGAAATCGAGTTACAGACTGTAATGTGATTGTAAGTCCTTGTGCACTGTAAGCTTAACTGGAAATCCCCTGAGACACTTGTTTCTTAGATATCAGCTTCTTTAGCAACCGAACTCTGAGAGTGTCCTTAATTGAATGGTATACAATGATTGGACCGCTTCGTTCTTTTGGAACATCCTCTTTGGTACCTGCATTCTCATTTGGAATTTGCATGCTTTGATACGGGTTAGCGATATCTATCTTAGAAGCAAGTGGGGGTTCACAGTTTTCTTTTCTTGTGCTAGAGGTGACCTGAGGAGATGATTCACTTGTCTTAGCTGGTAAACGTTTCCTTTTATAGAAAACCTTAAGTTCAGGCTTAAGTGATGTATCCTCCTTTTCAATTTCCTCCCTAGTACTCTTAGTAGAATCAGAGACTATCCTAGTTAAAGGGCACTCGTTTCCTACAATAGTGAAAGTTCTACCAGTGGGGCGCCACATTTTACCAACGAGTTTGATTTTAGCCACCCACTGGGATTTAAGTCTAGCACGGGAGTTCACCTCATTAAGTAGTTCTTGATACAAGAATCATGATTAGCCGTAAAGACACATTTTCTACATGTTTTACAAGTAGCATATTTAATGTCTGAGTAAGATCTAGAATTCCTGGACGATTGATTGATGCTCCTAGGATTTGACATGCTATGGTTAGCAGTGTTGGGTAATCTAGAAGGCATCTGACTAGGTTTGAAATTCCTATCTCTTACTTGTGTCTTTTGCTTAGCTTCCCTTAGACCAAATGTATGGCGAACGTCATTTGAACTAGTTCGAGACGTATTCTTTGGACTATGTCTAGGGAGACTAGATGCAATCATGTGATTAGGTCTTGCAAAAACCGTTTTAGTCACATTGGGCCTAGATGGTGGAGTGACTGGTCTAGGAAGATGAACCAAATCAACTTGGGAGGCAAACCGCGGTCTCGAGGATTGTGGTCGCTCGGATCTAAATGCAGTAGGTTGTCTGACAGTCGGTTGTTTGACGAACTGATTTGTAGGCGGTTTCCGCAAGATTGATGGTTTTTCAAGCTTAGTGTCCACACTAGGTCCTTTAGTTTTCCGCAAATCGTTTTTCAACGCAGCTATAGAAAAGACATTTTCCTGTACTTGAGCCTTTAAGGTCTCATTTTCTTTGAACAATTCATCTTGGGATGCCAACTTAGATTCAAGCAACTTAATTTGTTTCAAAAGATTATCCTTTTCAGCTTTAGAATCTAGAACTGTTTGATCCAATTTTCGTTCAAGAACAACATTTGACTTTTCAAGTTTTTCAAAATATGTTTCAAATTTCTCCGTTTTCATCGAAAATTCAATTTTGGCATCCTCAAGCTCTTTTGATTGCTGAGCTAAAATTATTTCAAGCTCTTTAATCCTAGAAGAAGAATTGGTTAACGTAGCAGTCATAAAGCACTTATCATGATGTTTAGCATTTTGAACACTTTCTCCCCCATTATGACTCACATCGGATGAATCAGAAGTGGTATCGCTATCACTCTTTTCCATCCCATGTTTGGCATAATTAGGTTCAGAAAGCCCAACATGCTGTATATTGTTGAAACTTGGCACCTGAACAGTTGGTGCTTGTGACTTGCTTCTTGTTTCATGTGTTCCTCCTGATTCCATGTCATTGCTTACTGGGACGACCAAATTGGCTCCTATTTCTTTCATCGGGCAGAGCTGATCATCTGTTGACGATAGTGTGAAGCGTGTCTGTCTCTCATGTTCATGAGGTTGCATGCAATGATTTAGACGACTCCTTGATGCTTTGAATCCGACCCTCTTTCAAACGTATCTCGTTGTAATTAACTAACCTGACCTCAATACACTTCTCAAGTATATTGATGTGATTGAGTAAACCACTTCTAAAGGTTTCAGTCTGCCAACCCGTATACGCGTTGAAAAGCTGGTGAAGGATTTGAGTCGAATAATCATAAGGAGGTACCATTGTTGAGGCAAAGAAATCCTTAAACTGAGTGCGAAGGAGTTCTAGACATATCTTTACTTTAACCTCATGAAGATTTTCCTTTTCAAGTTACAACCGTAACTCATCCAAATTATTGAAAATCTTCTCTTTAAAATTATCCACTTTGCCAAAGAATATTTGAACCGTGGCTAGAAGTTCAGGCATGTTGTGCGAATAAAGAAGTGCAAGATGTGTCTTGAGCGCGTGAAAGATTTCCAATGTTTTTTGACGCAATTTGAGCTCTTTGAGTTGCATGTGTTGCAGTTCTCCCTCATGACACGTCAAATTCGATGATTACATTGTAATTAGATGACAAAAAATGTGGTCGTTGTTGATTTCGGGATTTTACGGTTCGCGAAGAAATTTCGAAAGATCCGTAAATAACTTTTTAGAAATCCACGATAGATGAGATCACACTTTTCTCGGGTCAAAAATTGTTGTCGGTTCAAACGTTGATAAAATAAACCGGAGACAATTCAAATAAAAACCGTCAACAAATAAATCCAAGCTACGGTAAATATAATGATCGGACCGTCAAATATTTTACCACTTTGATTCTTTCAAAATACCCGCCTCAACACGATGTACCAAATTCTAATATATCAATGGACAAAATATATAAAATAAACTTAACTAAAATTAAAATTTGAAAAACTGATATATTTGAAAAATAAACAAAATTTACTAAACTCAAATTTAAAAGTGACAAAAATACAAAACTAATTTAACTAACAAATTAACTTTAAAAAAAATATAAAAAGTAAACTAAAAAAAAAATACGTGGCCTGGCCTTGATATGCAAATCCAAAATAGTATCCTAAAACGTGGCCTAAATACTCTAAATGTTGCCAAAAACGTCTTTTAAATGTTGCAGATATTTAACACGTCTTTATGCAAAAATTTAACACGTCTTTAAATGTTTCCAAAAGAAAAACGTGGCGGTGTCTGTCTTGTTTCCTCCGCCCACTTGGCCTACTCACAATAATAAACCAAAAAATTACAAAACGTGGAAGACTTGTTTTCTCCGTCTCTTTTAAATATATATTAAACACTTGCAACTCTGACTATTTAAACACAACTCAAACCTTTGAATAAGTCTTGAATCACTCACTATAAACAAAACTCTCTTTAAACCAAACTCATAAGTCTCAGTCAACTTTTGGTTTGTAACCTCCGCCTGTTCAATCTGCACTATTCAATCTGATCCAAACATTCAATCTGATCCAAAACACTCAATCTGATCCAAACATTCATAATACACTATTCAGGAATCGAATCTTCAAGATCTTAAATTTGGTCTCAGGTAGGTTTACTTTTTGTTTGTTTTAATTTTGTTTTGAGTCGAGTTTTGAGAGTGGTGTTGTCGAGTCGAGTGATGAGTAATCTGAGTCACGTCAAACAGCTAACCGAGAGTCGTGTTGAGAGATGAGATGAGTAAGTGATCGATGATGTTTTATGACAGAGATCTGATGAGAGTTTTGTAGAGTCTTGAGTCTTGGTTTTGGTCTCGTGAAAGTGGTTTGAGTGTTGGGTTTGGGTGTTTCTGAGTTTGCGAGTTTTTGTCAGTTTAAGAGTGGTTTGATGAGAGTTTGGGTCAAGTCTGGTGGTCGTGAGAGGGATGTGGTGAGGTGTTGTAGGGTGGGGTGTGTTTGTGACAAGGCAGATTGGGTGAGGTCTTCGAGTCCAGGGAATTTCGGTGAGGTCTTCGAGTGTGAGAGGGATTCGAGGTTGGCTGGGGGGACGAGGGTGAGGGTGAGGGTGAGTCGAGGGTGAAGTGAGTTTTAGAGTTGGTTTGTTATCGAGAGGTAAGGGTGAGTCTTTTGTTTGGTTTTGTTAAGATTGCGTGTGTAAGTTCGAAACTTGTGTGTTCGTTTGGAGTTTTTTGTATCGAGTTACAACTTGGTCAAATCATAAGATTAAAAAAAAATCATCGCAGTCTTGCATCGCACCCATATCGCACCACGATCGCACCCCGATCGCACCCAGATCGCAGCCTCGATCGCACCCAGATCGCACTTGTGATCGCACCCAGATCGCACTCGTGATCGTGGTTTCGATCGCACTCGTGATCGTGGTTTCGATCGTGACTTCGATCGAAAGAAGGCTATCTCAGTTTACAAACCCTAGGGTTTATGCGATCGTAACGAACAAATTTGGACCTTTCCGATGGAGTATGGATCGTAATGAAGAAACCAGTTTGAGACAAAAGGGAAGTACGAATAAACTGATGTACGAGATACAGTTGATAATACCAAGACAAAATTTATAAAACTGATTATAGGAAAAAAAACTGATTGGATAACAAAACAAAAAAATTATAAAAAAACTGATGATTTATATCATTTCTGGGAATAAAAAAATCTGATAATGACAAATCTGATATGATATGAGAAGAAAAAAAATAGAAAAACAACACGCCACACTTAGAATTAAAAAATAGTAAAAGAGGAAAAAAAATTTTACCACCAAAACAGAAAAAGATGAAAAACTTGGATAGAAAGAAATACAAAACATAAAACTTTTTATCAAATAAAAAACAGTATAAAGGTAAATTTTTATCAAGAGTAAAAGATTTAATTGAAAGATTTTTGAAGAAAGATTTGATAAAATTTTATCAAACCGTAACTTTAAAGAAAAAATAGACGAAAGAAAGAAAAAGAAATTGTGAAAAAAAAAACTTTACCACCAAATCAATAGATAAAACGTGTCATTCCGAAGAATCAACCATGCTTTTGATACCAATTGTAGGATCGTGTTTTTCTAAGGATTAGGCATTGTTATGGATTATCTATTAAGATGGATGAGAAATGGAAGAACCTAGAGAGAGAAAGAAGAGAGAGAAAGGAGAGGAATGAAAAGAAAGATGAAATGTGATTATGTGTAATGTTAAGTGTTGAAAACTCACTTTATGTGACGACATTTAAGAATTCCCATTAGTTATCATAGTCACACACGCTTAGACTAGATTAGGTACAATGTATAGTTTAAGGTTCATGTGTGACTATATATACCCCACCTTTGCTTCCAAGGAGGGGTGTTGCTTGTGTTTTTCATTTCAATATACACTTTTCTTAACATTTCACACAACCTCTCTTCTCTCTCTCTCAACAATGGCTACCACCACCTTCCATCACCCACCTAGACCACCGGATCACATCTAGCAAATCCTCAATTGGTATCAGAGCCTCGGTTCCATCCGTGGATCGTTCTTGTTTTCGATTTAGGTGGTCTAAAATTTTTTTGGTCCGAATCTATATCATTTTTGTCACGGTTTGTTGTGTTTTTTTATCAGATTCACAAGTTTTATCACTTTCACATATTTCTTGGTCTCATTATATCAAGTTTTCTTCGTATACTGTGTCAAAGTGCCTCGTATCAAATTATTGTTGGTCCAAATCTGTTGCAAGGTGCCTATGTCATACAATTTATGTCCATTTTTTTTAACCCTGTTTTTTTTGTGTCATACATTCTGCATCTGTTATGAGTGGGGAATAAGACAAAAATTATGGTCCAACCATTTTTTTCGGGGCTTCAAAAAACTTGGTCAAAAACCTGTCACGATGGCTTATTACGATGGTCATTTTCC
Source organism: Glebionis coronaria (assembly GCA_025667525.1). Classification (NCBI taxonomy): domain Eukaryota; kingdom Viridiplantae; phylum Streptophyta; class Magnoliopsida; order Asterales; family Asteraceae; genus Glebionis; species Glebionis coronaria. Next base: position 315,405 of record JANFOE010000079.1, on the reverse strand, counting down.
AAATTCATTCCGATGGCTACTCGATGGCTACTTCGATCGCATTGACTGCGATGGTAACCTTGATCGCATTGAATGCGATGGTAACCTTGATCGCATTGACTGCGATGGCTACTATAATCGCATTGACTACGATGGTACCATTGCGATGGAACCATTGCGATGGTGTCCATTGCGATGGTATCCATCTAGACTGCGATGGCACTTATATTAAGATGGTCGTTAACTTGACTGCGATGGCATAACTTTTAGACTGAGATGGCTATACTTTTTAGACTGCGATGGGTCTAAAAAGCTTGACTGCGATGACCATCTAACTCATGTTGCGATGGATGTGGGACTCACTGCGATGGGTTTAACAGACTACGATGTCATCATTTTTTTTTAGATATTGCTATGCAGTTTAAAAGGACCTCATGACTAGTTTAACACAACCCAATACCAAGTTTAACAAATCTTGACCATGCAGTTTTTGACCGAAACCATCTCAACCGAGTCAACTCGGTAATTACCGAGTTGACTGAGTTTACTCACTGAGTCTTATTTAACACTCCAACCTTTTAACTCCCAATCAACACCATAACTAACCTAATCCCATCGTCTCCTATCTCCATCTACAACATCCTGACTCGAACAGAATTAAATAATCTCAGATTCATTGGTTTGTGTGTAATATAATTTATTCAAGATCTTTTAGATCAAGACTCACGAAACCATAAAATCATCACTGATCCATGTTTGGTTTTTTACCATTTATTATTCGAAAATAAAGAAAAGTTTTTAACAATTATGTTAAACCCAATCTTTGATCCGTTTTTGATTAAAACAACATGCAATCAACCTATTACACTTACCCGAGATCTTATACAAGATCTTGAAGATGTAACCTTTGAACAGATTCGTACACCATTGGTTGAGTATTATTTGATTTAGGGGTTTCAGATGGTGTATTAAACAGGTTTAAGATAGATGTGGTTACTGACTTCAGATTGTATGATACCGAGGGTTTTTGTGTGATATGAGATCGAGATTAATTTCGTTATTGATAGTTGAATGATTATGTTTTCTTGTGGATATGGTGAGATGGGGATGGAGTGATGGGATTGATAGTTTTGGATAGTGTAGGCTGAGATTGAGATTGATTAAGATTGATGGAGTTGAGATTAAGGTGTTGAGGAGATGAGATTAAAGAAATGGTTAATTTGTTTTTCCTCTCGTCGACTGTGTTTGAGAATCTAGATTAGATGGTTTCTTTGTTGAGAGAAAATAGATTTTGGGGGCGGATGAAACAAAGTTAGTATGGAGGATAGGTTAAGTATGAGAAACATTAGGGATAATTAGAATCTTATATGCCTATCATGACTATTGGACCAGGTAATAGTTGGTGCAGGCCTACATCGAAGTTACAAATTCAAAGGTCGACTAATGAACATAAAAAATTCATTTTGTTTATCGAAACTAAACAATGATAGACACATGAATTTTTTAATCGGTTTTCATCTAGAATATATGCAATTGTGATACACCTTGATGTGGGCCTGCCTAGTTATTCACATTTCGTTGATTATTTGTTACCATCCGAATTCTTTTTGTAAAATTTTATTTTGCACAAAAGAATTTTGATACTACGTTTTATACTAGTATTATTGGGTGACTTCATGATGAATTATAAAAGTGATGAGGCACGATGACGAAAAAGTGACAAAATTTATTTGACGAGACCAAGAAAAAATGGGCGATTTTTTAGTGACTACCGATTTTTTTTGGATCGGGTATTAATTATTTGAAGACGGAGACGAATTTCTTCGAAGGCGTGTACTTAATTTATCATTGAACAGATAACTTGCTCGTGCTTAATATCATAATGAAGACTTGTTTATCTGGTTTACGGGTTCGGGGTGGATGGTTGATGGCTCGGATAACTATCACTTAAAGGGGTTACATTGTTGTACTCAGTGTCACGCGCTTAGTCGACGTGGATAATTTCAAGAGGTGTTGTGCTTATAGACTTCTTCAGTGATGCATTAAGTACTTAGAGATTTCTCCACCGTTCTTCATTCAACAATAGTGCAAACTTAAGTCACAAGATCGAAGGATTTTTTATTCAGCTTCATGTTTGATGTATCTGGTTCATTCTATCAGTGGTTACTTCAAATTGCTTTCAAGTGGGTTGGTAAAGGTGGCCATGGAGAGTTTATGAGAAGAGATTTTCGATCAACAACTGATTCTCACAAAATATATAATTCAGCTTATTTATTATTCTCACGAGTTTTCAGGTACATGTGCGTATAATTTATTGATGGTTACGAGTTTCGAAACCATCAAGGGGGAAGAAGAAGACACATTGAACGTACAACGAGTACACGTGATGAACTTCATACCTTCTTTTGATTTGAAGACATTCCGGGATGACATTTGTCATAGCCGCAGAGAAAATCAGTGTTTTAACTCGTGGCATTTTCAATCTCTAAACGGTACACTACTGATTCAATGTTTAATTGTTTGGTTGTTGCAATTATTCATCATCATTATCCTATATGCATTCCCGGGACTTAATTGACTCTGGTGCATCTCCGGAAGAAGATATGTGCATTTCCGGGACTTAATTGACTCTGGTGTTACGATGTCAACTTCATGAATGGGATAAAGTGTCCACTTCAGTATTTGAGCTTCATAATGGGGATTGATTTACTTTCTTCAACTATGTGGGGGAAGAAATGTCTTGATTCTTTCTGGTATGCATAACTTGAACTCTCAGGGGGAAGAAAAATTCAGAAGAATTATTCAAGCGTGAGAAGAAAAGTTGTTGATCTACTTGGTGTACCCCTTACTTTCAATCCCTCTTAGCAACGTTATCATGTTATATGATGGGATTTGCTTGTTAGATTCCGCTGTGCGCTTAATCATTCTAAGCTTTATTGAAAGCTTTGAAGTTGCTTACGAGGATTGTCGATTTAGGGGGAAGCTATTTAAAAGCTTCTACATCAAGTTTATGTGGCATGAATTAGGGGGAAGCTAATTCAGAAGTTTCTCCTTAACCAGAAGTGTATGGGTTACTTAGCTCGTGCCGTTACAGTATTTCTACTACAAGTTAAAGATGAGTCGTTTTGAAGTCAAAGGCCCCAGAAGACATCATCAGCATTGGACGCTTCATGGAAGCTCTTGTTCTTTATCATTATGTACTTGTTAGGAAAAATATTGTAAGGAATTCTACACGTCGTCCCATGGGGGAAGATTGTTGGAAACTCACTTTATGTGACGACATTTAAGAATTCCCATTAGTTATCATAGTCACACACGCTTAGACTAGATTAGGTACAATGTATAGTTTAAGGTTCGTGTGTGACTATATATACCCCTCCTTTGCTTCCAAGGAGGGGTGTTGCTTGTGTTTTTCATTTGTTCTTTTCATTTCAATATACACTTTTCTTAACCTTTCACACAACCTCTCTTCTCTCTCTCTCAACAATGGCTACCACCACCTTCCATCACCCACCTAGACCACCGGATCACATCTAGCAAATCCACACCTTTCAAGGTTGATATAAAGACCAATTATTCAGAAAATGAATATCTATCCTATAGGTGCATACTAAGACACATTGGCACATGGGAACCGGTTAATTTTTCTGTTTTAATTAAATGGGAACAATTATACTTCGTGTCTACTGGTACATCACATGATGGAGTTATCTACCACATAGTATAATTATACAATGCACTAAATTAAACTAATCTTCCTAATTTCATTACAACAATACAAGGATTGGGTTATTTCACATAAAATTGTCTCAGCTAAGTGCAATGCTATCCATCATAAAAATTGGCGTCTGACCCATGCTAACAACTAAAGTATCACCTTGCGCGGGTGACGAATCAGATAGGCAAGCCCAGCATATGACTACCACCAATAATTATGACAGTTTTCCAGCTCTTTTCTAAGGCCACCGTGCGCGGGTGGCGAGCCGAATAAGATCAATTTCAAATGTCCTAACCCAACTATTACATTACTATATTTCATATTATTTATTCAAACTTTCTACTCGATTTAAGCAAAGGTAAGTAGAGGGAATTCAACCGGCGTGGTTTGATCATCTAAGTTATACATATGCCTAACTACATGCAAACAATCAAATCAATTTAATAACCAAATTATACAATAGAATCGGGTGCACCTGATAATTATGGCCAAATCCTCTAGCTTGCTCTAATAAATCATCCACAAGCCAATCTTTAGAATCTGCAAACACTCAACAAACATATATATGTAGAAGAAACTTCCACATCTAATTAGCACAAGACTCTTATAATGTGATTTAAAATTTTAAAAGTTTTTAATTTTTCCAAACAATCACATTTTAACCCATTTTGACCAAAATTTCACACAAAAACATGTAACACCTGTGCCGCCCCCTCAACTTAAAGCACTGCATTGTCCCTAAGGCAAAAACTTTAAACTGAAATTTTGGTTAAAAATCAATTTGACAAACTCACACAAAAAACAAAAACCTAACTCACTTTCGTAGGAATCACGGTTGCATTTAGAGTATGCAACAAGCCTTTAAACCACTCGGTAGCCCGACTGGACGAGTTTTGTCTCGTGAGGGTTTGTAGTGAACACACCCACAAAGTTCCAGAAACCACGGGTTGCCTCCCGCGAAGCGCTAAGTTTACCGTCTTCAGCCAGACATAACTCAAATGAGCTATTGAGACGGTTGAGTGGTTCCAAGTAAACCACATCCACCGTTTCCATCTGATCACTTTCTAACTCAACATACGGCTTTAAACGGTGTCCATTAACTTTAAAAGGCTCTCCACCCACCATATTTTTTATTTCAATTGCTCCGTATGGAGAGACTTGAGTCACTATGTATGGACCCGTCCATTTACTTCTCAACTTCCCAGGAAAAAGCTTAAGTCTAGCATTGAATAACCAAACTTTTTGACCAACCAAGAACGATTTCTTGGTGATGTGTCGATCATGAAAAACTTTGGTTTTCTCCTTATAAATCCTTGAACTTTCATAGGCATCACGTCTAATCTCATCTAGTTCAGATAATTGAAGTTTCCTAGAACTACCCGCTTTCTCTAAATCCAGATTAACAGTCTTAATCGCCCATTCAGCCCTATGCTCTATCTCAACCGGTAAATGACACGCCTTGCCATATACCAACTTATACGGTGACATAGCAATAGGAGTCTTAAAAGCCGTCCTATATGCCCACAAAGCATCATCTAACCTCAAGGACCAATCTTTCCTATCACTACGAACGGTCTTTTCTAAAATTCGCTTAATCTCCCTATTAGATACTTCCACCTGTCCACTAGTCTGTGGGTGATACGGGGTAGCTATCCTATGATTAACTCCATAATGTTTCAATAATTTCCCAAATCTAAAATTCTTAAAGTGAGAACCCCCATCACTAATGATAGCCTTAGGAATTCCATGTCTAGCAAAGATACTCTTCTTAATAAACTTAAGAACTACACTATGATCATTGGTTCTAGTAGCCTCAGCCTCTACCCACTTAGACACATAATCAACTGCCACTAAAATGTACACATTGACATGGGAAGTGGGGAATGGTCCCATAAAATCAATACCGCACACGTCAAAGATCTCAACAACAAGTATAGGATTCATAGGCATTTGATCACGCCTTGAAATACCACCAACTTGTTGGCAACGAATACATGCTTTTACAAAAGACTGGGCATCCTTGAATATAGTCGGCCAAAAGAAACCGCTTTGTAGGACTTTATGCCCAGTTTTCATAGCACCAAAGTGACCACCACATGCATAAGAATGGCAATGAGCCAATATGTCCATATGCTCATGGTCAGGAACACATCTCCTAACAACTTGGCCAGCACACACCTTATAGAGCTCCGGATCCTCCCAAAAATAATGCTTCAACTGGGAGAAAAAGTATTTTCTTTGTTGCTTGGACCAAAAATCCGGAAGTTTTTTAATAGCTAGGTAATTAACTATATTTGCGTACCAAGGAACCTTAGAAACCTCAAATAATCTTTCATCCGGAAAGCTTTCCTTAATCACATCAGAAGGGTTGAACGGCGGAGGGATAATTCTAGACAAATGGTCGGCAACTACATTTTCTGACCCCTTTTTATTCCAAATTTATAGATTAAATTCCTATAAAAGCAAAATCCACCTGAGCAACCTCGGTTTTGTCTCTTTCTTAGTCAACAAATGTCTTAAGGCACTATGATATGAAAATACTATCACCTTAGAATGCCCCCAAATATATGACCTAAACTTATCAAGAGCAAAAACCACGGCTAACAACTCTTTTTCAGTAGTGGTGTAATTCATTTGAGCTTCTGAAAAAGTCTTACTAGCATAAAAGATTACAACGGGTTTCTTATCGACCCGCTGTCCTAGAACCGCCCCAGCGGCATAATCACTTGCATCACACATGATCTCGAAAGGCTTCGACCAATCAGGTGATTGTAGAATTGGGGCTTCTACAAGCTTTTGCTTAAGCATATTGAATGCTTTAAGACATGACTCATTAAAGTCAATACGTGCATCTTTTAATAGTAAATTACAAAGAGGCTTTGATATTGCACTAAAATCTTTAATAAATCGCCAATAGAACCCGGCATGACCAAGAAAAGATCGCACACCTTTGACGGTAGTGGTAGGAGGAAGAGTCGAAATTACTTGAACTTTGGCACGGTCAACCTCAAATCCTTTTTCAGACACAACATGCCCTAATACAATTCCCTCTCGAACCATGAAATGGCTCTTCTCCCAACTAAGCACCAAATTAGTTTCGGTGCATCTTTTTAACACGCTTTCAAGCTGAACAAGGCAACTTTCAAAGGATTGACCAAAGATGGAGAAATCATCCATAAATATCTCTACAGATTCTCCAACCATGTCAGAAAAAAATACTCATCATACACCGCTGAAAGGTAGCCGGTGCATTACACAGGCCGAAAGGCATTCTTCGAAATGCAAACGTCCTGTACGGACACGTAAACGTAGTTTTGGCCTGGTCATCAGGATGGATGGGTATTTGATTATAACCGGAGTACCCATCCAAGAAGCAATAGAATTCCTTACCAGAAAGCTTCTCAACTATTTGATCAATGAAGGGTAGTGGGAAGTGATCTTTAGATGTGGCATTATTCAGCTTACGGTAATCTATACAAACTCTCCACCCAGTGACTGGTCGGGTTGTGAGCTTTTCCCCATTCTCGGTTTCAACAACGGTGATTCCGGCCTTTTTAGGAACCGTTTGAGTAGGACTTACCCATTTACTATCCGAGATGGGATAGATGATACCGGCATCCAACCATTTAAGAACTTCCGTCTTCACTACCTCTTTCATATTAGGATTCAGACGCCTTTGCGCATCTCTTGCTGGCTTAATATCTGGGTCCGTACAATTCGATGCATACATAATGAAGGGCTGATCCCTTTCAAGTCTGCAATTGTCCATCCCACTGCTGCTTTGTACTTGGAAAGCAATTTTAGAAGTGCTTCCTCTTGTGATTCAGAAAGATCAGAAGCAACAATAACGGGTAATGTATTGTTAGGACCTAGAAAATCATATTTGAGATTGGATGGCAAAAGTTTTAGCTCAAGAGTTTGAGGCACCTCTAGAGACGGCTTCATGGCCGTGTCAAAAGTAGAAGGCAAGGGCTCCACTTTATAAGACCAAGGTGGTTTTTGATGGTCCAAAGAACTGACCAAACACTCTTGAATCTCTTGAACTTCAGCAACATCAAGAATCTCCTCATTATCACCAGTTAGATATAATTCCAAAGAATCATCCTTAAGCATACGGGATGCATGCTTTTGCACTTCCTCATCAATCACATCTACCTGGTAACATTCATTTATCGTAGGAGAACTCATAGAATTAAACACATTCAATCTTATCTTTTTATTGCCAAATGTAATATTCATGGCGCCAGTTCGACAATTAATCCTAGCATCTATCATGGCTAAGAATGGGCGCCCAAGGATACTAGTTGGTTGAACATCTTTGTATTGTGACTCGGTGTCCATAACAAAGAAGTCAACTGGGTAATAGAAATCATCAACTTTCACAATAACATCCTCTAAGATACCTCTAGGAATTTTGGTAGATCGATCGGCTAAGGAAATAATGGTGTCTGTCTTACGAAAAATTCCTAAGTCATACTTATCAACCAAACTAGTAGGAAGGATGTTGATACTGGCACCAAGATCAAGGAGCGCCTTCTTAATGGCAATATTTCCGACCACAACTGAAATCAACGGTGCTCTAGGATCTTTGAATTTATGAGGAAGAGAGCTAGATAAGACTGCACTAACATGCTCAGTTAGGTCAATCTTTTTAGGCAAAGACGCCTTCAGCTTCCTCTTCTGAGTACACAAGTCCTTTAAAAACTTGGCATATGCAGGAATTTGCTTGATAGCATCAATAAGGGGGAGATTGATTTTAACTTGCTTGAAAGTCTCCCACATATTCTCAGCATGAGGACCCTTTTTAGCTAACTTTGTAGATGTCGATTTTTCCAAAGCTGTAGGGTAAGGTGTCCTGGGCACACCACCCTCCTCAACTTCGGGAGTTTCAGTAGCTTTAGGATTCGATGTTGTTGGTTTAGGAAAATCATTTAACAAATCATTTACCAACTCAGAACCGGACTTAACATTATTTGAATTTTTACCTTCAACAATAAATTCTTCATCAGTAACGAAATCCTCGACATCAGGAGAATTTGGAATTCCCTTGTCATTGTTGTAGATTTTACCGTTTCAAAGAGACGTCAGCATATTCACGTGCTCATTTCCATTTTTCTTGTGTGCGGGATTCATGGTGGGGTAGCTCGGTAGCCTTCCCTCATCTCTTTTGCTTAATTGATCCGCTAATTGACCAACTTGTCTCTCAAGAGCTGCAATAGATTTAGTAGTGGTCTCGTGTCTTTGATTAGTGACCTCGAATTTTCTATTAATCTCTTGATTGTTGGTAGACAATGAATCCATAAGCTTATTAAACTTTCGGTCAAGATTCAAGAGACGGTTGTCATCTTGCCCTTGGCCCTGATTTGGATATTGTTGTTGTGGCCTATGATTGTAAGAATTTTGTTGGAAGTTAGATGAATCGCCACCCTCGTACCTTGGTTTGTAACCATAGTGTTGTTGTTGGGTATTATTAGGGCGATTGTCTTCATCTTTCCAACGGAGTTTGGGGTGATTGCGCCATCCGGGATTATAACTTTCGGAGAATGGGTCATTTCGTGGACGACCACCATAGAGTCCATTTACCTCCTCATTTGGTGGTGCCCCCAACTTTGACAATTATCGACATAGTGACTCGGATCACCACACATTGAACACCCACTATGCGACACATTAGACACATTCGGAACACCTTTTCCTATATTTTTCAACAAAAGATCAACTTTCTTACTTAACTCGCTAATTTCAGAATTTGTGCCACATTGGTTAGACACATAATTGGCGGAAGATGGGTGGTTGTTTCGATCCACTGAAGCTTGGGTCTTAGAACCTTTGCTTAGTTTTTCAAAAAACTCCCATTCTTCCTCCATAGGTCGCGAGAAAAACATACCCCCACTAGTGGCCATCACAAATTGTTGGTTGTTATAATCCAACCCATCATAGAAGACTTTGACAAGCTCCTATTTTGGAACATCGTGATGAGGGCATGTTCTTAATAACTCCTTAAGTCTACTAAATGCTTCATGAAACTGCTCTCCTGGGATTTGACGAAAGGATTTAATCTTATTCCTAATGGCAGCAGTTTTACTTATAGAATAAAATTCCTCAAGAAAAGCAGATTGCATTTCAGACTTGGCTCAAGTGATGAGAACCAGTCCTTAGCTTGATCTTTAAGTAAAAAAGGAAAAAGGCGAAGTCTTACCTCGTCCTTGGTAATATTATTAACATGATGTCTGTCAGCAATTGAGAAGAATTCTCGCAGATGTGTGTATGGCTCCTCACGACCTCTAAACACTGCCAAGATTTCTATGAGGTTCGGTTGGATCTTGAAGTTACTTGTAACCCCTTTAACCGGATCCGGATAAATGATAGGCGAGGGATCCTCGAAGATCCCCGACCTGTAATAAGAATCAACACCCCGTGGTGGAGATTCTTCTCCGCTACTACTGCCGCTAGCACTTCCGCCAACATCTTCGTCACTTGGCATTTCAGCGAAAAGCTCTGCTAAACCTGAAAAATCAAGATTAGTAGAAAACTGTCGAAACGTCTTCCTTCTTAACCGTGCACTTTTCTCAACCTCAAGATCGTAAGCTAACAGTGATGTACGTCCCGATCTGCGTGTGCGCATACACTAACCTACACACTCACAAGAAACAAAACAAACAAACAAAACAAAACAAAACAAGAAAAATAAAATCTTTTTGTATTTTTGTATTTTATTAAAGAAAAATATTAACAAAAACTTAAACGAAAAGCTCACTGAGTCCCCGACAGCGGCTCCAAATTTTTGATCGACGTCGAAGTGCCGGTCAAAAATAACCTAATTACATTATACTAGATAGAGTAAGCGGGTATCGATCCACGAGGACTATGTGGTTTTAGTTTAAGTTTTGGGGTGATCACTAATCAATAAAGGTTTTGGTTTTGAAATCTGACAACTAAAATACTTTTGATAATAAAAATGCGGATTAAAAATTAAAATAATTATTAAGCTAATAATAACGCTAGAAAAATAAAATAAAGATGTAAACAATTAAAAGAAAAATGTAATCCCTTCCAGCTCCTAATATTTATGGTTGATCACACTTATGGATTATTGAAACTTTTTAGAACCGATTACAAAGATTATTTTGACTTAATATGAATGAATTAATGTCGGCATTTATTATGTTTATCGATGACTCGCGATAATAAATCTTATATAAATCTAACTATTAATTATGTTTTAATTATTTATTTAGGCACAACTTATGTTTATTATACGACCATCTTTTTTTTAACTAAATAAAATAAGAATGAATCGTTAACTAACGATAAATTGTCTTTCACAAATAATTAAACATAATATTAAATCAATAAAAATAATTTATAAATAAATTATAAGTCAATGTAATAAAAATACGATAACCCAAAAGTAATGATCAAACCATAAATAAAGTTACCAGAAGGAATTACAACAAAATTAGCCAGACATCACGGTGCACTCGGGCCACTTTCCACTGTTCATGTTTTTTTAATACTCAGCTGTGTCTTTAATCGGCTGTCAAGTCCTCCACTCCAAGTCAATGTACTTTATTTTTCTTTTTGATGTGTCGCTGTAATCCCTCCAAAACACACAATTATTTTTTTTTCTTTTGTTTGCACTTTTTGATTGGCTATTTGATTCTCCCTGCGTCCAAAAAATTGATCCCCTTTTGTCTTCTTTTTAACCTCAAACGAATCTCTCCCTTTTTTTTATCCCCTTCGCCTACAACGACTTCCCAATATATATAGCTTATGTCTTTGTCGGTTATCTCATGGGTATTGGGCCAAAAATTGTTTTTTTTTCTTTTTTTTATTCTTTTGGCATATAATAATTTTGGCCCAATAAAAAATAACCCAACATTAATAGTTGCTCGAACGAACCCGGACAAATAAAAGATGACCGAAAATATTGCGACGCGCTCAAATCTTTTTCTTCAATATTTTTTCTTCATTTATCGGCGCTCACAATGTCTTTTCTACAAAAAGTTAATTAAGCGTCCATTTTTATTCCACTTCGCTCGTAACCTATATAATCACAAAACACACTCAAAGTACATATATAACGACAAATAAATATACAATTAAACTAAATTAACATGCTATTAGGTGTATGCTTCGATCAACTGAAGCTTGGGTCTTGGAACCTTTTCTTAGTTTTTCAAAAAACTCCCATTCTTCCTCCATAGGTCGTGAGAAAAACATACCCGCACTAGTGGCCATCACTAATTGTTGGTTGTTATAATCCAACCCATCATAGAAGACTTTGACAAACTCCCATTTTGGAACATCATGATGAGGGAAAGTTCTTAATAACTCCTTAAGTCTACGAAATGCTTCATGAAACTGCTCGCCTGGGATTTGACGAAAGGATTTAATCTTATTTTTGATGGCAGCAGTTTTACTTATAGAATAAAATTCCTCAAGAAAAGTAGCTTGTGTTTCATACCATGAATTAATAATACCTGGCTCAAGAGATGAGAACCAGTCCTTAGCTTGATCTTTAAGAGACAAAGGAAAAAGGTGAAGTCTTACCTCATCCTTGGTAATGTTATTAACCTGATATGTGTCAAAAATTGAGAAGAATTCTCGTAGATGTGCATATGGCTCCTCACGACCTCTAAACACTGGCAAGATTGCTATGAGGTTCGGCTGGATCTTGAAGTTACTTGTATCCCCTTTAACCGGATTTAGATAAACGATAGGCGAGGGATCCTTGAAGATCCCCAGCATGTAATAAGAATCGACACCCCATGGTGGGGATTCTTCTCCGCTACTACCTTTGCTAGCATCTCTGCCAACATCGTCATCACCTGGCATTTCAGCGAAAAGCTCTTCTAAACCTGTAAAATCAAGATTATTAGAAAACTGTCTAAACGTTTTCCTCCTCAACCGTGCACTTTTCTCAACCTCAGGATCGTAAGCTAACGATGATGTACGTCCCAATCTACGTGAACAAGAAAAATAAAATCTTCTTGAATTTTTGTATTTTATTAAAAAAAATATTAATAAAAACTTAAACGAAAAGCTAATTATTTCCCGGCAGCGGCGCCAAATTTTTTATCAGCGTCGAAGTGCCGGTAAAAAATAACCTAATTACCTTATACTAGATAGGGTAAGCGGGTATCGAATCCACGAGGAATATGTGGTTCTAGTTTAGGTTTTGGGGTGATCACTGATCAATAAAAGTTTTGGTTTTAAAATCTAACGACTAAAATACTCTTGATAATAAAAATACTGATAAAAAATTAAAATAATTATTAAACTAATAATAAAGCAAAAAAATAAAATAAGGATGTAAACAATTAAAAGAAAAATACAATCCCTTCCAGCTCCTAATATTTATGATTGATCACACTTATGGATTATCGAAAATTTTTAGTTCGTTTACAAAGATTATTTTGACTTATTATGAATGAATTAATGTCGGCACTTATTATGTTTATCAATGACTCGCGATAATAAATCTTATATTAATCCAACCAATAATTATGTTTTAATAATTTATTTAGGTACAACTTGTGTTGATTATACGAACATCCTTTTCTTTAACTGAATAGAATAAGTATGAATCGTTAACTAACAATAAATTGTCTTGCACAAATAATCAAACATAAAATAAAATCAATAAAAAATAATTTATAAATAAATTATAAATCAATGTAAAATAAATATGATAATCCAAAAGTAATGATCAAACCATAAATAAAGTTACCGGAAAGATTTACAACAGAATTAGCCGGACATCGCGGTGTACCCGACCCACGATCTACTGTTCATAGCTTCTTTTTTTTTCCTTTTCTATTTGCTGCCGAACCCTCTTTTTAATGATATGCGGCTACAATCATTACCTCCCCACCAATCGGTTTTTTGTAGTCTATATACTATTGCCATCTTTTCCACTGCGTCCAAAATTCCTACCCTTTTTTTTATTCTTCTTTGTGACTGATCATCGAATGTTGTGATATTCCCACTGTCCCCCCAACTTTCAATTGCAAAATTCTTGTTTCTTTGTTATCTTATGCGGCCCCACCAATAGCCTCTTTTTTTTTCCTTGTGAACTATCAATCGACTGTTTGTGTTTTATGATGTGTTTGTTATCTTTGTGATGACAAGATATATCCTCCAAAAAACTTCCCACGACTGTCCTCCTTTTTTAAATAAATATCATACTTGTGTCGGTTGTAATAATGGGCCAAAATTTTATTATTTATTCTTTTTTATTTATTCTTTTAGGATTGGCCCAATTAAAAATAACCCAACGCCAAGAATTGCTCAAACGAAGCCCGGACAAATAAAAGATGACCGAAAATATTGCGACGCGCTCAAATCTTTTTCTTCAATATTTCTTCTTCATTTATCGGCGCTCACAATGTCTTATCTCCAAACAAATTAATTAATCGACCATTTTATTCCATTTCGCTCGTAACCTACATAATCACAAAACACATTAAAAGTACATGTATAACGAAAAATAAATATATAACTATACTAAATTAACATGTTATTAGGTGTATGCAAAATACACCAATCACGGGGTTGCTTTGCGGATTGCAGTTCAGAAGAAGAGGAGGAAGTATTCTTCTATTTGTGTAGAGCATGGTTACTCGTTCATCCCTTTTTCTACTTTTGGGTAGCTTGACGAGGAAGCCTTGGTTACTCTTTCGCGCCTCAAGCGCTTATCTGTTTGTCATTCGAATGATGTTATGGAATTTTTCTATTTTCTAGACTTCGTTTTTGTATCCAGAAAGGGGTGGGAGCACAACTTGTTTCTCGACTCCCTTCCAATTTTATGTGATTAATAAATAAAGTTCGTTTTCCAAAAAAAAAAAAAAAGTAAAGCGTTGATTTTATAAAAAATAATAATAATAATAATAATAATAATAAAAAGAAAATAATAATAAGTACGAGGCTAAGTGTTCAGATATTGGATATGGTTTTCTCCCCTTCTCGTTTTCTTCGCTTGGTGAATTAGAGAAGGATGTTGTGGTTTTAATTAAATGGATACGGAAGTTCTCCGTAACTCAAGACATCAGAGCACGTGCCGCTGTTCATATTTTTAATAGGATTAGTTTTGCTATAGCTAAAGGAGTGGGGGCCCATATAGTATCTCGACTTCCCACTAACTTCTTGTAATTCCTATTATTCTAATAAAGTGTTGATTTTATAAAATAATAATAATAATAATAATAATAATAATAATAATAATAATAATAATAATAATAATAACTTTTTGTAAATCCTACTATTCTAATAAAGTTATGTTTATAATAATAAGTAAAAATAACAAAATAATAATAATAATAATAACATTAGATCACTTTATTAGAAACTTAAGAGATTTACAAAAGATTAGTGGGAAGCCGAGATACTATCTGCGCTCCTACTCCTTTAGCTATAGCAAAAGCAATCCTACTAAAGATATGGACTACAACACGTGCTCCAATGTCTTGATTAATAGAGAACTTCTAGATCCGCTTTAGTAAGGTAACCGCATCATCCTCTAATTCCCCCAAGGAAGAGAAAGAAAAGGGAGTGAACCCATATCCGATAGTCGCACACTCAGCCTCGTACTTGACACGTTTACGACGTGTCGCATCAATAACCACACGACCGGGAATGAAATCAGTCATCGCGGTTTGCGTCAATGGCGAAGACCCCGTCAAATCCACACACACATCTAGCCCTCCATCCCATGAGTAAAGTAACATATCCGCTGGGCGTAAGGGTTTGTCACACCCCCAACCAACCCGATATCAACTTCCTTACCAGCTGAAATCCCAGATCGATAGTGATTGTGGTAAATTACGACCTTTAGGAAAAGGAGCATAAAAGCGGTAAGTATCGAGTGATGATTTAGGAAAATCAAGCACTAATGACCCAATGAAGTTCGTTTCCCAAGGAGGTATATGTGTGTGACTAAGATGTAATTGATTTGAGATTAATATTTGGTTTAGAAGGGGATGAGAAAAGAAGATGACGAAGACGTGAAAATGATATTACGACGACAAAACGTAAAACCGTAAAAACTACAAAAATGAAAATTAATTCTAAAAATTACCAAAAATTCACCAAAAATCAAAATTAATAAACTAAGAGTTTACCAATGATCAAAAGTTTTTCAAACCTTTTAAATAATTAAATATTCAATTTTTAAATGCTAATTAAAGCCCTAAAAATCAAATAAGTTATCAAAAACCCTAAATAAAGATTTTTCAATTGGTAAACCTCTAAAATGACCTAAAAAGATTAAAAACTATTTTTAGAAATTTTTAAACTAATAAAAACTAATTAAAATGATTTAAAAACTATTAAAACTTAAAATAATTATAAAAATTAATCTAAGAGTGATAAAATTATTCTAAAAGTTGCTAAATTCCTATTTCAATGTATTAAAGCTAAGAAAAATGTAAAAAGTTGGAAAATGTGAAATTTGAAAAATAATAACAAAATAATATTAAAATAATATTAAAAATCCAAAAATTATAAAAAAATTCTAAAAACTTGCAAACTAGTTTATTTTAACCTAAATAAACAGAAAATCAAAGTGAAATGACCAGAAAACCCCTGTTGGGCCCTCAAATGGGCCAAAACCAAAAACAGTCAACCTTAATGGGCTTTTTGGCCCAAAAAGTCAAATTTGGCCCAATTGACTTGGAAAAGCCCTATCTGACTCAAAATTTGATTCTAAACACAAAACTCTAAAGGCCCAAAAGCTGAATGTGAGCTTATCACAGCTTAATAAGCAAACAGCTTATTCTTATTGGGCTTTTTAGCCCATTAAGCAATAAGCTAATGCCATAAGCTCTAATTTGACACACAACCTTCTTTTGGGATGCTTATGAGATATGTAAAAAGAAATTTTGAAAAAGCACACTCAATAAGCCAGAAATAAGCAAAGTATTATTTCACTAAAAGACAAAATAGTCGTTTTTGAGAAATAAGGCACCTCAGGACTTGATTCAACTTGCAAAAGATCACAAATGGACTCAATAAGCCAAAACAATCAACAAAATTCCAATAAGCAAAACCAATAAGCCAGAATAAGCCAATAAGCACTTATGAAAAAGTCAATTAAGTTGGTTTTCTAGTCAAACCCTAAAGTCAACCCACCAAATGCTCCAGTATGAACAAATGGGTCAAATAATGAGCACCTGTTACAAAATCCAAGTTTTTGCTGGTTAAAATAAGCTATTATAGCTTATTGATAAGCTGACACCAATTTAACACTAGCAGTGGTAACTAGCAGGGGAAAGGAGTTCCCACTGCTTTGACTATTTGACTAAGCTTTTTAGAGAGTTTCAGTTGGATTCAATTGGAAACAAGGGCACCCTTGTGATCAGTGAACCACAAGGAGTCAATAGCAACAAGAAAATCCAAATTTGGTTCACACAATAAGCCACAAATGATCAAACAGTCACCAGATCATGCACAGACATGGAAATAAGCAGTTATGCACTTAATAAGCAGATTTAGCAAGAATAAGCCAACCAAACTTAACAGGATGCATACACAAGATTATATTAACTATGAATAAGCACAAATCAACTTATAACAAACACTGAATCAAAGTAAACAACAAGATCAAAGCACAAAAAGTTACTGATGAACAAAGTGCATATGCAGAAACTATTTTGCTGATCTATTTGACACTAGATCCAATTTCAGGCACTCAAATCTACTTCCCTGGTGTTGTTAACCTAGATTTAACACTTGTTAACCCTAGTCTATGATTAGATCTAGGTGTCCCCTAAATTTCAGTCAATTTCACCAAGTAAACAAGATTTTATACCCAATCTATGAATCTATGTGTTTCAAACCACAAAATGAGCAGCAAAGCAACCAAGTATATCAGATACACAAGTACTAGTCAATAGCAACAACAAACTTCAACTCAAAACACCACAAATCCAATCAATGCAGTTAACCCAAACACCCCTTAAAACCTGTTTTCATAACTTTTCAAAGGATCATGTAGATTCAAACCACAAATCAAACCTCAAACACTTAAATATCATCAAACAACACCAGAGCAACAATAATCAACCATCAAATCACAGATTCTAGCACAAATAAGCCAAAATCACAAAATTTAGAAAAATAAGAGAGAAAATGAAAAGGGAAGAAGATGCAAACCTCCAAGACCTACATCCAGGCCCTGGATTGTTTGAGCTAAGGTACTAGCAGAACAAGTACCAGCTTCCAAGCTGCTAAGAAGAACAAACCACAAAAGTGAGATCAAACAATACCAAACTTTCTGATTTTTGAAGCACAAGCCTTATCACTTAAAACCTTGCCTCAAAAACCTTCAAACATGTATATGGAACTCAGAATCAGGCTTTTCTAATACCAACTTTTAACAAAATATAAAAGAGATTTTTCAAAATTCAGAAAATCAAATTTTATTAATTAAAAAGGAATTACAAAGATTTAATAGCCTAAAACTGGAACAAAGGGACTCTCACATGTTGAGGTCTTCTTTTATAGGCAAATGCCTGGCTAACACTATTCATAAACCCTAGAAGTGAAATTCCACATTTGTCCTTGAGATCTTCTAGACGTTTTGATGGAATGTGCTGTCCAAATTGATCTTGGCTGTTCATTTTAGCTTTGGAATGAAGCAAGGATCCTTAGCTGTTGATTTGGACACGTAGGATGACTTGGGTGTGAAGTTGTCATGTGATTGGTTAAACGGGAATTGGGGGTGGGGTCCATAGTGAGTGGGATTAAGGGTTTTAAGGTTGGGATGGGTTTCTGCACATGTGAATCAAGTGTGTGCAAAGGTAATTGATTTTTACCCTAAGTTTAAGTGGAGTAAAATCTGGGGGTGAAGAAGGGTAAACAGTGGTGATTTTGATCCGATTTTGGGGGAAGTTGTGTGTTTGGCGCGTGTTATGGGTTTGAATGTTTCACCTTGGCAACTTAAGTCCTTGTGTTTTCAGAAAACTTGTAAAACGTGTATTTCAGCCAACAAAACTCCTTTCCTTTGCAAATAACTTTCATACTTTGGCAATTTTGGCACAAACTTTTGGAAAAAGGTTTCAAAGGGTTGTTTTTGCCATTTTTGGATAATTGAAGGACTGATTTTGGACTTTGTTGATCTTTAAAGGTCTTCAATGTATCTTTGGCTTCATGAGGGACCATAATTGGCAATTTAGAATTGTTGAGGGACTAAACTTGCCATTTCTTCAAAGTTGAAGGACCATTTGTGTAATTTTGACAAACTTAAGGGACCAAACTTGTAATTATCAATATACAAGGGTTTTAAGTGTCATTTCTTCATTAAATGAGGATCAATCTTGTATGTCTTCAAGTCTTCAAGGGTATTTGTTGAATATTTCATGATCTAGGGCCCGGTTCTTTGTACGGCTTCGTTTCTCGTGTCAGTTTTTCCTTGTATCTTGTGATCTTTTGTCAAATTCACGATATCCATACCTAAAATACACAAGTAAACAAACACAAGCATATATATATGGTATTTTATGACATTTTTATGCATTTAAAGCCCGAAAAGAACGATGAGATCATGTATAAATGCCATCTCATCACTCCCCCATACTAAGCCATTGCCGTGCCCTCACGCAATGCTAGAATAAAGTATCTTAGCATCACCAAAGTTCAATTTTATTAACCTTTATTGAAGAGTAAAAGACTTGCAACATACTACGAAGATGTGTAGAGACATAATGTATGATTTTAATCATGAAAGTGACTTTTAGGGTCAAAGAATAGAAACAAGTAAATGTCCCTTAGAGTAAACTTTGTCATCCTTGATTGTCATACATTCCATGCTAAGTGCAAAAACGAGATCATTGTTGGTACAAGTCACAATGCTAACACTACTCATACGTCCAAATTGTGTAATACTTTTTCTCCCCGCAATCCTAGTTATTATAAAAGAAAATGGGTTACTAGCATTTTTTAACTATTTGTCATGGATCACAAGTGATTCATATTGACTTATTTGAGAAGTTATTAGTCCGAAAGCAAAGTAGCACGATTTAATCGATAGTTAGCCGAAGGACAAAAACTTTTAAAACGGCTTCTCGTGTATCTCCTTAAGTTCATATCTTGGCATAACTCGTTTCACGATTTGAGACCTTTCTCGGACCGATATTTGGCATGTACTTCATACTTCAAATCTTGGGAAGACGTTCTTGAAATTATGGTCTTCTCTTCATATATTTGGAATTTCTTCACTTGACGTTTTTGAGAGATTCTTCATATTTGGACCACGACTTCATCATTTTACTTCAATCTTTACTTTGGATTTTGATATACAACGATCCGCCTCCTTTTCGGACTTGGATATATTTATCCTCATACCTTGTAAGGGTCTTTTTGGATAGACTTTCTCCATGATCTTTAGGGGAGTAATTGCTTTTCGTCGTGTGTCTCGATCCTTCATATTGATTTAGGAATAATGATACTTCACATCATCTTGGATCTTTAGCAAAAATAGAGCTCCTCATGCCTTGTTAGGGCCTTTTTGGATGATCGCCAATCTTCGCGTCCCGCTTCAATAAGTTATGCCTTGGCTATGAACTCCATTCAACCCCGAGCAACTTTTAAACGATCTTGCGCTAGAGGCTAAGTAACCTTTCAAATCGTACGACCTTACTTATTGCAATTATGATTTATTCCTAATGCATTGATCTTATGGGAAGAAAAAGCCACAATTAAAAACATATGAGTTTTTGAAAGAACATTTTCATGTTCTACGTTTAGCATGATCACTTGTCTAACTCTATCATCTCTCGTTCTTCACTATATAAAGACCTCTAATTAAAGAGACTCGTGAATACTTAGCCATGCAAGTCTAAATTAAGCCAAATTTGGATTAGCTTTCATTAAGACTATATCAAATCAAAGTTTTGGGTTTTCAAGCCACCTATAGGATCTTGCACTTTCTTGGACTTTTTCAAGTTTAGAGAATGCATTTTATAGTTCCCTTGATAAGTGACTTTCTAGGATCAATTATAGGAACTTGCGAAAAGTTCTTGTTCTTAACCCGTATGAGTTAAGACTTTCGCGTTTTAAAGCTCCCTATATAAAAGTCTAGCAAAACTTGAATTGAACGGGTTAAGGGATGTAAATGGCTCCAAATGCCCATCAAGTCAAAAATTATCTCTTATTCTACCCAACGGAAAATATACATTCGTGTCTTAAAAACACTTATGAAAACTAAGAAAAATTTTAAAATTTGGCCATTTTTAGTCTTATTAACAAAACATTGAATGTTGGAAAGCGTGAGGGCGTAGCAAAGCAAGTACCTATTCACCCCCCATACTAAAAGTAAACACTGTCCTCAATGTTTCGAGTCTAAAGGTGGAGCACCCCCATACTAGAGACGAAGAATCGAATGCTTAGGATCTAGCATGGAAAGGGTGATCAACAATATATCTGAAGCTGTTTATTAAGTATGCTAAAAGATAATTGTTAGAACAATAAAGGATATGTCATGGATTCGTGAAAAACTTCTTCAAGCAAACGATGGAGGCTCACGTAAACGAACACGAGAGTCTTCAATCGTAGATGATGATCTAGATAACACAATCACAAACAACCACGAGACAACGAGTTGGAACGGTACAAGTCCCCTTATTAGTGAATAGTAAGCATAAAGGATAAGCATGGGATCTCCCCCACGAGGCACCTCGTTTTTGATTACCGAGTCATGAGCTCGACTCGATCCCCTCAATGCTAATTATCATTGGGGAAGGTGACTTGGTCGAGGGCAACCATTGAAGGAATTTCCCCACCAAAGTAGTGCTTAAGCCTATGTCCATTCACCTTGAAATTAGGACCATCATCTTGAGCTAGCTCGATGGTCCCATACGGAAACACTTGTGTAATGGTGAACGGACCCGACCAACGAGATTTCAATTTCCCGGAAAATATCTTAAGTCGAGAGTTAAAAAGTAACACTTGATCACCAACGTTAAAAACCCGGTTTTTAATCTTTGAATCATGAAACTTTTTAGTCTTTTCTTTAAAAATCAATGAATTTTCATAAGCATTATCTCTTAATTCATCCAATTCATTAAATTGTATTTTCCGGTGATCTCCCGCGGTCTTTAAGTCAAAGTTTGCATGCTTAAGGGCCCAATATGCCTTGTGCTCCAATTCAATGGGCAAATGACAATTCTTCCCATAGACTAACTTATAAGGAGTGCAACCGATAGGTGTCTTATAAGCGGTCCTAAAGGCCCATAGAGCGTCATCGAGTTTGTCGGACCATGAAGCACGGTTTTCTCCAATTGACCTTTCTAAAATCCTCTTCAAAGCTCGGTTCGAAACCTCGACTTGCCCACTCGTTTGCGGGTGATAAGCCGTAGAAAGACGATGAGTAACTCCATATTTCTTTAGAACCTTCTCGAATTGGTCATTACAAAAATGGGTTCCACGATTGCTTATAATAGCACGAGGGGTTCCGAACCAAGAGAATAGTTGCTTCAAAAACTTCACTACCACACGAGCATCATTAGTGGGCAAAGCCTTAGCTTCTACCCACTTAGAAAGGTAGTCCACCGCGACGAGGATATATTTGTTGCCATGAGACGATGGGAACGGCCCCATAAAGTCTATTCCCCATATGTCGAAAATCTCACACACATGAATTATGTTTTGCGGCATTTCATCACGTTGAGACGATTTTCCTTGACGTTGGCACGAATCACACGACTTCACAAGTGCGTGTGCATCACGATAGATAGAAGGCCAAAAGAAGCCGGCATCGAACACTTTCTTAGCCGTGAGATTAGCACCGTGGTGACCACCCGTGGGTCCCTCGTGACAAGCTCTAAGGATATTAGAAGCTTCCGCACCAAAAACACAACGTCGAACGAGTTGATACGCACAAACCCGAAAGAGATAAGGGTCGTCCCAAAAATAGAACTTGACGTCACGAAAGAATTTTCATTTTTGCTGTGTCGTCATACCCTTGATTATGAAATTGCCCGCATGGTAATTTGCAATGTCGGTAAACCATGGGGTGGTGTCTTTAGAATTCACTACACCGAGAGTCTCGAGAGGAAATGTTTCGGTGATTTCCTTGTTCTCGAAAACATCTTTGTGAGGATCTTCTAGACGAGAGAGATGATCGGCTGCTAGATTCTCGGCTCCTTTTTTGTCAAGTACGGTGACATCAAATTCTTTGAGGAGGAGCATCCAACGAAGCAATCTCGGCTTAGCATCTTACTTAGCTAAGAGATACTTGATAGCCGAATGGTCGGTATACACGATGCTTTTAGTCAACACGAGATAAGGTCGGAATTTCTCAAAAGCATAGACCACGGCAAGGAATTCCTTTTCCGTTGTGGTGTACTTTAATTGAGCCTCGGTCATCGTCTTACTAGCATAGTGGATAGGACGGAAATGTTTATCATAACGTTGCCCTAAGACGGCCCCTATAGCATAATCACTTGCATCGCACATGATTTCAAAGGGTAACTCCCAATTAGGAGCAACAAGAATGGGAGCTTCGATAAGTTTCCTTTTGAGAGTTTCGAAAGCTCTAACACAATCCTCATTGAAGTTAAAAGGAGCATCCTTCTCGAGAAGGTGTGTCATAGGTCGAGAGATTTTCGAAAAGTCCTTGATGAAACGACGATAAAAGCCCGCGTGGCCTAGGAAACTCCTAACTCCCTTAACGGTTTTGGGATGAGGTAACTTGGCGATGACGTCTACCTTAGCTTTATCGACCTCAATCCCCGCTTTCGACACCTTATGTCCTAAGACGATTCCTTGTTTACACATAAAATGACATTTTTCCCAATTAAGCACAAGATTGGTTTCTTCACAACGTTTTAACATTTGCTCGAGATTAGATAAACACGACGTGAACAAATTGCCAAACACCGAGAAGTCATCCATAAACACTTCCATCGACTTCTCGATCATATCGTGAAAAATTGCCATCATACACCGTTGAAACGTACCCGGTGCATTACAAAGTCCGAAAGGCATCCTACGATAAGCGAACGTTCCATAAGGACACGTAAACGTAGTCTTCTCTTGATCACGAGGGTCGATAGGGATTTGAAAGTAACCGGAAAAACCATCTAAAAAGCAATAGAATTCGTTTCCCGCAAGTCGCTCCAACATTTGATCCATGAAGGGCAAAGGAAAGTGGTCTTTACGAGTGGCGTCATTTAACTTTCGGTAGTCAATACACACCCTCCAACCGGTCACAACACGAGTGGGAATTAACTAGTTGTTTTCATTAGGCACAACGGTCATTCCTCCCTTTTTAGGGACACAATGGATTGGGCTCACCCATGGGCTATCGGATATAGGATAAATCATTCCCGCGTCAAGGAGTTTCAACACTTCCTTTTTAATGACATCGTAAATTTTGGGATTCACCCTTCTTTGACTTTAAATTGCGGGTTTGTAGTCCTCCTCCATTAAAATCTTGTGAGTACAAAATTTTGGGTCAATACCCTTAATGTCGGATATTTTCCACGCAATTTCCCCTTTATGAGCCTTAAGAACTTTCAAAAGCTTGGTTTTTTCATCATTAGCAAGACATCTTGCAATAATAACCGGCAACTTGTCATCACCTTCCAAGAATGCGTGATCAAGGTGAGAAGGAAGATCTTTCAATTCAAGGATAGGTGGTTCCTTGATTGAAGATTTTGGTTCAACACTCATAACTTCCATCGGCGGAAGAAATGGTGGAATAGAAGTATCATCACTAATCAACACCTCATCTTCATTTTCGATTTCATTTGAAGTGAGATCGCCTCCTTGGAATGGAGTGAGATTTGGTGTAGAATTAGCAAGAATTGGATCCAAAATAGTGGGATTGCCACTTGACGAGCTATCGGAAAAACCTAACACTTCTTGTGAAAACTCATCGCAAACCACATCAACGATGTCAATGTGATTGATGGTAGCGATTGCGTAAACATGAGAAGGTTTCGAGTTTTGAGTAGCGTTTATAACAAGTTCCTCTTCGTTGAATCTCAAAGTGATAGTTCTTGCATGAACATCGATAAGCGATCTCGAAGTGTCTAAAAATGAACGACCTAAAATTAGAGGAACTTGAGGATCCGCGGAGATGTCAACTACTATAAAATCAACGGGATAGTAGAACTTCCCCACTTTCACGAAAACATCTTCGGCTACTCCAAATGCTAAAATCATAGAATGATCGGCCATCTCGATAAACATGTTCGAAGGAATAAGAGCCGGAAGCGAAAGAGATTTCCAAATGGAAAATGGCATCAAATTAATGCTCGCACCAAGATCGGCCAAGGCGAGGCATTCTTTCATATCTTGTATGTGACAAGGAATGAGAAACTTTCCGGGGTCACCAACTTTTTCCGGTATGCGGTTAAGATAAACCGAAGAACAATTAGCAAGCTTTGAAAGCTTTTCCTTATTGCTCATCATACTTTTAAAAGTGGAAGAAAAACGAGGCATATATAACAACGTGTCGGCTAAACTCACATCAAAATGCACTTGTTGAAACATTTTTATAAAAAGCTCGATTTGTTGTTTGTTACGTTCTTGCAATTTCTCTTTGTTTCGTCTCGAAGGGTAGGGTAAAGGTGGTGTGGGTTGGTAATTAGGCAATAGCCTTGGAAACTCGGGTTCCACAATTGGTATTGGTTCAACCGTAGGTGTGGTATGAGCGGTACTTCATGGGATTGTAATGTGCTCCTTTTCGACCATCACCTCGGGTTCTTTCTCGATTTCCTTCTCCGTAGAAGTACTTGGTCGAGAGATTGGTTCCTTGAAAGTTTTACCACTTCGTGTAGTAATAACCTTCATTTCTCCCTTCGGGTTTGCAATGGTATCACTAGGAAGACCACCCGAGGAAGAGGGTTTACACATGATAGCTTCAAACATCTTAGCCATTCGGTCCTCAAATTTTGATTGCCTAGCATCCGCTTTTAATAACTCTTGCTTAATCTCATGTTGTCCTAATTTCATCTTTTGTTGATTTTGTTGAAGACGTTGGACATTTCCTTCCATTTTGTTTGCATGAGTTTTAGGTTCATTAGCAAGTTCATTTTTAAGCTCGTTTTTCAACTCGGATCTTAAGCTAATCATCTCACGTTGCATGTTATCAAATTTAGCATCATTTGCTTTAGCATAGTCCAAAAATTCTCTTTGAAGATTTTTAGTGTGAGCATTTTGAAAACCTTGTGTAGTGTTTTGAAAATCACGGTTTTGGTTTTGATTAGTGACTTGTCCATTCTCATTTTGATAATTCCCTTTGTTGTAGTTACGTGAATTGCCTTGGTAATTACCACCTTGGTTGTTCGATAGTTATTAGCATTTTGATTTGGTGGAGCTTGATTTGGGCGGGAACCTTGACCGTTTTGGTTGTAAGTTCCCGTTGCTACATAAGTACTCGAAGTGTTACCATCCGCGGTAATGCACTCGGAAAGATCATGAGCTCCACCACAAGACAAACAACTCTTAGCAACCGCTTTAACCGAAGCGGAATTTGAAGCTTTTTGAGCTTTCCAATGGGACATAAGATTAGCAAATCTATCAAAAAACCGATTTTCCTCATTAGCTTCATCATGTAAGGCATTAATGCTACGAGACGATGACGACGATGACGAACCCAAATTGGCAACACTCGGTGTGTTACGAGGGTTATAAACCTTAGATCTATTCTCGATGATTTGTAAAGCCTCATTGGTCGTCTTGCACAAAAAATTACCACCCGCGGCGGCATTCAAATAATCTCGTTCATGATCATTAAGCCCATTATAAAAAGTATCAATTTGATGCAATTCCGAAAAATCATGGTGTGGACATTCATGTAACATTTCTTTAAAGCGTTCCCATGCCATTGAAAACTTTCATTATTTCTTTGCACAAATCGTGAAATCTCATTTTTCAAATGTGTTGTTTTAGATGGTGGAAAAAACATGTTCACAAACTTAGAAACGAGATCACCCCATGTCAAAATTGAATTTGGCGGTTCTTTCTCAAGCCAAATTTTAGCGGGTCCATCTAACGAGTATGGAAACAACATCATTTTAATGGCGTCGTGTGGAACATCCTTAAACTTGCTAGTAGCGGTGAGACGGTTAAAATTCCTAATGTGATAGTGCGGGCTGTCTTTCTCATGACCTCTAAACTTATTTGCTTGCAACATCGACATTAAACCCGTCTTAATCTCGAAATTCTCCGCAAGTATGGCGGGAATCACAATGGCCTCTCCAAAACCCTCGGTGGGTGCTTGTAGCAACTCCATCATAGTACGATTAGCCATGACGACTTCTTGTTCTACAATAGGTTCAACAATTGGAGGTTGTTCTTCAATCAACGTCTCTTGATTGGCTTGCTTTTGAAAACGTTTACGAGCTCGTTTTGCTTGATTACGAGTGATCATAAACTTCACGAAGAATGGGAGGTGAGCAAAGAAGATTCTTTTTGGGTGTTTTGTGGATTTTCAAATTTTTTTTGTGTTTTTGATTGTATTTAATTTTTTTAGATTTTGGTGTATCTTCGTAGACAACAATCTACAAAATCTCTCCTCGAATCAAACTCTTGATTAAAGAAGCCTCAAAGGAATGAAAACGATCACGTGGAGTGAACGCCTTCGAATGACTTTAGAACTTTGGTGAAAACCAAATTGTTCAAGAGGGTATAATCACAAAGAAACCAAGCAAATATATTATACGTAATAATACTTTGGGCGGCAAAACCCTCGATTAGCCTTCAATCTCAAAATACTCACA
Source organism: Glebionis coronaria (assembly GCA_025667525.1). Taxonomy (NCBI): domain Eukaryota; kingdom Viridiplantae; phylum Streptophyta; class Magnoliopsida; order Asterales; family Asteraceae; genus Glebionis; species Glebionis coronaria. The sequence continues at coordinate 287,979 of JANFOE010000079.1, read as the reverse complement.
AGCAAGCGGGGAAACGAGGCGGCGCGAAGCACTTAAGAGCCTTTTTCCTTAGGGTATATTTTATAATACCCGCCTTATACCCACCTTATAGTTTGTATTTTTCAAAATCGAGCTTCACGAAAGTATTTATCTATTTTTGCCTTTTTCTTTTTTTTGTTTGAGATTCGAATACAATAATTAGGAGATCAAATCCCAATTAAGGTTGTGTTTTCACACTTTTAGAGATATTGTTTATTTGTTGTGATACTTAATACAATATAGTAATAATATTTTCACAAGAAAAACCAAGAAAACCGATAATACGTATTAGTAGATTTCTACTAATACAAATACTATATATGGTTAATATTAAAAACAACAATGCAAATTAATCACGACACACCTCCCCGGCAGCGGCGCCAAAATGATTGTGGTAAATTACGACCTTTAGGAAAAGGAGCGTAAAAGCGGTAAGTATCGAGTGATGATTTAGGAAAATCAAGCACTAATGACCCAATGAAGTTCATTTCCCAAGGAGGTATATGTGTGTGACTAAGATGTAAATGATTTGAGATTAATATTTGGTTTAGAAGGGGATGAGAAAAGAAGATGACGAAGAGGTGAAAATAATATTACGACGACAAAACGTAAAACCGTAAAAACTACAAAAATAAAAATTAATTCTAAAAATTACCAAAAATTCACCAAAAATCAAAATTAATAAACTAAGAGTTTACCAATGATCTAAACTTTTTTAAACCTTTTAAATAATTAAATATTCAATTTTTAAATGCTAATTAAAGTCCTAAAAATCAAATAAATTATCAAAAAGCCCAAATAAAGATTTTTCAATTGGTAAACCTCTAAAATGACCTAAAAAGATTAAAAACTATTTTTATAAATTTTTAAACTAATAAAAACTAATTAAAATGATTTAAAAACTATTAAAACTTAAAATAATTATAAAAATTAATCTAAAAGTGATAAAATTATTTTAAAAGTTGCTAAATTCCTATTTCAATGTATTAAAGCTAAGAAAAATGTAAAAAGTTGGAAAATGTGAAATTTGAAAAATAATAATAAAATAATATTAAAATAATATTAAAAATCCAAAAATTATAAAAAATTCTAAAAACTTGCAAACTAGTTCATTTTAACCTAAACAAACAGAAAATCAAAGTGAAATGACCAGAATACCCCTGTTGGGCCCTCAAATGGGCCAAAACCAAAAACAGTCAACCTTAATGGGCTTTTTGGCCCAAAAAGTCAAACTTGGCCCAACTGACTTGGAAAAGCCCTATCTGACTCAAAATTTGATTCTAAACACAAAACTCTAAAGGCCCAAAAGCTGAATGTGAGCTTATCACAGCTTAATAAGCAAACAGCTTATTCTTATTGGGCTTTTTGGCCCATTAAGCAATAAGCTAATGCCATAAGCTCTAATTTGACACACAACCTTCTTTTGGGATGCTCATGAGATCTGTAAAAAGAAATTTTGAAAAAGCACACTCAATAAGCCAGAAATAAGCAAAGTATTATTTCACTAAAAGACAAAATAGTCGTTTTTGAGAAATAAGGCACCTCAGGACTTGATTTAACTTGCAAAAGATCACAAATAGACTCAATAAGCCAAAACAATCAACAAAATTCCAATAAGCAAAACCAAAAAGCCAGAATAAGCCAATAAGCACTTATGAAAAAGTCAATTAAGTTGGTTTTCTAGTCAAACCCTAAAGTCAACCCACCAAATGCTCCGGTATGAACAAATGGGTCAAATAATGAACACCTATTACAAAATCCAAGTTGTTGCTGGTTAAAATAAGCTATTATAGCTTATTGATAAGCTGACACCAATTTAACACTAGCAGTGGTAACTAGCAGGGGAAAGGAGTTCCCACTGCTTTGACTATTTGACTAAGCTTTTTAGAGAGTTTCAGTTGGATTCAATTGGAAACAAGGGCACCCTTGTGATCAGTGAACCACAAGAAGTCAATAGCAACAAGAAAATCCAAATTTGGTTCACACAATAAGCCACAAATGATCAAACAGTCACCAGATCATGCACAAACATGGAAATAAGCAGTTATGCACTTAATAAGCAGATTTAGCAAGAATAAGCCAACCAAACTTAACAGGATGCATACACAAGCTATATTAACTATGAATAAGCACAAATCAACTTATAACAAACACTGAATCAAAGTAAAAAACAAGATCAAAGCACAAAAAGTTATTGATGAACAAAGTGCATATGTAGAAACTATTTTGCTGATCTATTTAACACTAGATCCAATTTCAGGCACTCAAATCTACTTCCCTGGTGTTGTTAACCTAGATTTAACACTTGTTAACCCTAGTCTATGATTAGATCTAGGTGTCCCCTAAATTTCAGTCAATTTAACCAAGTAAACAAGATTTTATACCCAATCTATGAATCTTTGTGTTTCAAACCACAAAATGAGGAGCAAAGCAACCAAGTATATCAGATACACAAGTACTAGTCAATAGCAACAACAAACTTCAACTCAAAACACCACAAATCCAATCAATGCAGTTAACCCAAACACCCCTTAAAAACCTGTTTTCACAACTTTTCAAAGGATCATGCAGATTCAAACCACAAATCAAACCTCAAACACTTAAATATCATCAAAAAACACCAGAGCAACAATAATCAACCATCAAATCACTAGTTTCCAGCACAAATAAGCCAAAATCACAAAATTCAGAAAAATAAGAGAGAAAATGAAAAGGGAAGAAGATGCAAACCTCCAAGACCTACATCCAGGCCCTGGATTGTTTGAGCTGAGGTACTAGCAGAACAAGTACCAGCTTCCAAGCTGCTAAGAAGAACAAACCACAAAAGTGAGATCAAACAATACCAAACTTTCTGATTTTTGAAGCACAAGCCTTATCACTTAAAACCTTGCCTCAAAAACCTTCAAACATGTATATGGAACTCAGAATCAGGCTATTCTAATACCAACTTTTAACAAAATATAAAAGAGATTTTTCAAAATTCAGAAAATCAAATTTTATTAATTAAAAAGGAATTACAAAGATTTAATAGCCTAAAACTGGAACAAAGGGACTCTCACATGTTGAGGTCTCCTTTTATAGGAAAATGCCTGGCTAACACTATTCATAAACCCTAGAAGTGAAATTCCACATTTGTCCTTGAGGTCTTCTAGACGTTTTGATGGAATGTGCTGTCCAAATTGATCTTGGCTGTTCATTTTAGCTTTGGAATGAAGCAAGGATCCTTAGCTGTTGATTTGGACACGTAGGATGACTTGGGTGTGAAGTTGTCATGTGATTGGTTAAACGGGAATTGGGGGTGGGGTCCATAGTGAGTGGGATTAAGGGTTTTAAGGTTGGGATGGGTTTCTGCACATGTGATTCAAGTGTGTGCAAAGGTAATTGATTTTTACCCTAAGTTTAAGTGGAGTAAAATCTGGGGGTGAAGAAGGGTAAACAGTGGTGATTTTGATCCGATTTTGGGGCAAGTTGTGTGTTTGGCGCGTGTTATGGGTTTGAATGTTTCACCTTGGCAACTTAAGTCCTTGTGTTTTCAGAAAACTTGTAAAACGTGTAATTCAACCAACAAAACTCCTTTCCTTTGCAAATAACTTTCATACTTTGGCAATTTTGGCACAAACTTTTGGAAAAAGGTTTCAAAGGGTTGTTTTTGCCATTTTTGGATAACTGAAGGACTGATTTTGGACTTTGTTGATCTTCAAAGGTCTTCAATGTATCTTTGGCTTCATGAGGGACCATAATTGGCAATTTAGAATTGTTGAGGGACTAAACTTGCCATTTCTTCAAAGTTGAAGGACCATTTGTGTAATTTTGACAAACTTAAGGGACCAAACTTGTCAATATACAAGGGTTTTAAGTGTCATTTCTTCATTAAATGAGGATCAATCTTGTATGTCTTCAAGTCTTCAAGGGTATTTGTTGAATATTTCATGATCTAGGGCCCGGTTCTTTGTACGGCTTCGTTTCTCGTATCCATTTTTCCTTGTATCTTGTGATCTTTTGTCAAATTCACGATATCCATACCTAAAATACACAAGTAAACAAACACAAGCATATATATGGTATTTTATGACATTTTTATGCATTTAAAGCCCGAAAAGAACGATGAGATCATGTATAAATGCCATCTCATCAGATAGCAAATGTCGCCAAGAGTATCACGCACAACATCATGACAATGTTTTATACCAATAATACCAGCACACGACACAACATGATCCCCATAAATATACCCATTAAAAACCCTGGAGCAAGCTAAACAAGGCTTCGAAACAGAAAATAAGGGGACGCCTAACCGATAACATAACACATAACGGTAAGTTTTACCGTTCATAGTCTGTCCCAAACCAGAAATCGGAACCACCCTAAGCCAGTCACTACTGTGATCCTCCATTTGATATTTCCACAAAGCCATTTGTCGAGGAGATAAAGAAAAAGTAGATTCCACAGTAACAAATAATAATAATAATAATAATAATAATAATAATAATAATAATAATAATAATAATAATAATAATACTAATTTGACAATAATAATAATAATAATACACTTCGCTTGTTCGCTTGTTTTACTACACATACGCTTCGGACTAAGTGTCGGGAGGAAATGGTTCGGATTTTGTATCGCCTCCTGATTGTGGTGACGGCATTGTTCATTTTGTGCTTTATAACCTTCCTAAGCCACTTGTTCCATCTTGCCCTGAACATCTTGATATCGGTAGTGATGAAGTATGTGATTCATAATGTGGGTTTACTTTGAGCATTCTTGATAGGTTATTTTCGAAAGGGTTGCATACTGCTAAATCTATTCCTTAAAAATGTCGATTGGGTTTCGCTCGTGCCTTGAAGAGAGCCCTCAATAAAGTGGTCAACAAGCCTAATGATATTTCGTGTTGGGTTAGTTTGCTTGTGTTGCCTCTTTATCTTCTTAGAACCTTTCGCCCGAGAAGTAACCTCGAGTGTCGGTCTGTTATTAAGAGGCAACGACAAGAGGAATATATTACTAATGCTATTCGTTCTTGGGAGACGTTGGATGGTAGTTTGTAGCTTCTTAGGGAGTGTTTGGCTGAATCTTCCCCTGCTTTTTTTGGTGTTGTTGGTGAAGAGTGTGGGGTGGTTAAGCAGAATATTAAGCAGTGTAAACGGAAGATATCTGATGGGCATTATTCTGCGGCTATCAAGGTTCTTTCCTTGTCCGGGGTTGCTCCTTATAATGTCTCTACTCTTGAGGATTTAAAAAATAAGCACCCTTTTGTTCATGCTCCATCTTTACCGGATATTCCTCTTGACCATCATCATCACCTTGTTGTATCTCAATCTGTGGTTCTCGACATGATCAAGAGCTTTCCTCGAGGTACGTCTTATGGTCGAGATGGGTTGCGGGCCCAACACCTTATTGATTGCTTAAGTGGATTTGTAGTTGCTATTTCGGATGAGCTTATGTCCTCTATCACCCAAGTAGTGAACCTTTTTCTTGATGGGCGATGTCCCAAGGTGTTGGGTGAGTATATCGCTAGTGCTGCTCTCACCCCAGCCTGGTGGTGGGATCCGTCCCATTGATGTAGGTACTGTCTAGAGACGGCTTGTTTCCAAGGTATGTGCTGATGAGGTTGATCATTCTTTGGATGGGTACTTTAGTGATTTACAGTTTGGGGTGGGAGGTGTCGGGAGGGAGTGAGGCTATTCTTCATGTTGTGAATCGCTTCCTTGAGAGGTATGGTGATGATGTTGGTTTTTAGATGTTACTAGTGGATTTTAAAAATGCTTTCAATTTGGTAGATCGAGAGGTTATGTTGCGAGAGGTTCGTCTTCGTTGTCCCTCCATCTCGTCTTGGGTGGAGTTCTGTTATTCTAGCCCGGCGAGGTTGTACTATGGGGAGCATGTATTAAGGTCATGTCAGGGGGTTCAACAGGGTGACCCTCTTGGTCCGTTACTCTTTGCTCTTGTTCTTCAACCATTTATTTGTAAGATTCAGGACTCCTTCTCTCTTTCTTTATAGGCCTAGTATTTGGATGATGGTACTATTATTGGGGATACTTTGGTTGTGGGGAAATTTTTGGAGTGTATCATGAAGGATGGCCCCGTGTATGGCTTGCATCTGAATGTTGATAAGACCGAAGTTTTTTGGCCGACCAAGGATCCTCGCAGCAAGTTTGTTGGTGTGTTCCTAGATAATATTGCTCGACCTATGCGCAGTGTTAAGTTGCTCGGGGGGGATGCGAGTGTAGACCTTGATTTTTGTAGTCAGCTTGTGTCGAGGCGTGTGGCTAAGACTATTGAGCTTGTAGATGTCGTGGCCAAAATTAATGACTCTCAATGTGAGTTGCTCCTTCTTCGCTCTTGTGCGGGTATTTCCATGTTATAATTTTCTATGCGTACATGTTCACCCTCTGCTTTTAAGTCTGCCCAAGGTTCTTTTGATATGGCACTCCGTTCTTCTTTGGAGCGTATCATTATTGCTTCTTGACCGGAATTTGGGGATTGGCAGTGGAAACTTGCTACGTTGCCCTTTTCCTTTGGGGGGTTGGGTGTTTATTGTGCGGGTGATGTATTGCATTATGCTTTTCTTGCTTCTCGGATACAGTCTGCTGATTTGCAGTCTAAGCTACTTCAACACACTGATAATAGATCTTATGGACTCTAGTTTGATGATGCCTTACGTGTGTTTAACTCGATTATGGAGATTGATTTTCTTAGTAATCCGAGTGAAGTCGCTGCCCCCAAATTCATGAAGAAAATGGCAGATATATATTTTGCTCGGGTTATTAAGAATGCAAAATCCACTTTCTCTTTGTCTGCTCGACAGATGGCTTTATGGGCATCTCAGAGGGAGGATCATACTTCTGATTGGCTTAGGACGGTTCCTATCTCGGGGTTGGGTCAGACTATGAATGGGAGGACTTATCGATGTGTTTTGTGTTATCGCTTAGGTATTCCCTTGTTCTCTGTTTCGAAGCCCTGTTCAGCTTGTTCGAGAGTATTTGATGGGGATATATTTGGGGATCATGCGGTATCGTGTGCTGGTATCGTTGGGATTAAGCATCGTCACAATTTGGTACGTGATACTCTTCCTGATATATGCTATCGTTCAGGGATATCTGTCGGAAAGGAAGTTAATATCGGATTAGATGGAGGACTTGATAATGCCTTACGTCCGGCAGATATTTTGTTTTATTCTTGTAATGGAGGTAAAGATGTGTGTGTTGATCTGACTGGTTCTTCTCCTTTGACTCGTACGGGGATGAATGACTTTGTACCTGGCCGAGCTGTGATTGATGCTGCACAACGTAAACGATGCAAGTATTTGGCTAAGTGTGCAGCTCTCGGATATGGGTTTCTTCCTTTCTCTTTTTCTTCTCTAGGTGAGTTACAGGGAGATGCAGTTGCGTTGTTGAAGCGGATCCAGAGATTTTCTAAGGCTCAAGACATTGGAGTACGTGCTGCTGTACATATTTTCCATAGAATAGGTTTTACTATTGCTAAAGGGGTGGGAGCGCAGATAGTATCTCGGCTTCCATCCAATTTGTTATAAATCCCTTTTTGTTTCTAATAAAGTGATGGTTTATAATAAATAATAATAATAATAATAATAATAATAATAATAATAATAATAATATTGATTTGACAATTCTTCCAAATTGATCTTGGTTAAATCATCAATTTTTCAAATCTTGTAGCAAAGTACTACAACTATTTTAATACTAACTTTCAGGGTACCCGCGCGTTGCGGCTGTCGGTACCCTGAAACTAAAATTCTGCAGCGCAATGTTTTACTGTTATATTTATAGATAATGGCGATAGCTCTGAGAAATAATAAACCATTTCATATTATTGTGATGATTGATGGTGAAAGTTATTTGCAAATCTATATAACATCGCATTATATAACATAAGTTTATATGTTTACACGTTTTCATACATCATAATGACTTTAAAATCTTCCTACTTTGATGTGTACAATTTAACCGAATTAATTAGCAAAATGATCAGTATTTCACTAAGTTTGTACTAAGTACATACATAGACGATATATGTCTGTGAAAATGTAAATTTATAAAAAGGTGGTTCAAAATCAAACACAGAAATTTGATATTAAACTTACATTACAAATAATTTAAATAATTGTATCTAAAAAATTAGAATTTATAACAATAATCATTTGTAGATGTTTCATATCAATTTGTATTAATTTTGTCATTTAATGTGTATTGCCCATCAATTAATATAGAATTAAATTTATGAAATTTTTGTGTTGTAAAGGTTTGTACCAAAACCTTGTAACGTTGTACTACTTAAAATTTTGGAGAAAGGGAGTACAATCTCTTGTATAAATAGTACATATTTAAGTGTTGTTAAAAAAAGTAGTACAATCTAATTTAACGGTTCCGTTTTTATCAATTTTGGTGGGTCCTCTCCGGTTCGTCTTGTGACAATTTTTATTGGCTAGTTGAACCGACTGTGACTCCGGTTTCCAATTTCCAGTTGAACCTCATCATTTTAGGTAGAAAATATGTACGATCTTGTAGATATATATTATTTTAATTGTTGTACATTGTGAATATATAATAATATTTCTAAGTAATGTGGTGCATTAATAATTTTTTAAATGTCTATTGATTATTATGTATTAATTAGTTTTAATATTATTATTAAATTATATACTAATTAGTTATAATATTATGTATTAATTAGTTTTAATAATAAGTACTAAATTATGTATTAATTAGTATTAATATATGTATGAATTAGTTTCTAATTATTTTTATATACTTGTATTTTATGCATATAGTGTTGTAGTTTGATTTTGTAATATTTCTAAAATTAGAAGGTGTTTTCTTTTAATATATAGTACAGATATAGATATCATTTGTGAATAATCATCAGTTCTCCATCCTTTAATGTGTCTACGGCCTACTTGATCCACCGTTGCCTCATTATTTAATCATAATGAGGCATATGTGTACCATTCATTAGTTCTAATTACATATTTAATTCCTTTTGTTTGATCATATCTGATGAATTTCTCATTCGATCAAAGGGTCCACGAAGGATTTTTCTTCCTTTTATATATTTGGTTCAATTTAGGGGTTTATTTCTGGCGTGATATTGTATCGCTTCATCTCGTTCTTGATCGTTGTGGTGCAGCCTTCAAGTTTTACCTTGTTGGGTTCTTGATTAGTGTCTTGATTCAGATTGTTGGGTTTAGTATTTTGGCTTGCGGTTGTGAGTTGTGTGTTGTTTGGATATATCTCTTTTTCCATGTATTGTTGGTTGGTTCGCTATTGTTGTGATTTTTCATGGCTGGTCAGAATGTTGTTTGGATTTCTTGCCCTCTATAGTTCAGTTTAAAAACAATAACCTGAAGGCTTCATACAAAGCTCTCCTTATAAGTGATTTTTGTTTATTGTCTGCATTGGGCGTTGCACTTCATGAGGCTGGCATATGCCTTTGTGGCGAGTGCTTTTGTACTCATACTTTTATCAAGAATTGTAAACATGCTCGTGGTGTGATAATTCTCGCGCCTACTTGTGATGTAGCGATCCTTGGTATACCAATGCCTCCTAAGCCTGATTTGAGTGTGATGGATGGTGCCGACGTCGAGTCTTCCAGTAATTTTACGGCTGTTAAGTGTGATGGTGATGGGTCCACTAAGGTTCCTTTTCCAGGTGTCGAGTCTACTAGATTTGACATCAACCTTTTTAGTCGTGTTTTCTCAAAGAAGATGCGTACAGTTGCGTTCCTCCTAAATTGCGGCTTGGGTTTGCTAAGATTTTTGTAATGATCTTGACAATTTCCTTGTTTGTCCAAGGGATTTGTCGACGTAGGTACAACTTCTTATTCTGCCATGTTGTGTGTTATCTATTTTGTACCACCTAATAGAGCTCAATGACGATCTAGCAAAAGGGACAAGTGTTAGTATGAAAGTATATCTCATACTATTATTAGATGGATGGATCCTTCAGAGATACTTGGTTTGGTGGTTGATCGTTTAAGCAACTCAATCCTTTGATGGTATGAAGAAATATAAAAACTTTGACGAAGTTAATGTGTTCGAGTGCAAACGTAAGATGGCTGATGGGCATTTCACTGCTGCTATTAAGTTTCTCACCTGATCTGGAGTTTCTCCATCTACTCCTGACACATTGCACGATCTCGATACCAAACATCCTTTTGCCCCACTTCCAACCTTGTATTATTCCCCACTTGGCATGGACGTCCTTTTTGTCCATAAAGATTTGGTAATGAATAAGATTAACAGTTTTCCCAAAGGGACATCATGTAGGTGGAATGGTCTTAGAGCACAACACGTAAGGACATATTGGGAGGGTCTGCTTGTGCGATTGCGTATGACCTTTTAGTATCTATCACAGGGGTTATCAACTTATTCCTTAGTGGTAAGTGCCTTAGAAAGCTAGCGGAGTTTATCGCTAGTGCCCCTTTGACTCCTTTGGTTAAGCCAGGTGGTGGCATGCGTCCTATTACAGTTGGTACCGTATGGAGGAGGCTTGTGTCTAAGGTTGCTTCTTCGTCGGTCGTTAATTCTTTTAGCACATACTTGCAAAACTTTCAATTTGGAGTTGGTGTTACTGGTGGCGGTTTTGCATGGTGTAAATAGGCTAATTGAGGCTAAGGATAACGAGGTTGGGCTCTCTATGCTTCAGGTAGATTTTAAGAACGCTTGCAATCTTTTAGATAAGAATGTCTTATTTATGTAACAAGGATGTTGTGCCCATCCATTCCCCTGTGGGTGAGTTTTTTTTATTCTATACCTCCCAAGCTTTATTACGGTGACTCTCTTCTTTGGTCTTGCCAAGGGGTTCAACAAGGGGATCCACTTGGTCCATTGTTGTTGCCTTAGCTCTACATCCTTTGGTTCAGACAATTAAACAGCCTTGTGAGCTTAGCCTTCAGGCGTGGTATCTCGACGATGGTACTATTGTTGGAGACAGTCTTATGGTAGCTAAAGCACTTGACATCATCAGATGTGACAACCTGAATCGTGGTTTGTTTTTAAATGTTGATAAAACTGAAGTTTTTTTACTTGTGGAAGACCCTAGAGGTAGGGTGGAGGGTGCTTTTCCTACAAACATATCACGTTCGCTTAATGGTGTTAAACTTTAGGGGGTTTGGTCAACTTGAATGTTATTTTTTGAAACACCCCCATTTTTACCTTTATGCAACGAAATATTAATTTGGGGTATTACTTCATAGTTCACAAGTCATAATAATAGAAAAACAACTCAAAAGAGTAACAAAATTTACTTCCTTTTATATCATTGAAAAATCAGAGTTTTACATTTTAATCTTCCCAAAAATCTAGAATAATTTTAGTCTTGTGCCACTTCATGCCATCCTCATGCTGCTTCATTCTAACAATCTTTAAAACCTGAGATATATGCTTAAAATCAACACAATGGTTGAGTGAATTCATAGGTTTAAAATCATTTTAAATACAAGATCCTTTTCCTGGGCTACGTTATTATTCGCTCACATAAAACAATTAATTATTATTGCACTAGCTCATGCGCCGCTACTAGACATACCGGAACACAACAAAATTCCCTTATGCAGGCAGTCTGCCAAAATCCTGTATTAGCAAAATAAAGTGTATCTTTTTAGCCTAGGTTAGAGCCATCAACATTCCAGCAAGTACGACTTTCCTAGATAGGGGATGTCAGTCCCCAAATAGTACTATTCACAATATTAGCGTTCATTAAATGATTAACGGTCATAATTAAAAAGGGACTTTTAAAGGCAGCAGTAAACGTAGTGTCAATAATCATATCTGAGAAGCATACCAAAAATACTTGTATTCCATTTTAACATACATCCCCTCACGGGTTTTCAAATCATTTATAAATTAGATCTTGTGAGGCTATGAACTCACCTGGGATCCATAGAGTCTAAGCTTATAACAGATTATTTTTTCCTCAAATAAACAGCTTGATCACACAAACCACAACTTGGTCTTATAAACAATAGGTTGATCTCACACAAACCTAGATTAATACATTATGTATAGTATCAAGTCGTTAATATTTTGTTCAATCTCCTTATGTATTGGTTATATTTTATTTATTCCATATTTGGTTGTAATTTTATCACCATTGTTCGGACCATCTTGCTCAGAAGCCATTCTATAAACGTTTGTGGAACGAGGGCACTTTAAATCGTAAACCCAACCACCCAGTCAGAACGTAATATCGAGATGGAACATACTTGTACAAAGCCCCTTACCAACATGATTTTTCATTACTTCCTCATATTTATAATTAATCTTCTTTAATTTCAAAATTGGCAAAATTAGTACTTTTGGTTTATACTTTGGCTTAATTATATTTTTAACCCCTTAAGTATATAGTTTTAGTATTTGCATTTTAAACCTTCAGTATTTAACCTTAGGGCCTCAAAATTTCCAACAATTATTCTTACATGTTTAAATTTCATAAAATGACACTTTTGGCCCAAATTGTTAAATAGTTTCAAAAATGACAGTTTTAGTCCCTATACTTGTAAAAATCACATAACAACCTCAAAAATGGACCAAATGATATAGGATTTTAGAAAATAGTTTCAAAACATGTTTATAATCATACTAACATTTCATCAGAATTATAGCTTTTGAAATGGGTTTTTGCTTATTATTTTATGTAAATTACAAAACTAGGGTTTTAACACATCTTTAACTTATAACTTTTATTTAAAATGACCATAATTCTTATTAGATTATCTTTTTAACATAATATGGGCATTATACCAAGTCTAATATATCATTATAACAATATCAAAGCATAGTTAACATAGAATTTACCTAGGTTGTTCCAAAATGGCTCCTAATTGCTTCTTATGAGCACTACTTGCTATCAAAGCTTCAAGATCTTCAATGGATACCTTCTAGACCTGGTTTCTGGTCTTGGGACATGTCCTATAATGTATATAGAAGTTGAAATGAAGAATGGGTAGGAGATTATAAGAAAACGGGGTGCAAGTCTTAGCTTAGTCCATACGTCCCTATTTATAGTATTTACAACACTTAGGCTCCAAGGAATGTTTGTAAACGTGTAAATCAGCTATGGTAGTAACTAAGAGAAGCTAGTGAAGATCTATGCAACTTTTAGGGATGACTATACAAGCTAGTTCATTCCAATCTTCAACTTATGGCCAATATGAAGTCACAACATGGTATAGATAAGAACTATGATGTGTAGCACACAAGTAGGTGCATAACCTACTTAGAAATATCTCAAAATATCTTATTGATCTGATCCTAAGTTTAAAAATGGGAGGGAAAATTTTTGAATGCATTTTTGAAGGGAAAACCTAAATCGAGTCCTAAATCAATACTTGTAACTTGTAACTTTGTAATTTTGGTGATTAAAGGTTTAGGAATGTGATTAGTGATGGATTAGGGTTTAATTAAGGTATGTACATTGTAATGAATAAATTTGGGTCTTGGGTTTGAATTTTAACAAAGGTTTGATGTGAAAATGGGAAGAAAACTTAGACGGGTTAGGGTTTCTAATGATTTATGGTTAAGTCTTAGTAAAAGTGATTATCCTTCAATTAGTTACTGATGTAAACTCAATTTATACATCCTAAATTGTCCTCAATGTGTTCATGAAGTCCCTACATCGGTTTTATTAAGTTATTCTAAGTAAATAATACACTGCTTTTACTAGTACTAAAGTTCGTTTTTCTCGACTCGATTCGAATTGACCACGGTTAAAGTGAGACTCAGTCGTTCTTGGTGAAAATAAAATGAAATGTGATTATCTATTTTAAACTAAAGATTAAAGTTTGAAAAGATAAAACTAAAAATAAATACTTTGAAAGTAAATGACAAAGATTTAAAATTTTAATAAAAGTTAAAACTTTATAAAAATGCAAACTTTAATATAAATCTAAGACAAGAATATTAAAAAATAAGACTTAAGAAAATGGCGGGAAAAATTAAATTTGAAAATAAAACAATTTGGGAAAACACAAAATAAACATAAGTCGGGAAACTCAAAATTATATCTAATCCGGAATGTGTGCTTTGTGCTAATTCGGAATCCAAGATTCTGTCACAATCTGGAATACCTAATCTTCACACTATCCGGAATGTATAAAGATCCTATCCGGAATCCTAGAACTTGCTCCTATCCGGAATCAAAAAATTGATGCAATCCGGAATAAATAGAACCCTGTTATCCGGAATCTGTGTTACTCTAGCAATCCGAAATAACCAAAATCCTTATCCGGAATCTCGTTCAAGCTTACTATCCGGAATACATGTTTCTCTAGAAATCCATAATAACCAAAATCCTTATCCTGAATCACTACTTCATACTATCCGGAATGCAGCTAGGTTCTTAATCCGGAATATGGGATTTCACTTGATATTCGGAATGTTGGATTTTGCAAACTATTCGGGAAATTAGGGTTTATAGAAACCCGGATAAGAAACTTAATAAGTAAAAAGTAAAAATAAGCTATAATTCAAATAAGCACTTACCAAAACTTTAACCAAAATGATTTTTAGAAAAAGCAAATAAGCCACAATTTAAAAACGTTAAAAACACTAAATAATCTAAATATTTAAAATCAACTTTTATTAAAAAAATAAACTAATTAAGACACTTACTTAAAAATAGGAAAATCACATAATAAACACTAAACACAGTAAGCTAAAAAGATCAAAAACATCAAAACCATAAGAACAATCAAACAAGAACATCAATTAAACAATAAGCATAAAAATTAAACAACCATATGATAAACCAAATCAAAACATAATATTTAAGAACAAGAAAGGTAGAATGAGATTGATTATGAAAATGCTTGAATTAAGATGAAGATTAAAGATTCAATACAAGAATACAAGATTAAAAGATGAAAGATTAAAAACTTGAAAGTAAATCTAGAGAGAGAAAGTAATATACTCCTACTCCTACTCTAATCTATCTACTCCTAAAATGACTAACACCTCCTAATGAAAGATTAGGAGGGTATATATAGGAGGAAAGGAAGGTAGGTGTTGATGCATCTCTCTTTCTTTCTTTGTCTTTTCGTCTTTTAATTTCTTCGGCTTTCTCGACGTTGTCTCGGGATTTGTCGATATCAAATGAACTCGTCTTCTAATTTTCTTCTTTTATTAGATTTGGTTCTTTGACTTCGTTAAATATCCGTATTTAGACTATTTCTTCGATAAATCTTCAGAATAGGCCTTTGACTTCCGTTCTTTTTACACTCTTGATCTTTTGACTTCGTCTTTTGTCTTTTTCTTCGATAAAAGCCCTTGAAAGCCCGTGTTTTCTTCCTTTTTCATCTATTGGTCCTAAAACATAATAAAAACACCAACCACGCATAATTCCAACTTTTACGACATTAAATACACGTTTTGGCTTGGTTTTTATTATAATTAAGTGGAAAAAGTGTTAGCCTTAAAATGTGTGCGACTAACGGAATTGCATTAGTTTCATAGCCGGGACTTGCAGGGACTAATATTGTCATATGTAAAGTCCAAGTCCCTTGCTATATAAACCCCTCCATACTTCCATGGAGGGGTGAGGCTTATCATTTCCTTCTTGTCTTTCTCTCACTAGAATAAACACACTTTTCTAGTTACTTGTTTCTCTCTCTAAAATGGCTAAACACCACTTTTATCCTACCCGACCTCCGGATCTTTTACCCGAGTTATTAGTGAATCCAAGTTAACAAAAAGGATGAGAGTTTTCACACTTATTAAATCCCCTACACTTGACCATTGCAATGCCCTCATGCAATGCATTAATGCAAGATTTACATTTTCCATCATAATTAACCCACCTTGGCCTTTATTAAATACTAGATAATAAGTAAACTTAAAAAGATCGAAAATTACAAAATGCTTGAAGGAAGAACAAGTAAAGAGATCGATGATTACATTAGGGCTTTAGTTGTCATGAATGTTTATCACCCTCAAGTTTCACGTTCCCCACACTAAGCTTAAAGCGAGATCATTGTTATTATAAGTTAGTAAAGCTAACACTCACTCATGTGGCTCAATTATTCACTTAGACTCCCTTACTCCTAGGTGTATATCTTATATTTTATTGTTGTCTTAAATGATCACGAGGATACATTGTTGACTTATTTTGATAGTTTATTAAGGCTGAAAATAAAGTAGGACGATTTAATCAATAGTTAACTGAAGGACAAAATCTTTTAAAACTGCTTCTCGAAACCTCATAAAGTTCATATCTTGGCATAACTCGTTTCACGATTTGAGACCTTTCTCGGATCGATATTTGGCATTGACTTCATACTTCAAATCTTGAGAGACGTTCTTGAAATAATGGTCTTCTCTTCATAATAGGAATTTCTTCACTTGAAGTTTTTGAGAGATTCTTCATACTTGGACCACGACTTCCTCATTTTTCTCCAATCTTTATTTGGGATTTTGATATACAACGATCTGCCTCTTTTTAGGACTTGGATCTATTTATCCTCATACCTTGTTAAGGTCTTTTCGGATAGACTTCTCCATGATCTTTAGGGGAGTATTTGCTTTTCGTCGTGTGTCTCGATCCTTCATATTGATTATTGATAAATGATTCTTCACATCACTTTGGATCTTTAGCAACAAAATATAGCCCTCATGCCTTGTTAGGGCCTTTTCGGGCTCGCCAATTTTCGCATCCCTCTTCAATAAGTTATGCCTTGGCTATGAACTGTAATTCATACCGAGCAACTTTTAAACGTTCTTGTGCTACAAGCTAAGTAACTTTTCAAATCGTACAACCTTACTTATTGTAATTATATTTATTAACAAGCGATAGGAGATAAAGCTCATAATTAACTCACATAAATTCATGAAAGAATACCAAACTTATAATTGACTCTATCATCTCTCGTTCTCCATAATTTAAAATCTCGAGGAATAAGACTAGTGGATGCTTTGCCTATTAAATCAAAGTTTTGGGTTTTCAAGTCATCTATAGGATCTTGCAACTTCTTTGACTTTTTCAAGTTTAGAATTCGCATTTTAAAGTTCCCTTGATAAACGACTTTCTAGGATCAATTATAGGAACTTTCGAAAAGTTCTTGTTCTTAACCCGTATGAGTTAAGACTTTCCCGTTTTACAGTTCCCTATATAAAAGTCTAGCAAAACTTGATTTAAACACGTTAAGGATACTAGCTAGAGTAAACTCAAATAAGTAAACTCAGGTTGAGTCAAAAGATTCATGACAGGCCTAATATAAAACATATCTAAACTCATTAAAACCATTTTATTAAGTAAAAGAAAATAACAATAACAAAGGAAAATACAACTAGGCCAAAATAGATTAAAATTTTTGAAAAATATTGAAAAATCAATTTTTCGGTTAAAATGAGGACAAATTTATGGAAAACCCACTTAACTTCGATAGAAGTCCCCCCTACACTTAAGATAAACATTGTCCTCAATGTTTAAGCATGTGGGAGCGAACTCCCCTACACTTTATACATTGTGCACGTTGTTTAAATCTTGCTAAGAAAGAGACAACTAAAGTGATTCCTATGTTAATATTGAAGAATATAAAATAGTGAATCAAAAGAGTTTAGGATAGAACCGGGAAGACGGGTACACGGAATCACGGGTGGTCAAAAATCATCAATAGTGGAACTTTGAAAGCGCCAATCCCTGCACATCATAAGAAAGAAAACAACAAACACCTACGGGGTACCCCCTACACTTAGGATGAAAAACAGATAAAAAGGATATATTAGCGGGTTGCTTCCCGAGAAGCGCTTGTTTTTGTTAACCAAGTCACGAGCCTGGATCGACCTCGAATCAAATGGTCCATGGGGAAGCCGCTAATGAAATAACAGGATAAAAAATCTTGTCCTTATTCCCGGTGGGAAATAATAACGGAGAGGCCGGGGGATAAGTTTTGAATGGTAGAAAAGTCCTCTCAATATAAGAAAAGTAATTGAAATCATGATCCACAGGAGGTGGGGTGGGTAAAGGAAGCAAATTGTTATCCCCCCAAGACAATTGATGGTCACTAAGCGGCAATGACGTAAAGGTATCAATCATAGAATGGTCAATTTCACCTCCTGGGTCAAAGCACTCATCCTCACTTCCCGGTATGAAATGGGGAGAGTAAAACCGATACATCACCCGATTGGGCGTGCACGCGGTTTGATGAGGTGGCAACATAGTATGATAAGTATAAGAACAATTACCTTCCATCCGCGTCACCTTTCCAGTAGAGTCAAATATCTCCACCTCTGCGATAGGAGGAGGCAAGGCTAACAAAGTATGCTCATCAATAGCAAGAGAAATAGGGCTATCAATGTCCTCAATCCCTTCTTCAAAAAGAGGATTCACCTCACTAGATATGTAGGCGTCATGAAAATAAAATAAAGGGTTCGAATAAATCTTGAAAGTTTCCTTCGGAATGTCTTCATCAGATAGTGACTCGTCATCACTAGAAGTAAATTCATCATCATGATCAAAAAGAGGATTAGAGAAAACCAAAGTATCATCTCCCAAAGTGTCGGTGGAAGGAACATCATCACAAGAAAGCACATCACTCTCATCGTCACTATCAGATGTCACCTTAGATTCACTTGGGATTGGGACAAGGTTATCGGCACGAGACTTTATGACTTCGTCTGATTCCTTTGTAGGAGTTGTGATGATATCCTCAGCTCCTATGATGGATGAATTCTCGGGCTCCATAATCGGCAAGACAAGAGACGGAAGTACGATTGCACTGGAGGAAGGATGTTGAGCAATAAGATCTCAGAAAGAAATAGTACTTTCCTCGTCATCATCATAATAAAAGGGACGCACAAGAGGAGGAGTATAATTACTAAGATTAGATACTTGCTCTTGTTGCTGTCGCTTTTCCTCCTCCCAAGTTTCTTTTAGTCGATCTAATTCTTCGTGAATGGATTGAAGTTTATCCAAAATTGTGGCTCGTTGTTCTTCACTCATTCCAAAAGAAGGTTGATGACGGAGGGTGTATTGTGGGGGCTCAAAATTATGAAAATCGGAATTATAGCACGAATTTGGTTCATAGTAATTCATCGGTTGATAATAAAAAGTATCGTGAGGGCCCCCACAATTGTTGCAACACGGGTATTAAGAAAAACCCGGTGCATATTGCCGATAAGGATCGTCATTGGTTGAAGAAGGTGAGATAGTGTCAGTAGAAGTGAAGTATGAATTGGTCGAATTGCAACATGAACAATGTCCAAATTCGTAATTAGGGATATCCATTCCACACCGTTCGCATGAGCACCATTGACAGGAGTGACTACCAGAAGATGGTCTTCCACACCCTACACAATCAACAAACGAGTCCATTAAACACAATAGAGAAATAAGAGGAATATTTTTGGGTGCAAAACTTACGAAGAAGAAATGCTTTTTATGATTTTTTAAATGTTTTTGGATTTTTGAAATTTTTTGAGCAAGAAAAATAACGTTCAAGAGTGAACGGATCCCAAAATCCAACGTGTCTCTCATAAAAAACCGTTAATCTTCACGAAAAGAGCCGGCAGCGGCGCCATTTAAATACACTGCTTTTACTAGTACCAAAGTTCGTTTCTCTCGACTCGATTTGAATTGACCACGGTTAAAGTGCGACTCAGTCGTTCTTGGTGAAAAGAAAATGAAATGTGATTATCTATTTTAAACTAAAGATTAAAGTTTGAAAAGATAAAACTAAAAATAAACACTTTGAAAGTAAATGACAAAGATTTAAACTTTTAATAAAAGTTAAAACTTTATAAAAATGCAAAATTTAAAATAAATCTAAGACAAGAATATTAAAAATAATACTTATGAAAATGGCGGGAAAAATTAAATTTGAAAATAAAACAATTCGGGAAAACACAAAATAAACATAAGTCGGGAAACTCAAAATTATATCTAATCCGGAATGTGTGCTTTGTGCTAATTCGGAATCCAAGATTCTGTCACAATCCGGAATACCTAATCTTCACACTATCCGGAATGTATAAAGATCCTATCCGGAATCCTAGAACTTGCTCCTATCCGGAATCCAAAAATTGATGCAATCCGGAATAAATAGAACCCTGTTATCCGGAATCTGTGTTTCTCTAGCAATCCGAAATTACCAAATTCCTTATCAGGAATCTCGTTCAAGCTTACTATCCGGAATACATGTTTCTCTATCAATCCGGAATAACCAAAATCCTTATCCGAAATCACTACTTCATACTATCCGGAATGCAGCTAGGTTCTTAATCCGGAATATGGGATTTCACTTGCTATTCGGAATGTTGGATTTTGCAAACTATTCGGGAAATTAGGGTTTATAGAAACCCGGATAAGACACTTAATAAGTAAAAAGTAAAAATAAGCTATAATTCAAATAAGCACTTACCAAAACCTTAACCAAAATGATTTTTAGAAAAAGCAAATAAGCCACAATTTAAAAACTTTAAAAACACTAAATAATCTAAATATTTAAAATGAACATTTTATAAAAAAATAAACTTATTAAGACACTTACTTAAAAATAAGAAAATCACATAATAAACACTAAACACAATCAAACAAGACCATCAATTAAACCATAAGCATAAAAATTAAACAACCATATGATTAACCAAATCAAAACATAATATTTAAAAACAAGAAAGGTAGAATGAGATTGATTATGAAAATGCTTGAATTAAGATGAAGATTAAAGATTCAATACAAGAATACAAGATTAAAAGATGAAAGATTAAAAACTTAAAAGTAAATCTAGAGAGAGAAAGTAATCTACTACTACTCCTACTCTAATCTATCTACTCCTAAAATGACTAACACCTCCTAATGAAAGATTAGGAGGGTATATATAGGAGGAAAGGAAGGTAGGTGTTGATGCATCTCTCTTTCTTTCTTTGTCTTTTCGTCTTTTAATTTCTTCGGCTTTCTCGACGTTGTCTCGGGATTTGTCGATATGAAATGAACTCGTCTTCTAATTTTCTTCTTTTATTAGATTTGGTTCTTCGACTTCGTTAAACTTCCGTCTTTAGACTATTTCTTCGATAAATCTTCAGAATAGGCCTTTGGCTTCCGTTGTTTTTGCACTCTTGATCTTTTGACTTCGTCTTTTGTCTTTTTCTTCGATAAAAGCCCGTGAAAGCCCGTGTTTTCTTCCTTTTTCATCTTTTGGTCCTAAAACACAACAAAAACACCAACCACGCATAATTCCGTCTTTTACGAAATTAAATATACGTTTTGGCTTGGTTTTTATTATAATTAAGTGGAAAAAGGATAAGTGTTTTCACACTTATCAATAAACATGTATCAAGGGTGAAAATACTCATTTTGACCTAATTTACAAGCCATGCATTAAAATCATGTACCTTATGCATTAGGGTACTTGTACATTCTCTTAATATAATCTTATAACCTTAATGAAGTGCTATGGGTGTTTGTAGACGTATTCTTAAAGACTAAGTAGTGATTTCATGTAGATTTCTTAATATAAGGGTTTTTAGGTCATTAAGCCCAATGACTTTCTATGTTGGGTAATAAGGGTTTATATTCTTATGTGCACTTATTCTAAGGTATAAATAGTATGTTTATGTCTTCTATGGTTTCTACATTCTTGGTTTAAGGGTTTATATAGGTTTATCATATTCTAAGGATAATTATAGGAGCTTAAGATTATGCTTTGATAACTTGTATCTTATGCTTTATTAACTTGTACTTTATATTGAAGTAAATGTATAATCTTAATATGATACATAATTGAGTTCTATAATTTGTGACAAAAGATTAGACTCTAATTCAATGTATAATGGATTTTTATGCTAATCTTGGTAACTAGGTCTTAACTTGTAATTAGCTTTGGATTAGTGAATATTATTATTTTTTGATTAATTAACTTTCCTTTATATATTATATTATACTTGGTATATCGTATTTGACATTTGTACATAGATATTAAATAGTTATATTGCTTGAAACATTGTTTACCAAGAGTTTCTAGGTGGTAATCTAGACTATTATGTACATTTATTTGTACTTAGCTTTGTATGGTTTGTTCTTACTATCTTTAGGCATTATTATGTCTTTAATGTATAGTTTATAACTTTTTTGTAATCCAAAATGACTTATTCATTTATGTTATCCATTCATGGTTTACCATTCTTGAGTTTATAATTCTTTTAAAGGGATTCTAGGGTTCTAAGAGAATTTAGGGCATCATACTTATAGTTGAGATATTCTTATTCATAATGTACTTGTTAAATTACTTTAGATCTTAGATTTGAAATATATATATACATTGTATTTCCAACATATAGGGATATGTTGAAGTGGCAGTTCAGATTGTGAAAAACAGTTTATCTTACCAAGTAATGATATAAAAAGCAAAAAATTCTAATGTATTTTCCCCTTATTTATATATATGTAAAACCCACATGCTTTTACCATGAATAGTACCCTTAAGATCGTACGTACTAGATTAAAACTTTCCTAATATAGCATGATTACGATTACGTGTTAGGATTTTACGTATTACGTACGTGTTAGAACACGATAAATATTTTACTACGCATGAGCACGCAATAACTATTTGACAATAATTAATCACGAACATGCGATCATTAAATCATGAACGTAATTTAATCACGAGCTAATATTAATTACGTATATATATTTATTACGAACACAAATAAATATAAAGTCACGGTTAATATTTAACGAGAACACGTAAAACACGAACACGAGAACACACGAGAGCACACCAATATTTTAGACACGGAAAACATTCGTGTTACCCCTTGTGGGCACCATTACCACGAAATTAGGGAGGGAGGATGGGCTTAGCCCATCAATTTTTCACTAAAAGGAGGTTAAGGAATTTACACTATTCATTTTTTTTTCTACAGAAGAATTTTACAGAAAACCTAAAATCCTCCTCCTCCTTCTTTTTTTCTCTTATGGCCGCCACCTTCAAACACACCAAAAGGGGGTGTTTGTTGATCTTGGATCTTGGAATTCTTGTTGGTGTTCGTGTTTGTTCTTCATTCTTTTGATCCACGTAATCGGTAAATCCTTTTATACATTTTTCTTTTGATTTGATCTTTTATTAATTAAGAACATGTTATCTTTTTTTTAATAAACCTAATTAGATCATAGATGTAACATGAATTGGGATTTAACAAAATCAAAAGTAATGTTTTAAGGGGTGTTTGTTTTGGCCGCAACCTACACCGAACCCGAGGGGTTTCGGTTTGGCCATCCGACCACCACCGAGACCATATGGTCCCGGTTGGTTGGTGTGGGTCCCACGGCAACATCAAGACAAGGGGTACCCCGATTTGGTTCAGGGTACGGTGTCGATTTCATGTCCGGTTCATGGTTTTTAGTCTAGATCCGGTTCATGGTGTATGTTTTGTTTTTATTTTTTTTATGATCTTATGTTAAAATTAAATTAATAATATGACATGATTAATTTAATTACATGACTTAGGTTATTTTAATTATTAATAATCATGAAATTATTTAACCTAAGTATTTTATATTTTAGACTTATAATTAATTAATTATTTAAAAACCATGGTTATAATTAATTAATTTACATGACTTAGGTTATATTATTAATAAATAATAATACATGTTTTAACCTAAGTATTTAACTTTATTTAATTAAAAACATGTTATACTTTAATTAAATATTTTAACCTATAGTTTAATTTAATTACATGAAATAATTATTAAACTATACATTATATCATATGACTTAGAAAATAATCATGAAAACACTTAGGCTTATATACTTAGCTTATTTAACCAGCTTATTTCTAATTATGGAAACTTTCTATTTTTAGAAACTTAATTAAATAAGGAAGCTAATCTATTTATGGAAACCTTCTATTTTTAGAAACTTATTTATTTCAGGCAGCTAATCTATTTATGGAAACTTATTTAATTAAGGCAGCTGATCAATTTATGGAAACTTTCTCTTTTTAGAAACTTATCTATTTTAAGCAGTAATTCTATTTTTGGAAACTTTCTATTTTTGGAAACTTTCTATTTTTGGAAACTTTCTATTTTTGGTAACTTTCTATTTTTGGAAACTTTCTATTTTTGGAAACTTTCTATTTTAGGAAACCTGCTATTTTTGGAAAGTTACTTATTATTACACAGTAAGTATAATAATACATGAAATACCAGAAATACTTAATTAGATTAAACATAATATAAGATAAACACAGTTTAAGGCTTTAAAACAGTAAAACATGGTAAGAACACATAAAATAAGCTAAGACATGACACGAAACCAGCTAGGTATTTAGTAAGCAAATGCTTATTCATGTATGTATTTATGTAGCACTAGTGATACGGAAGTAGGATTCCGCTCAATTCATCTTCTTCGTTCACTGGACATAAGGTACGGATTCCCGTCCTTTCACTATGGACATTCTTTCCTTATTAGGATTCCCCGTATGCAGCCAACTGTTTTCCCAGTATTTGTTTTATATGTTTTTGAATTGCTTATGTTTAATTAGAATACCTAAAGCCATATACATGCATGACCAGTTTCACCTAGTTATGATGTACCATAACCATAACATTAAAGGCACTGATGTTATGACTTCACAACGGCGAAGTGATTGCTCGTGGCGTCCCTTCAGCTTTTGGCCATTTATATTATATTTATCATGTGGGGCGTATGGGTGCATCCTAGTTACATGTTTTCAGTCAGGATTTCATGGTGAATGTGGTGTGTGCCTTGCATCCTTCACAAGGAGTTGATCCCTCCTACCCAAAAACCAGTATATTAAATTAGAGACAGCCCCTCTAATTTGCATGATGAGGTCACCCCTCCAAGTATTCATGCACGGTGGATTTTCTTGACCTATATTGGCTAATGGTAAAATATGTTAAACAGTTTTCATATGATAAACATAAGGCTTTTCAAACTATAAACCAGTTTTATGAACATGTTCCAGGTTTTTCCAGCACTTATACATTTCCGCTGCTATTAAGTCTTTATTATGCTTAGTCATTCATACTATGTCTATATCCGTGCACCGAGCGTTTTGCTCAGCCGTTACTTTCCTTTCCATGTCCCAAAACGGCAGGTACCCTAGGGAAGACTCGAGCATTTGGAGGACGTGCATAAGATGGAAGCTGCTAGAGACTTATTTTCCTTCTTGCCCTCATATACTTATGCTTGTTTAGTCTTTCATTCATTTCTTTTGCTTTATTATGTTTTGGGCTTATGTTGGGAACTGATGTTTGATTCCGGTTATCCCTATGGTCATGTAATGTTTTAGACATTTATCCTTGTATGCTTTGATGACACGCCATAATTACGCGTGACATTCCATTATCAAAATGGGGTGTTACAATTATGGTATCAGAGCCAAGGCTTCGACCTGTAGGCTCTAAAACTCGACCTGTGACTAGTGGGTAGTCACCAGGAGCTTCCTAAGCCAACGTTTGTTATTCTACGTATTGATGTTTTCAGCGCATTGTTGCTTTAACCATGATGTTTTCAGCACCTTGAGGTTTTAACCTTGATGTTTTCATCGATATTGTTTTACTAATATGGATGGACAACCGTCATTCATATTTAGTTATGTGTCATTGTTTCATGCATAATGTTCCTCGTGAACTGTGACTATGTGGACTGAACCCCGGTAGTTCATAATTAGTCACATAAAAATTTTCTGATAAGTTTTGACAGATAAGTTTCATTTATTTATGTTTCATGTATCATTGATGCAGGGATTATGACTAAGTAATGGTTGGTACAGGACTGGCCCTATTTAGTCGCATGTGCTTTTATCGAAACTTTTAACTTTGGGATCGACCCATAGGCGTCCCCTCGCCATGTATTTTGTTTTGGGACCGACCCATAGGCGTTCCCTCGCACATATAAAGGTTTTTATAAACTACATTACGCATTCATGCATAAAAATTTTTCTCATGATTTAAATTGGCATAAAAAAAATTTCATGTCCCCTCATAAGATAATATGTTTTTAGTCAAGTATGTTTTCATACTGTCATGGTTAACTTCAGTTCATGCTGATTATGTTATACACTCCTTCATGTTGAATTGTTCATGTTTCTTCATGATAATTCCATCTTCATGTTGATTACGTCTTACGCCTCTTTTGTTATTTATGCTTTCACGCAAAACATTGTTGGATTTCATTGAATTCTGCTTTCATGATAGTCATGGTTGGTTTTCATTGATCATGCTGTCAGGCAAATCATCGTTGAATTTTGTGTAACCACACTTTAACGCTTCTCGATATAACCAAAATGATGTCTATGCTAATACTGCCAGGTTATCATGATGGTTTTCCCAACCGTTTAACCGATATACTTTCCTTAAATCATGATAAAAGATCGACCACATACCGATCATTTCATGTGCATTCCACGTGTACTCCACGTACCGTATTTCATGTGTATTACACGTACCTTGATCCATGTGTATTCCACTTGCAATACTTCACGAGTATTCGCTAGTCGATTCTGAATCACCTCAGGCGTATTTTCAATTGCTGATATTCTACAAGATTTCTGATGCCGCTCATCACTGGGAGATGTTACTAAATGTTGATGCTGTTGACGTTCGGAGACGCTACGAGATGCGGATGCTGTTCACAACCTGGAGATCCTACTAGACGAAGACAAAGGCGTTGGAGCAAAGCAATTGGACGAGAAGATGCTTCACCATCAGACAATTTCCATCAATCATTATCCCTAATTCTTAGTTACATGTCACACGTCATTCGGCTGTCATTTCAGCCATATGAGTGCAAACCGGTACCAGCCGGCCACTCAGCTGAATAGTTACATGAATCACGGTCATGAGAATGACCGTCATGGAACTGACAGACAAGATGATAGTAACCACTACTATGACAGAACTATCCTAGAAATCGCAACCGAGACTCCGGCCGCGGACGTGATCAGACATACAAAGGATCAGTAGTCCAACTGATCCGCCAATTCTGGCATAATAACCTAATATTTGTAGTTCTAATTGTTTCACTTCTCGAGACACATATCAAGACATCAGTCAAGACACATGTCTCACGTATACTTTCTGAAGACACATGTCAAGATACCAGTCAAGACATATGTCACGCTTACATTTCTCAAGACTCGAGTCAAGACACATGACTCACGTCTAATTATGGAACATTTCTAAGAAATTCAGGGTACCCTCCAAGGGTATATCCATTTTGTTGTGCCATGTATTAATCAGGACACAAGAATTTCAATACCATTATCGGCGCATCAGTGAGAACTGTCACGTTGCTGATGTCACTTCCATTTCTTTCACTATAGTCCATATATTCATGACCACGAAGGACGCCTTTCGTATTCCCACGTATACGAAGGTTTTCCTTCAGCTTAATGATGAGATCCAAGTTGCTAACGCTAATCCTCGGACAAACACGAGATGAATTTTATCCTAGTTATGAACTATGAACAGCACACCATGCTACGATTCATAATTATGTACAGTAATGTTCAGGCTCCTGAATACATTCAGCTTGATTTTTCCATCAGGAAAATCTGTACAAATTATCTATGCTTTTCAAGCACGTGCTTTGTTAGCCATGATTGCTAAGATTTTCTAGCTGTCAGTAACACACGACTACTAAGGTCTTTTTACGCATAACCAACGCATTATTCCAAAATTGTTCCTTACACTCCAGAAGAACCTTCAAGGAGAAGGACGGTAACATAAGATTATGTGTCGACTACCGTTGATTTTAAACAAATCACCATTCATGACCGTTATTCTCCTCCACGTATTGACGACATGTCCAATCAACCGTATAGTGTTAATCACTTTTCCAAGATCGAACTCATGCTACCAACAGTGACGAGTGAAAAAGCAGGACATGTCCATGACTGCTATGTGGAAACCTTGATTTCCGGATCTTTGAAGCTACTAGGAATGCACAATGTTCATATGATTAGATAATCAAAGCAGAATTAGAACATGATACATTA
Source organism: Glebionis coronaria (assembly GCA_025667525.1). Lineage (NCBI taxonomy): Eukaryota > Viridiplantae > Streptophyta > Magnoliopsida > Asterales > Asteraceae > Glebionis > Glebionis coronaria. The sequence goes on along the minus strand of JANFOE010000079.1, from coordinate 259,984 downwards.
ACAAGGTGTTTAGACACATTGAACATGAATTAAAACAGAATTGGATTGTTCATTATATTAATAACAAACAATCACTAGACGTGTATACATTGAATCCCACGTCTAGTCGACACACGCTTTAGGTTTACATTGTGAATATGAATGTTATATATAAAACCTAAGACCCTTGGTTCCTTTTATAGTATAAGGATTAGGGTTTACAAGAGATAAAATCAAATAAACAAGTAAATCTTCTATTTAGATAAACTTATATAGAATATATCCTACATGTTTATCTAAATAGAAGCTTCCATAAGCTTCTTGTCTACGTTTCTGTCAACTCTTGAATTGCATGTGACAATGCTTAGATTGCACATGACAACTCTTGAGCCATCAACGCTTAATTTGCTCTTGTCAACGCTTGGATTGCTCTTGACAACGCTTAGACAATATCTTCATGTTTTCTTCGTTTTTGAGTTTCTACCACATCAACTTTTTGACCCAACAATCTTCCCCTAGTTGATGTCGGCAAAACTCTTTGTATATCTCTTGTAAGTTGTACATGATCTTCAGATTGCTTCCCCTCAAGTGTAGCATGTATGTCTTCCCCTTTTTGTCACATCAACAGGGAAGTAAACAATGTATGCAATCTTGAAGATTCTCCAAATGTAGGCTCTGTATAATGATCTTGAAGAAAAATAACTATAATATTCTTGATGTAGAAGTAGAATAACCCAAACCTATGTTCCATATCTTGTACGATGTGATGAAGTATGGGATTAATACAAAAATCCTCATCCTTTGTGAGACACTGAGCACAATAATGTAACTCCTTCAAGTGATAGAAAATATGTGCATAGAGTAACATAAGAAAGATCACATATTCCTAGATCTTGTATTACTTCATCAGTAACAATGTAAGCACAAACAAGTTACCTTAAAAGTCAGTGGCTGGAAGTGCATGACTTTAAGATATGATAGAACACAAACTCGCGAAAATCTTCTTCAATCATCAAACTTACCATAAGAATTCTTCCCCTTAAGCCAACACCTCTTCATGATAAGTCTTAATGAACCAATATCTTCATATGTAAAAGCTGTTAGCGAATAACTCTTTCACAAGGCTATCCCGATTACATAATAAACATTACTCCAATAATACTTCTCTAATTGGTGCTAACTTAGAAAAATCATTGATCCCTTTCAAAAAGTATCCGAGCCATAAATATCACCATGATATTCTGAATAAAAACGGAGATTCCATGTACCTTCGTGTGTAATTTCCTCCTTTTTGTGCGCTAAAAACGTACCAATTTCTCAACAGCAGCTATTCCTTTTGTTGTCCAATATCCTTTACTGTCCAAGATATCAACACTGTGTGTTGTCCATTATCAAACAACACTTGTCAGCGTTTGAAAATGTATATATCGGACAACAAGTGTCAGCGCTTCCCAACAGCGCTTAACTTATTCCTGTCAGCGCCAACTTTGTACCTGTCAGCGCCTGGCCATCAGCGTCTCATCCATGCCTTGTCAGCGTCACACCAATCATCTATCAGCGTCACACCAACATCTATCAGCGTCTAAATAACACATGTCAGCGGGTAATAGATCTAGGGTTTTATAAACCCTAAATCATGATTTTATGTGAAAACCATAAACTGCAGTGAACTTTGACATCGAATATCTTCTTCATGAGAGCTCAGATCGAAGATCCCTTCGGTGAGATCCTAGACACAAGTTTCAAGAACCTACATATTGAATTTCACGACGATCCGACGGTTAACGAAGGAGAAATAGCGTTTTTACTATTACTGTTCACAGAAAACAGCATATGACCCCTGCTGACTTTGACGCTTAATAACTTTTTCTTGGGGATAGATCTCAACAATCCTTCCGGTGGATATCTAGATATATGTGTGTAGAACACACACAACAAATTTCGTGACGATCCAACGGTCCAATAAAAAGTTATGACTCTCTGAATACTGCTGCGCACACAAAAACGTCCAGAAAAACCCCAGACGGATTTTTCTTCTTTTCACCATACACGAACACCTTGTTGGTCCTAGCATCACGAGCCACGAGGCTCTGATACCAATTGTGGAAACCTTGATTTCCGGATCTTTGAAACTACTAGGAATGCACCATGTTCATATGATTAGATAATCAAAGCGGAATTAGAACATGATACATTAACAAGGTGTTTAGACACATTGAACATGAATTAAAACAGAATTGGATTGTTCATTATATTAATAACAAACAATCACTAGACGTGTATACATTGAATTCCACGTCTAGTCGACACACGCTTTAGGTTTACATTGTGAATATGAATGTTATATATAAAACCTAAGACCCTTGGTTCCTTTTATAGTATAAGGATTAGGGTTTACAAGAGATAAAATCAAATAAACAAGTAAATCTTCTATTTAGATAAACTTATACAGAATATATCCTACATGTTTATCTAAATAGAAGCTTCCATAAGCTTCTTGTCTACGTTTCTGTCAACTCTTGAATTGCATGTGACAATGCTTAGATTGCACATGACAACTCTTGAGCCATCAACGCTTAATTTGCTCTTGTCAATGCTTGGATTGCTCTTGACAACGCTTAGACAATATCTTCATGTTTTCTTCGTTTTTGAGTTTCTACCACATCAACTTTTTGACCCAACATGCTATTCGTACACGACTCGGTCATGCTAGATTTATGATTTTGAATTAGTCTCATCAATGCTCCAACAACATTATGGACTTAATAAATTGAGTTTCCATGAACTCCTAAACAAATTCAACAGCGTTTTCATTGAGGATAACCTGATTTCCTCTAAGCCTAGAGAAGAACAAGAAGACCATATCTGCACTATGTTGCAAATTCTATGACAAGAGAAATTCTACCCTGGAAATTTTTTTCCAATATCAATTCTGTTTAATTACAGTGACACACTGAATCAATGGGTTTCTATGGTTAATCTTACCATGACTCAGCTTATGCGTAAAGGAGAGAACCCTACACTACATTAGGTGTTCTAGAAAATTCTACGCTAGGAGAAGTCTAGATTCAGAGACTCGGAGTTTCGCAAACTCCTAGGTATCAAGTTCTACGAAGCAAGATACAGTTACGTTCATATCTAAATATCTGACATACCAACAGGTTAAGATAGGACACCAACAAACTGGGATGTTTCATAATTTGAAATTGTGAACTAAAATGGGACAAGATCTCCATTTATTTTGGTTACCAGTTTAACGCAAACTCAAAAGAAGCATGATGCTATCTGGTTTATTACAAACAGTTTGATCAAGTCTGCAAAATTCTTACATCCGCAAGGATTTCAGAACTAACAGATTGATCGGACATGTTCCAGCCAAGGCTCATCCGATCACTTGGAAATTAATCAGTTATCGAGTCAGACAAATATTCATAATTATGCTCCTCAGTTACTTCACGTCTTTGGTCTAATTCCACGCCTTGCTTTCGCGCTCGCGTTCATGACACTATTCACGTTCATGATCGTATTTTGGCTTACGATTTTACGTTCATTTCTTTTCTCATTCTGGGTAGTTTGCAAGAACTTGAGAGACCATACCCAAGTTTAGTATAACTCTCCATCATCAGATAGACGTTTCACGTCATATTCCACGTCTCACCTTGTAGCGTTTGACGTTACCGCCATTGTATTCTATGATCACGATATGTTTCACATGTCATGTTCATTCCTCGTTCCTCATATCATGATCAAGATATGTTACACGTATCATGGATCACGATATGTTTACTCATACTACACTCGCCATATCTCCACGTAGCACGTTCAAAATTTTTCACGTATTACGTTCAAAATTTTTCACGTACTACGTTTCTTTATGTCTCGCGCATCGTTTCTAATTATCAGTTAAGTCAGATTGTCTTGCATCATAACGTTTCAGTTACCCTAGCACGTTAACTCTTATTTTCCTCGATCGAATTTAGGGGATCTACCTTCCGTTGATAACCAAGAATTTCTTCGTATTCCAAGTCAAGGTCAGGAGGACCAAGATTTATCAATTGTGTCAAGATCTTCTGAAGGAACCGTTCCAAGAGGGAGGCCACTTGGAAATGGACAAGTTCATCCGAACTTTTATCTGTTTTTCTCTTATCAAATAGATATGTCCTTTCAGTCACGTCACGTTCCATGTCCTTTCAAGACATGTCACGTTCCGCGTTCCTTCTGCCAGGAAACCCGCACGTTCATTAATCTTACATACCCTTTCAGTTTGATTCGGGTATGTTTATCTTTCAGTTACGTTATCTATAATTCGGGGACGAATTATTCTTTTTAGGGAGGAAGAGTTGTAAAACCCGCATGCTTTTACCATGAATAGTACCCTTAAGATCGTACGTACTAGATTAAAACTTTCCTAATATAGCATGATTACGATTACGTGTTAGGATTTTACGTATTACGTACGTGTTAGAACACGATAAATATTTTACTACGCATGAGCACACAATAATTATTTGAAAATAATTAATCACGAACATGCGATCATGAAATCATGAACGTAATTTAATCACGAGCTAATATTAATTACGTATATATATTTATTACGAACACGAATAAATATATAAAGTCACGGTTAATATTTAACGAGAACACATAAAACACGAACACGAGAACACACGAGAACACACCAATATTTTAGACACGGAAAACATTCGGGTTACCCCTTGTGGGCCCCATTACCATGAAATTAGGGAGGGAGGATGGGATTAGCCCATCAATTTTTCACTAAAAGGAGGTTAAGGAATTTACACTACTCATTTTTTTTTTCTATAGAAGAATTTTACAGAAAACCTAAAATCCTCCTCCTCCTTCTTTTTTTCTCTTATGGCTGCCACCTTCAAACACACCAATAGGGGGTATTTGTTGATCTTGGATCTTGGAATTCTTGTTGGTGTTCGTGTTTGTTCTTCATTCTTTTGATCCACGTAATCGGTAAATCCTTTTATACCTTTTTCTTTTGATTTGATCTTTTATTAATTAAGAACATGTTATGTTTTTTATATAAAACCTAATTAGATCATAGATGTAACATGAATTGGGATTTAATAAAATCAAAAGTAATGTTTTAAGGGGTGTTTGTTTTGGCCGCAGCCTACACCGAACCCGAGGGTGTTTCGGTTTGGCCATCCGACCACCATCGAGACCATATGGTCCCGGTTGGTTGGTGTGGGTTCCACGACAGCATCAAGACAAGGGGTACCCCGATTTGGTTCGGGGTACGGTGTCGATTTCATGTCCGGTTCATGGTTTTTAGTCTAGATCCGGTTCATGGTGTATGTTTAGTTTTTATTTTATTTATGATCTTATGTTAAAATTAAATTAATAATATGACATGATTAGTTTAATTACATGACTTAGGTTATTTTAATTATTAATAATCATGAAATTGTTTAACCTAAGTATTTTTATATTTTAGACTTATAATTAATTAGTTATTTAAAAACCATGGTTATAATTAATTAATTTACATGACTTAGGTTATATTATTAATAAATAATAATACATGTTTTAACCTAATTATTTAACTTTATTTAATTAAAAACATGTTATACTTTAATTAAATATTTTAACCTATAGTTTAATTTAATAACATGAAATAATTATTAAACTATACATTATATCATATGACTTAGAAAATAATCATGAAAACACTTAGGCTTATATACGTAGCTTATTTAACCAGCTTATTTCTAATTATGGAAACTTTCTATTTTTAGAAACTTAATTAAATAAGGCAGCTAATCTATTTATGGAAACCTTCTATTTTTAAAAACTTATTTATTTCAGGCAGCTAATATATTTATGGAAACTTATTTAATTAAGGCAGCTGATCTATTTATGGAAACTTTCTATTTTTAGAAACTTATCTATTTTAAGCAGTAATTCTATTTTTGGAAACTTTCTATTTTTGGAAACTTTCTATTTTTAGAAACTTTCTATTTTTGGAAACTTTCTATTTATGGAAACTTTCTATTTTTGGAAACTTTCTATTTTTGGTAACTTTCTATTTTTGGAAACTTTCTATTTTTAGAAACTTTCTATTTTTGGAAACTTTCTATTTTAGGAAACTTTCTATTTTTGGAAAGTTACTTATTATTACACAGTAAGTATAATACATGAAATACCAGAAATACTTAATTAGATTAAACTGAATATAAGATAAACACAGTTTAAGGCTTTAAAACAGTAAAACATGGTAAAAACACATAAAATAAGCTAAGACATGACACGAAACAAGCTACGTATTTAGTAAGCAGATACTTATTCATGTATATATTTATGTAGCACTAGTGATACGGAAGTAGGATTCCGCTCAGTTCATCTTCTTCGTTCACTGGACATAAGGTACGGATTCCTGTCCTTTCAGTATGGACATTCTTTCCTTATTAGGATTCCCCGTATGCAGCCAACTGTTTTCCCAGTATTTGTTTTATATGTTTTTGAATTGCTTATGTTTAATAAGAATACCTAAAGCCATATACATGCATGACTAGTTTCACCTAGTTATGGAGGTACCATAACCATAACATTAGAGGCACTGATGTTATGACTTCACCACGGCGGAGTGATTGCTCGTGGCGTTCCTTCAGCTTTTGGCCATTTATATTATATTTATCATGTGGGGCGTATGGGTGCATCCTAGTTACATGTTTTCAGTCAGGATTTCATGGTGAATGTGGTGTGTGCCTTGCATCCTTCACAAGGAGCTGATCCCTCCTACCCAAAAACCAGTATATTAAATTAGAGGCAGTCCCTCTAATTTGCATGATGAGGTCACCCCTCCAAGTATTCATGCACGGTGGATTTTCATGACCTATATTGGCTAGTGGTAAAATATGTTAAACAGTTTTCATATGATAAACATAAGGTTTTTCAAACTATAAAAAACATGTTCCAGGTTTTTCCAGGACTTATACATTTCCGCTACTATTAAGTCTTTATTATGCTTAGTCATTCATACTATGTCTATATCCGTGCACTGAGCGTTTTGCTCAGCCGTTACTTTCCTTTCCATGTCCCAAAACGGCAGGTACCCTAGGGAAGACTCGAGCATTTGGAGGACGTGCATAGGATGGAAGCTGATAGAGACTTATTTTCCTTCTTGCCCTCATATACTTATGCTTGTTTAGTCTTTCATTCATTTCTTTTGCTTTATTATGTTTTGGGCTTATGTTGGGAACCGATGTTTGATTCCGGTTATCCCTATGGTCATGTAATATTTTAGACATTTATCCTTGTATGCTTTGATGACACGCCATAATTACGCGTGACATTCCATTATCAAAATGGGGTGTTACAATATATGTGAAATTTATGGGTTGTCATAGTCTCTCCCCCTTAAATAAATCTCGTCCTGAGATTATACAGGCATTTTTAAAGGCAAACATAGCTTCTAGGGGCTCAAATTCTCACTTAGAATTTTATTCACATATCAAGAAAATAGCTTTACAGCTGGTATTTAGTTTTGAATAAATCTCTTTTATCAAAATAGTTATATATGAAATATATTTTAGTGATCAAAATCATATTATCACTAGACGTAACATAGAAAACATACCATTAAATCACTTAAATCTTCCTTAGATTTTAAAATATGAAAAGGATTGTGATTATTACCGAGCTCTTTGGGAAACTCAAGTCAATATGTCACTACTAAATTGCCTTTTTCAAAATCAATTCGGGTAATTGATAGAGAAAATATCTTTAGTAACTAGATATTGATACTTCATGTCGACATATTATCTCATATAACCTTGTCTAAGTTTATCAATTTCCTAAATAAATCATATAGTTCTAAAATAATTGACAATTATCCAAATGGCATCATGTCTACTAAATCCTTGTTGTCCTTTCTTATTTTCATAGAGGAAATCCAGATTGAACTAGTATGTCGGATGGCTTAATAATATAAGGATTTCAGAGTTTCTTCGAATTGAATTTCAACTTTTGGGTATTTATAAGTTTAAAATTTTAGATGAATATTGACGTATCTTTCCAATATATTATACATAGTAATATACGTAATATATTACTTAGTATTTTAATGTTTTATTTGGTCTATACTTGTCTTATATCGAATATTCTTAAGTCCATTTATAAATTCTTACTAACATAAAGATGCGTCCAACTTTATGCAAGAAATAAATCATAGATTTGGGGATTTAAATTTATTCATTTGACTGAAGAAGCGTCCTTGTTCAATCAAATAAATAAGATGTAAATCATTGACTTAGAAATTTCCTTCATAGCACGAATATAGTTTAATATTCTAGTATTTATTATTTCATTATATTTCCTTCTTACGTTAGCGTATGTAAGACGTTTTGTAAAAAAATACGGTTTTCTAGAGACGAACGATGTTAGATAGAAAACGACATTTTATTCTTGTATATAAGATACATGATAATTTTATTGAACATACAACTTATAAGGCCACTTGCCTTTAAAATTCTTAATCCAATGATCAACTATGTTGGAAATCCGACACTAGAATGGTGTAAATTTATGTGTGATGCAAGGTGCATTTCTTACACAGAAGAAAACTTCCATCATATTCACCATAGGTTGGATTAGTAATTCAAGTTATGGTAGTTTCTGGTTCATTTTAATATACGAACGTTCTTTCACTGCCAAATTTATGCTTAAGATTTCTGATTTTTGCACAGGATTGTGCTTAATTACCTTGTTCATTAACTCTTTGGGTAGAGATAAATGAATTTTTCCAATATATTGGTATTTTGGAAGTGGTAATCTTTCTTTAAAATCTTTGATAAAGTTCTTTTATAAATTTTTCTAACAAAATCTTGTGATGAACTTTTCTTAATAGAATTTTAGATAAAATTCCATGACATAATTCTATGATAAAATATTCTAATGAAGGTTTTTCTCATTCTACGAAATAAGATTAAATTTTACTAACTCTTGAAATTTCCTCGTGTATGTCTCGAGGTTAATTCCTTTCATCGTTAGATAGCGAAGTTCTTCTTTCATCTTTTCAATCATCTTTCTAAGAAATATTTAAAATTACATCAAGCGATCTTATGTACTTATTTTATCTCAATGGATTGAGTATAAAGAATTTACCAAGATAACTGATGAAGTGTTATCTTCTTATAGAAAGCTTCACTGTATAACTTCAAACACGATTAATACGATAGAAGACTGAGTTAGCTCTTTCAATCCAACGGGTGATACTAATAGTATCTTTTCTTCCTTGGATATCAAAACTAACTAGCCGTAGAATCTTCTTTCGAATATTACTTCTTATTAACAAATTTGTAATTGCATGATTGCAGTCACATCATTACCAATTCTTTGTCAAACACTTTTATGGTTTAGAATGAAGGGAAAGAATAGAAATGATTCAGAATCCAAGGTATACTCATATCAGAAAAAACATTTCTCACATATGTATATGGATACATATAAATGCTTATCGAACACAAGATATATCTTTTAGGTTTATAGGAAACTTACTATGTTGATTATCATTCATATCTAAGGATAATAAATCCAACTATGAAACAGGGCTTCAAAGTTTACCATGGATTTATAAAGATATGACTTATGCATAATCGTAACATATTTTTCCCATGATATGGAATGGAGGAATATAACAGAAAATGTAAAAACTCGTCTTATGGAACAAGCTTCTTTTTTTTACATTTCCTATAGAAGAATATTTTGATGGACAAAAGGTGAGAATAAAATATCTCGATAAAACTTGGGAAGTTTCCTTTCTCTTTCTTCCAACTTGCGGGTTATATTCAACTTGATAACTATTATTATCATAGAAGATAACAGAAATTCCAAAAATATATATACTTTGTCAAGTATATTCTTTTTATAGAATTTATTCAATTTCATTCATAATCATTTATCAGAAAACCAAGAAATAGGGATATCTCACTTTTCATAAACAAGTATGGAAACAAGATTGGATGAGAAATACAAATTTTATTTATTATCAACTTGTCAGTTTATAATTACATGACAAGCTTCGTTGTTAACATAAAATAAAAGACATAAAGTTGAAAGTATTTTACAACTTCTAGTCTAATGTATTCATCTCTCTTTCTTAAGTTCTTTGATGGCATCAAAAAGAATTCTTAGGTTCACTCGATGTCTAATTTGAATGTCCTCGATGACTAATTCTATATTAGAAATCTTCAGTCAAGCTTGAACAATTTCTTCATCGTGTATCATCTGTCTTCTCTGTAAATTTCTTCAAAATCCTCTTCTAATTTCTCAAAATCTCGTTGTATAATTCTTCCGCCTTTCCTAAGTCCTTCAACTTTATCTTCAAGATTTTCAATACGCTCGGGAGGAACTTCTTCCATATAGGGTAGTATATCTTTAATTTTTTGTTCATAGGTATTTTTGGGTAAGTTTTCTAACATCGGTGAGGGTACATTAATAGGGTAAGGTGATGGAAAATTTTGTGGTCGAGGTGTAGAATTTATTTCTTCATTATATGCTCGTATGACTTGCATATAGGGGTCGTGATCAAAAGTTAAAACGAATTTTGGGATTTTCTGATCTTTGGGTGTATTTTCTGAATTATCATAAGGGTTATTCATCGGGAGATTGGAAATATACTTCGGGGAATTATCAGGAGTACTTGCAAAGTGCTCATCTTGAGAATCCGATAGGATGATAATAGGAGGAAGATAGGGATACATATTTCTGGAGACGTTGAATAATTCTTTATTGTATATTTAATATAATAGTACTTACTCATAACTATAATATTTATACTTATACATAAACATGGTATCCTTACACATTGTTCTGAAGAGTAGCAAGTATAGGCATTTACATCACTCTTGTAGCAGCACTGGTTTTTGACACGAAGGATTTTCTTGAAATTATTTTTAAAAGCAGTTATAGTCAAGATTTTAATTCTTGTTCTCTATAACCATGGCTCAGAGTACCAATCTGTAACACCCCCATTTTTACCTGTATGCAGCGGAATATTTATTTGGGGTATTACTTCATAGTTCACAAGTCATAATAATAGAAAAACAACTCAAAAGAGTAACAAAATTTACTTCCTTTATATATCAATGAAAAATTAGAGTTTTACATTTTAAGGTTCCCAAAAATATAGAATAATTTCAGTCTTGTGCCACTCCATGCCATCCTCATGCTGCTTCATTCTAACAATCTTTAAAACCTGAGATATATGCTTAAAATCAACACAATGGTTGAGTGAATTTATAGGTTTAAAATCGTTTTAAATATAATATCCTCTTCCTGAGCTACGTTATTATTCGCTCACATAAGATTTTTTATAATTATTGCACTAGCTCATGCACCGCTACTAGACAGCCCTTATGCAGGCAGTCTGCCAAACTCCTGTATTAGCAAAATAAAGTGTATCCGTTTAGCCTAGGTCAGAGCCATCAGCATTCCAGCAAGTGCGACTTACCTAGATAGGGGATGTCAGTCCCCAAACAGTATTATTCCCAATATTAGCGTTCATTAAATGATTAACAATCATGATTAAAAAGGGAATTTTAAAGGCAGCAGTAAACGTAGTGTCGATAATCATATCTGAGAAGCATACCAAAAATACTTGTATTCCATTTTAACATACATCCCCCTCGCGGGTTTTCAAATCATTTATAAATTATATCTAGTGAGGCTATGAACTCACCTGGGATCCATGGAGTCTGGGCTTATAACAGATATATTTCTTCCTCAAATAAATAGCTTGATCACACAAAGCACAACTTGGTCTTATAAACAATAGCTTGATCTCACACAAACCTAGATTAATACATTGTGTATAGTATCAAGTCTTTAATATTTTGTTCAATCTCCTTATGTATTGATTATATTTTATTTATTCCATATTTGGTTGTAATTCTAGCAACATTGTTCGGGCCATCATACTCAGAAGCCATTCTATAAACGTTTGAGGAGTGAGGGCACTTTAAATCGTAAACTCAACCACTCAGTCAGAACGTAATATCGAGATGGAACATCTTTGTAAAAAGCTCCCTAATAACATGATACTTTCATTACTTCCTCATATTTAAAATTAATCTTCTTTAGTTTCAAAATTGGAAAAATTAGTCCTTTTGGTTTATACTTTGGCTTAATTACACTCTTAACCCCTTATGTATATAGTTTTAGTATTTGCATTTTAAACCTTCAATATTTAACCTTAGGAGCTCAAACTTTCTAAAATTTATTCTTACATATTTAACTTTCATAAAATGACACTTTTGACCCAAAATGTTAAATAGTTTCAAAAATAATAGTTTTAGTCCCTATACTTGTAAAAATCACATAACAACCTCAAAAATGGACAAAATAATCTAGGATTAAAAAAAAAGTTTCAAAACATGTTTATAATAATAATAAAAACATTTCGTCAGAATTATAGCTTTTGAAATGGGTTTTTGCTTATTATTTTATGTAAATTACAATACTATGGTTTTAAGACATCTTTAGCTTATAACTTTTATTTAAAATGACCAAATGACTTAATTCTTTTTAGATTATATTTTTAACATAATTTTGGCATTACAAAAAGTCTAATATATCATTATAACAAGATCAAAGCATAGCTAACATAGAAATTACCTAGGTTGCTCCAAAGTGGCTCCTAATGGCTTCTTATGAGCACTACTTGCTATCAAAGCTTCAAGAGTTTCAATGGCTACCTTCTAGACCTGGTTTCTTGTCTTGGTAAATGTCCTCGGACGTATATAGAAGTGGAAATGGAGAATGGGTAGGAGATTATGAGAAAACGGGGTGCAAGTCTTAGCTTAGTCCATACATCCCTATTTATAGTGTTTCTAACACTTAGGCTCCAAGGAATGCTTGTAAACGTGTAAATCATCTATGGTAGTGAATAAGGGAATCTAGTGAAGATCTATTAAAGTTTTAGCGGTGACTATACAAGCTAGTTCATTCCAATCTTCAATTTATGGCCAATATGAAGTCACAGCATGGTATAGATAAGAACTATGATGTGAGCACACTAGTAGGTGCATCACCTACTTAGAAATATCTCAAAATATCTAATTTGTCTGATCCTAAGTTTAAAAATGGGAGGGAAAGTGATTGAATGCATTTTTGGAGGGAAAACCTAAACTAGGTCCTAAATTAGGGCTTGTAACTTGTAACTTTGTAATTTTAGTGATTAAGGGTTTAGTAATGTTATTTGTGAATTATTAGGGTTTAATTAGGTTATGTAAATTGTAATTAATAAGTTTGGGTCTTTGGTTTGAATTTTAACAAAGGTTTGATGTGAAAATGGGAAGAAAACTTAGGCGGGTTAGGGTTTCTAATGATTTATGGTAAAGTCTTAGTAAAAGTAATTATACTTCAATTAGTTACTGATGTAAACTCAATTTATACATCCTACATTGTCCTCAGTCTGTGTGGCGGTGGGCTCAAACCCCGTGGATTAGTCGGCCAATGAGTCGGAAATCACGGTTACCAAAAAAAAAGGTGAAAATACTCATTTTGACCTACTTTACAAGCCATGAATTGAAATATTGTACCTTGTGCATTAGGGTACTTTTACATTGTCTTAATATTATCTTATAACCTTAATAAAGTGATATGGGTGTTTGTAGACTTGTCCTAAAAGACTAGGTAGTTATTTCATGTAGATTTCTTAATATAAGGGTTTTTAGGTCATTAAGCCTAATGACTTTTTATCTTGGGTAATTAGGGTTTATATTCTTATGTTCAATTATTCTAAGGTTTATATAGTATGTTTATGTCTTCTATGGTTTCTACATTCTTGGTTTAAGGCGTTATATAAGTTTATCATATTCTAGGGATAATTATGGGAGCTTAAGATCCTATGCTTTAATAGCTTGTACCTTATGCTTTATTAACTTTTACTATATATTGAAGTAAATGTATAATCTTAATATGATACATAAACGAGTTTTATAATTTCTGACAAAATATTAGACTCTAATTCAATGTATAATGGATTTTATATGCTAATCTTAGTAACTAGGTCTTAACTTGTAATTAGCTTTGGATTAGTGAATATTAGTATTTTGTGATTAATTAACTTTCCTTTATATAGTATATTATACTTGGTATATTGTATTTGACATTTGTACATAGATATTAAATAGTTATATTGCTTGAAACATTGTTTACCAAGAGTTTCTAGGTTGTGATCTAGACTATTATGTACAATTACTTGTACTTAGCTTTGTATGGTTTGTTCTTAATATATTTAGGCATTATTATGGCTTTAATGTATAGTTTATAACTTATTTGTAATCCAAAATGACTTATTTATATGCGTTATCCATTAATGGTTTACCATTCTTTAGTTTATAATTCATTTAAAGGGATTCTAGGGTTTCTAAGGGAATTTAGGGCATCATACTTATATTTGAGATGTTCTTATTCATAATGTACTTGTTAAATTACTTTAGATCTTAGACTTGATATATATACATTGTATTTCCAACATATAGGGATATTTTGAAGTGGCAGTTCAGGTTGTGAGAAGCAGTTTGTCTTACCAAGTAATGATAATAAAAAGCAAAAATTTCTAATGGATTTTCGACTTAAATTATACATATGTGAAATTTATGGGTTGTCATAGTTTTTGTCAGGATTTGGCATTGAAAAGGGTCTATAAAACAACCAATTTAATGGAGGCAATTTTAACTCTCCCAAATTACATTGCGCAGCAGAAATACACATTTGGCTGCTAAACTCAAACATCATTACTCAAAACACTTTAAATGATCTCAAAATCGTAAATTTTAAATATTAAAGGATATAATTTAACCTTTGTCTAAAACCTTCAATCCCAAGTAAAACAATTTTATAAATATCAGAGTAACGTTTAGGTCCCCAAAGATTTTATCCAATCAACAAACAATTTACCAAAGTACATGACCGTACATTATTATTTTTATGACAAAAGGGGAAAAAATCCGTTTTAGACCAATCACCACAAAAGCAATCCGCAATCCTTCTCCAGCAAGCTCCGCAATTCATCAACTTCAATCACCTGAAATACATGCTTAAAATCATCAACACAACGGTTGAGCGAGTCTATAGGTTTTCCAAATCATCATTTGAACACAAGAGAAAAATCAATCAAGATCATTTAATAGAATTGCTACTTATACAATCTATTAATCAGGCATTCTGGCATATAGCAATAGCTATAGAATTGTATTAAGCTCATGACACCGACCCCTTAACTTAGTCACCCATGCCTAAAGCCGGCATGACTAGATGAACTCCAGTGTCCCTACTAGGGTATCAGTTGCAAGTATACCACATTCTCATTCTCGTAAAATTATCCTTCCCAGAGGTTACTCGGCGTAAAGCCCTGGTCTCAGATAGGTTCGTCAGCCCAATAGTAATATCATTAGAATAAGCGGCTATTCCCAACTCACAACAGGCAACATTCGGGTCCAAACAATCAATCATGACTTGTGTTCATTTTAATTTCAAATAGCATGTATCCCCCTCGCTGGTTTTAAAATCATTCAAAACAATTACAAAAGAGAGGCTATAGACTCACCTTGAGTAATAGCAGTAGCAAGACGACCTTCGACGATAGTTGATGCCCGATAAACACAAAAACCGCAACCTATCAAATAAGGCGCGTTCATTAATAATAAACTCGAGTAAAATCCATACTTAATAACATCAAACTCAAAATCATAATATTACGATAAACCTGAAAGAAAACAATACAAGTGATACTATTACTTCCTTCTATATGTTCACTCTATTAGTTTATACATTCGATAAAAATCTACCGGTACATACCAAATGTACGAACTCATTTACCCCACTTAAACACGTCAAATACTTATGATACTAATCAGAGATGTCACTTACTATATATAGAAAGACCTGTTAAAAACCCATCAAAAGATTTTACTTTTAAAGTTCCCTGCCCGACACATCTTTGAACTACAAAAACCGGACTGTTTTACGTCACCGACTCGTACAACCATTTTGACCATTCTAAACAATCCCGTTTACAATTCCGACACTTGGGTTTGAAAATAGACTCATAACCCTATGTTTAGAACCAATCATCATACCTTGATCGTTTTCACAACTCATTCTATAGTCCCCGAGATTCGATCCAAATATCGACAACAACTTCGGATTGTGTCGATACTCGTCTCCCGGTACACGAATAATCAAATCATCATAACTTCTCTCTCGTTTGGAGCTAGAAGCTCTACCTTATATCAAATCGAAGCTAACGAAATTCTCTATAACGCTATGCTACTAGTTTAACCATTTTCAAACAGTAAGGTACCCAAAATTGGCCTTGAACCTACTGATCTAAAACACCTCTTTAAAAATCATGTTAAATCAATTTTTCAACCCATTTTAATCAATCTCATACTCCTAATATCACCCTACTATCAATATAAACAAATCATCTAACCCATAACAAACTTAAATAATCATTCAAAAATTTACCCACTAAAAAATCCAAACATGCAATAGTTAAAATATGTATATAATAATACTAACAACAACTGTATAACAAGAAAATAGATCAAACCTCCATGGATCATCATCAAAATTTGAAAGTTCTTGCATGTTGTAAATTTTACATCAAAATGATCACCATCAAATTTTAGAGATGGGATATCAATTAGTTTTCATTGATTTAAAGTAGAAAATTGAAAATCAAATTGTTTTGGGGTGTGGTGGTGGACGGAAATAGAAAGAGAGTGTGAGGAGAGTGTTTGATTTCTTTTTCACACATAACTATGTGTTTTTCTTTGTGGAAATGGTTTATATAGTGGGGTGGAGGGGTAGATTTTGCCAATTTCTGATATTTTTGGTCCAAAATGCAATTAAATAGTTTACAAGGTTGAAAATGTAAATTGTCAATTTTGAAAATATTTACAAGGCTCGGGTTTCGTAAAAATACTTTTCAAAAGTTAAAAAACACACTCAAAATATGATAATAATATGATCCCGGTTCGACTTAATACGAACTTAAAATAAAAACGTCAAGAATATAAACATCGAGACAACAAATGATAAAACATAAAAGTTCGGGCATCCGTCGATATCGTGGTCACTAATAATCCTCGCTATTAGTAAAAAGGTAAAAATAAAACCTCCAACATCGGTTTTAAATAAAACCATCAACCGTCATATCATTCAAACTCATCAAAAATTTCAAAAATTATTCGTAAAATAATAATGAATAATATTAAATAATGTTAAATAAGATTAAATAAGATTAAATAATGACCTCGGGTTCGGGTTGTCACATCCTACCCTCCTAAAAGAGAGCGACGTCCCGGCGCTCGGCCCCTCTTATACTCACATTCCATACCTCCAGAACAAATGAGAACTCTTTTCCTTAAAGAAATCCTCATGCTTCCTTCACTGATTCAAATCCATTCCTAGAATTCTTGTATCTTCACAATATAATTCTCATTATGTTTCTACCTAATAAGAACTCTTCACAATTCTCTCTATGAAAAGCAACTTATCTTCAAGTTGAATTCTTTCCTTGTTGTTCCCAAAAAAAATTTCACCCTTCATAACGACACCTTATGCATAACCACGTTTCCCAATTCCAAACTCCATCGATTTCTTAGATTGCCAACATAACTCTTCTGATGACTCCTTGTTACTAATGAATGATCCTTAACCCATACAATCTTATCAATATTACCAATATCACTTCTAGTTCAGTCATTCAATTCCACCTACATTTCTGCAATACACCGAGAACCTAATCTTACGTCCATAACTCACAATCTTTAACCTTCACAAATTGAAGTTCTATATGTACCATCAATAGTATAGCCTCATTACTAGCATGATAATCATCGTCATATAAAATTCCAACAATTCCTATGTCAATCACACACTCACAAATATATCGTCCAATGTTCGAATCGTCCTTTCACTCTGTCCATCAGCTTCTGTATATCACGCAGCACTCAACTCGCTTTCACCTTTACTCAAACCAAAACATACCGATTACTTGACTTGTGAGATTTCTTCATCACTAAGTCTCACTCGCTCAAATCAGGTATGTTAGGAGTTCTCAATATACCATGTCTCACTTGACTTTACAACAAAATCCTTTCCATAAGTTTGACAAAATCTTGAAATCGCTTACCTTGACATCCTTCTCAAATCAGACCACTAACTTAAAATTTCAATATCCATTCTAGCAAGTCCACACTTTTGTCATTACCAAAACTCAAACCTTAGAAGATTTTTTCTTTTTCTTCCTGATAAGTGCATTAGCTACCACATTCGCCTATCCCGGATGGTAGCGAATCTCGTAGTCATAATCACTCACAGTCATAACCATCAACATACTCAAGTACTCGAAATATACAATTGGTAATCCTCTACTCATCTCCTTTATCTTCCCAAGAAATTAATTATGAAGCAAACACTTATGATCTTTTATTATTACACTCTTGATTCCATACAAGTAATATTTCTACAATCTCAAAGCAAATATCACAACTACATAACCCTTATGAAACACATCACAGCAAGCTTCAAACTATAAATACTTCAGATCCTTTCAACAATGACAACATCGGTGCAGAAAACAACCTACCCTTCAGTGTTCATAATACAGATTCCCAATCCGATAAGGATCAGATCTTGAAACTTATAATTTAGATGTATAAGTGGGACTCACACATCCAATTCTTCTTAGTTAGCTTAATCAATGGTTCAACAATTAGTGAAAACCTTTCGATAAACCTCCGATTATTCCCAGCTTAGACCAAGGAATTAACAGATTTCCGTCGGCGTTGTTGGTACCGACCAATGCTTAATCGTTTCAATCTTGGTAAGATCTTCACAAATACCTTTGTTGTCAATAAATTGCCTTAAAACGTACATATTTCAACTAACATTCACACATATGAAACTTTACATACAGTTTCTCTTTTTCCAACCATCCTAAAATTATCCTCATATGCTGCTTATGTTCCTCCTTTCCTCTTGGAATAACATTGAATATCGTCAGTAGATACAATGACTAACCCATCCTAATACAAATCACACATATGATTCACCAGTTTCATGAATACGGCAGACACGTTCGTCAACTCCAAAAACATCACTTGAAACTTAAGCACCCACATCAAGTACGAAAAACAAATATAGGAACATCTTATTCTCTAACTCTTAGTTAATGATGACCAGAACTCAAAGCGATCTTTGAGTACACACTGGATCCAGACAACTGGTCAAATAACTCAATCCTCGGCAGTGGATACCAATTCTTGACAGTTAATTTGTTAAGCTCTCGATAATCAATACACATCCGAAACAATCCATCCTTATTTACAAACAACATAGGAGATCGCCATTGTAACGAAACTTAATCTAATACATCCCTTATCCATCACTTCTCGCAGTTGACCGGATAACTCATTCCACTCTAACGGTGTCAAATGATAAGGCATACAAATACTACTCAACGAAACGCAGAAACACTACACCTATCGCTTACAACACTCAATCGACACGAACTCTACTTCATGAGACGGTAGCAACTCTACAAAACTTCAAGAAAACCTCAGAATACTCTCGAATTATTAACAGATCTCCAAACTTCTTCTCAACTACCCTATCACTAATTACCTAAGACAGAAAGACATCATATCCCTATTCCACATACTTCCTTGTTTCCAAACAAGACACACTTCCCATATGGATAGTTCACTTATCACCTTTCACAGTCAATACTCAGCTTCTCAACAAAATCTAAACCAACAGCTATCAATTTATGGTGAAGATCGGTTCAATCTCAAGCATCAGCACCACGCACAACTAACCAGTTTATGCCCATGAACTTCATCCAAAGATCCCAACTCTATGAGCATCAAGTCGATACTAAACACCTACTTTCCTAAATTCAAGGAACACACTCTCAGTATAGACTAATACTAGCAACCTTTAACACACTCTCACTATAGACTAATACTAGCAACCTTTCTATCGGTTAACTCCACATCATAGTTAATTGTCAATCTTACTAATTCTCCATTGATAAAACAACCGAATCTTTACATTTCTACAGTTTCTATCTGATCTGAGAGCGAACAACATACTAACATAATGAATCATCAAATAAGAATATACCATTTACAACGTTCAGACCTTAAGGTTTGTCAGCATCATTCAAACTTAAGCTGGAGCGGCAGCATTCCTACCTTGTCAATTTCCTTTCCTTGGACAATTCCCTTGTTTGTATCCTTTCTTGCCACGGCTAAATCATATCACTACTCCAGGGTACTAATTCCAGTGACTAATCCTCTTGTCCTATACTTCGCAGCTTTATGACCAGGTTGTCCTAACTCTAGTCGCAATTGTGGAAAATTTACCTACATGGTATTGAGTACAACAAACACACTTGAGATTTATTTTGTCACTTCTAGACACCGTGGCAGCACGAATCCCATCATTCCTTCCATGGTTTAAATACTGATTTCGGTTCTGACTTTGATTATTGTTATCACTGTAACCCTCATAATTCTGACATTAATTCTGGTTGGACTGAGAAGATTCCCACTTTCTCTTATTGTTTTCAACAATACTATCTTTCCTATCTTTCACTTTCACGTCCATTAAATCATGCGCCATCTGAATAGCTTCATCGAAAGATTCAGGTTTTAAAGAAATAGTCTCATCCTTGATGTTACTAGACAATCCTCTAATGTACTGCTTCCTTGCCTTACGGTCAGTCACAAAAGTATCATGACATAACAAATATAGCTCAGAAATTTTTCTAGTGAGCAGTGATATCATCGTCCCTTAGCACTAAGTGTCTCAGTTCAGATACCAACTGTCCTAGTTCCTCCTCAGGGCAAATCCTAGCAGTCATTAGTTCTTTCATCACGGTCCATTTGATAACTAGGATTTTACCTAATTAAAAATTATCGTTCTAGTGTTCTCTTCGAATTGAAAAACTTGTGTTTAATGTGTGACTCAGTTTTATTTTGGTGGAATCAAAGATGTGTCGTTGTAGTGTTTAAAATTAAAAGGTGCAAAACAATTAAAGTAAAAGTGCTCTTAAAGTAAATCTAAGTCTAATTAAAATAAAGGTGCAAGTACTTAAAAACGTGACTGGAATTAAAGGGCACTAAAGCAAATGACGTAAACTTAAATCTATCTAAGGCAAACTTAAAGTGCGACTAAAACTAAGGCAAGTCTAAAATAAAACTAAGGCAAATAATCTTAAAGTGCAATTAAATAAAAGGCAGGAAAAATAAAGCTTGAAAATAAAAATCAAAGACAAAAGCTAATAAGAACCTGAATACAGCTCATTCGGAATAAACCTTCGTTTGGAACAATCACTCGTCCGGAATGTCACCTTTGGTTGAAATGATTCTTCTTCGCTAGGGATATTGCCAAAATCCTTGATCCGGAACAAATTGATCTGAATATGTCACTTATCCAAAACAATCTTTCATTCGGAACTTTACTGATTCGGAACTCTAAATCTTGCCTTGATTCCGAAGTATTTTGTCACCCTTGGTTCGGAAGTTTCCGAGTGAAGCCCCTTGATTCGGAAGTTTAGAACTTCCGAATGAACACCTCTTGAGTCGGAAGTTTCCCCTTGATCCGAAAGTTTATTCGGAACTTTTAAGTTCTGAATGAACAACTTTTGGTTCGGAACTTTGGAAACTTCCGAATGAATATCCACTGATCCGGAACTTTTAAGTTCCGAATGAACAGTGCTTGATCCGGAACTTTTAAGTTCCGAATGAAGCTTTTCTGGTTCGGAACTTTGGAAGTTCCGAATGAGTGGTTCTTGAGTCGGAAGTTTTCCTTCGTCCGGAACTTTGAATGTTCCGGATGAACAGCTTGACTCGGAAGTTTTGCTGACCCAAAAATCTTCCGGATGAAACCTTGATTCGGAACTTTGGAAGTTCCGAATGAGCACTTTCCCTCCTTCTTGGTTCGGAACTTTTCCTGGAAAGATCAGAAACAAAGCAAACACTCCCGAAGAACAAGGAGATACAGTAACAGCAGATCTAAACAAAAATTAACCAAAATCAAACACAAACAATTCAATAAAAATAGTAACGAATCAACAGTAACATCAACAAACAATTAAAAACACGAAATCAAACAACTTTAACAACAATAATCAACAATCACTTGAATCAAAATAAAATCATGAACATAAACATAAACACATAAATCAAAGATTAAGAAAGGTAGATAAGAGATTGACAAGATAAAGTAAAGATTGACAATAATTAAAGGAAAACTTACTTGAAATTAAATGAATTTAAGGTACAAGACAAGGTATTTAAATTTCACAAGAAATTAAATGACAAGATAAGTAAATGGTGGAAGAGCTAATTGTCACACTTAGCCAACAAAATGAAAAGTGAACAATCCTAATCTATTTATAGGGGAGGATTAAGGAAGCTTCCTCCCCTCCTTCATTTCTTGTTAATTGCAAGATTAAGCCCCTTTCTTCTTAATTCTTCATTAATTGCGTCATTAGTCCTTTTCTTCTAATCTTCTTTAAACTTGGACTTAAGGGACTTTTGGCTTCGGGATTTCTTCGAACTCGTCTTTAAATTCTTCAATAAAATAGACTTGAATTCTTCGGCTTTTGATAAACTTCCGTCTTTTGACTTTTTCTTCGATAAATCTTCAGAATTGGTCGTGGACTTCCGTTCTTTTTGCACTCTTGACTTCGTCTTTCATCCTTTTCTTCAATAAAAGTCCGTAAATGCCCGTGAATGTCCGTGTTTTCTCCACTTTTCACCTTTTCATCCTAAATCACAACAAAAACACAAACCACGCATAATTCCGACATAAAAGACATAAAATACACGTTTTGGTCCGGTTATTATTGTAATTAAGTGGTAGAAAAGATGGGTGTTTACACACCTATCATCCATGCCTTACCATTAGACACAACCAATCCTAAAGTAGTCACTTGGTTGTTCCACCATCTTAGTGTATCATTCTGAAATGTAGCAGCAGCAAATTTCACCTTATTAGTTTCCGAACACCCAATAATCTCAAAAGAACTCTCTATCTTATCAATCTATCTATGAAATTCTAATGCACCACTACTACCACAAAACTGTGTAGAACCACACTTCCAAAAACTAACATAAGTACATTCTCTCGAACTTGCAGAACAGCAATAACAATATCATCTGGATCAGCAGCATCATCATTATTCTCGGCAGCATCATCATTATTGTCAGCAGCATCATCATTATTCTCAGCAGCATCAACTGCAGCACCATTATTTCCAACACAATTAACTCCAACATCTTGATTCCTTACAGCACGATCAACTTCATGTGCTCTAGCAATAACTCGTTCGATCATAGTGTTAACACTAGCAGTTGTTAGCTTTGGCAACATATTTCAAGACACTTAGTCACGTGGTTATCCACTAATGACAGAAATATGATTCCCCTACTCCTTCTTCCATCATCACAGAAGAAAGAAACATGATAAGTATACATATCAAGATAAAAGAAGAATTTCTTTATCAGGACATCTCATGGATACTACATGCACGAACAACATAACTACAATGGTTCATCAACCAAAACTCAAAAGAGTTAATAAAGACACATCATAGATCATGAGGGTAATTCAGATTGCGTTCAGGATTCAACAAGATAGTGGCAATGTCTATCACTACAATCATTTACCGAACAAACTTAAAAGATAATAAGTTCCATCACAATGCCATGACATAAAGGTTTAAATAAGTTCGATCACAAAAAGGAAATAAGATACAAAGAAATCCATCACTCAATTAGTTCCTTAGACACCAGCTCCTTATCCTCCTTATCATTGCTGTCAGCTTCATCACACTCGTCCATTTCCCTTTTCGCACTTCAAAGTCGAATCCCTAACATGATGGCAACTTACTCTCAAAATCCAAATACTCACTCCTACACAGCAGATTAATCACCAGGCAAATCTCAGTACGACTTTCAACATTCCTAAACTTCCAAGCTTGGCTCAGAATTGATCTCACATGAGGCTTCCACTCACTCATCCTTTCAAAACTTATCTACTTCTCTTTAAACCTTTCAATTCAAGCACACAAATTCATCACAATCGAACTAAGACTAGCAGTCTCATCCATCTTCCAAATCCTAACAAACTCAATTCTCCACATACCAAATACAACCTTTAAAACAACTTTTCTTTCACATCAACCTCCTAATCACACCAATTTCAACCACATATCTATCATACATCAACTAATCAAACATCCTCATACCCGATACAAGTCGCAAGAAATCAGTTGTAAACTCGTTCAACATCTGGTCTACTGTCCCAGACCCTCGGCGGTATATAAGGTCATTATTTAAAATTATATATATGCATTACATAAAGAAAAATACGATAACAAGTACTCAACGTACTTTCAACAACATCAATACATCATCAATACATCATCATAGTATTTGCTTAATAAATACTCTAAAAATCATTTCAATTTTAAGGGATACATCTAACTATAAAACAATACAAAACAAATAATCTTACCGGAGCCTTGCGGAGAAGTTGCATGCTTTTGTAAAATATTTTCGACACCAAAGTTATAGTTTAGGACATTTTTCAAAAATTGACCTAATTCGCTATAACTAAAAAGCTCTGATTACCAATCTTTAACACCCCCAAATTACATTGCGCAGCGGAAATACACATTTGGGTGCTAAACTCAAACATCATTACTCAAAACACTTTAAACGATCTCAAAATCGTACATTTGAAATATAAAAGGATATAATTTAACCTTTGCCTAAAACCTTCAATCCCAAGTAAAACAATTTTATAAATATCAGAGTAACGTTTAGGTCCCCCAAAGATTTTATCCAATCAACAAACAATTTACCAAAGTACATGACCGTACATTGTTATTTTTATGACAAAAGGGGAAAAAATCCATTTTAGACCAATCACCACAAAAGCAATCCGCAATCCTTCTCCAGCAAGCTCCGCAATTCATCAACTTCAATCACCTAAAGTAAATGCTTAAAATCATCAACACAACGGTTGAGCGAGTCTATAGGTTTTCCAGATCATCATTTAAACACAAGAGAAAAATCAATCAAGATCATTTAATAGAATTGCTACGTATACAATCTATTAATCAGGCATTCTGGCATATAGCAATAGCTATAGAATTGTATTAAGCTCATGACACCGACCCCTTAACTTAGTCACCCACGCCTAAAGCCGGCATGACTAGATGAATTCCAGTGCCCCTACTTGGGTATCAGTTGCAAGTATACCACATTCTCATTCTCGTAAAATTATCCTTCCCAGAGGTTACTCAGCGTAAAGCCCTGGTCTCAGATAGGGTCGTCAGCCCAATAGTACTATCATTAGAATAAGAGGCTATTCCCAACTCACAACATCAAGTCAGAAGATAGTTAACGGCTCATGAATTTAGGGACTTTTGCAACTTAGGTACTTATACAATTCAAGGCAACAAAAAGCAACATTCGGGTCCAAACAATCAATCATGACTTGTGTTTATTTTACATTCAAATAGCATGTATCCCCGTCGTGGGTTTTAAAATCATTCAAAACAATTACAAAAGCGAGGCTATAGACTCACCTTGAGTAATAGTAGTAGCAAGACGATCTTCGACGATAGTTGATGCCCGATAAACAGAAAAACCGCAACCTATCAAATCAGGCACGTTCATTAATAATAAACTCGAGTAAAATCCATACTTAATAACATCAAACTCAAAATCATAATATTACGACAAACCCGAAAGAAAACAATACAAGTGATACTGTTACTTCCTTCTATATGTTCACTCTATTAGTTTATACACTCGATAAAAATCTACCGGTACATACCAAATGTACGAAATCATTTACCGCATTTAAACACGTCAAATACTTATGATACTAATCAGAGATGTCACTTACTATATATAGAAAGACCTGTTAAAAGCCCATCAAAAGATTTTACTTTTAAAGTTCCCTGCCCGACATATCTTTGAACTACAAAAACCGGACTGTTTTACGTCACCGACTCGTACAACCATTTTGACCATTCAAAACAATCCCGTTTACAATTCCGACACTTGGGTTTGAAAATAGACTCACAACCCTAAGTTTAGAACCAAACATCAGACCTTGACCATTTTCACAACTCATTCTATAGTCCCCGAGATTCGATCCAAATATCGACAACAACTTTGGATTGTGTCGATACTCGTCTCCCGGTACACGAATAATCAAATCATCATAACTTCTCGCTCGTTTGGAGCTAGAAGCTCTACCTTATATCAAATCGAAGCTAACGAAATTCTCTACAACCCTATGCTATTATTTTAACCATTTTCAAACAGTAATGTACCTAAAATTGGCCTTGAACCTACTGATCTAAAACACCTCTTTAAAAATCATGTTAAATCAAATTTTCAACCCATTTTAATCAGTCTCATACTCCTATTATCACCCTACTATCATTATAAACAAATCATCTAACCCATAACACACTTAAATAATCATTCAAAAATTTACCCACTCAAAAATCCAAACATGCAATAGTTAAAATATGTATATAATAATACTAACAACAACTATATAACAATAAAATAGATCAAACATCCATGGATTATCATCAAAATTTGAAAGTTCTTGCATGTTGTAAATTTTTACATCAAAATGATCACCGTCAAAATTTAGAGATGGGATATCAATTAGTTTTCGTTGATTTAAAGTATAAAATTGAAAATCAAATGGTTTTGGAGTGTGGTGGTGGACGGAAATAGCAAGAGAGAGGGAGGAGAGTGTTTGATTTCTTTTTCACACATAAACTATGTGTTTTTCTTAGTGGAAATGGTTTATATAGTGGGTTGGAGGGGTAGATCTTGCCAATTTGTGATAGTTTTGGTCCAAAATACAATTAAATAGTTTACAAGGTTGAAAATGTAAATTGTTAATTTTGAAAATATTTACGAGGCTCGGGTTTCGTAAAAATACTTTTCAAAAGTTAAAACGCACTCAAAATATGATAGTAATATGATCCCAGTTCGACTTAATACGAACTTAAAATAAAAACGTCAAGAATATAAACACCGAGACAACAAATGATAAAACATAAAATTTCGGGCATCCATCGATATCGTGGTCACTAATAATCCTCGCTATTAGTAAAAAGGTAAAAATAAGACCTCCAACGTCGGTTTTAAATAAAACCGTCAACCGTCATATCATTCAAACTCATCAAAAATTTCAAAAATTATTCGTAAAATAATATTGAATAATATTAAATAATGTTAAATAATATTAAATAAGATTAAATAATGACCTCGGATTCGGGTTGTCACAGCAATCCACAAACTTCACGATCCTGAATGTGAGTTCATTCTTCTTCGTAACTATGTTGGGGCATCTAAACTTTCTTATGCTTTAAGGGCCTGCTCTCCCTCGTCTTTGCTGGAGGCCCAAGTTCAGTTTGATAAAGCGCTACGTCCTTCTTTGGAAAAAAATTTACAGCTTCAGGGCCAGGGTTTCGGAATTGGTAGTGGCGGCTTGCCACTCTCCCAATCCACTTGGGTGGTCTTGGTATTCTTTCAGCAGGAGATATCATCCAATATGCTTTTCTTGGCACTCAATTGCATCGAGCAATTTGCAAGCCATATATTATCTAAGACACGTATAGTCTTCAAGTATACTTCTTTTTTAAATGCTCTTGATGCTTTCAATGATACTTGCAACATGGACGTCCTCTCTATCATCGCTAGCGCTTCTGCCCCCCAAATGATGAAAACTTTGGCAAAGTGTTATTTTGATGGTATTAAGAAAGACCTTGTATTAAGGCACATGCTAAGTCCACTACATGTTGTTATTCTCTGTTCCACTCAGGCCTCACACGTACCAGATTATCTTTCACTATCCCTATCGACGAATTGGGACAGAGGATGAACCAACACAAATTTTGTTTTGTTTTATGTTGTGTTATAGGCTTGCAATACCTATGTTCTCTGAAGGTAGTGTCTGCGCGAGTTGTAATGTGCATCAGATGGATCAATGGGGAGACCATGCGGTCCATTATTCTAGTGAGGTGGGTGTGAAGTCCAGGCATAATTTGGTACGTGGTTTTGTTGTTGATGTGTGTTCCAAAGTCGAGATCATGGTGCGTAAGGAGACACCATTAGGTTTCCTTTTAGATGATGGGAAGGATCTATGGCCGACAGACCTTTTACTATATAATTCGCTCCAAGGTAAAGACGTATGTTTGGATGTGACCTGCATCTCTCCTTTTGTTGGCATGGGAGTTGATTCTTGGGCCCCTGGGGTAGCCATGCACAATGTTGTGGAAAAGAAAAAGAAGAAATATTCGCCAATCTGTGCAGACAACGGATACAAGTTTATCCCATTTGCCTTCTCTACGTTTGGGGAATTTGATAAGGATGCTTTGGATACACTTTCGCATATAAAGTCTGTTTGTATTAGCCACTCCAATAATGATAAGATTGGTGCATTTATTTTTCATAGAGTGAGTTTTTATATTCAGAAAAGGGTGAGAGCGCAATTAGTGTCTAGACTCTTATCCAACTTTTTTCTATTTTCAAGACTTGGTTTCTGTATTCAAAAGGGGGTGGGAGCGCAGCTTGTTTCACGGCTTCCTTCCAATTTCGTGTGATTAATAAATAAAAGATTACAAAAAATAATAATAATAATAATAGTAGTAATAATAATAATGGTTTTTGATGGGGATATATTTGGGGATCATGCCGTATCGTGTGCTGGCATCGTTGGGATTAAGCATCGTCACAATTTGGTACGTGATACTCTTGCTGATATATGTTACCGTTCAGGGATATCTGTCGGAAAGGAAGTTAATATTGGATTAGATGGTGGACTTGATAGTGCCTTACGTCCGGCAGATATTTTGTTTTAGTCTTGGGAGGGAGGTAAAGATGTGTGTGTTGATCTGACTGGTTCTTATCCTTTGACTCGTACGGGGATGAATGACTTTGTTCCTGGCCGAGCTGTGATTGATGCTGCACAACGTAAATGATGCAAGTGTTTGGCTAAGTGTGCAGCTCTCGGATATGGGTTTCTTCCTTTCTCTTTTTCTTCTCTAGGTGAGTTACAGGAAGATACAGTTGTGCTGCTGAAGCGGATCCAGAGATTTTCTAAGGCTCAAGACAATAGAGCGCGTGCTTCTGTTCATATTCTCCATAGAATAGGGTTTGCTATTGCTAAAGGGGTGGGAGCGCAAATAGTATCTCGACTCCCATCCAATTTGTTGTAAATCCCTTTTTGTTTCTAATAAAGTGATGGTTTAAACAAAAAAAAAAATAATAATAATAATAATAATAATAATAATAATTAATTGGATCGGGTTTGCTATTGGTAGAGGAGTGGGAGCCCAAATTGTTTCTAGGCTTCCCACTAACTTTTTATAATATCCTATTATTTTAATAAAGTGATGATTACTAAAAATAATAATAATAATAATAATAATAATAATAATAATAATAATAATAATAATCATAATAATAAAGGAGTGGATGCTCAACTTGTATCTCGGCTACCTACTAACTTTTTGTAAATCCTACTAATTTCTAATGAAGTGATGTTTAATAAATAATAATAATAATAATAATAATTATAAATAATAATAATAATAATACCCACTAACTTTTTGTATCTCGGCTATCCACTCTGGCTTTATGGACAGATCAGAGGGAGGATCATACTTCCGATTGGCTTAGGACGGTTCCTATCTCGTGGTTGGATCAGACTATGAATGGGAGGTCTTATCGATGTGTTTTGTGTTATCGCTTAGGTATTCCCTTGTTCTCTGTTTCTGTTGATACAAAAGTTGGGTGATCCTTGCTAGACCCGAATTAGGCTTAATTCGGGTTGGCTGGACTCCGGCTCCTGCACCAAGTGAATCATCTGGTTGGGATCCTGCACACTAAAACAACACGCGTTAGGCTTACCGTGGGAATGTTTCCCACGATTAGACTCCGGCGTGAGAGTAAGTAATCGGTTAGGGTTATAGGAATCGGATGAGAGTTGAAAGTGTGTAGAATGTAATACCTTTGTGGAACCCTTGGGGGTTCCTTATATAGGCAGTGAAACCCTAATGGGCTGTTACTGCTGCTTCGGCCCCAAGGAAAGGATAAACACCAGATTTAGATTGATTGTTATCTTCTAATTATGGTGAGTGAATATCCTCTCCTTTGAGATAAATCCTACTCATAGTAGGAGTATGATTCTGTCTAACCCTGCACCGGGCATGCCGGGCCGTGGGCCGCACACGTGTGTGCGGTTACTGTTCATCCAAGCCCATAAGCTCAAATAACATTATTCCCAGCAATTCGTGATGGGCCGGATACGGGTAGTACTCGTGGGCCGGGTTCATGACCCGGCTGGGGACTATACGTCATCATGTCCCCCCAGTCTAGTTGTTACAGCCGTAGGCGTAACCTCTAGAATATCAAGATGCTCCCCGGACGTACCAAGAAAGATCTTTAGGAAATGAAAATTTTTCAAAATTTTGTTTCGGCCGCACGTGGCAACCTTACATGGATTGAACTCCAATGATACCCCAGCCGCACGTAACGACCGAGACAAATTAAATGCAGCATTGAATATAGTCTTACGTATGACCGCATATCCCGACACAAGAATGAATGCATTAATGGTAGTCAACTAGTCAGTCGCACTCCTGCAAAAGTGCACCATTAATTCCCACCATTGAGCCACGTAAAACTGTTAAGAAGTGACCCATGGGTCCCTTCTGACGTTTTCAGAAGTGTCAGAAATCCCATATAAGAGTTAGTGTGTGCTATTGTTACACACACAGTTCATATTCATTCCGCCATTGTTATTCCCAATGTAGATTTGTAAATCTATACTTATGTTTTAGAGAGAGAAAGAGATAGAGAGATGGTGGATTACACACACACTTAGAGAAAGAAACCAATGTTTTACTATGTGTAAATAATGAAAACCACACCCTCTCCATCAAAGGAGAGGGTTTATATACCCAAGCCTTGTAATGGGCTTGGGTTTACACGTTTGGGCCGGCCTACACAAGTTGTAGGCTAGGCTTGAACTTGTTTGTTAAATAACGAAAGTTAACTAAACTACGAGCTATTACATGGACTATCGTTGGAGTGACCGATCCTTTTTAATACGTAAAACGTATTTCCAACAATCTCCCCCTAAGGGAGGTCACTCCAAACAAGGGCGATACCCGAGTTACAATAATGAAATAAACCTAGCATACTATGCTTGTCTTGAGCTCGTAGTCTTCGTCTTTCTTTTCTTTTTCTTTTTCTGGTGAACATGCTGATGTGATCTTTGATATCAATCTTGAGCATTAATCTCTTGCCTTGATCTTGTGCATCCATCACTTGTGATCTTCGCCTCCTCGTGACCTCACATCTCACATACTTATACCTTTGTAATTCTTGAAAGCTTCAGAGTTCGATACAGCGGAAGACTTAACTTTTAGGCTTTCTTGAATTAGATGAGGTATAAAGTGCATAAAGTATAAGCATGCGGGGACGACTTCTTCTTGGATCCCGCAAAGCCACCGTCCTCAAATGCCGCAACATAAGTAGACACGAACGAAATGGCTTTGAACATTTCATTCTAATTCGGTAGCATTTTACCTCCGGTCGGTGAAGACCGTTGGACGATATTATATATCGTACCCGTGACGGATAGTTTCAATTAAGTAACTTCCTGACAGGATTTCGCGGGTAAACCCGTTCTCTTTACTCGACCGTCCAAAGCTGACTGCGAACGTAAAGAGTGAATCATTTGGATAAAATTATCCGCATGATTTGAAGCCGTCAATTCATGTTCCTGGAACAAGTGAAATT
Organism: Glebionis coronaria; assembly: GCA_025667525.1. Lineage (NCBI taxonomy): Eukaryota > Viridiplantae > Streptophyta > Magnoliopsida > Asterales > Asteraceae > Glebionis > Glebionis coronaria. The sequence goes on along the minus strand of JANFOE010000079.1, from coordinate 228,092 downwards.
CAATTAAGAACCGCACCATCGTTGCTTTCCAGTTGTCACGAGCTTGATTCGTATAGAATCTTGCAAGTTACCTACCAAGTGCTGTTTGAGGTTAACACTAGAAGGATTTCCACTCATCACTGTGAACACTAAGGTATCACTCTGAGTGTTCTGGCAAGATCACTAAGATATTGCGTAGAGGCCTGGAACGTGTTTAAATTAAGTTAAGAATTAAACAGCTGTTGCTTTCCAGTCTTCACAAGTTTGATTCATAAAGAATCGCACAAGTCACCTACCATGAGCTTTTTGATATTCGCTCAAGAAGGATTTCCATCTTCATTGTAAATACTTTCGTATTACTCGGATGTTCAGGCAAGATCATGAAGATTTTGCGTAGGACTCTTAAAATCTTTCTTACTTTTCACAGTGTGTGAAGAAGCAAGGAAACATGAAAGTGTGTCCTAATGAGATATTTGATAATCTCAAATGGCTCTAGACTCGATCGTGCACTTTGGATTTTAGTGATCGGAGGCTGGAGAGGAGTGCCACCATTTCAATACCAATTTATTCAGAGTGAATAAATCAATAGATAACGTGTTGTCTCCGTGTGATTAAAACAAATACCTTTTGAGAGATATCCGAGTTAGCTGGGATAGGTTGTGCATTGCATCACTGGGTCCATGATGTCTTATCTTCAATATCAAGCATCATTAAAAATGATCTCGATAGCATATGTATTGACCCGGTTTCTGCCTAAAGTTGTAAGGAGGGCTTCTTTCTTTACACCCTTTATCTTTACAATTCTTTTTCATTCTTCAACCCCTTCAATGCTTACCAATACGTCATAACTAGCACCTTGTTGTGATTGTTCCAGTGCTAAGTTAAGTACTTGGTCGGCATTCAGCTACGTTCACAATCTTTCTCCAACTTTCCTAAGGACTACTATTTCTAGCTATGGAATGTCCTTGGGAAGATTCCTCCGGTTCTGGAAGAATCATAGGACTTAACCTATCCTACCATCCTTATGTCACCACAATCTTCATCGTCGTGAAATAAATGGGTTTTGGGTAAGTATATGTCACCATGAAAATCCATTTTGATATGCAAATACATTTTTCTCCCCCTTAACATATGCTACGATATTCGAAAACATTTCGCACATGTCGGGATGAGCCAGCACATTAAGTCAAACCATTTGTGATAATATCCCCTATTAAATCACATTTTCTCCCCCATATTAAAAATATTAACCCAATCGATGTTTTTAATATCAATTGATTTAATGAAGTTTTAACAAAGGTTTTGGGAAGAAAAATGCGAGTCCGTTTTATCTTCATGATACCAACTGTGTGAGATATGATATCGATTTGTAACAAGATCACATATTCACCATATTAAAAAGAATTGACAAGGTTGGACCTGATTGATGAGAGCATCATATGATAAGATCAAGTGGTTCTTGGCAGCATATGTTGGTCGCCTCGTCACGTCTGAAGTCATCTCTTGACACCACACGTACGATTGGTATTGTTGTCTTGACACCAACTTGTGAACTTGGCACGTTCGGCATCGAAGATTCTGAATGCTTGACAATTGCTCCCCCTCAATTGTTGACCCGTGTTCTATTGAAAGAGCTGTAGTCGTCGGTTGAGTAGTCGCATCGTCGAGTATGTAGATACCAATTGTAGATAGCAATGGTTGTAGAGATGATAGCTTCATAAAAACAAGACTTCTCTTGTTTTAACAAATAAATGCACTGAAACGTACATAGATTTGTGTTAGACCAAGTTATAAAGTAAACTTGATCCCTTACAAGGTTTTAAAGTAAACCTTGCCCGAGAAAATTAATTCCCGTTGAGAGCCAAATCTTTCATAAGAAATACTTGACTTTAATATGAAAACCGGGTTGCAGTCTGAAATAACTACAAGCCATTTAGGCATGTTTTATGAAATATTTACAACTTTTGTACGAACTCTATTTATGGCGCCGTGTCGATATTAATCAACATTTCTAAGGCCGTAAATATTATCGTACCAAAAGACATGCCTTTGAAAAATAAAGTAAAAATATTTTTGGATTTTTCTGAATTTTTCAATTTTTATGGTTTTTATATGGTTTTATATTTTTGTATTTTGCTTTTGTGGACAAAAATATAAACAATATATACAGATGATCACCAAGGATACGGAGAATAGTTTTACCACCACTATTCTTTCGCTTCATCTGCTAGCTCCTTAAGAGTCTCAGGCGAGAAGGTTCTCATTCCTAGCTTGTCGGCCAAAAATTCAATTCGAGCGCGATCTAAAGCCTTCGTGAAAATATCCGCCAATTGATACTCAGATCGGACAAAGTAAAGCTCGATTACTCCATTTTCCACTTGCTCCTTGATGAAGTGGTAGCGAATGTCAATATGCTTCGACCGGGAGAATTGAACGTTGTTGCAGCATAAGGCAATTGCACTCTTGTTGTCACAGTACATCGGAATCTTGTTGAAACCTAGACCATAGTCGGTTAATTGCGATCTCATCCAAAGAATTTGAGCACAGCAACCGGACATAGCTATGTATTATGCTTCCGTACTTGAAATTGCAACGCTTTTCTGCCTTTTCGATGCCCAACTGATTAATCGATCTCCTAGTAGTTGCAAAGTTCCACTCGTGCTACGCCTTGTATCTTGACAACCCGCGTGATCCGCATCTGCATATGCCATTAGTGCAATAGAAGAGTCCTTCGAATACCAAAGTCCCCGATTAATGGTTCCTTTAAGATATCGAAAGATCCTTTTAACAGTAGCTAAGTGTAACTCAGTAGGCCTAGTTTGATACCTGGCACACATACATATAGCAAACTGAAGATCAGGTCGACTGGCTGTGATATACAGAAGAGTACCGATCATTCCACGATAAAGTGTCGGATCAACGGCAACTCCATGTGGATCTGCATCAAGCTTAGATTTCTCATTGGAGTGTCCACGGGGTCGCAAGATTCCATCTTATATTTCTTAAGCGATTCAAGGGCATATTTGGATTGATTAATAAAGATGCCTTTGGGACTCTGAGATATCTGAAGACCTAAGAAGAATGATACCTTGCCCATCATTGACATCTTAAACTTGGAAGACATAAGTGTCCCAAACTCATCCGATAAGGTTTGGGTCGAGGCTGCAAATATAATATCATCAACATAAATTTGTACCATAATCATATCTTTACCCCGTTTCTGAATGAACAGCGTGGGATCCACCTTGCCTTTTGCGAAGCCTTGAGTAATGAGGAATTGTGACAATAGATCATACCATGCGCGTGGAGCTTGCTTCAACCCATAAAGAGCCTTCTTAAGCTTGTACACATGATTAGGGTAATTAGGATTCACAAAACCATCTGGCTGTTGAACATAGACTTCTTCCTTGATTTCACCATTAAGAAATGCCGTCTTCACATCCATCTGATAGACGATCATATTCATATGGGCTGCATAAGCGAGGAATAGTCTAATAGCTTCCAAACGGGCAACAGGTGCAAAGGATTCCATAAAGTCGATGCCCAATAATTGCTTGTATCCACGAGCTACTAGTCGAGCTTTGTTTTTCAATATTCCGCCTAACTCATCGAGTTTCACCTTGTAAACCCATTTCAAAGTGAGTAACTGCACTTGATCCGGGCATGGGACAAGTTCCCAAACATCAACACGTATGAATTCGTTAAGTTCTTCTTGCATAGCTTCTATCCAACAGGATTGAGTAAAAGCTTGTTGCCATGTCTTAGGTTCAACTTCAGTGAGAAAAGCATCAAAGTGACAAAACATTGCACTTTCTTGTAACTGACTTCGTGTGGATACCGGACGATTAGGGTCACCAATAATAGAATCTATAGGATGATCCTTTGTCCACTTGCTGTCATGTTCACGAATCCGTGGATTGGAGTAAACTGTAGTAGGAACTTCCTCTGAGGTGGATGACCCGACTTGATTAGGGTCGGGAATTGGTACACCAAAGAATGGAAGTTCACGCATTTGAGCGAATTCCAAATCGTGATCATCATCATCTTCTTCATCATCAATAGGCATGACGTGGGTAGTTGAAACAGGTGTTGGTTGAAAATTACTTGTTGTAGGTATATCTTGACCAATTGTAGGTGCAGATGTGTCTGATTGTGCAACGGTTGCTGGAGTGACAACTTTGGTTACCGGAGCTATTACCTCAGGTTCTGGAGCAACAATACTTGGAGGAGTAAAGAATTCATCAAAGAACGGTTGAAACAACGTATCCCATTCATTCCTAGTAGGTGGTATAAATGATGAAGTAGGGTTGTTTGGGACAAGACCAGAACTAATATTACTGGGTCCCATTTCATGAAGTGCGGGTTCAGAGCTGCTTTGCTCAGAAGCCATTGCTGTCAGCTCATTAAAATCAACATTCATAGTTTCAAGGATTTTGCGAGAGTTACGGTTGTAGATTCGGTATGCCTTCTTTGCGGGTGCGTAACCAATGAAAATACCAATATCAGCCTTTGGTTGAAGTTTTCCCAAATTGTCACCATCATTATTTGGATAGCAAAGAGAACCGAATACATGAAGATAGGATAAATTTGGTACTTTACCATGGAGAAGCTCATAAGGTGTTTTACCATGGCGTTTACGGATTAGTGACCGGTTTTGGGTGTACACTGCTGTAGATACTGCTTCTGCCCATAAAAACAATGGAGCCTTTGCGTAAATTAACATCGTTCGAGCAGCTTCCATAAGTGTGCGATTTCGCCTTTCAACGACACCGTTTTGCTGTGGAGTGCGAGCAACGGATGTTTCATGAGAAATGCCAACTTCTTCATAATAATCACGCAAAATTTGATTCACAAATTCGGTTCCATTATCTGTACGAATGCGTCGGACAGTAGTGTTGAGTCGCACTTGAATCATCTTGAGAAATCTGATGATGAATTTAGGTGCCTCATTTTTTGCTTTAAGAAATTTCACCCATGTAAACCGAGAGTAATCATCCACAATAACGAGGATGTACTTTTTGCCACTAAGACTTTCAACACGCATTGGCCCACAAAGATCCATATGCAAAAGATAAAGTTTCTCTTGGTTGGTGTCTTCAGTCTTGGGTTTGTAAGACTTCTTAGTGCTTTTCCCCATTGTACACGCGGAACACAAATGATCCTTGTGAAATGATAGTTTAGGAAGACCACGAACAAGTTCGTTTTTTGCCAAGTGATTAATAGCGTCAAAGTTAAGATGAGATAACCGTCGATGCCATAACCATGACTTAGTCTTCGATGCTTTGGAGAGAAGACATACGGGAGAAGCGGCCATCATGTCTTGTAGAGACAAAGTATACAAATTATTCCCTCGAGTACCTTTCAATAAATCAACCCCTTCCAAATTACGAATGAAGCAGGTATGCTCTCGAAAAGCAACTTCTAGGTTTGCATCACAAAATTGTCCCACAGAAAATAAGTTGTGACCGAGACCTTCCACATAATACACTCTTGAAATAATAACATTCCCAATATGATATTCACCATAACCCATTATCTTTGCAATATGATCATTTCCAAATTGAACCGTACCAAGAAACTTGCTGACGAAATTTCTGAGCTGAGAGCGATCTCCGGTCATATGCTTGGAGCAACCAGAGTCCAAATACCAGAGAACAATTTAGACCACCTGTAAAACCCGCATGCTTTTACCATGAATAGTGCCCTTAAGATCGTACGTTCCAGATTAAAACTTACCTCATGTAGTATTGATCACATTCATGTGCTAATAATCAAGCAAGTGCATACGTGTATGTCATGACAAGTATCGATTACGTACGAACCCATGATAAACAGTTAATGATATATCACGTGAACATAATTAAATCATGAACACCATTTAAAATACTAACTAAAATAATTACGTAAATACTTATAATATATTTACGAGCGTTAAGTTTACGATAAACGACACGTTAAAAGAAACAGAAACACGTTAAACACGAGCACGTTTAACCACGAACGAACACGAAACATCGGGACACGAGAAAGGTACAGGTACCCCATGTGGGGCCCCCATACCCACGGCACACATGCATGAAATGGGCTTAGCCCATGGACTTTACAAGTTAAGGGGGGTAAAAGTAAAAACATGTTTTCATTTTCATTTTCAAGAAATAAACATAAAAACCCTAAAAAGAGTTTTCTCCTCTCCTTTTTCTCCTCCTTGTGCCGCCACCTAAACACCACCACTAGAGGGTGTTTGATTGATTTTGATCTTAAAAACAAGTGTTAGAATACGTGTTTGTTCATCCTTTTTCCAAGCTACATAGTGGTATACCTTTCTAACCCTTCTTTTTAATTCTTTTTAATTCTTTTAATCTTTGATTATTTTCATGAACATGTTATTATTTTTCTTATGAAAACAAGATAATTAATCATTGATCTAACATGTTTTGGTATTAAATAAAATCAAGGAATGATTTAAAGGGGTGTTTGTTTCTAGCCGCCTAGCAAAACAAACCCGAGGGGGTTTGGTTTGCTATTGCCGCCACCACCAAGACCACAATTGGTCTTGGTTGGCTCATGTGGGACCCACGGCAGCAAGGGGACACGTGTGCCCCGGGTTTGGCCCGGGGTACGGTGTCGAATTCATGCCCGATTCATGGTTCGTTGGTTAAAATCATGATCTATGTTACATGTAATTTTTATGAATCATGAACTTAGGATATAATTAATTAATAACATGAAGTATTAATTAAATCATGACTTAGGTTATTTTAATTATTAGTTTATCATGACATTAATTTAACCTAAGTATTTTTATGTTATAAGTTATAATTAATTAATTATTAAAAACATGCCTATAATTAATTAATTTAGACATGACTTAGGTTATATTATTATTAATAATAATACACATTTTAACCTAAGTATTTTCATTTCATTTTAATTAATACATGTTACACTTTAATTAAAATGCTTAACCTATAGTTTAATTAAAATACATGAAATAATAATTAAACTATACACTATATCATATGACTTAAGAAATAAGCTTAAACACTTAGACTTATATGTTAGCTTATGTAATCAGCTTAATTCTAATTATGGAAACTTCTATTTATAGAAACTTAATTAAATAAGGCAACTAATCTAATTATGGAAACCTTCTATATATGGAAATCAATCTATTTCAGGCAGCTAATCTATTTTAGGCAGTAAATTCTATATATGGAAACTTATTTAATTAAGGCAGCTGATCTATTTTTGGAAACTTTCTATTTTTAGAAACTAATCTATTTTAGGCAGTAAATTCTATTTTTGGAAACTTTCTATTTTTGGAAACTTTCTATTTTTGGAAACTTTCTATTTTTGGAAACTTTCTATTTTTGATAACTTTCTATTTTTGGAAACTTTCTATTTTTGGAAACTTTCTATTTTTGGAAACTTTCTATTTTTGGAAACCTGCTATTTTTGGAAAGTTACTTATTATTACACAGTAAGTATAATAGTACATGAATCACCAGTAATACTTAACCAGATTAATCAGAATACAAAATAAACATAGTTTAAGGCTTTAAACAGTGAACCATGACCTAAAACATACCAAATCAGCTATAACAAGACACAGAACCCAGTACGTAATCAGTGAATCGATACTTATACACGTGTGTATTCATGTAGCATTAGTGATCCAGAAGTAGGAGTCTTTCTTCCGTTCATTTCACTGGACTTGAGGTACGGATTCCCGTCCTTTCAGTATGGACATTCCTTCCTTATTAGGATTTCCCCGTATGCAGCCAACTGTTTTCCCCAGCATTTGTTTTATTGTTTTGAACTGCTTATGTTAATTTAGCATAAACTATAGCCATATACAAGCATGACCAGTTTCACCTAGTTATGGAGGTACCATAACCATAGCATTGGAGGCACCGATGTTATGACTTCCCCACGGCGGAGTGATTGCTCGTGGCGTCCCTTTTCAGTTTGGCCATATTATTATATCAGTCGGGGCGTATGGGTGCATCCTAGTTACATGTTTTATTCAGTTTATCATGGTGAATGTGGTGTGTGCCTTGCACCCTTCACAAGGAGCTGATCCCTCCTACCCAAATCAGTATATTGATTAGAGGCATCCCCTCTAATCAGCATGATGAGGTCACCCCTCCAAGTATTCATGCACGTGACCTTTTCATGACCTATATGGGCTATGGTATATATATATGTTAAAACAGTTTTCACAGGTTAAACATAAGGCTTTTCAAACTATAAAACCAGTTTTCATGATACTTAACCAGTTTACTCAGTACTTAGTCTTCCGCTGTTATATGTTACATGCTTATCCTATATCATGCTTTATTGTACATCCGTGCACTGAGCCTCTTGCTCAGCCGTTTTCCTTTTTATGTTCCCAAAACGGCAGGTACTCATGGACGCTCGTAAATCTCAAACGTAGGTGCATATGGACTGGAAGCTTTACTGTCTCTCTTTACTTTATGCATTTCCTTTACTTTGATACAGTTGCTTTGGACATTGTTTCGTCCTTCCTTTTACAGTATTTATGTTTGTGTGTGATGAGCTTTACTTTGGGATACCGATGTTTGATTCCGGTATTTCCTTTTATGGTTGAATAATGCTTAGACATTTATCCTTGTATGCTTTGATGACACGCCATGATATGCGTAATATTCCATTTCCAAAATGGGGTGTTACAATTATGGTATCAGAGCCAAGGTTTCGACCTGTAGGCTCTCAAATATGACCTGTGATTAGTGGGTAGTCACTACGGTCTTCCTAGAACTGACAGTTGTTTTCATGCATTCATTATTTTTAAGCATACATATACATGTCATTGTTACAGGGTTTTTGACTAAGTAATGGTTGGTACAGGACTGGCCCTATTTAGTCGCATGTGTTTTATCGAAACTTTTAGATTTGGGACCGACCCATAGGCGTCCCCTCGATATGTCTTTTATTTTGAGTGAACTGACCGAAGGCGTTCACTCTCGAGCATCAAAAGTTTTCATAAAACTGCATCATGCATTCACACAAAGATTTTCTTGCATAAAATTTTTCTCGTGAAATTTTTGGCATAAATTTTTTTTTTTATATTTTATGTTTGAACTGTTAATCATATGTTTTATGTTATACTGTCAGATGGTTCTCACACGCGAGCAAGAGCAGCTCAATGCTGCAATTCAGGCTGCCATGCAAGCCTTACTTCCTCAACTGAGGAATGACATTCGTGCTGAAGTCCAAGCTGCCAATAATCAGCAGCCGCAGAATCAGGCACCTCCTCCTCCTCCTCCCCCAGTGACTCTAGCGGTATGGTTGGAAAGATTTAACAAGCTCCGTCCTAGAGCTTTTGAAAAGACTGATAGCCCCAGCGATGCTGAAAGCTGGCTGACTCACATTGAGAAAATCTTCAATGCTATGGGATGTGACCCCGCCTTCAAGGCAAGATTGGCGTGCTACAGGTTTGAAGGCGATGTACTCAACTGGTGGCTAGCTTTGACGCAGTCAGAAGGAGGTGATGAATGGGTCGCTGGTTTGACATGGGCCCAATTCAAGGAGAGAGTGATGGAACAGTTCTTTCCTAAGGCAGAGCAGGACAAACTCAAGCGTGAATACCACGGGATACGTCAGAGACAGGGCGAGAATAGCAACGAATTCATGCAACGCTTTCTTCGCCTTGCTGGTTTTCTAGGAGCAGCGGCTGGTACTCCTGAGGAGCAGGCATACCATTTTAGGTGGGCACTTCGCACCTCGGTTGCGAACAATCTAGTATGTGCTACGTTCAATACGGTAGCACAAGTGGCTGACGCAGCAAGAAAGCTCGAGATGTTGCAGGAACGTGATGAGTTCGGGGAAGCAGAAAGACCCGACAAGAGGTAAAACATTTCATGTTCTAGCGTTAACCAGACCGCATCCTATCGTTATATGTTCTATAATCATCTCTTAAACTGTATCTTCCAGGCAGAAAACTGGGGACCGGTCTCAGCCGGCTACTCAGCAGCAGCCCAATCAGCCCAAAGGAAACGGTCACTCTAACGACCGTTCTGTTGTGGAAAGGCGCAGCGGTAATGACAATTACCGTAACAATGCGGGACAGTCCAACAACAGCAGGTCCTACTATTTACGCATCTTCTTATGATTTCATGTTATATTTCCCATGCTGACACTATGTTAATCTCTACCAGGAACCACGGTAACGGAAGGGACCAGAACCACAGGGGTTCTCAGCCCAACCGTTCAGCTAACACTGGTAAGCATCTTACGACGTTTACGTCTTATACTCGTGCATATACCTTATTCTTAACACGTTCTGTCATCAGCAGGCCCTCAGCAAGCAAGGACTCCTGCTGGAGGATGCACTCATCCTCTTTGCAGCACCTGCCATCGCAGACACCCTGGCCCATGTCGTCGTGACTCCGACGCGTGCTACAAGTGCGGCCTCCCTGGCCATCGTATGAGAGATTGCCGTAAGGGTGAAATGGAGGGTACTTCGGGTCATGCTGATACTAAACCGCCTCCTACCACTGGGCGTGTCTACACGACATCGCGCGATCAGGCAAACAAATCTACAGGTACCATTACTGGAATTTTGTATATGTACGGCCAGGCTGCATGTGTTCTTTTCGACACGGGTGCCACTCACTCAGTTGTTTCCACTACTTATGCTAAGAACATCAGGACACTTCCCTCGCCACTAGAAAATAAGCTTACCATTTCCACGCCTCTAAGGGACTCTGTATTAATAACTCATGTATACAAGAGTCTTCCTCTAGAGTTTGACGATAAAGTTCGTGCAGTAGACGCACTTCCTCTAGACATGATTGAGTTCGATATGATTCTCGGCATGGATTGGCTATCCAAGCACCATGCTACCATAGACTGCCACTCATATAGAGTGATCTTCGGCGACATTAATGCACCAGAGTACATCCATAACGGGTTCAGACCCGGACGGTCTGTACAAGTCATATCTACCTTGCAAGCACGTGCATTACTGTCACATGGCTGCGAAGGTTATCTCGCTACGGTTCATGACATGGATGCTGAATCCCCATCGATTCAGGATCAACCAGTAGTTTCAGAATTTCAAGACGTCTTCCCAGATGAACTTCCAGGCATACCACCTGCAAGAGAAGTGGAGTTCAACATCGACCTTGTTCCAGGAGCTGAGCCAATCTCTAAGGCTCCGTATCGTATGGCTCCCATAGAGCTAAAAGAACTGAAGGACCAATTGCAGGAACTTCTTGAACGAGGGTTCATTAGACCGAGCGCATCTCCATGGGGCGCACCGGTCTTGTTCGTTAAGAAGAAGGACGGCAGCATGCGACTTTGCATTGACTACCGTGAACTTAATAAGATTACCATCCGCAACAGATATCCACTGCGACGTATAGACGATCTGTTTGACCAACTTCAAGGAGCCAAACACTTCTCAAAGATCGATCTAAGGTCAGGCTACCATCGGCTAAGGGTTAAAGAGCAGGATATTGCCAAGACTGCTTTTCGTACCCGCTATGGCCATTATGAGTTTGTAGTCATGCCATTCGGCCTGACTAACGCTCCAGCAGTATTCATGGATCTAATGAACAGAATCTTTCATGAATTCCTTGATAAATTTGTCATTGTATTCATCGATGACATCTTGATATTCTCAAAGTCCACGGAGGAACACGAAGATCATCTCCGTACTGTACTACAGATTCTTCGTCAGAAGCAGCTGTATGCGAAATTCTCCAAGTGTGAGTTCTGGTTAAACAATGTGGCGTTCTTAGGTCACATTGTATCAGCAGAAGGGATCACTATGGACCCAGCGAAGGTTGAGGCTATCACTAAATGGCCAAGACCAACATCAGCGACAGAAGTCCACAGTTTCTTAGGCTTAGCTGGATATTATCGAAGATTCGTGGAGAACTTTTCTCGGCTGGCATTGCCTCTCACCAAACTGATGCGAAAAGGAGAGAAATTCGTCTGGACGGAAGATCGAGAGAAGAGCTTCGAAGACCTAAAGCAGAAGCTAGTATCTGCACCTATTCTTACTCTCCCATCTGGTACAGGTGGATTTCAGATCTATAGCGATGCATCGGGGAAGGGACTGGGCTGTGTTCTCATGCAACATGGGAAAGTGATCGCGTATGCTTCACGGCAGCTTAAGCCCTATGAAGAAAACTACCCTACACATGACCTGGAACTTGTTGTAGTGGTGTTCGCATTGAAGATATGGAGGCATTACTTATACGGAGAATCATGCGACATTTTCACGGATCACAAGAGCTTGAAGTATATCTTCACACAGCGAGAATTGAACATGAGACAAAGGAGATGGTTGGAACTGTTGAAGGATTATGATATTAACCTACAGTATCATCCCGGGAAAGCTAATGTAGTAGCAGATGCACTCAGCAGAAAGTCCGGAATGATAAACGGCATTGAGATCAAGGAACAAAACATAAGAGACTTGGAGCGGCTAGACATCGAAATCATGGTACGTGGGCAGCACGGATACTGGGCGAATCTTAGTGTAGAACCTGAGTTACTGACTAGGATCAAGGAAGCGCAGAAGGATGATGGAGAGATTTGGGCGATAATTCAGAATTTGGAGAAGCAGACAGAATTCAGAATGGACGCAGACGGTATCATTTGGCAGGGCACGAGACTTTGTGTTCCTGACAATCCAGAACTCCGGGAAGCATTGTTAGCTGAAGCTCACAGCTCCACATTTTCTATACATCCTGGGTCGACAAAAATGTACCATGACATCAGACAGCACTTTTGGTGGAGTGGTATGAAACAGGATGTAGCCACGTATGTCTCCAAATGTCTTACCTGTCAGCAGGTTAAGATTGAACATCAGCGATCTGGCGGTCTCCTTCAACCGTTGGATATTCCAGAGTGGAAGTGGGACAAAATCACCATGGATTTTGTTACCGATCTTCCGCCTACCAAGAAGAAGCACGATGCTATTTGGGTCATTGTTGATCGACTCACCAAATCAGCTCATTTCTTACCGATACGCAAGGAAGATCCGGTAAGTAAACTCGCAGATACGTACAAAAGGGAGATCATGAGACTCCACGGCACTCCCTCCAGCATCGTCTCAGACAGAGATCCTCGTTTCACGTCGTGATTCTGGAAAGGTCTGCAAAAAGCTTGGGGTACACAACTTAAGCTGAGCACAGCCTTTCATCCTCAAACGGACGGACAATCGGAGCAAACAATTCAGACATTGGAAGATATGTTAAGGTCGTGTGCATTGGAATGGACAGGTGATTGGGACGATTACATCTGTTTAGTCGAGTTTACATACAACAACAGCTGGCATGCAAGTATCAAATGTGCTCCTTTCGAAATGTTGTATGGCAGAAAGTGTCGCGCTCCAACTTGCTGGGATCAAGTGGGAGAGCGAACACTCGAAGGACCAGAGATTATAGAAATGACCAACGAGAAGATTGAGGTAGCTAAACAGAAACTGCAAGAAGCACGGTCACGTCAGAAGTGTTACGCCGATAAGCATCGTAGGGACATACATTTTAATGTGGGAGATCACGTCTTCCTCAAGGTTTCGCCGGCACGTGGTGTTAAACGCTTCGGGATCAAAGGAAAACTCAGTCCTCGGTTCATCGGACCATTTGATATCGTTGAACGAATCGGCGAAGTATCTTACCGATTGGCGTTACCTCCTCAGCTTTCGCACGTGCATAACGTGTTCCATGTGTCCTTACTCAGAGGGTACAATTATCATCCCCTTCACATGGTTCAGTATCCACTGGAACAGATACGTGAAGATCTCACGTTTATAGAAGAACCCGAACGAGTACTCGACAGGCAAGAACGAGTCATGAGAAGGAAGACGATTCCTTTCGTCAAAATCCTTTGGAGGGACCATACCGAGCGGGAAGCCACTTGGGAAACAGAGGAGTCTATCCGGGCTTCTTACCCTCACTTCATATTTTGAGTTCGGGTATGTCACTTCTTTTCAGCTTACTTTATCTATAATTCGGGGACGAATTATTCTTTTTAGGGGGAAGAATTGTAAAACCCGCATGCTTTTACCATGAATAGTGCCCTTAAGATCGTACGTTCCAGATTAAAACTTACCTCATGTAGTATTGATCACATTCATGTGCTAATAATCAAGCAAGTGCATACGTGTATGTCATGACAAGTATCGATTACGTACGAACCCATGATAAACAGTTAATGATATATCACGTGAACATAATTAAATCATGAACACCATTTAAAATACTAACTAAAATAATTACGTAAATACTTATAATATATTTACGAGCGTTAAGTTTACGATAAACGACACGTTAAAAGAAACAGAAACACGTTAAACACGAGCACGTTTAACCACGAACGAACACGAAACATCGGGACACGAGAAAGGTACAGGTACCCCATGTGGGGCCCCCATACCCACGGCACACATGCATGAAATGGGCTTAGCCCATGGACTTTACAAGTTAAGGGGGGTAAAAGTAAAAACATGTTTTCATTTTCATTTTCAAGAAATAAACATAAAAACCCTAAAAAGAGTTTTCTCCTCTCCTTTTTCTCCTCCTTGTGCCGCCACCTAAACACCACCACTAGAGGGTGTTTGATTGATTTTGATCTTAAAAACAAGTGTTAGAATACGTGTTTGTTCATCCTTTTTCCAAGCTACATAGTGGTATACCTTTCTAACCCTTCTTTTTAATTCTTTTTAATTCTTTTAATCTTTGATTATTTTCATGAACATGTTATTATTTTTCTTATGAAAACAAGATAATTAATCATTGATCTAACATGTTTTGGTATTAAATAAAATAAAGGAATGATTTAAAGGGGTGTTTGTTTCTAGCCGCCTAGCAAAACAAACCCGAGGGGGTTTGGTTTGCTATTGCCGCCACCACCAAGACCACAATTGGTCTTGGTTGGCTCATGTGGGACCCACGGCAGCAAGGGGACACGTGTGCCCCGGGTTTGGCCCGGGGTACGGTGTCGAATTCATGCCCGATTCATGGTTCGTTGGTTAAAATCATGATCTATGTTACATGTAATTTTTATGAATCATGAACTTAGGATATAATTAATTAATAACATGAAGTATTAATTAAATCATGACTTAGGTTATTTTAATTATTAGTTTATCATGACATTAATTTAACCTAAGTATTTTTATGTTATAAGTTATAATTAATTAATTATTAAAAACATGCCTATAATTAATTAATTTAGACATGACTTAGGTTATATTATTATTAATAATAATACACATTTTAACCTAAGTATTTTCATTTCATTTTAATTAATACATGTTACACTTTAATTAAAATGCTTAACCTATAGTTTAATTAAAATACATGAAATAATAATTAAACTATACACTATATCATATGACTTAAGAAATAAGCTTAAACACTTAGACTTATATGTTAGCTTATGTAATCAGCTTAATTCTAATTATGGAAACTTCTATTTATAGAAACTTAATTAAATAAGGCAACTAATCTAATTATGGAAACCTTCTATATATGGAAATCAATCTATTTCAGGCAGCTAATCTATTTTAGGCAGTAAATTCTATATATGGAAACTTATTTAATTAAGGCAGCTGATCTATTTTTGGAAACTTTCTATTTTTAGAAACTAATCTATTTTAGGCAGTAAATTCTATTTTTGGAAACTTTCTATTTTTGGAAACTTTCTATTTTTGGAAACTTTCTATTTTTGGAAACTTTCTATTTTTGGTAACTTTCTATTTTTGGAAACTTTCTATTTTTGGAAACTTTCTATTTTTGGAAACTTTCTATTTTTGGAAACCTGCTATTTTTGGAAAGTTACTTATTATTACACAGTAAGTATAATAGTACATGAATCACCAGTAATACTTAACCAGATTAATCAGAATACAAAATAAACACAGTTTAAGGCTTTAAACAGTGAACCATGACCTAAAACATACCAAATCAGCTATAACAAGACACAGAACCCAGTACGTAATCAGTGAATCGATACTTATACACGTGTGTATTCATGTAGCATTAGTGATCCAGAAGTAGGAGTCTTTCTTCCGTTCATTTCACTGGACTTGAGGTACGGATTCCCGTCCTTTCAGTATGGACATTCCTTCCTTATTAGGATTTCCCCGTATGCAGCCAACTGTTTTCCCCAGCATTTGTTTTATTGTTTTGAACTGCTTATGTTAATTTAGCATAAACTATAGCCATATACAAGCATGACCAGTTTCACCTAGTTATGGAGGTACCATAACCATAGCATTGGAGGCACCGATGTTATGACTTCCCCACGGCGGAGTGATTGCTCGTGGCGTCCCTTTTCAGTTTGGCCATATTATTATATCAGTCGGGGCGTATGGGTGCATCCTAGTTACATGTTTTATTCAGTTTATCATGGTGAATGTGGTGTGTGCCTTGCACCCTTCACAAGGAGCTGATCCCTCCTACCCAAATCAGTATATTGATTAGAGGCATCCCCTCTAATCAGCATGATGAGGTCACCCCTCCAAGTATTCATGCACGTGACCTTTTCATGACCTATATGGGCTATGGTATATATATATGTTAAAAAAGTTTTCACAGGTTAAACATAAGGCTTTTCAAACTATAAAACCAGTTTTCATGATACTTAACCAGTTTACTCAGTACTTAGTCTTCCGCTGTTATATGTTACATGCTTATCCTATATCATGCTTTATTGTACATCCGTGCACTGAGCGTCTTGCTCAGCCGTTTTCCTTTTTATGTTCCCAAAACGGCAGTTACTCAGGGACGCTCGTAAATCTCAAACGTAGGTGCATATGGACTGGAAGCTTTACTGTCTCTCTTTACTTTATGCATTTCCTTTACTTTGATACAGTTGCTTTGGACATTGTTTCGTCCTTCCTTTTACAGTATTTATGTTTGTGTGTGATGAGCTTTACTTTGGGATACCGATGTTTGATTCCGGTATTTCCTTTTATGGTTGAATAATGCTTAGACATTTATCCTTGTATGCTTTGATGACACGCCATGATATGCGTAATATTCCATTTCCAAAATGGGGTGTTACACCACCTGTTTTCAATAATAACAGTAGACAATGCATTGGAAACTATTGGTTCCGGAGTGTTAGCAGATACAGATATAGAATTATCAGAATTGCTAACATTTTTGAGACCCTTAGATTTCCTGCGTTTTCTAATGTGAGTTTTAGCACTAACAGGTTTTACTGTTCCAACTTTCTTAGGTTTTGGATTATTCGCGTGCACTACAGTGGGAGTAGACCTATTTAAAGGGCACTTTGTTCCTACAGTAGTGTCGGTGTTCCTAGTTAAAGGACACGCTTGTGTTTTGGTAGCCTTGGTACTCCTAGTTAAAGGGCACGATTTCTTCGCTGTAGTGGGAGTGATCCTAGTCAAAGGGCACATATTTCCTACTATAGTGAAAGTTCTACCAGTGGGGCGCCACATCCAGCCAACTTGGGTTAACACTTTCCCAGTCGGTTTCCATTCTAATCCATTTTTCCGGGCATACATCTCATTCACATGGTCAATAAGGCAAGAATCATGACGACTAGAAAACATACATTCATTGCAATTCCAACATTTCAAATTAGAATTCACAGTAGGCTTAGAACGCTGCACAACCGCAGAGCCTTTAGATTTAGCTACATGATTCTTTTTATTCAAAACAGAAATAACATTCCTAGGTTCGGCTTCTACTTTCTTCTTCACTTGACTACTAGATGGGGGCAAGATCCTATCATTCTTCTTGTTTCTTTTAAGCTTAGATCTTTGAGCCTTAGTAGTGGTGCTTACTCCTGTAGAAGGCAACACGAGAATATTAGAAGCTGGTTTTGATTCCGCCTTATCTTTAATAACCAAAGTTTGAGATGGTTTAGTCCTAGGGCCCTTGTTAAGTGGTGTGACGGCTATTAGGTTCCTTTGGATTGCACTAGAGGACGATGCTGAGACAGTGGCTGCGTTATCCACAACATTCTTACCTTTTAGAGTTCGAAGTGTTTCCTTTAACTCAGCCAAGACCAGATTCTTATCACAAATTTGTTCCCTTAAATCAGATATTTCCACCGACTTTCGATTCAACTGTTCAATCAATGATTGATTCTGTGCAGTGGTAAGCACATGCGGGCTTTACTGAATCAAAGAGTCGTGTATTTTTCTGTTTTAAGTTATCAACTTTGGACAAAATCTTGGAAACTCGATTATCTAAATCAAGTGTAAAATTCTCAGCGGCCTCAAGTACGTTCACACAGTTAAGCTCCGTAGATTTCTCTATTTCTATCGGCAAAGAGTTAGCAACTTTGTCACTTGGCTGACGCTGTTTTGATTGTAAATTCAATCGAAAATTCTTTTCAAAATTTGCATCATCGATATTAACACCTTCGAATGACGTTTCAAAGATTTCTTGAATAAATTGTTGCTTGCATTCAAGCGAAATACAATGTGTTTGAATCTCATCAAAACGTTTTAAAAGCAATGAATATGAATCTTGAAGCTTTAAAAATTTAGCGTCAGATTCGTGACAAGTACTATCTACCACATTATCTACAGATTCAACATTATGCATAATAGAATCATTATCAACACGTTTATTCACACAGACGGAAACAATATCATGAGACATCACTTGCTTCAGAAGCTGATCATTTTGGCGTGAAACTCGTTCTATTTCAAGTAAACTGTTTTCATAATCATCATCCATTTCATTGAAAACACGTTTAACTTCTTCTATTTCCAAATACAAATCCTTATCAAGATTACTAAGACAAGCTTTAACATTCTTTACAAACGGAATAATTTCGTCTCGGAACGCAGCTCTAGTGTGCTCAAAGTTCCATTCACCTTCCGTTATGGCTGAAGCCGTCGTACGTTCCAAAATGACCTTGTCAAAATCGGCTAAGTGTTGGTGAACCGTATTTAAGTTAACGGACGCCTTACTTACCGGTGGAATTAACTTCGTTAAATCCTTTTTGACGAGTGTAGGAGATGTACTAGGAAGGTTTTCATTTGACAAACTTTGGGGCACAAGAACTGTTAATTCTGCTAATTCCTTTTGTAAGCGAATGCGTGTCTTTTTCGAAAATTGATCTTTGTTATGTTGATCATAATCAATTGTATGGAATTTTGAAAGCATTTTAGAATGAGTTTCATCCCCAAGTGATTGTGTCTCCTTAGTACTACGAACAAAAGGTGCTTCTTTCGATTTTCCAATTATGGTCATATCATAAAGACCGGAAATATATTCCTGAGCTTGTTTTGCATAACCGGGATTAGGTGGTAAATCTTGAAGACGCTTAAGTTCGAATTCTTTAAATGATTTAGTTAAAAGATGAACCTTTTCTGTGGAAGCGTATTGTTTTAAAAGCTGTTGTTCTTTGAATTTAAGAAGTTTGGTAGCATTAATTTCCGATTCAACCTTTTTTGACTCGAGAGTTTCGAAATCCATTTTAAGTTTCTGAAAATCATTGACAACCGACTCTTTTTCTTTTAATTCATTGGAAAGATTAGTTTTTAATGATTCTATTTCTTTCAAGTGTTCAATCTTTTCAAAACGAAATTGGTCAAATTCAGAACATGTTATTTTCTCTTCTTGAGGGACCATTTCAAAAGTTTTGACCTTTTCTTTATGCAACGCAAGCTCAGCAGTTAGGGTGGAATTCGTATCTACGGATTGTCTGAGGGCCATATGCATTTGATCAATAATATGTTTAGGCACCATGACCAAATCATGTTGAGCATAAGATGCCATACCTGTCGTAGCATTTGGTTGAGGTTCACTCAAATGTGTAGGATTGGGTACCACATCATTTGAGTTACTAGTTCCCGAATGCTGTTCGAGGTTGTCATTTTCATGCCCAACTTGATGTTGGTTATCATCAATATTATTAGATGTGGTTGGTACCTCACTGATGACATCAGAACCGTAGTGAGAGAGATTAGCAACGAGAGAAGCTTGGGCAGAGTGAATGTCATCGCAATCCGAATCGTATGCATCACGATCGTCCGCTTGATAAGCTGCATTAGAAGTAGAAACGACCGCAATGCCTTCAGTATCTGCTGCCCCTGGGTCTGCAAGAAATGCCAACTCCTCTGAATCCAAAATCTTCCCCTTAGACTGAGCATCAACCAAATACATCTTCTCACGAAACCATGCATCATCCCTTCTCCTTTTCGGCTGTGTGCATTCCCTAGCCATATGACCTTGTCCTCGGCAATTGTAGCAAGTCACAACCTTTTTAGGACCAATAGGACTCCCATTTCCACTAGCTTGAGAATTCACAGCTTGATTGTTCCCAGTCCTTGTAGGAGGTCCATATGAGTTTTGCCTTCCCTGAATAGGTTGCACCGTCACTTGACCATCTTGAACAGTGGCTTGTTGTCGAGGATTTGATGAGGTGCGGAGCTGATTGTTTGTTGGTGGAAATCCTCTAGTTGCAACAAGTTTTGACAAGTAAGCGGTGAGATGGTTTAGTACATCAGCCGGCGTATCATTTGGAGTAAAGACCGGTGCTTGGATTGGTGGAAGTTCATTAGAGTAGAAAGCTTGTGCTGGTTGTGCTTCTATTGGAAAATATCCTTGCTGAGGAGTATAGCCCAATGGAGAAGTGTTGGCTTGTGATGGTGATGATTGATATGGTGGTTGCTGTTGAAAAGATTGTTGATGAACACTTTGTTCATATTCTTGTTGTGGCATCATTGGTGGTTGATAAGATGGTTGCTGTGGTTGCTGATAGATGTGTGGTGGTGGCTGCTGCAAGTATGATGGTTGTTGATAAGTAAAAGCCATGTTTTGTTGAGAAGCATACATTGCAAGTGGATCATGAACTTGAGGTGTAGACAACCGAGCCTCGATCACATGGCATTCGTGTTGTTGAAGAAAAGCTTGAAGTTGATCCACATTGGTGTTATGCAAGTCCTTAGCCAATTTAACATCCGTCACGTATTTTTTCCATTCTGGAGGAAGAGTGTTCAAATACTTGGTGTTCAATTGAAAGGTAGGAATTGCCATGCCATAGATATTTAGCTCATTCAACAATAGGGTAAATCTCAGATAGTAGTCATTGAGAGTTTCCCCTGGTACATAGGCAAACTTATCAAAAGTATCATAAAGCTTACACTCTCGTTCTTGTTTAGTTAACGAGGTGCCTTGCATTAGAACATGAATTCTATCCCATAACTCTTTGGAAACTTTATGTTTGCTAACGAGTTTGTAGACATCTGGAGGAAGAGCTTGGAGAATGATGTTTGTAGCATACTTATCACATTTATCTTGAATCTTCATATCTCCAGTCAACTCACCCGTTGTGCGAGGACGAGTGGTCGTACCTTCCGTCACGGTACCATAATCTAATGGTCCATTGAGCACCGATGCCCAAATTAGATGTCCATTCTCCTTGTTCAACATATAAAGTTCCATTCGGGAAGCCCATTCCTCATACATAGTCTTCACCAACATTGGTGGACGATTATCCGTACCCGAGAAGATGGACTTATCCGTAAGAGATGTGTACTCCATTTCAATAAGTTAAGATTTACAAAGTTGATCGAATAATGAAATAAGGTTAAGTGTTTTTGTGTTGAAGTCGAGAAACAATGTTAAAATCCCTTAAAATATGTTCTCGATAAACCAAAAATTCCAAGTCCAAATTACACACGATCGAAATTTTTAATGGAAAAATTTGTGATTATCGGAATGTTGATCGGAATGTCAGATCGGAATACCATATCGTAATACCAGATCGTAATGTAACCCTGTCGGAATGATGATGGTATCGGAATGCCTAGATCGCAATGCGGAGCGGTCAAAATGTTCAGATCGCAAAGAGCTATCGTAATACTCATATCGCAAAACCTATCGGAATACTCAGATCGCAATGTTCAGATCGCAAAGTAGCTGACAAAATTCAAGCAGAGTAACGACTTAAAATACTTCCTTATACCCGTCGGAATCCCAGATCACAAAGCACGATCGGAATGTCCAGATCGGAATAAGTAAAAAAACCCACGATCGCAATGTAGAACCAAACCCTTTCCGATGGTAAGGTTATTGCGATGGAAGCCCAAGTACAATTTGTACTTTCCGATGGATGTTTCTGCTAGAATTTCGGAATGAAGAACACAACCTTTTTTGCACTTTTGATCCAAGAAAACTGATGTTTTAATGAAAAACAAGATACCAAGAACACTTTTAAGCACAAATTCCTATGTTACACTACTTAATACTACGATCAAACCAAAAATTTTTGAAGATTTCGGCAAAAACCAACTTGTTCTCTACGAATTGTTTAGAAGACAATAATCAACACAAAAACAAACCTATATTTCATCCCAAGCTCTTGATACCATTTGAAGATTTGTAAATCTATACTTATGTTTTAGAGAGAGAAAGAGATAGAGAGATGGTGGATTACACACACACTTAGAGAGAGAAACCAATGTTTTACTATGTGTAAATAATGAAAACCACACCCTCTCCATCAAAGGAGAGGGTTTATATACCCAAGCCTTGTAATGGGCTTGGGTTTACACGTTTGGGCCGGCCTACACAAGTTGTAGGCTAGGCTTGAACTTGTTTGTTAAATAACGAAAGTTAACTAAACTACGAGATATTACATGGACTATCGTTGGAGTGACCGATCCTTCTTAATACGTAAAACGTATTTCCAACACCCAAGCTCCTTCCTTCCATCTTTTGCCTCTTATTCCACGGATCTCCACCACCGCAGGTTAGATCATCACGCCTTTCAAACCCTTTCTATAAAACATGGTAAAGGACAATCCCCTTATTACGGATGTCCTGAACGTGATGCCTGCGGAGAAATACATAGACTTTTTGTCTAAGTATTATATTCCCGAAAGCGTACACCCAACCTATCCAGGTGATGGTGAAGCGATTACGGATGCACCGAGGGGAAAGATAGGCGTGTACACGCGCCTATTCAATTTGGCTAACTACCGCGTCCCCTTATCCAAGTTTTTGGTAGATCTGCTTCTATATTATGACTTCCACATAACCCAGCTGCACTGCATAGGGGCGTGTAAAATCAATCAATTTGAGATTACATGCCATACATGCGGAGTAACCCCGACCGTAAATCTATTTAGGGTCTTTTACTCCCCCCAACTAGTGAATGGGTGGTTGTCGTTCAAAAAACGATCCGGGAACGCCCCCATGACGTATAGGAAGCCCTTAGACTCCCTTAAGAGCTGGTACGATCATTACTTCTTTGTCGATGAGAAAGTATTCCCTACCCCGTTCGTCCTCAAAACCAGAGTACCCAAAGATTTTCCGCCCAAATCAAAAGACTATAGTAGTAAGGACTTGAAAATTCTAGATACCCACCACACAGAATTTCATAGGGGTTTGCCGGAGCACTTCCTGTGTTTAGTAGGGATAAGCCGCCACTACTATGGAAGGGAGGATATGTATCCGTGCTTTCAGACTGAACGTAGGCAGGGTAGGTCCACTTATATTCGTAGATGTAATAAATGCCACATTTTCATTTTGTGAACTTACTAATCCGTATAATTGCATATGTCCGCAGAGATGAACCTACACGGATTATTGTGCCAAGGCGATCCAACGAAAGTGCCTGAAGGATTCCGTCCGCTGAAAGAGAATGAACTCCCCCTTCTTGATGCAACCGCAGACCGAACCATCCCGCTAGAAGAAACCACTGAGCAGAGATCTGATAAGGGAGAGCCCGTGATCGAGAAGTCCCCACTTGACTTCCACAACGAAGATGGTGGAGAGTTGCTGCTGGAGGGCACCGTGCCGCACCAGGAGGAAGCAGAAGAAGAGGACTTCACCAACCCTGCTGACAACCGTACTGGTGAGGATGAAGAAACTACCCAAGCCTCTGGGTCCCCCAAGCCCATATCCAGAAAAAGAAAGACCACCGGGAGGGTGGAAAAGACTCTAGGGGACGGGGCGGGGGTATCTAATGCTCCCGCAAAGAAACTAAGGAAAGACCATCCGCAATACCAGGAAGGAAGCAGCACTGCTACGGCCCAGGTCGACCCCTCACCGCGTGCTGACGAGCAAGTCTGGATGGCCACCCCCGTGAATGCTGTAGCTCCCACCATCGCGGAACCCATCACTGGCACTACGTAAGTATCTTACGTTACGACTCAAAGTAAATTGGTAAACAAAACTAATGTGCGTTAATAACAGGGCGGATCCGTCGACTGTAGCCCAAGAAGAGGAGGTAGAAAGGGAACCTTCACCCGTGACAGCAATGAGACCTCCATCTCCTCCGGTGACCCATGCTGAGGAGCTACATTCTGAGGAACCCTACACCAGCCTACGCCTAGCATGGAATTTATCTAGGCGGAGTCCGAGTGCTCCGAATTTATTGAACATATCACGCCTCCAGCACTGGCGCAGGATTTGGATGAGCTGGAGCATGAAACATTATTGGAGCAGTTTGATGTGTCCTCTACACACCAAGTAACGGTTGGTGCGGCCCTGAGACGTCGTCTAATCAAGGCTTTGACTAATGTTAACCGTGCTGACAAGAAGATAGCTCGCCGTGAAGTACTGGTGGGTAAGCACGAGAAAACCATCACGTCTCTATAGGCAGCCTTGGTCGTGGTTGAGTCAACCGTTAAGGAGCAAGTCCATCATGCCAACGCCCGTGAAGAACGTATTGCCGAGCTGGAGGCCCTTTTAGCCGCATCCAACGAGAAGGTATGCTCTCAATATGAATGTTTATTTGTATACACACAAGAAAAAACCACATTATCCCTGTAATAACTCTAAGTGTCATATGTAGGTGTCCGCAGCCAAAGCCTCCACCAAAGCTGTAACCGTACAAGCATTCAACATTGCTCAAGAGCGTGACGCGCTGAAGGATGAGCTAAGCCAAGCGCGGATTACTTTGGATGAGCAAGATGCGGCAGCTGAGGGAGAGCTAAGCAAGATGGCCACGGATTGTGTTGAAAGGATGTGTCCTCCTTTGCTCACAGCCATAGCTGGGCGCAAATGGATGGTTGGCCAGGGAATGCGGCTTGCCGTGAGCAAGGTGACGGAAGATCCTTACCTGCTACAGGCATTTGCTAACATTGTCTCGGATGGTATTGACCGTGGTAGGCACGAGGGACTGGTCAAAGCTGCAGAGCTGATAGGTAAGAAGGAAGATATTACCCAGCACGCCTACCACAACCCTTTAGCCGCTGACAAGATGACTGCGTCAATGGATGCTCTTGCTGAAATCCAACATCCTCTCTTAGACGAGCTAGAAGCGCTAAAGGATGCTCCTAATGAGGTAATAATGTCCAAGCTTACTGCCGATCCCATCCAACTGACCTTTCCCACCTACGAATCTGTGTCGAAGGCGATGAAAGGTGAAAAGCTACTTGCCGAGGCGTTGGATGCGAATATGATCAAGGCACAAGATGGGAAGAATGCTCGCGGGGAGGCCCTCCGCACCTTGATTGAAGAAGGGAAGAAGGAGATAGGGGAGTTCCAACCTCCGTTGTAATTTACCTTGTAAACATTTGTATCTTTATTCGTCCGTGTATGTATACGGCTAAAACTGATGTTTGAAATAACTTGTCATATGTATGCAAGCAAGTCCGTGATGACCACGGCTATTTTGTTGTTGTGAATTTGAAACTTGTGTATTTTTTGTTAGATATCATATACTTGTACTTAATGACATGTCACGTCTTACTAAAAAATACAATCAAGTCTATATTTTACTAGACGTGCGGCGTGCGTCTTTACCATGCAAAGCACTACGTGAGTGCGGCATATGGAAACTTATCACAACGTCTTGTGAGTAAGGTGTCTAATAAGGATACGTGATCCGCGTCACTGGGGTTGCATCCCTCTTATGCGACAAGTTGAATTATTAGGTTCACTTAATCCTCTTACCCCGCCTGGAGGCGCATTGTACATGTACGGTATTGAATGAATGCATATGAATAAGATATAGCACATTGTAATAACAACTAAATCCATATGATGATAATAGAATCTAAAGAATAAAAACAATTTGCACAAAAAAAACGAGTCGTGGAGCTAGCTAGGCACCACGGCATTTTATTAGAACGTTTAAGTTTTTTGTTTTAACAAGAATGGGAAATCCTAGAAACAAAAAGGAACCTAGAAAGCATAAAAACAAAACAAAGAGAACACATGGATCTTCATTGAAGCCAGATATAGCGAAGTGTCCATGCGGAAGCCGTAGCTTTCAAAGATAGCACCTTTTAAGATTGCAGATATTCCATGTGCGTTCCAGGTCGCGGCCATCCATGTCACGTAACTTGTACGCGCCCCGTCCTAAGGCTTCCGTGACCTCATACGGTCCTTCCCACTTAGGGCCTAGCTTTCCTGTATTCTCCGCTCGACTTGCCTCGTTAGCACGATATACATAATCTCCCGGTCAAAAAGAAACACCTTTAACCTTGGCGTTATCATAAGCCTTCATCCGTGCCTTGGATTTGGCCTCATTGATAGCCGCTATCTCCCTTTTTACCTCCAACAAATCCAGATTGATCCGGAGCTGCTCGTCGTTTGTGACGACATTAACCTCCGCTGTGCGGATGGTAGGCATTCCTATCTCTGCTGGTATAACAGCTTCAGTGTCGTAGGCCAATGTGAATGAGGTGTCCCCATTGGCTGTTTTGATCATAGTCCTATGTGCCCATAGAACATGTGGCAGTTCGTCCACCCATTTGGCACTTCGTTCCTCCAGGCGTGCCTTGATGCCTTCACCCAAGCTTCTGTTTGCTCGTTCCACAAGACCACTTGTCTGCGGGTGCTTAACAGATGCGAAGCGCCGTTTGATATTCAATGTCGCGCACCAGTCCTTGAATGGATTATCCGCGAACTTCTTCCCGTTGTCCGAGACGATTTCTCCTGGTAAGCCAAAACGGCACACGATGTTCTCCCAAACAAACTTTTTAACTTGTTTGCCTGTGATGGATTTGACTGCCTTGGCCTCTATCCAGCGTGTAAAGTAGTCCATTGCGACAATCAAGAACTTAACTCCCATCGCAGCTACGGGAAAAGGTCATGCGATATCAATCCCCCACTTATAGAATAGCCATGGGGATGTAATGGGTGTAAGTTCTTGCTGCGGATGTCGTGGTACTGGTCTGTGCACTTGGCAATCACTGCACTTGTGAATCATGTCGCGTGCATCCTTATGCATGGTAGGCCAATAATATCCTGTGCGTAGAGCTCGGGCTACTACGGACCGGGGACCCGCGTGCATGCCGCATAACCCCTCATGTATCTCACTGATCACATAGGTAGCCTGGCGTGGCCCAACACACCGTAACCACGGCTGTAAGAAAGAGCGCTTGTATAGGATACCTTCTCGAAGCTCGAAGTGATGCAACTTCCTTCTGATGCGCCGTGCCGCCTTTTCCTCGTCTGGAAGGGTTTCATTAGTCAAATAGTTGACGATCGGGGTCATCCATGTAGGTCCATCTTCCTCAACTATAGTTGCGACTTCTCCTTCTGTTATATACTTTTCCTTGAGTATTTCCACCAAGACTTGCTTGGATAAGTGGGCGAAGCTTGTAGACGCGATCTTGCTAAGAGCGTCCGCCTTTTTGTTTTCGCCTCTTGGTACCTGCTTGATAGAAAACTTACTGAAAGCCGCGATGAGTGATTTGACTTTCTCCAAATATCGAACCATGTTATCCTCCTTGGCTATGTACCACCCTAGAATGTGGTTCGAGACAAGTCGTGAGTCCACGTAGGCCTCAAGGTTGTGGAATCCCATTCTAGCAGCGAATTTTAAACCCACAATCAACGCTTCATATTCTACCTCATTATTGGTGGCTGTGAACTCAAAGCGCAGGGTGTACGTGAATTCCATTCCTTCCGGATTCGTAAGGATGAGACCAGCTCCTGATCCATCCGTGCATGAAGATCCGTCCGTAAATAATACCCATGTTTCTGATGGAGTTTCCTCTCGTTGTACGATTGGTCCTTCCTCATCCAGCTTCTCTACCAAGAAATCAGCCAAGATTTGGCCTTTAACAGCCGTCCTTGGTCTATAAGATATGTTATGTTCTCCCAATAGAATGCTCCACTTCTGTAGCCTACCAGCCACATCTGGTCTAGAGATGACTTGTTTTATTGGTTGATCAGTAACAACTACAATTGGGTGCGCCTGAAAATATCGGCGCAACCGTTTCGTAGCAAACACTAATGCCAAAACCAATTTTTTCATGGAAGAATAATTCAACTCCGGCCCTTGTAGTGTTCTACTTATAAAATAGACCGGGGTTTGGACTGTGTCCCTATCTGTCATGAGTACCGCACTTATTGCTCCATGTGTGGCTGACAGATACATGATGAGCTCCTCCTTGGGCCGGGGAGCCACTAGCATGGGGAGTGATGCAAGGTGTTGCTTAAGTTGACCAAAGGCCTCCTCAGCTTCCTTTGTCCACCGGAAGTCTCCCTTCTTAATGCACTTCTCGAGTGTTTTGCATAGGGGGAGTGACTTCTCCGCGGACTTTGATAAGAACCTGTTCAGCCCGGCCAACTTCCCATTTAAGGATTGCACCTCTTTCCGTGTCTGAGGGGATGGTAACTGTATTACTGCGTCCGTCTTTTCCGGGCAAGGCTTGATGCCATTTGGATCAATCATATATCCAAGTAACATTCCTTCCGTTGCCCCAAACGTGCATTTCTTTGGATTTAGTTTCATATTAATCCTCCTCAATGTGTCAAACGTCTCTTGGACGTCTCGGAGAAGTGCATCCTCCGTATGACTTTTGATGACTAAATCATCAACATAGACCTCCAGGTTGCGACCTATCTGTAAGTCGAAGGCTTTGTCAACAAGCCGCTGATATGTTGCCCCGGCGTTCTTTAGTCCGAATGGCATTTTTGTATAACAGTATACGCCTTGGCTAGTATGGAACGCCGTCTTCTCTGCGTCCTCTTCCGCCATCTGGATCTGGTGGTATCCTTTATATGCATCTAAGAAGCACTTAAAGGGATATCCACATAGGGATTCCACCTTCCAATCAATCTCCGGTAGCGGATAGCAGTCCTGCGGACATGCTTTGTTCAGATCTGTGAAGTCCACGCACATGCGCCAGCTTCCGCCATGCTTTTTGACCATGACTGGGTTGGATAACCACTCGTGGTAGTATACCTCGCGCATGAAACCTGCATCCACCAATTTCCGTACTTCATCCAATATTACTTGGCTGCGTTCGGGTGCCTGACCGCGCTTCTTTTGCTTAACGGGAGGATATCCTTGGTGGATTTGGAGCTTATGTTCTGCTATCGCACGCGGTACGCCCGTCATATGCTTGGGCTCCCATGCGAATACATCTAAGTTTTCTTTCAGGAGAGAGCACATGGCCCTCTTGTCGCTATCCGAGAGTGTTCCCCCTATGGATACCTCTTGTTCCGGGTAATCAGGATGGATTGCCACCTTCCAATTGGGAGGTGGTGATCCGTCCTTGGGGGGAACAGGTGGAACCGTGTTGTCACAGCATGACACTCAGATGCTGGTATGATTGTGTTATAGATAGTGACAATTCCTCCTTCCACATGGAATTTGATCATCCCATGTGCCGTGGAGGGTACCGCTCGTATGGCCAGGATACCTGGTCTGCCTATGATCCTATTGTAAGGAGAGTGTGAGCGTATCACCATAAAGTTCATCCACGCCGTGGTGGAGTGCTCTTCATTCCCAATGGTTACAAGCAGACGCAGTTGTCCTATTGGCCAGATGGTGTCTCCACTAAAACCGATGAGCGGCGTCGTGGCCGGTACTAATTGGCTTTTTATTTCTGGTCGTAACTGTACGAAACAGTGTTCGTATAGTACTTTGGTTGGTGACCCTCCATCCACATACATACGGCGGACATTGTGTGTTCCAATGCTTATCTTAATAGTGAGAGGCGCATCAGTCACATCGCTTGCCGTGATGGGAGGGAATGAGATTTCTCTGCCGCGTGAAATTTTTTGACTAATTTTCTGACTTGTGCGGCGCTGCCTGGATTGGATCATGTATATAGTTGAAGGTTTGTCCTTTTGGGGATCCTTCTTGTCATACTTCTTGTTGTCTTTTCCATCCTTCCAGTCCTTGACCAAATGCTTGAGTTTGCCTGACTTGATCAGTGACTCAATGTGCTTCTTAAGCTGGATACATTCCTCCGTGCCATGGCCCTTGTTGTTGTGGAATTCGCAAAAGCGATTTCCTTGACGACGGTCCAGCGGAGTCGTAATTGGGGGAGGTCTCGGGAAATTGGCCCCTTCTGTCAGCAAGATCTCCCGGTAGGACATCTTTAGAGGGGTAAATTTGTACTCCGACCGTCCTCCTTTGTTTTGGCTCTTCTAATCTAAGCCCCTCCCACTGCTCTGGTTGTTTTGACCGCCCGACTGTCTCCTGGACTGGTCGTTCGATTGGTAGATGTTTCCTTTTGAAGGATAGGCCGCGGCTATCCCGGTTTCTCCCTTTATGAAGTTTCTGACCCTTTCCATAAGGTCGTCATACCGCTCCGGACGTTTGTCATTAAGACGTCTGATTAATTCCCTGTCTGTTATGGCGTGCATATAATCGAAAATTTTCAGAAGTTCCGGCATTGTCTTTGTGCGTGTGCACTCGTCATTGAAGCGTTCAATGAAGGCCTCCGTAGACTCCCCCGGCCATTGCTTGACGGTTGCCAATGAGACCGGGTCCCTATTATACTTCTTTCGCTGAGTATAATTATTCTTGAACGCAGTACGTAGTTTAGTGAAGCTATCAATGCCTCGCGGAAGAAGTCCCTCAAACCAATCACGAGCATTGCCGATCAAGGTTGAATTGAACATTTGGCACCATATAGGCATGGGCCATCGTTCAATTTTCGCCTGCGTATCAAATATCTTTGGGTGATCACCCGGATCACCAGTCCCATCATAAGTCTTGACACACGCCGGCATGCGACGCTTTGTATCCTTGGAGTAATTCCGTATGCGGAGAGTGAAAGGATCTTCCCTGGGATCAGCCCATGGACGGGTGAGATTAGGGTCACACCACGGGCGGGAAAGATCTTCTGCTTCCGCATCTCGATAATAGGGGCCGCCATAGTACTCCTCATTGTCTGGTGGCGGTGGAGGAGTACGCCTAGGTCGGCGACGCTTGGGTGGATGGTCATCCGAGTCTTCTCCTGATGGACCGGGCGAAGGGGGTGGTTCCCCATCCTTTGGGTGACCGCTCTTGTGAGAAGAGCCGGGAGCCTTCTTTCCGGTATTCATCCTATCCCATACGCTTGTGCGGCGATTAGTTCTGGTTAGTTCCAGATCTGGTCGTTCGGGTGAACCGTCGGACCTCTCTCCCTCCTCCCAGGATTGTATTAGTTCCTGCATGAGACGATCCCATATGCGTTCGAACACATTCATGGGTTGGGGAGTTTCCTCAAAGAGGTTCCGCTCCTGAGGTCGTGTCCTTCGCTTCCTTTGAGTTTGAGAAGAGGTGCCTGGTCCGGCGTGGCCAAAGTTGAGCCTAGATTGGAGGTCCCTCCCTAGGTTCAACCTTGATGCAATTCCTGGGACGATCCTCTCGAACTTCTGCGTGAGAACTCGAGTGAGATCTTCCTCACTGAGCGGTTCGACCTCTACTTCTTCTCAGTCGATGGTCTGCGCGGCTCCTTGTTAGGGGGGTTGGGCGCACTCCCTGGATCAGGGTTATCCAAGGTTGAAGTAGGTGGTGGGGTGACAGAGAACGTGCTTGTCATGCCCATGGACTGAAGACCACTTCGGTTGTTTGGTCCGCCGGCTTGGTTGCTAGGGGATCGATTGGGAATGAGTATCCCTTCCCCTGGGGACTTCCGATTCCCAGGATTTGTGTTCCTGGGGTTTCCTTGTGGATACCCCTTTGTCATTGAGAAATCGAGATGAGATTTTGCTCTAGCTTAGTGTAATGGTCCCACGGATGGCGTCAACTTGTTGATACAAAAGTTGGGTGATCCTTGCTAGACCCGAATTAGGCTTAATTCGGGTTGGCTGGACTCTGGCTCCTGCACCAAGTGAATCATCTGGTTGGGGTCCTACACACTAAAACAACACGTGTTAGGCTTACCGTGGGAATGTTTCCTACGATTAGACTCCGGCGTGAAAGTAAGTAATCGGTTAGGGTTATAGGAATCGGATGACAGTTGAAAGTGTGTAGAATGTAATACCTTTGTGGAACCCTTGGGGGTTCCTTATATAGGCAGTGAAACCCTAATGGGCTGTCACTGCTGCTTTGGCCCCAAGGAAAGGATAAACACCAGATTTAGATTGATTGTTATCTTCTAATTATGGTGAGTGAATATCCTCTCCTTTGAGATAAATCCTACTCATAATAGGAGTATGATTCTGTCTAACCCTGCACCGGGCATGCCGGGCCGTGGCTGCACACGTGTGTGCGGTTACTGTTCATCCAAGCCCATAAGCTCAAATAACATTATTCCCACCAATTCGTGATGGGCCGGATACGGGTAGTACTCGTGGGCCGGGTTCATGACCCGGTCGGGGACTATACGTCATCAGTTTCGAAGCCCTGTTCAGCTTGTTCGAGAGTATTTTATGGGGATATATTTGGGGATCATGCGGTATCGTGTGCTGGTATCATTGGGATTAAGCATCGTCACAATTTGGTACGTGATACTCTTGCTGATATATGCTATCGTTCAGGGATATTTGTCGGGAAGGAAGTTAATATTGGATTAGATGGGGGACTTGATAATACCTTACGTCCGGCAGATATTTTGTTTTATTCTTGGGATGGAGGTAAAGACGTGTGTGTTGATTTGACTGGTTCTTCTCCCTTGACTCGTACGGGGATGAATGACTTTGTACCTAGCCGAGCTGTGATTGATGTTGCACAACATAAACGATACAAGTATTTGGCTAAGTGTGCAGCTCTCGGATATAGGTTTCTTCCTTTCTCCTTTTCTTCTTTAGGGGAGTTACAGGAAGATGTAGTTGCGTTGCTGAAGCGGATCCAGAGATTTTCTAAGGCTCAAGACATTGGAGCGCGCGATGCTGTAAATATTTTCCATAGAATAGGTTTTGCCATTGCTAAAGGGGTGGGAGCGCAGATAGTATCTCGACTCCCATCCAATTTGTTGTAAATCCCTTTTTGTTTCTAATAAAATGATGGTTTATAATAAAAAATAATAATAATAATAATAATAATAATAATAATGAAGTGATGTTTATAATTAAAATAATAATAATAATAATAATAATAATAATAATAATAATAAAGATAATAATAATAATAATAATAAGAAAAGGAGGAAGTATTCTTCTATTTGTGCAGAGCACGGTTATTCGTTCGTCCCTTTTTGCCTTATCTACTTTTGGGGAGCTTGACGAGGAAGCCTTGGTTACTCTTTCGCGTCTCAAGCGCTTATCTGTTTGTCATTCTAATGATGCTAGGAGTGGCTATTTTCTATTTTCTAGACTTGGTTTCTGTATTCAAAAGGGGTTGGGAGCGCAGCTTGTTTCGTGACTCCCTTCCAATTTTGTGTGATTAATAATTTAAAGATTTTCCATAGAATAGGTTTTGCCATTGCTAAAGGGGTGGGAGCGCAGATAGTATCTCGATTCCCATCCAGTTTGTTGTAAATTCCTTTTTGTTTCTAATAAACTGATGGTTTAACAAAAAAATAAATAAATAATAATAATAATAATATTAATAATAATAATAATAATAAGTAACTAGAACTATACGTAAGTTCGCGGAAAGATTTCCTTTTATGAATTGTGCAATTAATTTCAAATAAGTCGTATCTTGCTGAGACCAATTAATTTCATAAGATTTCCTTTTATGAAAGATTTCCTTTTGGGAGCGCAGCTTGTTTCGCGGCTCCCTTCCAATTTTGTGTGATTAATAAAATAAAAATTTCCGATAATAATAATAATAATAATAATAAAAATTTCCAAGTTATATTTTGCTATGCGTACTTGTTCACCTTGTGCTTTCAAGTCTGCCCAAAGTTCTTTTGATTTGGCACTCCGTTCTTCTTTGGAGCGTATCGTTGTTGCTTCTGGACCGGGATTTGGTGATTGGCAGTGGAGACTTGCTACGTTGCCCTTTTCCTTTGGAGGGTTGGGTGTTTATTCTGCGGGTGACGTATTGCATTATGCTTTTCTTGCTTCTCGGTTACAGTCAGCTGATTTACAGTCTAAGTTACTTCAACACACTGATATTAGATCTTATGGACTCCAGTTTGATGATGCCTTACGTGTGTTTAACTCGGTTATGGAGATTGATTTTCTAAGTAATCCGAGTGAGGTCGCTGCCCCCAAACTCATGAAGAAAATGGCAGATATATATTTTGCTCGGGTTATTAAGAATGCTGAATCCACTTCCGCTTTATCTGCTCGTCAGTTGGCGTTATGGGCATCTCAGAGGGAGGATCATACGTCTGACTGGCATAGGACGGTTCCTATCCCCGGATTAGGTCAGACTATGAATGGGAGGTCTTATCGATGTGTTTTGTGCTATCGCTTAGGTATTCCCTTGTTCTCTGTTTTGAAGCCCTGTTCAGCTTGTTCTAGGGTTTTTGATGGGGATATATTTGGGGATCATGCCGTATCGTGTGCTGGCATCGTTGGGATTAAGCATCGTCACAATTTGGTTCGTGATACTCTTGCTGACATATGTTACCATTCAGGGATATCTGTCGGAAAGGAAGTTAATATTGGATTAGATGGTGGACCTGATAATGTCCTTCGTCCGGCAGATATTTTGTTTTATTCCTGGGATGGAGGTAAAGATGTGTGTGTTGATTTGACTGGTTCTACTCCTTTGACTCGTACGGGGATGAATGACTTTGTACATGGCCGAGCTGTGATTGATGCTGCACAACGTAAACGATGCAAGTATTTGGCTAAGTGTGCAGCTCTCGGATATGGGTTTCTTCCTTTCTCCTTTTCTTCTTTAGGGGAGTTACAGGAAGATGCAGTTGCG
This sequence comes from Glebionis coronaria, assembly GCA_025667525.1. Lineage (NCBI taxonomy): Eukaryota > Viridiplantae > Streptophyta > Magnoliopsida > Asterales > Asteraceae > Glebionis > Glebionis coronaria. Next base: position 193,187 of record JANFOE010000079.1, on the reverse strand, counting down.
TTGCTGAAGCAGATTCAGAGATTTTCAAAGGCTCAAGACATTGGAGCGCGCACTGCTGTACATATTTTTCATAGAATAGGTTTTACCATTGCTAAAGGGGTGGGAGCACAGATAGTATCTCGACTCCCATCCAATTTGTTGTAAATCCCTTTTTGTTTTTAATAAAAGTGATGGTTTATAAAAAAAAATAAAAAATAATAATAATAATAATAATAATAATAATAATAATAATAATAATAATCCCATCTCTCTTCCAACTATGGGTGATCCCATCTCCACATTACCGGTCATACTCCATCTCCACCATCTCTGGTACACCATCTCCACATTACCGGTCATCTCATATTAATAATAATAATCCCATCTCTCTTCCAACTGTGGGCGATCCCCTCTCATACTCCACCATCTCCGGTAGACCATCTCCACAATTACCGGTCATCCATCTTTTATCCATCACAATCCTCTCTTTCATATTCATTTATCATTTCACAATCCTCTTTAGTATTCATTAATCATTTCTGCTTCTCCTTCTTCACGATCTTGTAGCTTCTCCTTCATCTCGCATTAACGTCTTATGGGTTCGATAGGTGGTCAGGGTCTTACGGGATCGATAGGTGGTGATAGCTTCGTTTGGTTTTGTTTGTTGTTGCATGGTTCTTGTTTCATGTTATTACTGTGTGGGTTTCTCGTATTCACGTCTTATAGGTTTGATAGGTGGTCATGGTCTTGCGGGTTTGATAGGTGGTGATAGATCCGTTTGGTTTGGTTTTGTTTATTGCTGTTGTGGGTTCGTTTGGTTTACTGCTGATGTGGGTTCGTTTGGTTTGCTGCTGATGTGGGTTTGATTGTTCGATTGATGGCTGCCTGCTGAGTACTTGCCGTTTGCTTGCTGTTGTTTTTAGGTTTTAGTCGGCTGTTTGCTTTTAGCTCGTTTGTTGTTGTTAGGGGTTTGTGGTTGTTTGTTACATGTTTGTTGGTTGCTGACAGTTGGTTGTTGGTTGTAGACTTGTTTTGGTTTTGTGGTTCGTGTTTACTAGTGGTGTCGTGGTATTATTTTCAGTGATAGTGGGATCTCTGTTTGTGGTTCGTGTGTACTTGTGGTGTCGTGGTATTATTTCTGTGATAGTGGGATCTCTATGACTTTATCTCTGTTCTTTGGACTAGTGTCTAGTTGGTTTTGTTTCGTTTTTGTTTCGCCTTCGTGGGTTGTGAGTAGTAGGTTTTCTTGTTGAGCCTTGTTGCTTGCGTCCATAATAGTGCTACTGTTTGTTGGTGTGGTGGTGTGGCTTTGTAGGAACATGAATGTTGTGAGATTTCATCGTCCCTTCATTGGTCTTAGTGGATGTAACGATGGTGGTGGGAAGGGGCTTACCAAGACTTCTTTGATCACGCACCTTCGAGATCGACATTATAACGGTGAGGCGCAAAATATCACTAAACAATGCCTTCTTTCGGATTTGGCAGTTTTTGAGAGGGCCGAGGTTACCTTTAAGCGTATGGGGATTTGGTTATGTGGTGTTTGCTTCGAAACGCATTCTTTTCGAGCTAAGTGTCGTCATGAACATTCTGATTTTGTGCCACCGCCCGATGATGGTGATGGTGATGTTAAGTTCGTGCTTTATGATCTGGTTAAACCACAAGTTCCGTCATGTTCTGAGCAACTTGATCATGATGAATTGGTTCATTATGAGAAAGGTGGTTTTACTTTGGCTAGTCTTGATAGTTTACTTTCCAAAGGGTTGCGTACTGTCAAATCCATCCCTCCCACGTGTCGTTTGGGGTTTTCTCGTGTCATAAAAGGGGCTCTTGATAAAGTGATTTACACGCCCGATGACATCTCTTGTTGGGTTAGTTTGTTGGTTTTGCCTATATGTATCCTTAAAACCTTTTTCCCGAGAAGTAATCTTGAGTGTAAGTCTGGTGTTAAGCGTCAGCGCCAGGAAGAGAGTATTGCTTGTGCTATTCGATCTTGGAGTATGCCTGGTGGTAGTTTGCAGCTTTTGAGGGAAGCTTTAGCTGAACCCTCACCCTCATGGTCTAATATTGATGAGGAAAATCTTGATGTGGGTGAGCGAAATGTCAAGCAATGTAAGAGGAAGATTTGTGATGACCATTATACGGCTACAGTTAGAGTATTTTCTTCGTCTGGTATTGCTCCTTATAATGATGCTACTCTTGTAGACTTAAAGTCTAAGCATCCTTTCCAGCATGCTCCTTCCTTACCATGCACACCTATTGATCATCACCTTATTACGTCTCCTGCTGTGGTTTTAGATATGATTAAGAGTTTCCCTCGTGGTATGTCATGCGCACGGGATGGTTTGCGGGCCCAACATCTTTTGGATTGTTTGAGTGGTGCTGTAGTGGCTATTTTCGATGAGTTAGTCGCTTCTATGACTCAAGTTGTGAACCTCTTTCTTAAAGGTAAATGTCCCAAGATGTTAGGAGAGTTTATTAATAGTGCTCCTCTCACATCATTGGTCAAGCCAGGGGTGGTATCCGTCCCATTGCTGTGGGTACTGTTTGGAGGCGTTTGGTTTCGAAAGTTTGTGCTGTTATGATTGGTCATTCGTTGGATGGTTACATGAATGACATACAGCTTGGTGTTGGGGTATCGGGTGGTGGGGAGGCTATTCTTCATGTTTTTAATCGGTTGATTGAGGACCAGGGAGATGATGTAGGTCTATCGATGTTGTTGGTGGACTTCAAAAATGCCTTCAACTTGGTCGATCGTGAGGTTATTCTACAGGAGGTTCGTATTCGTTGCCTTGCTATTTCACGTTGGGTGGAATTTTGTTATTCCAGCCCAGCTAGATTGTATTATAGGGAGCATACCTTATTGTCATGCCAAGGTGTGCAACAAGGTGATCCACTTGGACCTCTGCTTTTTGCCTTAGTGTTACATCCGTTGATATGTAAGATTAGAGATTGTTTTAGCCTTTCCATCCAGGCTTGGTATTTGGATGATGGTACTATTATTCGAGATACCTTGGTTGTGGGGAAGGTTTTAGAGCTTATTATGGAGGATGGACCTCATCGTGGCTTGCATCTCAATGTTAATAAAACTGAGGTTTTTTGGCCAAAAGAAGACCCAAGAAGCAGACTTGTGGGTGTTTTCCCACCTAATATTTCTCGACCTTTGCATGGTGTTAAATTACTAGGTGGGCCTGCCAGTGTGGATTTTAAGATTAGTAGTCAACTTGTGATGAAGATGGTTGCCAAATCTGATGAGCTTATGGACGCTGTTGCTAAGATTAATGATCCTCAGTGTGAGTTGTTACTCCTTTGTGCTTGTGCGGGTATATCCAAACTATATTTTGCTATGCGTACATGTTCTCCGCGTGTCTTCGAGCGGGCTTAGTGTTCTTTTGACGTGGCTCTTCGTTATGCTCTTGAGCGTATTGTTACTGCTTTTGGACCGGGATTTGGTGATTGGCAGTTGATGTTTGATTTTCATTGGGTTGTTCAGATTAAGTCTCTCGGAATCTTCTCGAATTGATCACAGCTCAAAGTGGAATGATCATTTTTGGTGACAAATAGGGGGTTTGGTTTATTATCTATTTTAAATTACAAGCAAGTATGAAAATGTTGTTGAGCAAAATTAAAGCGTTTAAATATTAAACTAAAAGCTATTTAGGAAAAAACTTTATGTAAAACTTTAAAACTTAAAACTTAAAAACATGTTCTATCGGAATATTGCAAATGAAGGTCCATCGGAATGTCAAAATCAAATCTGTCGGAATATGGCTCTGTCGCAAAGTTCAGATCGGAATGCAAGTAAATACTTCTGTCGCAATGTGCATCTATCGGAATGTACTAGATCGCAATGTCAGATCGGAAAGTTGTAAACTAAAATTGGGCAGAGTTTCGTTTCAAAGTAACCTTAGTCCCGCCGGAATATGCGATCGCAATGAACGATCGCAATCCCAGATCGGAAAAGGGGGAAATACTTTTGATCGCAAAGTAGAACCACTCTTGGTTATTGCGATCCAAACAAGCTTCTCGTCGGAATGTGTAGAAACCCTAATATTGCGATGGGATACAAAATCAATCCGAAAATGGTGATAAGCTGAAATTTCAATAAGCATCCACAATAAGCACTTATCCAAAACTAAACAAGATCAATATCAAGGGAAACAAAATGAGCTACGAATGGAAAATTTTCCAAAACACCAAATACACAAATTTTGTAAAGTAACTTTTGAAAGATTAAACTTTTTAGAAGATTAAAAATGAAATAAGCTAGACACCTAATAAGCAAATGATAACCCTTGTCCATCTTTAACACACGAATCACAAAACACAAAAGGTATAAACTTTTTATGCCGTGTGAAGAAATTAAAGACAAAAAGATGAAGAAAAAAAGATTACGAATAACAAGAAACTTGAAAAAGATGAAGATGAAAACAAGATTAAGCTTAAAAAGTAAGTTTTGATTAAAAACAAGAAAGGAAGATGAAAGGTTTCTAGTGAGAGAAAGTTAAGCTTTCTCTCTCTAGAACCTACAAGCTACGAATGAAAGAAAATGACTCAAAAACAACTAGCCTCCAAAATTATGAGGAGAAGTCCTATTTATAGGCGTTTGCTTGTGGGCTTGTGAATGGGCTTTGTTCATGGGCTTCTCTTCTTCTTTCTTCTTTAGTCTTTACGTTTCTCTAAATAAACATTTCCGACTTTGGATTTTGAGAAGTGTCGGTGAATAATTCCAACTCGTCTTATAATCTTTTGTTTAATAGACTCGAGTTCTTCGACATATATGAATCTTCCATCTTTGGCCATTTTCTTCGATAAATCTTCAAATAGGCACAATGACTTCAAATCTTTTGCATCTCTTGGGCAATAGACTTCGTCTTGAGTCTTTTTCTTCGATAAAACCCGTGCAATCCCATGTTTTCTTCAATATTCATCCGGTTGACTCTGAAAACACAATAAACACAAAAACCGCGCATAATTCCAAACAAATGATATTGAAATACGTGTGTTGGTCTCGTTTTAGCCAGAAATAAGTGGTAAAAGGATGGGTGTTTTCACACCTATCAAATCCCCTACACTTAACCATTGTCATGCCCTCATGCAATGCTTAGTGATAAAGCAATTTTACACTTTTCTCATAATCAATCAACCTTGGCCTTATTAACATACTACTAAAACAAAAATTAAAGTACTAAGAGAAATTAAAACTTTAAATTAAACAAAAGGATAGAAAACCATTTTCACTCGAAAATAGCTTGCAAAGAGATCAAGGACTTACATTAGGGCTTTGGTGCTGCGAAGATTTATCACACTCAAGTTTCACGTTCCCCAAACTAAGCTTAAAAACGAGATCATTGTTATTATAAGTTAGTAAAACAAACACTTACACACATAGCTTAATTATATGCTTAAACTCCCTTATTCCTAGGTGTATCTCTTATATTTTATTTTTGTCTTAGAATGATCATGAAGATGCATTTTTGGACTTATTTCGATAGTTTATTTAGGCTGAAAGCAAAGTAGGACGATTTGATCAATAGTTAGCTAAAGGACAAAATCTCTTAAAACTGCTTCTCGGGATATCAAAAAGTTCATATCTTGGCATAACTCGGTTCACGATTTGAGACCTTTCTCGGGCCGATATTTGGCATGTACTTCATACTTCATATCTTCGATAGACGTTCTTGAGATAATGGTCTTCTCTTCGTTAATAGAGTTTCTTCACTTGGAGATTTTGAGGGGTACTCCAACTTTGTTGACCACGACTTAATGATTATTTCTTCAATCTCTAATTGGGATTTTGAGATACAACGATCCGCCTACTTTTCGGACTTGGATCTATTTATCCTCATACCTTGTTAGGGTCTTTTCGGATAGACTTCTCCATGATCTTTACGGGAGTTGATTGCTTTTCGTCGTGAGTCTTGATCCTTCATATTGATTTTGGGAATAATGCTTTTCACATCACCTTGGATCTTTAGCAATAAGATTGAATCCTCATGCCTTGTTAGGGCCTTTTCGGACTCGCCAATCTTCGCGCCCCGCTTCATAAGTTATGCCTTGGCTATGAACTCTTATCATTACCGAAAAACTTTTAAACGATCTTGGGCTAGAAGCTAAGTAACTTTTCAAATCGTACGACCTTACATATTGCAGATAAATTATTAGCAAGTGATGGGAGAATAGGCAAATAATTACACCAAGTGGGCTTGTGTAAGAATACCGACTTATAATTGACTCTATCATTTCTCGTTCTCCACAATTTAAAATCTCAAGTAATGAGACTCGTGGATGCTTAGCCTAATAAACCAATTAAGGTCTACATGGTTAAGGATACTAGCTAGAATAAACTTGAATAAGTCTATTCGGGTTGAGTCAAAATAATCGCAACGGGCCTAATATGTCAAAGACTTCTAAACTAGCTACACCACTTTATTAATATTTTTGACTTTATTGCGGGATATATACATATGAAAGCAACGATAAAAATTTAAAAATTACGACTACATGGCCAAAGTTAATAAAAAAAATTGAAAAATGTTGAAAAATATGATTTTCCGGTTAAATGAAGGCATTTTCATGGAAAAGTCCACTTAAAACTACGATAGAAGTCCCCCCCACACTTAAGATAAACATTGTCCTCAATGTTTAAGCATGTGGGAAAAATCTCCCCTACACTTATGACATTGTGCATGTTGGTTAAATCAAGTTAAGGAAGAAACGACTAACGTGATCAATTTCAAATGTGAGTATGAAGAAAATTGAATCACGATAGTTGAGAGATAGAACCGGATTTCGGATAACACGGGAGCACGGTTCTTCAAAGATTCCAAAAGTACATTTATCACTGTAATCACATCACCACACAAACACAAACACCGATATAGGTCCCCCTACACTTAGGAGGTTAAAACGGAAAAGGATAGATACTCGGGCTACCTCCTGAGGAGCGCTTGTTTTTTATAACCGAGTCACGAGCCTGACTTCGACCCGAAATTAGTTCATGGGAAACGTGGTGAGGGATGGAATCATCTCTTGAGAGATGTCCTCACCAATGTACAACTTCACTCGTTGGCCATTCACCTTAAAATTAGGTCCATTAGGTTGAGCGAGCTCGAGAGTACCATATGGAAAAATTTGGGCAATGGTGAATGGGCCGGACCAACGAGACTTCAGCTTGCCCGAAAAGATTTTCAACCGAGAGTTAAAGAGCAAAACTTTGTCTCCAACTTGGAACTCTCGGTTTTTAATCTTAGAGTCGTGAATGAGCTTAGTCTTTTCCTTATAGATCAAATAATTTTCATAAGCCTCATTCCGGAGTTCATTCCGCTCATTGAGTTGGATCTTGCGTAGGTCACCGACTTTGTTGATATCGAAATTATCCCACTTCAAGGCCCAGTAAGCCTTGTGCTCCAACTCAATGGGGAGGTAGCATGCTTTCCCGTACTCGAGACGATATGGTGTACAACCAATCGGAGTCTTATATGCGGTACGAAAAGCCCACAGAGCATCATCAAGTTTATCGGCCCATGAGGCACGATGCTCTCCTACGGTTCTTTCAAGAATTCGCTTTAATCCTCGGTTAGAGATTTCAGCCTGGCCATTAGTTTGTGGGTGGTATGCGGTGGAAAGACGATGATTTACACCATACTTAGCCATGACTCTAGCAAATTGATCATTGCAAAAATGAGTCCCGCGATCACTAATAATGGCACGAGGCACACCGAATCTAGCGAACAGCGATTTCAAAAAGTTACAAACCACCCTTGCATCATTAGTGGGTAAAGCTTTGGCTTCAACCCACTTAGAAACGTAGTCAACGGCTACAAGGATGTATTTGTTTCCTTTAGAGGAAGGGAATGGCCCCCAAACATCAAAGATTTCACATTCTTGAATGAAATTCTGAGGCATCTCGTCTTTATGTGTGATCTTGCCTTGTTTTTGGCAAGCATCACAATGTTTAACCATCTCGTGAGCATCATGATAAATGGTGGGCCAATAAAATCCTGAGTCAAACACTTTTTTGGCGGTGTAGTTGGGACCAAAGTGACCACCGGTGGGTCCTTTATGGCAAGCTTCGAGAATGTCTAAAGCTGTCGGTCCATCAACACATCGGCGAATAATCAAATCAGCACATTGTTTGAATAGATACGGGTCATCCCAAAAGTAAGTCTTAATTTCTTTAAAGAACTTCTTCTTTTGTTGGGATGTTAACCCGTCAACGAGAATTCCACCCGCCAAGTAGTTTGCAATGTCCGCAAACCACGGGGTTTCATCAGAATTCGAGTTGATAGACATTAAGGTCTCCAGGGGAAAAGATTCATTGATCTCTTTGTTCGGATGATCCCCTTGATAAGGATCCTCAAGTCTACTGAGATGATCCGCGGCTAGGTTTTCAGCTCCCTTCTTATCACGAATTTCGATTTTAAATTCTTGAAGTAGCAAAACCCAGCGAAGAAGTCTTGGTTTGGAATCTTGTTTAGTTAACAAGTACTTCAACGCGGAATGATCGGTGTAAACGATTGTGGTAGAAAGGACAAGATAGGGGCAGAACTTTTCAAAGGCATAGACAACAGCTAAAAGCTCTTTTTTGGTTGTCGTGTAATGCAATTGGGCCCCCGTCATTGTCTTGCTAGCATAGTGGATTGGTTCGAAGTGTTTATTCACTCTTTGGCCCAAAACCGCACCAATAGCAAAGTCGCTAGCATCGCACATCAACTCGAAGGGAAGCTCCCAATTAGGGGTAACTAAGACCGGTGCTGGAATACGTTTGTAAGCAAATGTTCCGTAGGGACAAGTGAATGTGGTCTTTTCTTGGTCTTTGGGATCGATGGGAATTTGAAAATACCCGGAGAAACCGTCTAAGAAGCAGTAATAGTCATTACCCGCTAGACACTCGAGCATTTGATCCATGAAAGGAAGAGGAAAGTTATCTTTTCTCGTGGCATCATTGAGCTTGCGATAGTCAATACAAACTCTCCACCCAGTAACGAGACGAGTGGGAATCAACTCGTTGTGTTCATTGGGAACAACGGTTATTCCGCCCTTCTTGGGCACACAATGGACGGGACTTACCCATGGCGAATCCGAATAGGGTAAATCAAGCCGACATCAAGAAGTTTGATAACCTCTTGTTTGATGACGTCATGAATACGAGGATTAACCCTTCTTTGGCTCTGGATTGCGGGTTTAAAGTCATCTTCCATGAGAATCTTGTGAGTACAAAAGTTTGGATCAATTCCACGGATATCGGAAATTTTCCAAGCAATTGCCTTCTTATGATCTTTAAGCACGGCGATGAGGCGAGATTTCTCTTCTTCTTTCAAGTCCTTAGCAATGATGACGGGCGACTTCTTCTTATCTTCAAAGAACACATACTCGAGATGGGGCGGAAACTCCTTAAGTTCTAAATCCGGAGGATTTTCGATGGTAGGCGTATTCAAAGTCGGTTCATCGATAGCAATATCCTTGGGAGATGGTGGAGAAATATTGTCTTCTTTAAGAAGGTTCTCAATGAGGCGAAGATCTTCATCCCAATCGGTGGGAGAATCGTCATGTTCTAAGTTTACATCTCCCATGGTGGCTTCAAGATCTTTCCAAGCCTCATCAAGAACGTCAATACAATTAACACTCTCGTATGAATAAGGTTGTTTAGAAAGCTTTCCTATGTTGAAGACGACTTTATCGTCACCAACTCTCATGATAAGCTCACCGGCTTTAACATCGATGAGAGTGCGACCGGTCCTTAAGATTGGACGACCAATAATTAATGGCACACGAGGGTCCATATCATAGTCGACGACGACGAAATCGGCAGGAAAAGTGAATTTATCGACTCCTACAAAGACGTCTTCGGCTATCCCCACTGGATAAGCAACCATACGGTTAGCTAATTCCAAAGTCATTTTGGTGGGGACTAGCTCAGGGAGAGATAATTGCTTCCAAACGCTTAAGGGAATTAAGTTAATACTGGCACCTAGATCGGCTAGGGCCATGCAATTCTCTACTCCCGGGAAGTTGCAAGGGATTAAGAAACGACCCGGATCACCAAATTTAGTTGGCAATTTCCTTAAGAGCACTGCAGAGCAATTCTCATTAAGTTGGGTGTTAGCGATATCAAGAAGCTTCTCCTTGTCGCTAAGAAGATCTTTGAACATTTTCGCATACTTAGGCATGTGAGCGAGAGCCTCAGCGTAGGAGATGTTGAAATTCAATTGTTTAAACATTTTGAGAAAGTTCGAAACTTGAATATCGTCCTTGCTTTTGAGCTTCTCTTTCCTCAACCTTGAGGGATAAGGTATATCGGAAGAAGAGAAAGGCTTTGGAATCGAAGGATCACTCACATCCTTGGGTGGAGGAGGGGTAGAAGTAAGAGGTGGAGAAATTGGGGAAGTAGTAGGTTGAGGAATAGGAGCAGGTGACTCGTTTTCCTTAGTCACAATCACTGGTGGAGGTATAGGAAACTCGGGTTCCTTGGTACCTTTGCCACTGCGAGTGGTGATTGCTTTCATCTCCCCTCTTGGATTCGCAACAGTGTTACTCGGAAGAGTACCGAAGAAGAGGATTGATTACCTTGGAAGAAACCAGCCAGCATGTTCCTTAAGTCATTCGTTTGATTTGCCAAAGTGTTTCTCATATCAGCTCTCAGATCGTTTCCTTGTTTCACCATGTCTGCTTTCAAGTTGAGCACTTCCCGCTGGAGATTTTCCACAATCACATCATTGGTCCTCATGTAGGTTTCAACATCTTGGTGCAATGCGGTGGGTTGGTTGAGAGGCGGAGCATGGTAAGCGGATGGTTGATAAGCAGGTTGTTGGTAAACTTGGTTGTTTCTTTGAGGTGGATATGGTTGCCTTTGAGGTGGTTGGTATGGTGCACGAGGTTGTTGTTGTTGTTGAGGAGGGCGATTGAGGTTTTGTTGTTAGTTTGGGTTGTTAGGAGGAAAACCAGGCGGGGAAAGAAAGTTGTTTGAGCGGTAGCTAAGCAAGTTGCGGTCTCCTTGAGGACGAGCTTGATAAGCGGCCGGAGGATAGATACCGTATGCTGCATTCACATTCTCAGAAGGGTAGTCTTGGGTGGTGGTACAAGTGGTGTAAGAGTGAGGACCCCCACATATTTCACATGGTTGGCTGACAACATTGACTTGAGCGTTTTTAGCGTTGATGCTGTTGGTGTTGCTAGCGGTTTGGGTAGCAAGCGATTCAAGAAGCGTAGTGATTTTGTCAAGTCGCTTGTCGTTGCCACTAGTACTAGCACTAGCGGCATTGGTCCGAACACTTTTGGTTTGCACACGAGACTTATTCTCAATGATATCCCAAGCAGCATTAGAAGTCTTAACCAAAATATTACCCCCCGAGGCACTATTTAGTGAATCTTGGTCATTCATGCTTAAACCATTATAAAAAGTATTAATTTGGTGCACTTTGGTAAAACCATGTTGTGGGAATTTTCTTAAAAGATCTTTAAAACGGTCCCAAGATTCACTAAAAGACTCATCGTACTTTTGTTCAAAATTGATAATTTCATTCCGCAAAGTAGTTTATAAACTTGGTCTCCAAATCCGTCCACGTCAGAATACTTTGTGGCGGTTCCTTTGCAAGCCAATGTCGGGCTTGTCCCTCTAAAGAAAAGGGAAAAATTTGTAAACGGATTACCTCTTGTGGAACACCATTGAATTTGACCGTATTCGTGAGTTGCAAGAACCGTTTGATGTGGTCATGAGTGTAACACCTGGTAATTTTCCCTACTTTGTAAAATGACTATTTTACCCTTTGACTTTTTATTTAGTCAACTATGTGATTTAACTGTGTTGGAACCGGGAAGTTATCCCGCGTTTTCTGAAAAACTGTTTGCTGACGAGTAATGGCCTGACTCTAAGCTCAGTCATTAATCTGAACATTTTCTGTGAACCTGACCAAAGTGCTGAGACGGACAATGAATTGACGATAATCCATGAGATTATTCGTTATCTGTGAATTATGTGCTTAACTGTTTAGTTTTTAACAGCGTGATCGTATTTTCATGAGCAGTGTATTTAAATATTTCTGTATATGTTTATATATGCCTATATTTTAGTATTTTGCTATTTATAGTAATAAATCGTATTTACTGTGAATATTTAATTAACGTATCGCGTTTTCGAATTTTACGTCGTTTTTACGTTTAACCGTCGTTAACATGCATAAAATACTTTACCAATCATAAAATGTCAGTTTCGTTTCGTCGTAAATTTAATATATTTCGTCAAATTTTTAAGTTTTACGTAACTTTTAACTTAACTATATACTTTTTGATATTTACCTAAAACTAACTAACCTTTTTACCTTAAACCTTTTAACTAATTACCATAGTAAAAATTTTGAATAATTTACCCCCATTGGGACCCCCATAACCGGCCAAAGACCCACCCACATGCAAGATACACCACATTTTTACACATTACCATTTTTAGCTTAACTTACACTACCCTTACACCTTTTAGCTTATTACCACCTTAACTTAACCTCACTTCACACTTATTCACTTCACTTCACCTCAAACATAAACACACACATCTCTTCCTCTCTCTCTCTCTCTTAACACATGGCACAAACACAAACCACATTCCACCATTGTTGATTTCTAAAAAGCTTCATTTTACCAAGATTTAACACAAAACAAATACACCCTAGAGCTTGTATAAGCATAAAGAAGAATGGACTTTCTTGGTTTGACGATTTGAGTAGTTTTTGGGTTGAAGATTTAGGGTAGAGTTCTTGTTGATTATTAGTGGGTTATATTGTAGAACGGGTCGTTGTGGTTACGTAGAATCGTTACACAAGGTCATTTCTTAAACCTTTTTCATCTTTTCATTTTTCCATGCATGATCTTTGTAGATCTATGCATGCATGTTACTCATCAAGTATTTTTATGAAATAAAATGATAAAAATTATTTTTGGTCATGAAATATTTTAAGATTTGTGGAAATTAAGTGTGGATCTATTAGATCCATACATGAAAATGGGTTAATTGAAAGATTTGTGAAAAATATAAGTATGTATATTTTGGATTTGTAAACTTGAAGAAAAATCTTTGATTTTGTTGATGTATATGAAAAATTAGAAGAAACTAGTAGTGTTACTACTAGTGGTTACGCTTGAAAACGGTCGAAAACGAGTTTTTACGGAAAACGTACAATCTGTCCGACTTTTGTAAGAGGCGTAGAGAGTCGTAAAAATTGTTTTGACACTAGTTTACTACGATATTATGAAAATATAAGTGAATACCTTCGTTTCGATATATTATGGGCTAAAACGGAGCTAAAATGAGTAAGTTGTGGTCGTTTAAGTTTCGTTGTCGGAAAACTTAATTTTTGGAGAACAACACTATAAGTGGTTGCTGTCCAGATTTTTAAAGTGGTCGAAACGACATTTTCGAGTTAAACGTAGTTGTTTTAAGTGTCGAAATGGCTACTAAATGGTATGTATGGATGTTAGACTTGTTTTGTAAAAGCGTGTTAGCTCGAAAAGTGAATACTTGTTGTACTATTGAAAGTTTGAACGTTGGAAGTTGAGATGGTTACGATTGTGAAAAATGAATTGTTGAATTGTTGGCGATTGAGAATTGTTGAAAATAGGGGTTTTAGGACGAGATTTGAGTATTTACTAAAAATGGCAAATTTTTATGTGACGCCGAAAGGCTGCCGAATTTTCGTTAGAATTCACGTAGGAAAATTTGTTAAGATAAATTTTGGTAAATTAAAATTTACGCCGAAAGGCTGTCGAAATTTCGTCGTGTCAAAAATAAATATTTTTGCCTAAGTATATATATATACTATAATGTTATAACGATGTAACATTTACAAGTCACGATTTTAACAACAAAATATATACTTGATCGATGAGTAACGTACGTGATGAACTATAGTGACTTATTTACTAGCGCCTAAACTATAGTATTATATTTAGGTTGTTGCTAGAGTTGCTCGCTACTATTTGATCATACTTGTGCGGTTTGAATCGTTGCTTAAGGTGAGTTTATAGATCCCTATTAAACTGTTTTTATATGTTTAATGTTTTGGGATGTGATAAATACTTTGATGACTTGCTTCTAGACGCAAGTAAAACTTGATTTCTGTGAACGCTTTGTGAACACTATTTATGAGATAGCTTAAGTTGCTTTAGCCATAGTCCCCACTATCGTGAATCGTTAGTTACTCTGCTGGAGTAAGCTCTTATGTTACGGATAGATCTATTGAGGGTTGACAACCTCCACTCGGGCATTCTGACGCCGGACGAGTGTGTACCATTTGTATGAACGGAGTCATCTTGGCTAGGTACTCCATTGGGGCAATTTATGTATGCAATCTATTGTATGCACTGGATCACTAGTTTCGATGTCACGAGCTTAGCTATCATAAATATTGTGAACACCCAATTTATCCTACACTTGGCACTATACCTCCTATAGTTGCATGTGTACATGAAATGAAATCTGAATTGAATTACTATGAAGTTTTACTTGAAACCTATATTCTCACCAACTTTATGTTGACCCAATTTAGCATTTATCTCAGGTAATTGATGATGTGTTGTACCTGCTGTGTGAAGTACTTGGAGTCCGCATGCATTTCTTGGCTATCTTTGGACATTTATTTACTTATGCTTTTGAACCATTATCTCGTTGATGTTTAAAACTTTTACATTCCGCTGCACTATCTTTTGAAACTGAGACCTTTGTACTGTGATGCTTTTAATTTAAATTCAACGAGGTATTTTTATAAAACGTCTCATTTAGAGTCGTTCTCTTGTACCTTGAACTATGATACAATGACGTAACAGCCCCCGAGCTTCACCGCTTCCGCATATCACATTTTGGGGTGTTACAGAATTGGTAATCAGAGCCTTGGTTATAGAGAACTAGGTTTGCATCTTAGGCCTAGACTATAACCGATGTGGCTACTTGTTACTCTGTATATATATGTACTACGTAATGTATTACGTAGGATAACACTATAAGTAATACGTAATATATATTATGTAATACGTAATATGTATTATATACATATGCATCTCGTTGATTTGCATACTTTAATTTCTATACATGATTATTTCATGCATACCCTACAACTTCTTAATACGCATTTTGGTTGTTGCAGGTTATGTCGTCATCTACTATTTCTTACCAGCCCGACTCTGCCGACGAAGAGTGGGAAGACGAGATTGAGATGGTACCAGATCATGTTGAGCCGGAGAATGACCAAGAGGAGGCTGATCCTGAGGAGGAAGGTGCGGAGTATGACCCTAACGAGGATCCGGAGGAGGATGATGAGGGTGAGCCTAATGTGTTGTCTGACACTTCCGATGTTGTTGATGGGATGCCACCGGTTGTGCATCGTACTTTGATTGAGTGGGTTAGTGGTAGTGAGGACGATGAGGATGATGAGGATGACGTGGATGGTATTGAGGTAGATCACGAGGGTGATGAGGATATGGATGGACATGAGGTAGGTCATGAGGATGATATGGATGGTGATGAGGTAGATCATGAGGATGATATGGATGGTGTTGAGGTAGATCATGAGGGTGATGATGATATGGATGGATATGAAGTAGATCGTGAGGATGATGAGGACATGGATGATGAGATTGATAGTGATACTGACGTTAGGATGGTTGTGGTTAGTAGTGATAGCGAGGGTGCTGAGGCTGATGATGATATTAGGGTTGATGCTTTGACTGTTGTACCTGACAGAGTTGAGCCTAGTAGGAGGAGTGAGATTAGGAAGACGTCCAACTTGAGGAAGAAGCCTACTGTTCCCTATCGGCAATTTAGAGAGGAGAGGGAAGCTTTATGGGGTACGCCGCCAGCTGAGGTTTACACTGATTCCGATGATACTGTACCACCTGCTGATGGAGCTGGACCATCCGGTGTTAGATCTCGAGCTTTGTCCGATTCTGATTCGTCATGCCCACGGAAGAAGATCCGTATGTCTGATTCACACACTACACCTGAGGCATCGCCTACTCATGAGATTCGAGCTGCTACTGCTGTTTCTACACCACCTACTCATCATGTTGGAGAGCCCTCTAGACCTAGGTCATGTGTTGTTATGATAGGATCTGCTAGGGATTCAGATGTTGTTCGTTTTCGTCTATTGAGGATGCGGCTTTTGGATTGTTAGAGGATAATGAGGATACCCGTGACTTGTTGGATACCACACTTGAGGAGGTTGCTAGGTTGAGGCATGAGTTGGAGTCTGGTTCGTGGAGGAGACCGAGCTACAGATGGAGACCCGAGGAGTGATTCACCGAGATGTGCTGAGTGTGATCGTCGTCGTCGCACTTAGAGATTCATCGTTATTATGCTTAATTCTAGAGTAGATTGACATCTTTATCTTTTGGGTATTGTATCCACTAAACTAGAGTAGTACTCGGTTAGTTGGAATAGACTAGATGTAATCATACTCTTATTTTACGACTATGTACTTGATATTTTGATTATGAATGGGAATTTAACTTTATGACCTTGACCAGTGACTATCCTTTTTATGTTTGCTGTACTGTTAAATTCTGCATTCTATTTTAGCATATGAAATATATAACCTGTATATTCATGCTTGAACCTTAATTGCATTGTTGTCTAAACGCAGAGAAACAATGGTGAACACACGTAACGAAATGACTGACGCACAACTGGAAGCACTGATTACGCAACGAGTGACTGTTGCACTGGCAAACGTTCAAGCTAACAACAACATGAACGAAGCACCACCGAACAATGTTGACAATCGACCGCCTAAGCCGTGTACTTACAAGGACTTTAGGAGCTGTGACCCTTTAACTTTTAATGGTACTGAAGGAGCTGTCGGATTAGCTCGTTGGGTCGAAAAGATGGAAGCTGTGTTCCGTGTTAGTGGATGTGCTGTTGAAAACCAAGTAACTTATTCTACTTGTACTTTAGCTGCTGGAGCGTTGACATGGTGGAACACCCATGTGCAGACGGCTGGAGCCGAGGAGGCATATGGAATGAGTTGGGAGGAACTTAAGAAGTTGTTGAATAAGGAGTATTGTCCTCGTAATGAGATTCAGAAAATGGAAGTCGAATTGTGGAACTTGACTGTGAAGAACAATGACATTGGGACGTACACACGGAGGTTTCAAGAATTGTGTTTGCTATGTCCTGGAATGGTTCCGGATGAAGAGAAGAAGGTTGAGCGCTACATTTGGGGTTTACCTGGTAGAGTTCAAGGGAATGTGACATCGTCTGGACCGACAAAAGTTAGTGATGCTATAAGGATGGCTCACAGTCTGATGGACCAAGTTGTTCGAGCAAATGCTGGGAATGCCGCGGATAACAAGAGAAAATGGGGTAATAACCAAAGGAACAACCATGGGAACTATCCGAATAAGAGGCAAGACACTGTGAAAGCGTACACTGCTGGTACTGGGGAAAAGGGAGTGTACAATGGGACGTTACCTCTGTGCAATCGATGCAAGCGTCACCACAATGGACAATGCAATGTACAGTGTCACAACTGCAAGAAAACTGGACACATTGCTAGAGATTGTAAGTCACCACCCAACACGAAAGCCAACGTCACTTGCTTTGAATGTCAGCAAAAGGGACACTACAGCAATGAGTGCCCAAAGAAAAAGAACAATGACAAGGACCAAGGAAAGAACTCTAAAGCTGGGGAAGCTCGTGGAAGGGTCTATGTGATAGGAGGAGGAGAAGCGCAACAAAACCCCGACGTCGTGACGGGTACGTTTCTTCTCAATGGTCGTTATGCTTCTATATTATTTGATACTGGAGCCGATAGGAGTTTTATGTCGACTGCTTTTAGTGTTTTACTTGATGTGACCCCTTCTCCCTTAGACACTAAGTACACTATTGAGTTAGCTAATGGGAATTTGATAGAAGCCGACACTATACTTCGTGGAATCACTTTAAATCTTCTAGGTCATCCTTTCGTAATAGACCTTATGCCTGTTGAGTTAGGGACTTTTGACGTGATTGTCGGAATGGATTGGTTGTCGAGATATCATGCTACGATTGTATGCGACGAGAAGATCGTTCGTTTACCATTTGGTGATGAAGTTTTGGAGGTACAAGGGGATACAAGTGACAGAAAAGGGAAGTCACGACTGAACATTATCTCGCTTGTCAAGGCTCAGAAGTTGTTGTCGGAAGGTTGCCACGTATTTTTAGCATGTGTTATTGAAAAGCAGACGGAAGAAAAACGGTTAGAAGATGTACCTATCGTACGGGATTTTCTGGAAGTCTTTCCTGAAGATTTGCCTGGATTACCGCCGGCTAGACAAGTTAAATTCCAGATCGATTTAATACCGGGAGCTGCACTTGTTGCTCGAGCGCCTTACCGTTTAGCACCGTCAGAATTGCAAGAACTAGCGACGCAACTACAAGAGTTGACTGATAAAGGATTCATAAGACCGAGTTCTTCACCTTGGGGAGCTCCAGTCTTATTTGTAAAGAAGAAGGATGGGAGTTTTCGGATGTGTATCGACTATCGTGAGTTGAACAAACTTACCATCAAGAACCATTACCCGTTACCTAGGATCGATGATCTGTTTGATCAGTTGCAAGGATCGAGCGTTTACTCGAAGATTGACCTTAGGTCTGGTTATCACCAATTGAGAGTCCGTGAGGAAGATGTTGCAAAGACTGCTTTTAGGACTAGGTATGGACACTATGAGTTCCAAGTGATGTCGTTCGGTTTGACAAACACACCTGCTGTGTTTATGGACCTCATGAACCGGGTGTGTAAACCGTATTTGGACAAGTTTGTCATTGTGTTCATCGATGACATACTGATTTACTCAAGGAATGAGAAAGAACATGAGGAACATCTTAAGATAATATTGGAATTACTTAAGAAGGAGGAATTGTACGCTAAGTTCTCGAAGTGTGACTTTTGGTTGCCAAGAGTACAATTTTTAGGTCACGTTATAGATAGCAAGGGGATTCATGTTGATCCTGCCAAGATCGAATCGATTAGGGAGTGGACTGCTCCTACGACACCGACTGAAATTCGCCAATTCTTAGGACTCGCCGGATATTACCGAAGATTCATCGAGGGATTCTCGAAGATCGCGAAACCATTGACGAAGTTGACTCAAAAGAAGGTGAATACGAATGGGGAGATAAGGAGGAATTAGCATTCCAAAAGTTGAAACAAATGCTGTGTAGTGCGCCTATTCTATCGTTACCAGAAGGATCGGAAGACTTTGTGGTCTACTGTGATGCATCAGCAAAAGGATTGGGAACTATGTTGATGTAGAGGAAGAAAGTTATCGCTTACGCGTCACGACAATTGAAAACGCATGAGAAAAACTACACTACGCACGACTTGGAGTTAGGAGCGGTAGTACTTGCCTTGAAGTTGTGGAGACACTACTTGTATGGAACCAAGTGTGTCGTCAATACCGATCACAAGAGTTTACAACATATTCTTGATCAGAAGGAACTGAACATGAGACAACATCGATGGATCGAGTTGCTCAACGATTATGACTGTGAAATCCGTTACCACCCTGGGAAGGCCAATGTAGTGGCGGATGCGCTAAGTAGAAAGGAACAACTGATGACACGTAGAGTTAGATCGTTAGCTATGGTTATCAATCCGAACTTACCTGTGCAAATTCGTGAAGCACAAACCGAAGCTCTTAAGCCTGAAAATGTTGAAGCTGAGAAATTAGGAGGAATGGTTACTAAGAAATTGGAGACTAGCACTAATGGAACGCTATGTCTGAATGGTAGAAGTTGGTTACCACGGTTTGGAGGATTAAGGGACGTGATTATGCACGAGTCGCATAAATCTAAGTATTCGATTCACCCAGGATCTGACAAAATGTATCAGGATATGAAGAAGCTATATTGGTGGCCAAATATGAAAGCTGAAATCGCTACTTATGTAGGGAAGTGCCTGACTTGTGCTAGAGTGAAAACAGAACACCAAAAACCATCTGGATTGTTGGTTCAACCTATAATTCCTATGTGGAAATGGGAAAATATAACCATGGACTTCATAACTAAGCTACCTAAAACGACAAACGGATACGACACAATTTGGGTAATTGTGGATCGACTTACGAAATCTGCACACTTTTTGGCTATGAAGGAAGATGATTCAATGGATAAGCTTACGAGACTTTATCTGAAGGAAATAGTCACAAAACATGGAATACCGATCTCGATAATTTCTGATAGAGATGGTAGATTTACTTCGGAATTCTGGAAATCACTTCAGAAAGCGTTGGGTACGCAATTGGACATGAGTACTGCTTATCACCCGCAGATTGACGGACAGAGTGAGAGAACTATTCAAACGCTGGAGGACATGTTGCGTGCTTGTGTGCTTGACATTGGGAAGCAATAGGACAGACATTTACCTCTAGTAGAATTCTCTTACAACAATAGTTATCATACCAGTATTAAGTCTGCACCGTTTGAAGCGTTGTATGGTCGTAAATGTCGCTCGCCTGTGTGTTGGAGTGAGGTTGGGGATAGTCAACTCACTGGCCCTGAACTCATCCGTGAAACGACTGAGAAGATTGTTCAAATCAAGAGCCGAATTCAAGCAGCCCGTGATCGTCAAAAGAGTTACGCCGACGTTCGACGTAAGCATCTCTAATTTCAAGAGGGAGACAAAGTAATGCTAAAAGTATCGCCTTGGAAAGGTGTGGTACGTTTTGGCAAGCGAGGAAAGCTGAACCCCCGTTATATTGTACCTTTCAAAATTCTGGCAAAGGTTGGAACTGTAGCCTATCGTCTCGAATTACCGCAAGCGTTGAGCCGCGTGCACAGTACTTTTCATGTGTCGAACTTGAAGAAGTGCCTTTCTGATGAAACACTCGTTATACCATTGGAGGAACTCCGAATCGACGACAAGATGCAATTTGTCGAGGAACCTGTTGAAATCATGGACCATGAGGTCAAACGATTGAAACAGAGTCGTATTCCTATCATCAAGGTGAGGTGGAATTCTAAACGTGGACCTGAATTCACTTGGGAGCGTGAGGATCAATTTCGCAAGAAATATCCGCAACTCTTTGACAATTCTAGAAACCGTGACACTCCTAAGCTTTGAGGACAAAGCTTCTCTATCAAGGGGATGATGTAACACCTGGTAATTTTCCCTACTTTGTAAAATGACTATTTTACCCTTTGACTTTTTATTTAGTCAACTATGTGATTTAACTGTGTTAGAACCGGGAAGTTATCCCGCATTTTCTGAAAAACTGTTTGCTGACGAGTAATGGCTTGACTCTTAGCTCAGTCATTAATCTGAACATTTTCTGTGAACCTGACCAAAATGCTGAGACGGTCAATGAATTGACGATAATCCATGAGATTATTCGTTATCTGTGAATTATGTGCTTAACTGTTTAGTTTTTAACAGCGTGATCGTATTTTCATGAGCAGCGTATTTAAATATTTCTGTATATGTTTATATATGCCTATATTTTAGTATTTTTGCTATTTATAGTAATAAATCGTATTTACTGTGAATATTTAATTAACGTATCGCGTTTTCGTATTTTACGTCGTTTTTACGTTTAACCGTCGTTAACATGCATAAAATACATTACCAATCATAAAATGTCAGTTTTCGTCGATTCGTCATAAATTTAATATATTTCATCAAATTTTTAAGTTTTACGTAACTTTTAACTTAACTATATACTTTTTAATATTTACCTAAAACTAACTAACCTTTTTACCTTAAACCTTTTAACTAATTACCATAGTAAAAAATTTGAATAATTTACCCCCATTGGGACCCCCATAACCGGCCAAAAACCCACCCACATGCAAGATACACCACATTTTTACACATTACCATTTTGAGCTTAACTTACACTACCCTTACACCTTTTAACTTATTACCACCTTAACTTAACCTCACTTCACACTTATTCACTTCACTTCACCTCAAACAAAAACACACACATCTCTTCCTCTCTCTCTCTAAACACACGGCACAAACACAAACCACATTCCACCATTGTTGATTTCTAAAAAGCTTCATTTTACCAAGATTTAACACAAAACAAATACACCCTAGAGCTTGTATAAGCATAAAAAAGAATGGACTTTCTTGGTTTGACGATTTGAGTAGTTTTTGGGTTAAAGATTTAGGGTAGAGTTCTTGTTGATTATTAGTGGGTTATATTGTAGATCGGGTCTTTGTGGTTACGTAGAATCGTTACACAAGGTCATTTCTTAAACCTTTTTCATCTTTTCATTTTTCCATGCATGATCTTTGTAGATCTATGCATGTATGTTACTCATCAAGTATTTTTATGAAATAAAATGATAAAAATTATTTTTGGTCATAAAATATTTTAAGATTTGTGGAAATTAAGTGTGGATCTATTAGATCCATACATGAAAATGGGTTAATTGAAAGATTTGTGAAAAATATAAGTATTTATATTTTGGATTTGTAAACTTGAAGAAAAATCTTTGATTTTGTTGATGTATATGAAAAATTAGAAGAAACTAGTAGTGTTACTACTAGTGGTTACGCTTGAAAACGGTCGAAAACGAGTTTTTACGGAAAACGTACAATCTGTCCGACTTTTGTAAGAGGCGTAGAGAGTCGTAAAAATTGTTTTGACACTAGTTTACTACGATATTATGAAAATATAAGTGAATACCTTCGTTTCGATATATTATGGGCTAAAAACGGAGCTAAAATGAGTAAGTTGTGGTCGTTTAAGTTTCGTTGTCGGAAAACTTAATTTTTGGAGAACAACACTATAAGTGGTTGCTGTCCAGATTTTTAAAGTGGTCGAAACGACATTTTCGAGTTAAACGGAGTTGTTTTAAGTGTCGAAATGGCTACTAAATGGTATGTATGGATGTTGGACTTTTTTTGTAAAAGCGCGTTAGCTCGAAAAGTGAATACTTGTTGTACTATTGAAGTTTGAACGTTGGAAGTTGAAATGGTTACGATTGTAAAAAATGAATTGTTGAATTGTTGGCGATTGAGAAATTGTTGAAAACAGGGGTTTTAGGACGAGATTTGAGTATTTACTAAAAATGGCAAATTTTTATGTGACGCCGAAAGGCTGCCGAATTTTCGTTAGAATTCACGTAGGAAAATTTGTTAAGATAAATTTTGGTAAATTAAAATTTACGCCGAAAGGATGTCGAAATTTCGTCGAGTCAAAAATAAATATTTTTGCCTAAGTATATATATATACTATAATGTTATAACGATGTAACATTTACAAGTCACGATTTTAATAACAAAATATATACTTGATCGATGAGTAACGTACGTGATGAACTATTGTGACTTATTTGCTAGCGCCTAAACTATAGTATTATATTTAGGTTGTTGCTAGAGTTGCTCGCTACTATTTGATCATACTTATGCGGTTTGAATCGTTGCTTAAGGTGAGTTTATAGATCCCTATTAAACTGTTTTTGTATGTTTAATGTTTTGAGATATGATCAATGCTTTGATGACTTGCTTCTGGACTGATTGTTGTGGTTTTGTATATACTTTATTTTAGGAAAAACAAAGCAACACAAAAAGCGGTAAGTATTAAGTGTACGTTTAGGAAAACGTAAACACTTATGACCCTTAATGGGAATCGTTCTCTCGAGGAGGCTAGTGCGTTGTGAATTGAATTGATTGATTTATGTTTTTGATTATTAATGAGAAGAAAAGAAGAGAAAATGACGAAGACGAAAAAAAATAGAAAAATAAGGCAAAAACACTACTAGAAAGTTACGACGTAGAACGTGAAAAAGCACAAAATTTAAAATTTTAACCTAAAAATTCCTAAAAATTACTAAAAATCCACAATTAAATTCTAAGAGTTTACAAAAAATCCAAACTTGCCAAAACCTTTTAATTAATTTAATAATGACTTTTTAATGCTAATTAAAGCCCTAAAAATCACTTTTAAATATTAAAAAGCCCTAAACAAGATTTTATAGTTTGTAAACCTCAAAAATGACCTAATAAAACTAAAAACTATTTTTAAAAATTTTAAAACCAAATTAAACTATTTTTAAACTCCTAAAAACTATTAAAATCTATTAAATCTTAAATTAATTCTAAAAATTAATTGAAAAGCCTAAAAATTAAATGGAAAGTGACAAAGGTCCTATTTTAATGTCTAGAATCTAGGAAAAATGAAAAAGAAATAAAAATAAAACTTTTTATTTTAATGAATAAAATAATAATAAAATAATCAAAAAAAATTAAAAGTTCTTAAATAAATTCTAAAAAATTCTCAAAAATCCTAAATAATCTAACTAAGAAGAAAATGTAAACAAAAGTTCCTAAAACCTTTTAGTTAATTTTATATTAATTTTTAAAGTTGCCAAAAAACCCTAAAATTAAATAAAATCAAAAATTAAAGTTTTTGAAAACTTTTTTATATGTAAACCTCAAAAATACAAATAAAAACCTAAAAACTATTTTTTTGTATTTTTATACTACTGTTTAATATTTTTTAATGACTTTCTAATTTAAAAACTAAAAATAATCCTAGAAATTAATTAAATAAAAGGAAAAATAAAACTTTTAATCAGAAAAATCCTAGACTCTATTTAAAACCTAGGAAAAATGAAAAGAAGCTAAGAAGCTTAATAAATAAGCTGAAATAAGCCAAATAAGCCACGGCTTATTTAAACAGGCTCAAACCAAAACGCCCTTAAATATAATTCAAAACCAAATCTCTCAGTCAAAGTCCCTAGGGCGCAATGGTTAGAGCGTATGTGTGTGAGAGGAGTGGCGCAGGTTCGAGTCCTGGCCACGTCCTTTTTGGTAATTTATTTTTTTTTTTTTTTTTTTAGCTTTTAAAAACTTGATCCAGTAACTTACCAACACACAAAATCACAAAAACAAACTAAAATTATCCAAGATTAAGTCTGGAAATGAGCAAAACGTGCCCAGGTCTTGTGTACTTTCTGATGAACAAGTGTGAGTGCACACTTGAACACTTTGGTGCCAAGAGGACTTGGCTGGTGACTTTTTTGGTGATGTATTATGGACAAAAGGGCACCCTTGTGCTTATTGAAGCACAAGGAGTCAATAAACAAACAAATATAAGCACTCTTAGCACACAATAATCACAAAAAATCACAAATCAAGGCACATAATGGCATATTCAAGTTGCTGATGTAAAATTACTAGACCAGTGGGCTTATATGCAGTTTGCTAGCACTCTAGTGACTTTCAAAGGCCAACACTTAGCATACAAACTCACCAAATGATGCTCAAATAAATTCAAACTCTCAATTACCCTATCTCCTAACAGAATTCAAGATTCAAGCACCAATAATTCATGAAAAATCAAGCACAAATAAACTTATGCAGATTTTAAACACACTTTTCCTTTTGTAGCACACAACTTGGCTAAAATCTTACACCAAATGAGTAATTAACTAGCTAGAAACTAAATGCAATCATAACAAACCTACCTAACACCTTTTTAAAACACTACAATGATTTTATGCCCCTGCTTAAACTTGTTTCCAAACACCCTATTAGATTTTGTAAACCAACTTTTAACAGACAAAAACCTTTAAAAACTTAATAAATCTTAATCAAATAGCATCACACAAGTATACAAACTCAAATGAACTCAAATGAAACAGCTTTAACACACTTTATCACAAAATCATACAAGATCACTCAAAAGCATTTTTTTTGAAATTTTCATAAAGGTAAAATGGATTTACCTTAGAACCCTTACATCCAAGGGTCCTAGTGGATGAATATCCACCTCCTTACCAACTCGGGTTGGTGCAGAACTTAATCAACAATCAACACTCCAAAACCTGCAAATCAAGAACAAACACAAAAATATGTATTTTTCTGATTTTTCTGAAAACTTAAAACCTTGAAACCTTTTGAACTTAACACGTTTTAAACAAGCCTTTACACTCAGAAAATCAAGGTTTAGGTCCACTTTCACTTTCCAAAACCTTCACTTTCTGAATTCAAGATTTCTTTAAAACCCTTTTGAAAAATGAAACTTCAAACACCAAATTCTATCACAAATTTAAATGGAACTCAACTTAAGCAGTCCAAACACACAAACTTTTTAAAAACATAAAAGGAATTACAATGTCTTTTACAAATACCAAACTTTATTTCTTAAAAAAGGAATTACAAAGGATTTGCTTAAAAACTGGAACAAAGGTGCATTCACATGCGAATGCCCTTTAAATACTAACTAAGAGAACATTCTAGGACTACAAACCCTAGCAACTAAAATTCCAATGCTGCCCTTGGAGATTTGACTGAAAAATGGGTCAAAAACGTGCCATGTGATGATCCAGCTGGTGTTGGTGATGTTTGAATGCATTTGGAACGTAGGATTAACCTTGGGGACAAAGGAGTTGCATCAAACCATTGATCTTGTCGGGACATAGGGTTTGGGGGAAAGTGATGGGTGCAGGGGAGGACACGTGGAGGCTTTGAGGTGATGGGGGGACCAAATCAAGGGTGGGGTTTTGGTGAGGGGAATCTTAATTAGCAATCTGGAGCTAATTAGGGTTTTACCCTTTGGATTGGTGTTGATTAGGTCTGGGGAATGGTTAGGGTTTATGGGGATTAAAAGGGGGTTTAATCTAGTTTGGGTTAAAATCGTTTTTAAAAAAGTGTTTAGGAGGGAATGGTGGTTAAGTGGGTGGGTTGACCTGGATTTGACCAAGTTTAAATTAATAAACTGGTTTGGGTAATGGATAGGGTCGGTTTTGGATAGGTTAAATGGGTTGGTGGGTGGGTAGGGCTGACGTGTCAGGGTCTGGTTGGTTATGGGAGTATGTTGGTTTGACAAATATGGTCCCCAAGGTATCAACTTTTCTTCACTTTGTAAATAAAGTCCATCAGCGCCCTATTTAGCTTTATCAACTTTGGATAAGTTGCTGAAAATGGCACAAACTCTTCCAAAACTTTTCCAAAGGGTTTAACTTGTATATTCTTGATTCCCAAGGGCTGAACTTGTAATATCTTCAAACATAAAGGATCATACTTGTACATTTGATATTTTGAGGGTCAAATGTGACAAGTTCTTCAAAGATGAGGGACTAATCTTGACAATTTTCCATTCTTCAAGGGTATTTTTGCAAAATCCAAACTTGGGCCCGGTTCATTGTGCGACTTCGTTTCCCGTGTTCGTTTTTGATTGATTCTTGTGTTCTTTTGCCAATTCCTCAATATCCGTACCTAAAAATACACAAGTAACAAACACGAGCATATATTTGGTCTATTTTATGATATTTTATGCATTTTAAGGCCGATTTGGACGATGAGACCATGTATAAAAGCAGTCTCATCATGGACGCAAGTAAAACTTGATTTCTGTGAACGCTTTGTGAACACTATTTATGAGATAACTTAAGTTGCTTTAGTCATAGTCCCCACTATCGTGAATCGTTAGTTACTCTGCTGGAGTAAGCTCTTATGTTACGGATAGATCTATTGAGGGTTGATAACCTCCACTCGGGCATTCTGACGTCGGACGAGTGTGTACCATTTGTATGAACGGAGTCATCTTGGCTAGGTACTCCATTGGGGCAATTTATGTATGCAGTCTATTGTATGCACTGGATCACTAGTTTCGATGTCACGAGCTTAGCTATCATAAATATTGTGAACACCCAATTTATCCTACACTTGGAACTATACCTCCTATAGTTGCATGTGTACATGAAATGAAATATGAATTGAATTACTATGAACTTTTATTTGAAACCTATATTCTCACCAACTTTATGTTGACCCAATTTAGCATTTATCTCAGGTAATTGATGATGTGTTGTACCTGCTGTGTGAAGTACTTGGAGTCCGCATGCATTTCTTGGCTATCTTCGGACATTTATTTACTTATGCTTTTGAACCATTATCTCGTTGATGTTTAAAACTTTTACATTCCGCTGCACTATCTTTTGAAACTGAGACCTTTGTACTGTGATGCTTTTAATTTAAATTCAACGAGGTATTTTTATAAAACGTCTCATTTAGAGTCGTTCTCGTGTACCTTGAACTATGATACAATGACGTAACAGCCCCCGAGCTTCACCGCTTCCGCATATCACATTTTGGGGTGTTACAATGAGGATCATCAATGGTACGCCCCAAGAATGGTTGAGCGAAGACCATTTGGATAAAGCCGGATTTGAGCTCAAAGTTGTTAGCTGCAATCGCGGGTATGACAATTGGATCATTGTTGCCCTCCACATGTGCTTGCAAAAGTTCAATCATCGGGCGATTATCCGGTAGAGGCTCATTGTTGTTGTTATTATTGTTGTTGTGAGGTGGATTGTTATTGTTGTGGTTATTATTGTTGTTTTGAGGTGGGTTATTGTTGTTGTTGTGTACACCGGCCATGTCTAAGTCTTCGAGAGGCTCGGGCTCTTGATAAGACGTTGATCGTGTACGCATGCACCTGCAAAAGAACTAAC
This sequence comes from Glebionis coronaria, assembly GCA_025667525.1. Lineage (NCBI taxonomy): Eukaryota > Viridiplantae > Streptophyta > Magnoliopsida > Asterales > Asteraceae > Glebionis > Glebionis coronaria. The sequence continues at coordinate 164,776 of JANFOE010000079.1, read as the reverse complement.
AAACCAAACAAGAAATATTTTTGGTTTTTATGGTTTTTTTTAATTTTCTTTGTATTTTTGAAGATTTTATATATTTTTTTAGGGTTTTTGAAATTTTTTATGAAAAAGTAACGTTCACGGTGAACGGGTCCCAAAATCCAAGTTCTCACAAAAAACTGTTAATCTTAACGAGAAGAGCTGGCAACGGCGCCATTTGATGTTTGATTTTCATTGGGTTGTTCAGATTAAGTCCCTCGGAATCTTCTCGAATTGATCACAGCTCAAAGTGGAATGATCGTTTTTGGTGACAAATAGGGGGTTTGGTTTATTATCTATTTTAAATTACAAGCAAGTATGAAAATGCTGTTGAGCAAAATTAAAGCGTTTAAATATTAAACTAAAAGCTATTTAGAAAAAAACTTTATGTAAAACATTAAAACTTAAAACTTAAAAACATGTTCTATCGGAATATTGCAAATGAAGGTCCATCGGAATGTCAAAATCAAATCTGTCGGTATATGGCTCTGTCGCAAAGTTCAGATCGGAATGCAAGTAAATACTTCTGTCGCAATGTCATCTGTCGGAATGTACTAGATCGCAATGTCAGATCGGAAAGTTGTAAACTAAAATTGGGCAGAGTTTCGTTTCAAAGTAACCTTAGTCTCGTCGGAATATGCGATCGCAATGAACGATCGCAATCCCAGATCGGAAAAAGGGGGAAATACTTTTGATCGCAAAGTAGAACCACTCTTGGTTATTGCGATCCAAACAAGCTTCTCGTCGGAATGTGTAGAAACCCTAATATTGCGATGGGATACAAATCAATCCGAAAATGGTGATAAGCTGAAATTTCAATAAGCATCCACAATAAGCACTTATCCAAAACTAAACAAGATCAATATCAAGGGAAACAAAATGAGCTACGAATGGAAAAATTTCCAAAACACCAAATACACAAATTTTGTAAAGTAACTTTCGAAAGATTAAACTTTTGAGAAGATTAAAAATGAAATAAGCTAGACACCTAATAAGCAAATGATAACCCTTGTCAATCTTTAACACACGAATCACAAAACACAAAAGGTATAAACTTTTTATGCCGTGTGAAGAAATTAAAGACAAAAAGATGAAGAAAACAAGATTACGAATAACAAGAAACTTGAAAAAGATGAAGATGAAAACAAGATTAAGCTTAAAAAGTAAGTTTTGATTAAAAACAAGAAAGGAAGATGAAAGTTTTCTAGTGAGAGAAAGTTAAGCTTTCTCTCTCTAGAACCTACAAGCTATGAATGAAAGAAAATGACTCAAAAACAACTAGCCTCCAAAATTGTGAGGAGAAGTCCTATTTATAGGCGTTTGCTTGTGGGCTTGTGAATGGGATTTGTTCATGGGCTTCTCTTCTTCTTTCATCTTTAGTCTTTACGTTTCTCTAAATAAACGTTTCCGACTTTGGATTTTGAGAAGTGTCGGTGAATAATTCCAACTCGTCTTATAATCTTTTGTTTAATAGACTCGAGTTCTTCGACATATATGAATCTTCCATCTTTGGCCATTTTCTTCGATAAATCTTCAAATAGGCACAATGACTTCAAATCTTTTGTATCTCTTGGACAATAGATGATTGTAGAGTTTTTCTACCCTTTAGGAAAAGGATGATGACAAAATAGGGCAAGTAGGCACGACGATTTAGGAAAAACGTGTGTAAATGACCCTAAAGTGTGTGAGTTCGTTCTCGAGGAGGCTAGTGCGTTGTGTGATGAATTGATTAATGTTTGTGATTATATTTGAGAAAAGAAAGAAAATAGAAATGGGGTGAGAAGAGAATGACGGTTACGAAGACGGATCGAGCTAAGACGAAAAGGCGTTCACGTAAAACCGTAAAAAACTACAAAATAAAAATTTTAAAACCTAAAAATTAATTAAAAGCTAAAACTAAGTCTTAAACAATATAAATAAGAATAAAAATCCAATAAAAATATTCTAAAACCTTTTATTAATTAAATATTCAATTTTAAATGCTAATTAAAGCCCTAAAATTAAATATAATTAATCAAAATGTCCAAAATATTATTTTATTGAATTAATAACTTACTTATATTATCTAAAGACTAAAAAGTATTTTTCCTAATTTTTAAAAAACTATTTTTCTATTTTTAAATCACAAAAAACTATTTTAAAACTAAAATAATTATACAAAATAATAAAATAATGCTAAAAATAATTTGCCAATTTTAAAAATCCTAATTTACTCTAATGAACAGTAGAAAATTGAAAAAGTTTGAAAAATATAAAATTTTTCACTAAAAGACAAAAACAGTTTAAATAAAACCCTAATTAACTTAAATTAATTCTAAAAATTAAATAAAAAGTGAACAGTAAAAACTTTTTTAACTAAAAATCTTAAAATGTTTTTCTAAATCTAAGAAAAATGTTTAAACTGAAAAATAAGTGTTTTTGGCACTAAATGCCAAAAATCAGAAATTAAAAGTTAATTAAAAATGCTATTTAATCTAATAAATACTAAATGAACAGTAAAATAAAAAATAATTAAACAGAAAAATCCTAAATAAAATAAGAAAAATAATGGAATAGGTTTCAAGTCCTAATTCCTAATTAAGATCACTAAAGACAAAAAGTTAAGAAAACTGAAAGTGACACTTGTTTGGTTTTGTCTGCTAGTTGAGCAGTACTAACAATGGTGCTACCAGTAGGAAGTTTGTTCCCACTGCTAGTGTAATTTTGTTGGTCAGTTGACCAATAAGCTCAGGAGAGCTTATGCTTGGTTTTTGATTGGACAAATGGGCACTCCCACAACCAGTTGGGTTGTGGGAAGTCAAGTGAACAAGAAAAACAACAAGTTCCACAAAAGATCAAACCAAATAAGCACAAAAATGTGACTGAGAGTTAATACAAGTTTCTGATGAATAGTAACCTTAGCTTACTTGCACAAAAACGAATTTTAAACCCTAAGATCTTGCACACAAATCAATAACATGGCATATAACTGATTACAATCCCTGCTTAAACCTTAACCCTAACAAATACCAAGATTTGATGCACCAATTCTTCACAAAATCAGGCAGACAAGCACTTTGCTGATTTTGACTGTTTTCCAAAATTTTGAGCATGCAAATGTGTTCTATATTCTACCAATCTGAAAACTAAGCACTTATATCACCTAACAACTACCTAATGAGTGATTCTAACAGGTTTCAAGCCAAATATTTTGTCACAAAACCTAGCTAAACCTGAATCCAAACACCCCTTAAAATCTGAAATTCAATTTTTAACAAATCAAATCTATTTCAAACCTTTCAAATCTGATTACAACTACTTAAAACATGCATAAAAACATCAAACTTGTATTAACAAACATCAAGCATAACATTTCAACAACTAGCAATCAAATTCATGCCAAATCACATAAGTAACAAAAAAAACTGAAAATAGGGACACAAGGAAGTTACCTTGTGGGACCCACATCCAGGTCCCACCAAGGCTTCTATGCCTTCTTCAAACAGATTCGGGTCTGTGCAGAACTCTTGGACAACAATCACTTAAAACCTGCTAAGAACAAATGAAGAACACAATATGCAAATTCTGATTTTGAAACTTTCTCTTTTTTAAACCTTTTCAGAATCTTTCCAAATAATTTTCTCTTAATACACACTAAAACAACCACTTACAATCCTGGAAAAACTAATTCTTGAAACAAGTTTTCACCAAAAATTTCCCTTTTTCAGAAACCTTTTTCTGAAAATTCAAACACAAGATGTTTGAATAAATGTTAATGGAACTCAGAATTCTACTCAATCATTTACCAACTTTTAAAAGTAATAAAAGGAATTACAATTTTTCATAAAAATACCAACTTTATAGATTTAAAAAGGGATTAAAACTTTTTGAGTAAAAATCTGGAACAAGGGGTATGCACATGTTGCACCCTCCTTATATAGGCTCTAATAGAACATTCTAGGCTACCTTAATAAAAAAATAATAAACCTAAACCCTAAATGGAGAAAATCCGTTTTTGCCCTTGGTCTTGATTCTTCAAATTGGGTCAAATGGAGTCATGTGATGAGACAGCTGTTAGGGATGATCTTAGCCGTTTGTTTTGGCTTTGGGAGGAAGGAAAACATGTGGGTGGTTGATTTGGTCGGGTATTGGGGTTTGGGGAAAGTGACGGGTGCAGGGGAGGTACAAGGGGGGTCCATGGGTTCACATGGGATTGTTTGGTGAGTTGGGTTTTGATGACAAAGAGTTTGATTAGTGATCTGGAAAGATTGAAACAAAACCCCCTTGTTTTTAGTTGGATTGAAGCTGGGGAAATTAGGATTTATGGGGGTGATTAGTGCAGGTTTAATCCGTTTTGGGGAAATTAGATTTTTAAAAAATCTGTTTGGGTGGGAAATTATATAAATAACTGATTAAGTTATTTAAATGGTTTGGGTGGAAGTCTGACGTGGGAGGGGGTTGTGAGGTGGAAGGTTGTGAGTGGGTGGAGTGGGTGACATGGCAGGATGATAGGTTGTGGTGGGTTGTGATGTCTGGCAATAATAGTCCCCAAGGTTTCACATTTCTTCACTTTGTAAATAATCAGCAACAACTTCATTTTTCCATGTAACAACTTTAGACCACTTGTCAAAAATGGCACAACAACTTTATAAACTTGTATCAAGGACCATAAATGCATATTTAGCAATCTTCAAGGGTTCATAATGTAATTTCTTGACATTTAAGGGACCTCAATGCAATTTATGAGTTTTGCAAGGGTATAAAATGCCAAGTCTTCAAAAGATGAGGGACCAATGTTGACAATCTTCAATTCTTCAAGGTAATTTTTGGAAAATCCATTCTTGGGCCCGGTTCATTGTGCGGCTTCGTTTCCCGTGTTCGTTTTTGATTGATTGTTGTGATCTTTTTGTCTTTTCCTCAATATCCGTACCTAAAATACACAAGCAACAAACACAAGCATATATTTGGCAGTTTTAATGATATTTTATGCATTTTAAGCCCGATTTGGACGATGAGACTATGTATAAAAGAAGTCTCATCACTCCCCCATACTAAACCATTGCCGTGCCGTCACGCAATGCTAGAATTAAGTATCGTAGCACCTCCAAAATTCATTTTTATTCACTTTATTGGAATGATAAACTAGATACACTACTAATATTACTACTACTTGCGTTTTAGACATAATGTATGATTTTCATCGCAAAATGGGACGTTTAGGTTCATAGAATAAGAACACGTGAATGCTTCGTTAGAAATAATTTCATCGTCCTCGATTTTCACCCCAATTCCATGCCAAGCGTGCAACGAGATCATTGTCATTATAAGTTAGTAATGCTAACACTACTCATATGCCCTAATCACGTACTTATCCTCCCATTATTCCTAAGTTGTATCTCTTATATTTTATTTTGTCTTGAATGTTTCACGAGGATACATTGTTTGACTTATGCGATAATAGAGATTTAGGTCTAAAAATAGAGTCCTAACGGTGTAACTAAGACCATCAAATCAATAACCCCTCCTAATAGACAACGATGGCAAAAAATTAAGTTGACAAGAAGAATCGATAAACACGGTTTTATAACGGTTTTGAACATGAGACTTATTACCAAGACTTTTATATGCCCCCTAACGGAAGGGCCTTATTATCTTTGGTTTACCTCCATCTTTTATTCAACTTCGCCATGAAGCTTTTATTATGACTTCGGTCTTGCCTTGCCTTTTTGTATCCGCCTCATCGGTGGTTTTATTAGCCAAAGACGTATATCCTCACGCTAAAGCGAATTTTGGATCTTTAAAGCTTCGAAGATTAAGGCTTGATTCACTTTCAATTTTTGCATAGATTTTTCGGCCTTGTGGGGCTTCAAATTGTTTGCTAGATTTAGGTGAGCACTTGAAATCTTATTATTGGGTGAAGCTTTCGATTATTCAGGTGCCAATACTTCAAAACCGTGACGCTAGTGATACCATAATGTCTTCCCAATTTAATTACACGGAAGCTACTAGAAAAGACTAGAAACCCAACAATCCTAAATAAACCGCTAAGTCAATATTTATTAAGCAAAAAATATTTACAAGCGAAGGGAGAATAAGCAAACAACGAGAACACATGAGTTTTTTTAAAGAATACGAGTACTCTACGTTTAGCATAGTAACTTATAATTAACTCTATCATTTCTCGTCCTCATTTAAGAGACTTAGCCTAATGTGTAGTTAAGGAATCAAAGCTAAGTGCTCAACACGCACGGTCGAGTCAAAAATTACTCTTATTCTCGCCATCGGAAAACCTACATTCGTGTCTTCAAACACTTATAAAATATGAGAAAAATTTTAAAATTTGGCCATTTTTAGCCTTATTTTGCAACAAAACGATAAACAAAAAGATAAACTTTGGAAAGCGTGAAGGTTTGGCAAGGCAAGTATCTATTCACCCCCCATACTAAAGTTAAACATTGTCCTCAATGTTTCGAGTCTAGGGGTGCAAAACACCCCCATACTAGAGACGTAGTTGAATGCCTAATCTAGCATGAAAAGGGTGTAACCAATAAATTAATAGCCGTTTATGAAGTGTGCTAATAACCTAAGGTTAGAACATCAAAGGATATATCATTTGGATATTGAGAAAGTCTTCAAAGCAAACGATCGAGTGCTCCCATAAAACGAACACGAGAGGCTCCAATCGTGAAGATCAAGATCTAAAAACCACAATGCACAAACAACCACGGAACAAAGGTTGGAAGGGCACAAATCCCCTCACATTAAACTAATTAGAAAGCAATAATATGTACATGGATAAGCATGGGTCTCCCCCACGAGGCACCTTGTTTTTGATAACCGAGTCAAAAGCTCGACTCGAATCCCCATAAATGTGATCATTTAGGGATTATCTTGGTGTGGTCAATTTTTGGTGGGGCTTAAATGATAAACAAGGACCAAAAACAACCGGTATTAAGGACTAAGTCCTTTGATGGTGCAAAATACCGGGATCGAAGATGGCGTTCTCGTTTTCATTAGAAAAACAAATCAATGCCACTTCATCGTGTGCCAACAAAAACCCAAAGGGTTTCAAGAAAATAGATGAGAAGAAATAGAAGTGTGGGACAATGGGTAAGTCATAAAAACAATGAGCTACTCGAGGTAGACTCGCACCAATCAAATGAAAAGATTTTCCATTTATTGCATCGGTGGAAGACCGAGATTTCCCTTTATAAGCAATTCCAGGATCAAATATCTCGTCCTCGGTGGATAAAGGGAAGGGAACATAAGGGGCTTCCCCCACACTAAGTCCACACAAAGCATCGTCAAAAGGAGAAGACGAGCTTGTAGCACTCAATACACGTGGTGATGACGGAGTTAGAGTTGTAGAAAAATCTTTTAAATTTAATTCAAAATCTTTCCCTTTTTCATCTTTTAAACTCTCTTTATGAAAACCCGACTTAATTATGTCAAAAATATTTGGTGTTTCTAAAGCAATGTTAGTCACACTAAAAATTCTCACATTTGAAAACCGTTTTGGCAAAGGTGGTGGTAAGTTTTCAAAACATTTGTCAACAAAGAAAACTTCCCCATCGGGATCAACATATTCATCATCCGAAGAATCATTCACAATTGGAGTCGTAGGCTTAACACTCTTAACCTCCACCGGCGGAGGGGACGGAACTTCATTTTTCTCAACAACTTCTAAAACTCTTTTTGAAATCTTTTTACAAATGTTTTTTATGGGGTTGACATTGTACAAAGACGTGATAGAGTACACATGAGAAAGCGTAGAGTTTTGAGTTGCATTAATGACGAGTTCCTCCTCATTGAAACGAAGAGTGATTTTCCTAGCATGCACATCGATAAGTGCTCTCGAGGTATCCAAAAATGATCGACCTAAAATTAGAGGAACTTTAGGATCGATGGGGATGTCAACAACAATAAAGTCTATGGGATAGTAGAACTTTCCAACTTTCACGAAGACGTCCTCGGCAACTCCACAAGCTAGAATTGTAGAATGATCGGCCATCTCGATTGACATTCTTGAAGGAGTGAGATTGGGAAGATTGAGCGATTTAAAAATCTCAAGAGGCATCAAATTAATACTAGCACCAAGATCGGCCAAGGCGTAGCATTCTTCCATGTCTTTAATAGCACATGGGATTAAAAACTTGCCGGGATCACCGACTTTTTGAGGTATGCGGCTAAGAAAAACCGAAGAACAACTAGACGATTTTTGCAATTTCTCTTTGTTATTCAACATACTTTTGAAGTTCGCGGCAAATCGAGGCAGCATGACTAAGGCGTCGGCAAAACTTATATTAAAATGCAAGTCACGAAACATTTTCATAAAAAGTTCAAATTGATAGTTATTTCGTTCTTGTGCCTTTTCCTTGTCTCGTCTTGAAGGGTAAGATAAGGGTGGTGTGGGTTGGGGCATAGGCATAGGCATCGGCCTTGGAATCTCGGGTTCCATGATTGGTATTGGTTCAACCGTAGGTGTGGTTTGAGCGGTACTTCGTGGGCTTGGAATGTGCTCCTTTTCTACCACCACCTCGGGTTCTTTCTCTTTTTCCTTCTCCATAGAAGTACTTGGATGAGAAATGGGTTCTTTGAAAGTTTTACCACTACGAGTAGTAATAACCTTCAATTCTCCTTCCGGGTTCACGATGGTATCACTAGGAAGACCACCCGAAGAAGAGGGTTTACACATGATAGCTTCAAACATTTTTCCCATTCGATCTTCAAACTTAGATTGCCTAGCATCCGCTTTTAACAATTCTTGCTTAATCTCATGTTGACCTTGCTCCATTTTTTGTTGATTTTGTTGGAGTCGTTGAACATTTCCTTCCATTTTATTAGCATGAGTTTTAAGTTCATTAGCAAGTTCGTTTTTTAGCTCGTTTTTCAACTCGGATCTTAAGCTAACCATTTCACGTTGCATATTGTCAAACTTAGCATCGTTTGCTTTAGCATAATTCAAAAACTCTCCTTGAAGATTTTTGGTGTGATCATTTTGAAAACCTTGAGTCGTAGTTTGAAAATCACGGTTTTGGTTTTGGTTTGAAATTTGCCCATTTCCACTTTGATAATTACCCTTGTTGTAATTCCTTTGATTGCCCTGATAATTACCACCTTGGTTGTTGTTTCGATAGTTATTAGCATTTTGATTTGGTGGAGCTTGATTTTGGCGGTAACCTTGACCATTTTGGTTATAAGTTTCCGTGGCTATATAAGCACTCGAAGTGTTACCATCCGCGGTAATGCACTCGGAAAGATCATGAGCTCCACCACACGACAAACAACTCTTAGCAACCGCTTTAACCGAAGCGGAATTCGAAGCTTCTTGAGCTTTCCAATGGGACATAAGGTTAGCAAATCTATCAAAAAACCGATTTTCTTCATTTGCTTCATCATGTAAGGCATTAATGCTACGAGACGATGATGAGCCCATTTTGGCAACACTCGGTGTGTTACGAGGGCTATAAACCTTAGACCTATTCTCAATTATGACCAAAGCTTCCTCGACCGTTTTACACAAAAAATTACCACCCGCGGCGGCATTTAAATAATCTCTTTCATGATCATTAAGTCCATTGTAAAACGTGTCAATTTGGTGCAAGTCGGAAAAACCGTGATGAGGACATTCATGCAACATCTCCTTAAACCTATTCCAAGCCGTTGAAAAACTTTCATTTGATTCTTGTGAAAATTTAGAAATCTCATTTTTCAAATGCGTAGTCTTAGAGGGCGGAAAAAATTGGTTCACAAATTTAGACACGAGATCCTTCCACGTCAATATAGAATTAGGTGGCTCTTTCTCTAACCAAATTTTAGCGGGCCCCGCTAAGGAATACGGAAAAAGCATCATCTTAATCGAGTCATTCGAGACATCCTTGAATTTGCAAGTGGCGGTAAGACGATTGAATTGGCGGATATGGTTGTGGGGATTGTCCTTCTCATCACCACGGAATTTGTTGTTTTGGATCATCGACAACAAACCCGTTTTCACCTCAAAATTCTCCGCAAGGATAGCGGGAATCATAATAGCTTCTCCATAACCCTCGGTGGGTGCTTGAAGTAACTCCATCATAGTTCGATTCGCCATGGTTGGTGCTTCTTGTACAATGGGTTCGTCAATAGGAGACTCCTCACTAGAATGAGTTGGAGTGGGAGTTTTGTTCTTTCGTCTACGTGCACGTTTTGCTTGATTACGAGTTAGCATAAACGCCATGTACAACGTGGAGACGAGCAAAGAAGATTCTTTTTGGTGTTTTGTATTTTTCAATTTTTTTGTGGTTTCTTGATTGTATTAACCTTTTTGGAATTTGGTGAAATGTATTAAGTAGACACAAATCTACAAATCTCCTCTTTAATCAAATCTCTCGATTAAAGAAGCCTCAAGGAATGAAAACGATCACATGAAGTGAACGCCTTCGATGACTTTAGAACGATGGTGGAACACCAAATCGTTCAAGAGGGTTTAATCAAATGAAACCAAGAAAATATATATGATATGTAATAATACTTTGGGCGGCAAAACCCTCGATTAGCTCTCAAAATCAAATACTCACAAGTAAGCAGAGGAAACGAGGCGGCGCGAAGCACTTAAGAGCCTTTTTCCTTTAGGTCGTGAAATACAACCACCTTATACCCACCTTATAGTTTGTATTTTCAAGATTAAGCTTCACGAAAGTATTTATCTATTTTTGCCTTTTTTCTTTGGTTTGAGATTCGAATACAATGATTGGGTAATGACCTCCCAAGTCAAGGTTGTGATTTCTCACGTATTTGGAGTACTTGTGAATTTATTGTTCTACGTATACAATATAGTAATAATATTCACACAAAAACCAAAAAACGATAATACGTATTAGTAGAGTGCTACTAATACAAATACTAATTATGGTTAGTATAAAAACAAAAATTGTTCAATCAAAACACAACATGCCTCCCCGGCAGCGGCGCCAAAAATGATTGTAGAGTTTTTGTACCCTTTAGGAAAAGGATGACAAAATAGGGCAAGTAGGCACGACGATTTAGGAAAACCGTGTGTAAATGACCCTAAAGTGTGTGAGTTCGTTCTCGAGGAGGCTAGTGCGTTGTGTGATGAATTGATTAATGTTTGTGATTATATTTGAGAAAAGAAAGAAAATAGAAATGGGGTGAGAAGAGAATGACGGTTACGAAGACGGATCGAGCTAAGACGAAAAGGCGTTCACGTAAAACCGTAAAAAAATACAAAATAAAAATTTTAAAACCTAAAAATTAATTAAAAGCTAAAACTAAGTCTTAAACAATATAAATAAGAATTAAAATCCAATAAAAATATTTTAAAACCTTTTATTAATTAAATATTCAATTTTAAATGCTAATTAAAGCCCTAAAATTAAATATAATTAATCAAAATGTCCAAAATATTATTTTATTGAATTAATAACTTACTTATATTATCTAAAGACTAAAAAGTATTTTTCCTAATTTTAAAAAAACTATTTTTCTATTTTTAAATCACTAAAAACTATTTTAAAACTAAAATAATTATACAAAATAATAAAATAATGCTAAAAATAATTTGCCAATTTTAAAAATCCTAATTTACTCTAATGAACAGTAGAAAATTGAAAAAGTTTGAAAAATATAAAATTTTTCACTAAAAGACAAAAACAGTTTAAATAAAACCCTAATTAACTTAAATTAATTCTAAAAATTAAATAAAAAGTGAACAGTAAAAACTTTTTTAACTAAAAATCTTAAAATGTTTTTCTAAATCTAAGAAAAATGTTTAAACCGAAAAATAAGTGTTTTTGGCACTAAATGCCAAAAATCAGAAATTAAAAGTTAATTAAAAATGCTATTTAATCTAATAAATACTAAATGAATAGTAAAATAAAAATAATTAAACAGAAAAATATTAAATAAAATAAGAAAAATAATGGAATAGGTTTCAAGTCCTAATTCCTAATTAAGATCACTAAAGACAAAAAGTTAAGAAAACTGAAAGTGACACTTGTTTGGTTTTGTCTGCTAGTTGAGCAGTACTAACAATGGTGCTACCAGTGGGAAGTTTGTTCCCACTGCTAGTGTAATTTTGTTGGTCAGTTGACCAATAAGCTCAGGAGAGCTTATGCTTGGTTTTTGATTGGACAAATGGGCACTCCCACAACCAGTTGGGTTGTGAGAAGTCAAGTGAACAAGAAAAACAACAAGTTCCACACAAGATCAAACCAAATAAGCACAAAAATGTGACTGAGAGTTAATACAAGTTTCTGATGAATAGTAACCTTGGCTTACTTGCACAAAAACGAATTTTAAACCCTAAGATCTTGCACACAAATCAATAACATGGCATATAACTGATTACAATCCCCGATTAAACCTTAACCCTAACAGATACCAAGATTTGATGCACCAATTCTTCACAAAATCAGGCGGACAAGCACTTTGCTGATTTTGACTGTTTTCTAAAATTTTGAGCATGCAAATGTGTTCTATATTCTACCAATCTGAAAACTAAGCACTTATATCACCTAACAACTACCTAATGAGTGATTCTAACAGGTTTCAAGCCAAATATTTTGTCACAAAACCTAGCTAAACCTGAATCCAAACACCCCTTAAAATCTGAAATTCAATTTTTAACAAATCAAATCTATTTCAAACCTTTCAAATCTGATTACAACTCCTTAAAACATGCATAAAAACATCAAACTTGTATTAACAAACATCAAGCATAACATTTCAACAACTAGCAATCAAATTCATGCCAAATCACATAAGTAACAAAAAAAACTGAAAATAGGGACACAAGGAAGTTACCTTGTGGGACCCACATCCAGGTCCCACCAAGGCTGCTATGCCTTCTCCAAACAGACTCGGGTCTGTGCAGAACTCTTGGACAACTATCACTTAAAACCTGCTAAGAACAAATGAAGAACATAATATGCAAATTCTGATTTTGAAACTTTCTCTTTTTTAAACCTTTTCAGAATCTTTCCAAATAATTTTCTCTTAATACACACTAAAATAACCACTTACAATCCTGGAAAAACTAATTCTTGAAACAAGTTTTCACCAAAAATTTCCCTTTTTCAGAAACCTTTTTCTGAAAATTCAAACACAAGATGTTTGAATAAATGTTAATGGAACTCAGAATTCTACTCAATCATTTACCAACTTTTAAAAGTAATAAAAGGAATTACAATTTTTCATAAAAATACCAACTTTATAGATTTAAAAAGGGATTACAACTTTTTGAGTAAAAATCTGGAACAAGGGGTATGCACATGTTGCACCCTCCTTATATAGGCTCTAATAGAACATTCTAGGCTACCTTAATAAAAAAATAATAAACCTAAACCCTAAATGGAGAAAATCCGTTTTTGCCCTTGGTCTTGATTCTTCAAATTGGGTCAAATGGAGTCATGTGATGAGACAGCTGTTAGGGATGATCTTAGCCGTTTGTTTTGGCTTTGGGAGGAAGGAAAACATGTGGGTGGTTGATTTGGTCGGGTATTGGGGTTTGGGGAAAGTGACGGGTGCAGGGGAGGTACAAGGGGGGTCCATGGGTTCACATGGGATTGTTTGGTGAGTTGGTTTTGATGACAAAGAGTTTGATTAGTGATCTGGAAAGATTGAAACAAAACCCCCTTGTTTTTAGTTGGATTGAAGCTGGGGAAATTAGGGTTTATGGGGGTGATTAGTGCAGGTTTAATCCGTTTTGGGGAAATTAGATTTTAAAAAATCTGTTTGGTGGGAAATTATATAAATAACTGATTAAGTTATTTAAATGGTTTGGGTGGAAGTCTGACGTGGGAGGGGGTTGTGAGGTGGAAGGCTGTGAGTGGGTGGAGTGGGTGACATGGCAGGATGATAGGCTGTGGTGGGTTGTGATGTCTGGCAATAATAGTCCCCAAGGTTTCACATTTCTTCACTTTGTAAATAATCAGCAACAACTTCATTTTTCCATGTAACAACTTTAGACCACTTGTCAAAAATGGCACAACAACTTTATAAACTTGTATCAAGGACCATAAATGCATATTTGGCAACCTTCAAGGGTTCATAATGTAATTTCTTGACATTTAAGGGACCTCAATGCAATTTATGAGTTTTGCAAGGGTATAAAATGCCAAGTCTTCAAAAGATGAGGGACCAATGTTGACAATCTTCAATTCTTCAAGGTAATTTTTGGAAAATCCATTCTTGGGCCCGGTTCATTGTGCGGCTTCGTTTCCCGTGTTCATTTTTTATTGATTGTTGTGATCTTTTTGTCTTTTCCTCAATATCCGTACCTAAAATACACAAGCAACAAACACAAGCATATATTTGGCAGTTTTAATGATATTTTATGCATTTTAAGCCCGATTTGGACGATGAGACTATGTATAAAAGCAGTCTCATCAATAGACTTCGTCTTGAGTCTTTTACTTCGATAAAAACCGTGCAATCCTATGTTTTCTTCAATATTCATCCGGTTGACTCTGAAAACACAATAAACACAAAAACCGCGCAGAATTCCAAACAAATGATATTGAAATACGTGTTTTGGTCTCGTTTTAGCCAGAAATAAGTGGTAAAAGGATGGGTGTTTTCACACCTATCAGCAGTGGAGGCTTGCCACTTTACCATTTGAATTTGGGGTGCTTGGTGTTTATTCTGCAGGTGATGTTTTGAATTATGCATTTCTTGCGTCTAGACTTCAGTGTGCTAACTTGCAATCTATCTTGCTTCAACATTCTGATATTGATACCTATGGGCATGCCTTCGATGACGCGTTGAGTATTTTTAATTCGGAAATGAAGATTGATCTTTTGAGTAATCTAAGTGAGATCGCTGCCGCCAAACTTATGAAGAAATTGGCAGATATATATTTCACACATGTTACTCAAATGGCTGAATCTACTTTTTCCTTATCTACTCGACAGATGGCTTTATGAAAGTCTCAGATGGAGGACCATACTTCCGATTGGCTTAGGGTGGTTCCGATTTCTGGTCTGGGACAGACTATGAACCCCTAGGACTTACCAATGTGTATTATGTTATCGGTTAGGTGTTCCCTTATTTTCTGTTCCAAATCCGTGCTCAGCTTGTTCCAGGGTCTTTACAGGGGATATTTATGGGGATCATGCTATATCATGTACTGATATTGTTGGTATTAAACATCGGCATAACGTTGTGAGAGATACCCTTGTTGACATTTGTGTTCGGTCAGGGATTTTAGTGGGTAAAGAGGTTGATATTGGATTGGGTGGAGGCCAGGACAAACCATTACGCCCAGCTGATATGTTGCTTTACTCGTGGGATAGAGGTACTGATATATGTGTGGATCTCATAGGGTCATCTCCCTTGACGCAATCTGGGATGGTTGATTTTGTTCCAAATCGTGTAGTGATTGAGGCAGCAAACCATAAATGTGTCAAGTACGAGGCTAAGTGCGTGGATATTGGATACAGTTTTCTCCCTTTCTCTTTCTCTTCCTTTGGAGAACTTGAGAAGGATGTTGTGAGCTTACTAAAGCGGATCCGAAGTTTCTCCATGACTCAAGATCTTGGAGCACGTGCTGCTATTCACATTTTTAATAGGATCAGTTTCGCTATAGCTAAAAGAGTGGAGGCCCAGATAATATCTCGGCTCCCCACTAACTTTTTGTAAATCCTACTATTCTATTAAAGTGATGTTGATAAATAATAATAATAATAATAACGAGAATTCTCAAATGAGTATTGCTGCTAATATTAATAATGGTTGGGGTTATTGTACCGAAGAACAATTAGAACAACCTTGTTAAAAAATCTTGAATTTTTATATAATGAAGCTATTGTAAAGCTTGTTGCTTTAGGCTACGACGATGATGTGGCATTAAAGGCGATTATAATAAATGGTCATTGTTATGGTGGTATCTATGTTTTGACTAATATTTTGCATAACAGTTTAACCTTTCTGAATAACGGGTGTGATTGCGAGGTGAGTGATTATGTTTTTGATGATTTGAGAGAGTTGCAAGAGTATTCGTTGGCGGGTAAGGTTTGTTTGTTGCAGCAGATTAAGCCGCATTTTAGTAAAGCTGATGTTATGTGGTGTTTGCTTGATCTTCATGTTGGCCGAGCTAGCGTCATATACCTGTTAATGGGAATAGGAATGGGAGTAACGGGAGTAGTGAGGAGAATGGTAGTGTCGGGAATATTGAGAAGGTGGGTGGTGATTTGGTTGGTGTGATGCCTATTTTGTGTCGGTTTCATGGTGGATGGGAGTTTGGGAATGGTGGGACGATGGATTTTCCTTTGCATAAGTTTTTGTCGTACGCGGCTTTTGAAATGAGTTTATGAAGGGAGATTGAGTGTCCGAAAGGTTTAATCTTACTCCTTCGATCAAGATGCTTTTGAAAAGGAATGTAGCTATGTTTGTTGCAGGGCATATAACGAATAATAAAGATGCATAAGATGACTTTAGAACATCCAAAATATGGCAAACAGAATACAGGTATGGATTAAAAGTTGATCTAATCA
The DNA here is from genome assembly GCA_025667525.1 of Glebionis coronaria. Classification (NCBI taxonomy): domain Eukaryota; kingdom Viridiplantae; phylum Streptophyta; class Magnoliopsida; order Asterales; family Asteraceae; genus Glebionis; species Glebionis coronaria. The sequence goes on along the minus strand of JANFOE010000079.1, from coordinate 148,292 downwards.
AACGTAAAAATGTTGGAGGTTTCAGAAAATGGCGGCTGCGGTGGTGGAAAGTCAAAATGAGGAAAAGAAGTTGGGAAGAAAAAGTAGGATGACTTAAAATGACGAAAATGCCCACATGAGAGATGATAACAAAAAAGTTTGTGAAAGTTTTAAAACATCCACTCAGGAATTAGTTTGCACGATTTTCACACGTTTGATGACACGAAAAAAACATTATTACTATTAATGTGGTTAAATCACGTTATTACTTTTCAATAACTAAGGGCATTACAACGGCTCAAATGGACAAAAGTTTTTTACCTTTTTAACAAATTTTTGGAAGAGTTTTTTGGCATTGCAAGAAAAGTTTTTTGCAAAACTTTTTCACAAGACTTGTTAGGTTTGAATTTTTTTATTTAACCTTTGATTAATGTGCAATGTATCAAAAGCTTGAACATTGTAAATGCTCTAATAATTTTAGAAGTATAGATACATATAATAATCAATAGATTGCGACATGATTTTCTTAAAAGAGGAAGTTATAACTAATAAGATTCCTCTAATAACAAACATCCCTAGATAAGCCCAAACATTTCCATATCAAGGACTTGATCAAGTCATGTAGAAAATAACCTTTCACATAATTAATATGCTCACTTTCGTATCAACTAATTAATCAAATCTCCAAAATCACATTATACACGTAGTTGTTGAATTAGTCATTTTCATTTCATTGTCATATAGACAAGCGATTCCCTCATTTCACAGTGATTTTCTAATAACATACGTAATAGACATGAGATATTAATAAAAAAGAATCAAATATTTAATATGTTTTAACAGCAACTTTATATAAAAAACCAAAAACAACTCAACAAAACGCTAGAAGCCAGAACAACCAGTTATAAATTTTTTTTACAAAATTCAACTAACATCACGTGTGTCATAAATTGTTGATTTGGACTTTTATATATAATAGTCTTGTCCCAATTTATTACTATATCAACTTGACACATATATGTGTTGAATTATTCTGCTTCGAGAAACTTGATTGATTCCTAATTTTATAGTTTTGGTCTTTTCGTTTAACTTTCTTTTATTTGTAGAATCATGACACATTATATCATCTTTTACAAATTGAATTGCTTTAAACATTTTATATATGCGTGGAATCCCGTGATCGATAAATTCAAAAATCGGTTGATCGAGTGGAAAGCTAAAACGATGTCGTTCGAGGGGCGTCTAACTCTGGTTAAATCAGTTCTAGGAAGCTTACCATTGTATTACTTTTCGATGTTCCGTGTGCCTTTGAGTGTGATAAAACAACTTGAGAGAGTGAGGAAAGATTTCTTTTGGGGTGGGGTGGGGGAATACAAAAAGTTATCATGGGTCAAGTGGAATACGTTGCTAGCCTCTCATGGGGAAGGGGGTCTTAATATTGGGTCACTACGGGCAAAAAATTTAGCTCTTTTAGGGAAATGGTGGTGGAGGTTTAAAAGGGAAAGTGGGGCTTTATGGGTTAGAGTTATTAAAAGTATCCACGGGGAAGGTGGGGGGCTTGGTATGGGAAGAGGTCAGGTTGATGTCACGGGTGGGGTGGGGGTGTGGCGGGATATTTGTAGCGTGGGGGATTATTTGAATGGGATAGGCTTAGATTTTAGATCATCTTTTGTTGGAAAGGTGGGGAATGGGCATGACATTAGATTTTGGACTGATACATGGGTGGGTGAGGTTAGTTTATGTGATAGATTTTCTAGATTATATCATTTAGATAGGCGAAAGGAGGGTAAGGTGGCGGATAAAGGGAATTGGGTAGATGGCGTTTGGTGTTGGGAGTGGGATTGGGTTAGGGAGCTTAGGGGTAGGGTGTGTAAGGAGTTTGAAGAGTTACAAACTCTTTTGCAAAACGTGGCTATCTTGTTTGATTGTAGGGATCGTTGGAGATGGACGCTTCATGAGAGCGGAAACTTCACGGTTAAACAACTAACAAAATTGGTGGAAGACAAGATTTTAGACGTGCCTAATGGAGGTGATGCGACGATATGGAACAAGTGGGTCCCTAAAAAAGTCAATATTTTTGTGTGGAGGGCTTTAAAAGGAAGGCTTCCGGTTCGCGAAGAATTAGACAAAAGAGGCATCGACTTGGATTCTCTTTTGTGTCCATCTTGTGGTGACATAGTGGAATCATGTTGTCATTGTTTGGTCATGTGCAACTTTGCTATGAGCGTGTGGGAAAAAATATATAGTTGGTGGAAGATTGGGAATGTGAATTCTTTTTCCATTGAGGAGTTTTTTTCCTCTAATGGGAATGCAAATATTCCTAGTCGTTTATCCAGATTGTGGCAAGTGGTTATTTGGACATCTGGATATTTTATTTGGAAAGAAAGAAATAATCGGGTGTTTAAAGGTAAAGTGTCGAGCTTAAATAAAATTGTTCAAGATATACAACTTAAAAGTTTCGAGTGGATTGTAAGAAGATCAGGAAAAAAAAGGAGTTGAATTGGCAACGTTGGCAATTTGATCCTCAAAAATGTCAAATCTAAGATGGTGCCATGTCTTGCTGCGTGGTCTGCGCTTGTGGTTTCGACAACACTTGAGTTGCCTCTCTGGTGCGCACAGGCCCTGGACTGATTCCTGCCTTTTGGTACTGCAGTTTCTGTTGGTCTGAGTGCAGTTTCTGTAGGTCTGCACTAATGGGTCTGAGTTTGGTCATCGGGTCAGCTGCTATAGTTTAGTTTGTGGTTCTTGAGTGTAGTTCATGTATTTGTTTACTTATTTCTTGTATTTGTGTTTTTATGGTTCCACTCCAATTAATCATCTTGTTGATAAGTGGATGCCAATTTGTTGTTTTCTTGCTGTGGGTTTTTCGCCCTTTTAGTAATATACTGCCTTTCAAAAAAAAAAAGCTACATATAAATTGGATGTTCTTGTTCTACTGCCACGATAAATACTTGTTAGGTGCTTACTATTCATACCCCTCTTGGCCTATCAGAAAGATATTAAATAGTACCATCCACTTTGCACTTGTCCCCCTATTTATTATCCAGCGCAATTTTTTTATCAGTTTTTGTTCCGTATATTTGCCGGTTTAATACTTTTGAACTGTTAATCTTTATAATTTTTATTCTGTATTTTTAGCTTCTTAGTTTTTTAAAGTAAACAAAATTATAAAAATTATAAAAATTAAAAAAATTAATAAAAGGGTAGGTATAGATAGCTTTTTAGAGGGTCTTAATAACCTCGCCCATACCTGCTTGAAATACCAACCAGAAAAAGAAAAGTAAAACAACAGACTCTATGTCAGACTAAGTACAGACAGCGAGGGACCATCTAGTAATGGTGAACACCGGACACAAACCTGATAGTAGGCAGGGTCGTTTTGTGGTTTTTGGTAACCCTGTGCCATATCGGAAAGTAAGCCTCTTAACACCTAAAATCTCTACAAAAAATGTATTACTGTATCAGAGAGAAATGAAAAATAACTGAATTCGAAATTTAATAACACTATTGTTATGAGCAAATTGTCTGTCGTTTTTCCTCATAATATGTTAATCACCTAGACCTTTTGATTAAAATAAGGATAAATGAGCTAAATATACTGACAACAAAAGTGTTATAGTACTACTATTTACTACTACTAACTAAGAGCATCTACCGTGCTAAAAGTCATAAAAGATATTTTATATTGATTATTAAATGCATATTACATTAATTGACTAGAGCTTTTGTGAAAAAGCTTTTGTTTTAACAAGTAATTTGGAAAAGCTATTCAAAAAGTCCATGATGCAATGCAAAAACCTAACTTTAAACACAATATGAAATAATGAAACGTTATTAAAAATTTGACCCATTAGAGATGCTCTAAGAGTAGAAATCAAAACATATATTTTGGGCCTTGTATATTGAATAAATATAAATGCAATGGACCGGAAAATATGTGGCCATTCTTAAAATAGGGCCTTCTAACACCGCATTTACCGCACACCCTCTCAGCTTGCCATAACACCCTGTAGTGGTGCAAATAAAAACTGCATTTTTTAGAAAATCAGTCTACAAAGCTAAAACCGATTTTTTAAGAAACCAATTTTTTTAACTAAACTGGTTAGACTGATTTTACCGATTTATTCAAAATCGGTTTTTTACCGGTTAAGTAATCGGTTTTATCCGGTTTTTTTAAAAAACCAGTTTTAATCGGTTTTTAAAATTTTAAATTAATTAAATTTATTTTTTTAATATTTTGTAATATTCGAACTAGCTGTTGTAAAAATCGATTATTAAAACTGGTTAAAATCAGTTTTTTAAAAAAAAATACATAACGGTAATATAGCCGTTTAGAGTGTTTTCTTTATAGTTTTGATAATTTTTAAGGCTCTAGTATAAATAAATGTTGTGAGTTGGGGTTGAAAACATATATAAACACTTTTATTTCTCTAATCTCTATAATTTTTCTAATCCCGAATTACCGATATAATAAAAAACACACAATCACAACATGCTTCCACTAATGCCTCTGGTGCCACTAGTAACAGTCAACGAAAATTTTACACATGAAAGTATGTGTACGTTTAAAAGATTATTTGAACGGAGTAGAGATGATACAACATAAAACATCGTTGGAAGGTCTGGTATTAGAAGGCATTGAAGAAACTATAGCAAACGAAGAAGTTGATTTACGGATATCACATCCAACTATCGAATTAGACGAAGGTGAGTTTGAACCTTTAGAAGTTGAAGCCATAGATGTAGACGATTATTTAGATGATTTAATGACTTGAGTATAACGGGTGATAGAAATGTCGAAGTTCGGCATACTTGAGTACACTAATATTTTCCGGGTGATAGCCATGCAGAAGCTCAAAATGTATTAGTGTTTATGGTTGTTTGATTGTATGGTTTAAATAAAAAATTTGGTTTGTATGATTGTATTGTTTAAATAAAAGTTATGGTTGTATGATTGTATTGTTTAAATAAAAATTATGGTTATATTTTTTTAGTATATTTGTATTATTAACAAGTTTATTAATAAATAACGAAGTTTAAAATTACGAAAAAAATGATAAGGTAAAAAACTGATTCTGAAAATTTGTAACCGAAAAAACCGGACCAAAAAAATCGGATAAAAAACCGATAACGAAAATTTATAACCGAAAAAAAATCGAACCAGACATTTATAACCAAAAAAATAGATCCAAACATTTATAACCAAAAAACATTGATTAAAAAAACCGGTTATTAGAAAAAACGGTTTTTTAAAACCGGTTTTCTAATAACCAAAAACCGGTTTAATCGATTTATTCGCACCACTAATACGTTTTTTGTCTCGTTTTGATGTTGGTGAATTGATGACCACCAAACAATTACAAATTTTTTAAATAAATAGTGAGACATTACACTCATATTTGCACTCTTTTAGATAAAAGTATTTGTAAAAGCCGTTTTAAAATACCTTAAAACATTAAATGCAGGAAAACATGGACAAATTAAAACCGTACGATTAATTAATATACAACACATATCATGAACATTTAATATAATTATTACGTATATTAATTAATTACGACAAGTATTACGTATATTAATATTACTAGCAGGGTACCCGCGCAATGCGGCGGCGGATACCCTGTGACTATATTTTGTGATTAGTAAATGTTATATGGTTAACATTTTTTAATAATAACTCTTTACAAATGAATGATAATATACATTAAAATAACTTTAAGAAATAACAATGCCTGTGAATGATTTCAATTTTAAGACTTCCAAATCCTGGCACAAAACATCCAATCGAAACAGTAATCACAATAAAACCATTGATTCTTTTTCTTCTGTTGTAATCACGAAAACCACCAGATCTACCACCAAAACTACCAAAGCACATCAAACGTTTTATTTTTGCGACTGATGGTGACAGCGGTGACGGTAGTGGTGGTAGAGACATAAGTGGTAGAGGCTGTGGGCATGTGGTTATGGATAAGGTTTTATAGAAGTTGTTTTTTTTGTATTATTTTGAAGATATTGAGAGAAAAGAGAAAGGGATATGAATGTGTATAAGAGTGTAACACCCCACTTGGATAAGTGGACCGTTACGTATATTTCTGGTGTGTCACCAAAGCATAAGGTAAATGTTCTAAAACATTAACTAACCATAAAGGAAATACCGAAATCAAACATTGGTAATCCAAACATAAGCTCAAAACATGAAAAGTAAAATACTGAAGAAAAGGACTAAACAATGTCCAAATAAGCAGAATAATGAAATAAGTGCATAAAGTAAGAAGTTCGGATAGCTTCCATTCAATGCACATGCTCTCAGAATCCTAAGAGCGTCCTGGTGCACCTGCCGTTAGAACACGAAAGAACTACGGCTGAGCATAACGCTCAGTGAACGGATATAAAGCATGATAAGGAATTACTGAAAAGAAACAGATGGATAAAATACTGGAGCTGTAAGACTGATAAGTAAGTTGCAGCGGAAATCTGTGTATAATCTGTAAAGTCTGATTTATAAATAATAAAGCTGAACTGTTATATGTTAAATATGAAAACATGCATTTACTGTATTTTAATTGCCAGAGCTTATATAGGTCATGTGCTGTAACAACGGTGCATGAATAACTGGAGGGGTGACCTCGTCATGCTGTAGAGGGGTGACCTCTAAATGCTGTAGAGGGGTGACCACTAAATATTATGCTGGGTGGAGGGATCAACTCCAATATGAAGGATGTAGAGCACACACCGCATTCACCTGATAACTGTAAACTGATAATCCTAGGATGCATCCATACGCCCCACTAATAATACTGATAAATAGCCAAGCTGAGTTGTGTGGGACGATGCAGGATATCACTCTCCTGCATGTGAGTCACAACACCAGTGCCTCAAGTGTCATGGTTACGGTACCTCCGTAACTAGTACTACTGATTGGTCATGCTTGTATATAAGGCTCAGGCAATTTAACTTAATTATAAAACTGATTTCTGATAATTCTTATAACATATAAATAGGGAAAACAATTGGCTGCAGACGGGAAATCCTAATCACGCATAGAAGGGAAGTCCTTACTGAAAGGACGGAAAATCCGTACCTCGTGTCCAGTAATGAAATAAGACTGAAAGCTGAAAGATCTATCCGACTTCATGGTTACTACATAAATAACATACGTGAAAATAAGTTGACTGGTGTTATATATTTTACTTCTCTTAACTGTTTTTTTTGTTGGATTTAAATTATACTTGTATTACTCTTTGTATATAATCTAATAAGTTCCGACTGTTCATAAATATTACTGATCTAATGTACTCTGTATTTCTGATTTCTGTATAATGTATAATCTGGCATTACTATAAATAGTAACTCGTTATAATTAGAAAGTTTCATAATTAGAAATATTTCCAATTTAATATCTTTAAATTAAATTATTTATAAATCATAAGTTTTTAATAGGATAAAAATGATAAAGTTAGAATTAATTTAATTTTATTAATTAGATTAATAAAATAGGACAATATAATTAATTTATTTATAAAACTCATGTATAAAATCATTTACCAATTCAAATAATTCGTGGTTCCCACTGCTTGTCTTAAGTTCCCACTGCCTGTGTAATATTCTCACTGTTTGTGCAGTGGTTCCCACTGCTAACGTAGTGGTTCCCACTGCTTGTTATATACTCCCACCGTTATTACAAGGTTCCCATTGCTTTTGTTTCTGACAATCCCAAACACCCCCTTAATCCCAGAAGATTCCCAAACGCCCCTCTGATTCTCATTGTTTTCTTTTGGGTGCAGCCGGCTATAAACCATGACCACCGAGACTCTAAAAATCTTGGTTGGGCCAAAATAGGGACACACCGAGACTCTTATTAGTCTCGGTTTGCGTGAAACCAACAACCCCGACACCCTGATGCTAATCAAACGCTCCTGGTGGGTGCGTGCTTGTTGCCGTCCCAAAAAAAAACCAACCCGCACTCCTGGTGGGTCGCGACTGGTTGAAATAACTACACCTCGGGAGTCTAGAGACTCTCGGTTTTGTGAACACTAACCCAACTTACGTGTTTTTTTACATGAATTCATGATTAAAAGAATTTAAAAGGAAAGGGTGATTACCTATATTCGTGATACACGGTCATATGAATACCCAAACGAGATCAAACAAGAATCGAAACCCTCTTTCTCTTTAAACCCGGCGGCCACACATACCAGCACAAACCCTAAAAAAAATTTTGTTTTCTGATTTTGGACAAGAGAGAGGGGCTATCCCCGTTCTTTCTTTGCACAAGATTTGGGCCGGCCTTGAGCCCAATCCCTTTTTCTTTGTTTGACTTAAAAACAGCCCACACAACATACACACATTCTAAATATTTTGTGTCGTGTTTTATTTATACATTTGCGTTCGTAAATTCTCGTGGTAAAACTTTAAAGTGTAATATTTATTAACCGAATAAAAGATTTATGGAATACTCGAATAATTACTATTATTTATTATCTGAATAAATAAATTTTGTATCATTAATTTTTATTGACTGCGTATAATTTATGTTCGAGGACTTTCAAAAGCGGGTTTTACAATTCTTCCCCTCTAAAAAAATAATTCGTCCTCGAATTAAAGATGCGATTTTGCCGTGGTTTTACAATTCTTCCCCTCTAAAAAGGAGAAATTCGTCCTCGAATTAAGGTTATAAGCTGGTGAAGTTATAAAAGCTGAAAGTACATATCTGCTGAAAGAGAATGAAGGCTGAAAAGACATAAAAGCTGAAGTGTCATTCATCCTTGATTTAGAACATGATGCTGCTGAAAGGTATAAACGTGACATGACTGAAGTAAACATTGAACGTGACGTGGCTGAAGAGGACATGGAACGTAACATGACTGAAAGAACTTAACTGGATTTATTGAAGTAAAAAAGGATGAGAGATCCGGATGGACTCCTCCGTTTTGAGTGGCCTCCCGCTCGAGACGATTCCTTCAAAGGTCTAAACATAAAAAAAAACTTGGTCCTGTTGACCCTAACCTGATGAATGCTGAATAGTTTCTGGCTTCATGCATAAGATGGATTTTCTGAGTCTGATAAAATAAAAAGCTATACGTACAAATATCTTTAAAATATAACATTTATATCTCTGGGTAAGCTGCTGAAAGTATATAGGGACGAAGTACGTGAACAATTGTGAACGTGCTACGTGATCATAAAAGGAATGTTGTGCATGAAGTATATCGTGAATGTGATACGTGAAGCATACTGTGAGAGTGATACTAGAACATATCATGAATGTATGCTGACTGAGGAAGGAATACCAAACGATACGACCTTAGATGTGTAATATGTAGTATAATGCAAGTTCGTTTTCTCAGTTCTTAACCAATAGAAAGTCCAATCAATATCAGATTTATTATTGTTCTTGGTTGTTCAAGCTTGCTTGGTAATCTATTGCTAATTCAAACAACACTATTTAAAAATGAAAAATATTAATCTACTTATACGTAAAACAAATTGCAAATACCAAATCTTTTATTCAATTAACCAACTAACAAATTTAACAAGAAAATGTAACTAATTCAACAATCTAACAAATTTACCAAATTTAACAAACTTAACCAACTAGAAAATGTAACAAATTTCAACAAAATTACAACTAACTATTTAACCGAATCTAACAAACTTTTAACAAAATTTTAACTAACTTTTTTTACTAATTTTTTATAAAATTTCTAAACCTTCCTTTTACAAAATCCCATTTTGTTTATCAATTCTAACTGCTAAAGACTAACAGTTTAACACTTAACAGATTTATAACCTCCTAGGACTGTAACTGAAATTTAACTACACAGGATCAAGGACTAAACTTGTATGATCACAAAATATTCCAAATTTAACAGTAAACAAATTCTACCATCAAAACTACTAAGCATGCAAAGTAACTTTAAGCTAAACTTGCGTTTAAGAGAAAAATGAGCTTAACCATTCCATCCGTAGTCGAGTCTGTTGATGGCGAAGCTTAGCGCTGAGCTAGCTTTAAAACGAACACCACCTTAATAACTATTGAACTCACTAACTTCACAGCTAACTCTTCTTGATCACTTCTAATCTTCGCTAACTCTAGTCTTCGTAAACAATAATTGCTCTCTAAGTCTTCATCGAAATCGCCATCACTAATTCTTCAAATCAGACACAGTTTGATCCACTCCAATATCACGTTTAAAATTAAAAACTATGAATCTATGACTGCAACTCGAACAAGGATCATCAACAGTTCTCAGTCTTCTTCTGAACTTCAACTCGAACTATCTTGAAACTGCAACTAGAACAACACAATTTCAGCCGTAATCTGTTTCGAACTCAACACATCGATCTCGAACTTCTATCACTATGCAACGATGGCAGCTTATACTCTATCACTAATCATCCCAGCCTTGTCCGATGTAGAAGACGCGGTATTGCGAAATGGAACCGAAACAGAAACTAATGTCGAAAACAGCTCGAGACCATGAGTTCGCTTAACAAATTGAAATTGATCTCGATGCTAAAAACTGATCTCGAACCAAAAGTTAAGTAGCTCTTGGTAAACGGAACTGCACCAGAATCAACTTGTCGAGTCACGAACACCACAACTGATAACCAGAAAAGTGGCTCCTGCTAGTACGTTGTAGGCACAAAACTTCTATGTTGAACTAATCTGCTACTCAAGTACTCCATATCAACATTAACTTCAAACTTATTCAAACTCCAAATGATCTACTAATCTGCTACTACGAGATGAGAACTCAATTTCAGCTATTTTCGATTCGATCTTCGGATTCAACAGTTTCTATGAACTTGAAATCCAACTAATCATCTACACAAATGGAAGATTCATAACAGAATCACTGGGATCATCATATGAACAGCAATAGGCATAAATTGTGAAGATTTGAAGAGTAACGAACAAGAATGAGAAAGTGTAATGGACTTTTTTATTAAACTGAATGATTGAAAGAGTACAAAGTGGTTACAAAGTTTGTTATGAATGCTAACAAACTATTTACCTAAGTAACTGAATAATGTGTGTTTTACTGTGTGTAAAAACACACAGTGAAAAAGAAGGGAAAATGAGAGCTAATCTATCTATTTTGTGTGTGTGAAAATTCACACTAAAAGCTACGTGAAAAAATGAGAAACAAAAATAGAGTTTATATAGCCGAGAGACATGCATGCAGGGGTTGAGGTGATGAATTGTTCTGTCCAATAACAATCCGCCACGTGGCATACGTTGGTTGGGCTTAAGCATGTTTGATCCGGATCAAAGAAATATATGAAGTGTGATTGGCTGCTGAGTGGATTATTTGGGATTCGGTTATTAATAATGGGAGTGAATTGGGAATGTTAATGCTAATGATTGCCATATTTATGAAGTTTCCCTTAATCCGTGTGACATATACTTTGCATTGTGATTGGTTAATGTGTGTACACTTGGATCACCACTTTCTGCTGTTGGCGAATTCAGTCCCTGGAATTTACAGATTTATAATTTGAGCTTGGCACTTTATAAACTTGTCATTTCTGATCCTTTGAGCTTCAAACTTGAACACAAATGATCCCTCGACTTGACGACTTGACTTTTGACCAGGTTTAACTTTGATCTTGACTCTTCCAAAATTGCACTTTAAGTCCCTTAACTTTTGAATGTTGTCAAGATAGGTCCTTTGTCTTCTCATGGCTTGTCATCTTTGATCCTTCTTTGTCTTTTTCATCCATTTGAGCTTGATTTTTCCTTGTTTGCTTGAAAATGTATCCTTTTACCTACACAAGTGTACACAAACACAAACATACCACATAATACTGTTTTTGCCAAATAAATTGGTATTTTGCTTCATGTTTTAGGGTTATTTGTTGATAAAAGGATATGAGTTTAAGCTCATATCAAATTCCCCTACACTTGAGCATTGTCATGTCCTCATGCAATATTATATTTCAAGGCTTAAGAATTACATTTCCCTCATAATTAATCCACCTTGGCCATATGAGATGCATCTACACTACTCTAAACTAGATGATGCATGATTTTGACTTTTAATAATGCAATGCAAAGAAAACAATTCTATCTAAATCTTTTTGATTTTTCTTGAAATGGTTTTGATGGAAATAACTCATAAAGAATTCAATGACTTGGATTAGGGCTTGGGTACCATGGACATTTATCACCCTCAAGTTTCACTTTCCCCATACCAAGCTTAAAAATGGGATCATTGCATTCACAAGTAAAAAGTGCATCAACTTATTCATGACAAATAAATGTGGAACCGGTTATTATTTGAACAAATTGCTTGTGGGCAAATTTGTCATTATTCAAGTGTGAAGTGTAAGAAGTGTAAAATCCAAAAATAAGGAAGCACGGTTTTAATCCTAAGTAATCTTCTCATCCATTACTTGAAAAACCGCTCACAATTAATATAAGTCCGTATTAAGAGTAATAAGTCATTCGCCTTATGTGTAAAATCCTCATGTCATGCTTTCATAAGTAACTACACACTCGCTAAGGAAAGAAAAATAAAACTCACGCAATAATTTACATCCGCATCTTTTTGAGATTTTGGATCTTCAACCCCGTAACCCGTCAAGGTAATACTGGATTGGAGCAATCTATTGAATCCCCGCAACCCGTCAAGGTAATATTGGAACTCAATAGTCACTATAATTAACACCACACTGCCCCTCTTGGGAGTCTTGCATTATTTTTTTTCTTTTTCTTTTCTTTTTTTTTTCTAGCCACTCATTTTTTTTTCATAAGCCGCTCTTATTTTTCTTTATTCCTCACAAAGAAATTTGAAAAGAAGAAAAGGAAAAACACCCGCTAAATATGGAGCATGACATAAGTCTAGTACACATAAAACGTGCTAACTTAGAATCTTAAGACGTACTCACATCAACCATAAATGATTAGCCAAAAATGCATAAGAGATTACGAACCAATTAAAACCGTACTTGATTATTTATTAACAATTATATACATGCGAAGAAAGTAGAGATAAAGAAGAGAAGGGTTTAGCCACAAATAATTGCCATGAAGTCTATCTAGCCCTTTTATACTTGCTTCAACTCTATCATTTCCCATTCTCCACAAATTTAAAATTTCAAAGAATGAAATTGGTGGAAGCTTAGCCTAATAGACCAATGAAGGACTACATGGTTAAGGATACTAGCTAGAGAGTGCTAAAATAAGCAAACTCGGGTTGAGTCAAAATATCTATGGCGGGCCTAATATGTCAAAGAAGTCTAAATTTGTTAAAACCATGTTTTATTATATTTTTTTTCTTTTTATATTTTTGATGAAAAATAAAAGAAAAGATATATACAATGCAAATGTGTTATGCAAATGAAAAATGATTGATGCAAAAATTATGAATGCATATTTTTGTTGGCCAAAGTAGATCAAAAATTTGAAAAATGTTGAAAATTCATTTTTATCATGTTATCATGCAAGACAATGACAAGTTCTAGGTAAGGTCACTTCGATAGAAGACCCCCCTACACTTAAGCTAAACATTGTCCTCAATGTTTAAGAGCATGGAAGTATAAAAACTTCCCCTACACTTATGACAATGAATAGACTTTGCTTAACCCAAGTTAAGGAAAGGACAACTATTAGTGAAATCATGTTTAAGCACAAGGTGTCAATGAAAATTCACTAAAGTAACGAAGTGAACCGGATACAAGGGCCTCCTCCATAAGCTCCAAAGCATGAAATGAGTGAGCAACCCTACAAACAACATGAAGACAAAAGAAGGCACCCCCCTACACTTAATCTTGACTATATACCTTTTTATGATTCCTATCCTATCACACTCTATACTAGATGATCTAATCCTAGTTATTCAAGATTGATTTAAAGAGTCTCTAGCTCGACTCATCCCACACTCAAAAGTGTCTAAAACCTATCATGGAGAAAAAATTTTTGCCCTTTTGAAGAAAAATCTCCATGATGAGGTAAAACAAGTGTTCATTTACCAAAACTCCATAAATATCCACCAGGATCAAATACATAATTACCCTCCCACTTATAACACAATTCAACAACTAGCTTCCCAAGCAATGGTGAAAAGAATGAGGTGTAAGTCTCTAAAATGGTTTCCCATATGTTCTTCCCAGGGTGATAGGGTAAAGCTCTCAAATCTTTCACAAGGTTTCCTTTTGTTGCATCAGATGGATACTGAGATGGTTTAGCAAGCTCTATACCAGGATCAAAAATCCGTTCCTTGATGTGAAAACAACAAGTGTTGGTTGCCTTAGAAGATTCTCCTTTGTAAATCACATTGTGAGAGAAAGGTTGTGAAGGCATGGGTAACAACAAGCTCTTGGAAGGAACCATCATGACTTGTTTTCCTTTATCACTTTGAAAGGTTGAGATGGGCAAGGAAGAAGGTAAAGGATCTTCATGCAATAGAGATTCTAAATAGAGTATGTCCCCCTCCTCATCAAAATATCCAAGAGTATACTCAAAAGGTATATCCACCTCTAAAAACTCATCAATCTCATCAATGATAGAATCCTCCTCATCACCATAAACATCATAGATAGGTCTATCAAAGATTGGTGATTCCTCAAAACCCAAAGAAGTATGATCATCAACAAATGGAGAGTCACAAGTAAAAATCTCATCATCACTATAGTCATCATATATTGGTGTATCACAAAGAAGAGATTCTTCATCACTAAAATCCGTATGAATATCATCATTATCATGGAAAAGTGGATTGTCATATGGGGTTTCACCAAAGTTTAGCTCTTGAGGTTCATGAAATTCAAAGGATGAAGTAATGGAAGCTATGGTCTCAACATATGGAGGATCATAATTACCACTTGTGCAAGCTTCATGAAAATATTCACCACAAACTTCATCAAGGATATCAACTTGATTTACCTCCTTATCAATAACATCAATATGCTTCACGGTCTCGTGTTCATTGGATTTCTTAGACAACTTCCCCGTGTTAAACACAACTCTTTCATCTCCTACCCGCATTATGAGTTCACCTTCCGCCACATCTATTAGAGTTCGACCCGTTCTCAAAAATGGCCTACCAACAATCAAAGGAACTCTCGGATCCATATCATAGTCAACTACCACAAAATCCGCGGGAAAAGTAAATCTATCAACCCCAACAAAAACATCCTCCGCAATTCCCACCGGATAAGCTATAGTACGGTTGGCCAACTCAAGAGTCATCTTAGTAGGAGTGAGCTCGGGAAGTGAAAGTCTCTTCCAAACCGATAATGGCATAAGATTTATGCTTGCTCCTAAATCCGCTAAAGCCATACAATTTTCCACCCCTGGGAAATTGCAAGGAATCAAAAACCTCCCAGGATCTCCAAGCTTAGTAGGCAACTTCTTAAGCAAAACCGCGGAGCAATTTTCATTCAATGAAGCATTAGGCAAATCCACCAATCTTTCCTTGTTAGAAAGCAAGTCCTTAAGCATCTTAGCAAACTTAGGCATATTGGCTAAGGCTTCCGCAAAGGAGATATTGATGTTAAGTTGCTTGAACATCCTCAAAAAGTTAGAAACTTGGATATCATCCTTGTTCTTAAGCTTTTCTTTTCTCAATCTTGAGGGATAAGGAAGACTTGGTTTTGGTTGTGGTTGAGGTGTGGATGAAGGATTTTCCTTATTGAGTGTTTCATGAATGGGCTTTGAAATTGGAGGAATGGGAGCATTTTGAGGTGGTGAAGTAGAAGTAGAGGGCTTGTCACAAGTAGGAGCACAAGTGGGTTGAACAATAGTAGGTTTAGGAAGTGAATGATCCTTTGTTGTTGTGCCACTCCTTGTTGTAATAGCATTGACATTGGCCCTAGGGTTTGTTTGTGTGTTAGAAGGTAAAGCCCCTTGTGGTCTTTGAGTTACCGCCACTAAAACCCTATTGATTTGTTCCTCCATTGTACGTTTCACTTGGTCACTCATTCTTTTCTCAATTTCACGCATTTTCTTGTCAACATACTCTTGAGTCTCTTGCATCCCATATCCTTGAGTTGGATTTTGAGGGTAAGCTTGATTTGGTATTGGAGCATATGCTTGATTGGGAATAAATGGAAGAGGTTGATGAAATCCTTGTTGTGGTGGATAAAATGTATTTGCTTGAGGTTGAAATTGATTGGGTGCCTTGTAGTTATTTCCTTGGTATGGTGGTCTTTGCCCTTGATTCCTTGGTAAAATTTGAGGAGGATTTTGTGGAATTTGGGTGGGTGGTTGGGGTGGGAAGCCGGGTGGAGTAAGGTAATTTTGGGATTTGTAAGAAAGATTATTTGGATTGATGTTAGGCTTGAAGTGTTCACGATGTTCCTCTTGGTAAGCATAGCATTCTCCTTGATACCCTTGCACCTTATCACATTGCTCATAAGAGTGGGGGCCTCCACAAGTAACACAAGAAATGGTGATGGCATTCACATTATTTGAGGAATTGTTCAATGTCATGCTCTTAAAATCTTGAATCATGCCTTGAGTCATTTCTTGTCCTTGTTTGACTGTTTGAAGGATCTCTTGAAGAATTTGGAGTTCACAAGGTGTTTGAGAAGTGTTTTGGATAACATGAACTCTTTCTTCAAATGGATCGTTTGTTTGAACCATTGCCTTAGTCTCAATAATGTTCAAAGCCTCATGGTATGTCTTGAAATGAATACTCCCTCCCGCGGAAGCATTTAGTGAATCTTGGTGGTGAGGTTTATGGCCATTGTAGAAGGTATTAATTTGGCCTAGATCATCCATTCCATGGTTAGGGCATCGCCTCAACAACTCACTATACTCTTCCCAAGCATCACCAAAGGATTGACTAGGTTTTTGTGTAAAGCCCATAATCAAATTCCTCAAAGCCATAGTCTTTTGTGGAGGAAAGAATTTGTTCAAAAACTTAGTGGTAAAATCATCCCATGTAGTGATACTATCGGGTGGTTGGGTGTCTAACCAATGCTTAGCACTCCCATCTAAGGAAAATGACACTAACATCAATCTAATGACCTCAGGTGGAACCCCATTATGCTTAATGGTGTTGCAAAGTGAAAGGAATCTCTTAAGGTGAGCATGGGGATCCTCATTTTGTTTTCCAAAGAAAGGTGATGCAGAAACCATATTGATCATAGATGTATGTAGCTCAAATGTGTTAGCGGGAAAGTCGGGAATCTTAATGGCACTAACATATCCATGAACGTTGGATTGCATACGTTCATACAAAGTACGATTATCAATAGCCATGGCTCCTTGTGGTGGTGACAAAGCACGATTCTCGTGATCGGCTTGGTGAACGGTGGTGGTCTTACTCTTTCTCTTTTTCTTCCTTTTCGGAGGAAGAGGTTGTACACCAATCGGTATTTGTGCACGCCCGCGAGTGAGCATGCAACTCAATACGAGGAATGAGAGAGAAGCTCTCGTGTGACTTTGAAGAGAAATGGATTATCCTCTTCGAGTTTCAATATTAAATATCCACAAGAAAATAACAATATATGTAATATTACTTTGGGTGCAAGACCCTCAATGAAGCCTTCCTTCTTAGAATACTCCCAAGTGAACGGGGGGTTAGGTGGCGCGAAGCACTTAAATACCTATTGACCCTTAGATGGCATTTTATAGCACATCGCCTTTCTATTCACTTAAATGTTCGTATTCTTCGAATTGTTGCTTATTGAGAGTATTTATCTATTCTTGCTTTATTTTGTTTGATCGATACGCGTGTCAAGGACCGGAACGCCCCTCAACACGGTGTATTGCCTCGGCAATACTTATGGAAGATATGTAGATTGATTGTTCTTATACGTATACGTATTTACTTATAATAATATATGGAAAATATTTTTGTATTTATGAGTTTTTTAAAGGAAAATACTATATGTACATAAAAACCGAGAGAATCCAATAATATATATTTTTGGGTGCAATCTCTTAGGAAAAAGATTGCTTTTTGGATTTTTTAATTTTTTTGGTCAATTCTTTAGGAAAAGAATTGTTTTGTTAATTTTTTAGTTTTTATATATTTTTATATTTTTGATTTTTTATTTGTTTTTGATTTATGATACGTAAAAATAACGTTCACAAAGTGAACGGATCCCAAAAGCCAATGAAAACCGTCAATCGATAGTCTCTCGTGTAGTCAAAGAACCGGCAGCGGCGCCATTTAATATGTAGTATAATGCAAGTTCGTTTTCTCAGTTCTTAACCAATAGAAAGTCCAATCAATATTAGATTTATTATTGTTCTTGGTTGTTCAAGCTTGCTTGGTAATCTATTGCTAATTCAAACAACACTATTTAAAAATGAAAAATATTAATCTACTTATACGTAAAACAAATTGCAAATACCAAATCTTTTATTCAATTAACCAACTAACAAATTTAACAAGAAAATGTAACTAATTCAACAATCTAACAAATTTACCAAATTTAACAAACTTAACCAACTAGAAAATGTAACAAATTTCAACAAAATTACAACTAACTATTTAACCGAATCTAACAAACTTTTAACAAAATTTTAACTAACTTTTTTTACTAATTTTTTATAAAATTTCTAAACCTTCCTTTTACAAAATCCCATTTTGTTTATCAATTCTAACTGCTAAAGACTAACAGTTTAACACTTAACAGATTTATAACCTCCTAGGACTGTAACTGAAATTTAACTACACAGGATCAAGGACTAAACTTGTATGATCACAAAATATTCCAAATTTAACAGTAAACAAATTCTACCATCAAAACTACTAAGCATGCAAAGTAACTTTAAGCTAAACTTGCGTTTAAGAGAAAAATGAGCTTAACCATTCCATCCGTAGTCGAGTCCGTTGATGGCGAAGCTTAGCGCTGAGCTAGCTTTAAAACGAACACCACCTTAATAACTATTGAACTCACTAACTTCACAGCTAACTCTTCTTGATCACTTCTAATCTTCGCTAACTCTAGTCTTCGTAAACAATAATTGCTCTCTAAGTCTTCATCGAAATCGCCATCACTAATTCTTCAAATCAGACACAGTTTGATCCACTCCAATATCACGTTTAAAATTAAAAACTATGAATCTATGACTGCAACTCGAACAAGGATCATCAACAGTTCTCAGTCTTCTTCTGAACTTCAACTCGAACTATCTTGAAACTGCAACTAGAACAACACAATTTCAGCCGTAATCTGTTTCGAACTCAACACATCGATCTCGAACTTCTATCACTATGCAACGATGGCAGCTTATACTCTATCACTAATCATCCCAGCCTTGTCCGATGTAGAAGACGCGGTATTGCGAAATGGAACCGAAACAGAAACTAATGTCGAAAACAGCTCGAGACCATGAGTTCGCTTAACAAATTGAAACTGATCTCGATGCTAAAAACTGATCTCGAACCAAAAGTTAAGTAGCTCTTGGTAAACGGAACTGCACCAGAATCAACTTGTCGAGTCACGAACACCACAACTGATAACCAGAAAAGTGGCTCCTGCTAGTACGTTGTAGGCACAAAACTTCTATGTTGAACTAATCTGCTACTCAAGTACTCCATATCAACATTAACTTCAAACTTATTCAAATTCCAAATGATCTACTAATCTGCTACTACGAGATGAGAACTCAATTTCAGCTATTTTCGATTCGATCTTCGGATTCAACAGTTTCTATGAACTTGAAATCCAACTAATCATCTACACAAATGGAAGATTCATAACAGAATCACTGGGATCATCATATGAACAGCAATAGGCATAAATTGTGAAGATTTGAAGAGTAACGAACAAGAATGAGAAAGTGTAATGGACTTTTTTATTAAACTGAATGATTGAAAGAGTACAAAGTGGTTACAAAGTTTGTTATGAATGCTAACAAACTATTTACCTAAGTAACTGAATAATGTGTGTTTTACTGTGTGTAAAAACACACAGTGAAAAAGAAGGGAAAATGAGAGCTAATCTATCTATTTTGTGTGTGTGAAAATTCACACTAAAAGCTACGTGAAAAAATGAGAAACAAAAATAGAGTTTATATAGCCGAGAGACATGCATGCAGGGGTTGAGGTGATGAATTGTTCTGTCCAATAACAATCCGCCACGTGGCATACGTTGGTTGGGCTTAAGCATGTTTGATCCGGATCAAAGAAATATATGAAGTGTGATTGGCTGCTGAGTGGATTATTTGGGATTCGGTTATTAATAATGGGAGTGAATTGGGAATGTTAATGCTAATGATTGCCATATTTATGAAGTTTCCCTTAATCCGTGTGACATATACTTTGCATTGTGATTGGTTAATGTGTGTACACTTGGATCACCACTTTCTGCTGTTGGCGAATTCAGTCCCTGGAATTTACAGATTTATAATTTGAGCTTGGCACTTTTTAAACTTGTCATTTCTGATCCTTTGAGCTTCAAACTTGAACACAAATGATCCCTCGACTTGACGACTTGACTTTTGACCAGGTTTAACTTTGATCTTGACTCTTCCAAAATTGCACTTTAAGTCCCTTAACTTTTGAATGTTGTCAAGATAGGTCCTTTGTCTTCTCATGGCTTGTCATCTTTGATCCTTCTTTGTCTTTTTCATCCATTTGAGCTTGATTTTTCCTTGTTTGCTTGAAAATGTATCCTTTTACCTACACAAGTGTACACAAACACAAACATACCACATAATACTGTTTTTGCCAAATAAATTGGTATTTTGCTTCATGTTTTAGGGTTATTTGTTGATAAAAGGATATGAGTTTAAGCTCATATCAATGTGAAACGTCTGCCTGGTTATGGAATAGTTGTGCTAAACTTGATTCTGGTTTCTCAAGCTTTCTATAACCATATTCGGTAATAAACTATGAAATGTATATCACGAAATGACACACGAACTTGAACGTGAACAATGTTATGAACGCTAACGTGAGATTAAATCATGAGGTAGCACAAAACATGAACTGGAACAGCATCATACTGCGAATGAGACGTAAACGTGAAAGTGAAAATAAACGTAAAAGTAAAATGAACGTAAACATACACGTGATCGTGAACATGAATTCTGTCTGATATGATGGTCGATGGAATACCTTGAAATCGTACAATTTATTGTGGGTCTGCTACTGTGTAATCCTTTCGGGTGAAAGAAAACGTGTAGGTTGATTACATGGTTGACGATGACTTAGATAGAATCATACTTTTCTGAGTCTGTGGTAACTGATAACAATTTCATGGAATTTCGTCTTATTTCTGCTCAGAAACTTCTAAGGATTGTAGTAACTCACTAGCATGACGACGTTCTATCTTGAACCTGCTGGGATGGCAGGCATTAGATATGAACATAGTTGCCTTAACGTGTTATACTGTTTCTATCAAAATCTTGCCTGGAATTTTGGTACATTCTGGTGGAACCTGAGTGAATATTCACTGAAAGGTATGAGCCCCGGTAATTAGACCTTTACTAGCGCAAGCTTAGTTATGGAACGCTGATCGTGAGAACTGTCAGGAATTTCTGCGGTAGTAGTTTTCTAAGTTCTAGAAATTTTGTATGTTCGTCACAGACGTCGGTCTTGACCATTTGGCGATGGCCTTCACCTTCGCATCATTGTTTGAAATTTATTTCTGCTAAAATAGGGTGGCTCAGAAAGGCCACCTTGTTCATCTGGAGCTCACATCTGGAGAGCTGCGTATATAATTTCCTCTTATCAGAAAATCTGCAGGATCGTAAAAGTATATAATCCTCTTGTTCTCCTCTAGAATTTAGCAGATCTGAAAGTTATCGATAAATATGCTGGTGAACTGGTTTAAGAATTCGTGGAAAGATTTATTCATAAATTTCATAATATAGCTGGAGCATTAGGGAGCTCAGAAGTATAATTCAAAATTTTAGAGAGACTATAACGTGTGCAACAGCAGTCTAGAAACCTCATGTTATTTCTCTCACCATTGATGGTAGCATGATCGGAAATTTGTTCTGGAAGATGCTTAAGACATCGTAGCAGATCAGATAAACCTGCTATTTACAGAATGAACATTGATTAAGAATGGTGATCTTGTCAAAAAATTTAGTGGTCGATACGTGATCTCATGATATCGGCCTTCTTCCTGATAGACAGAAACGGTGTACTTCCTGGTGGTGCACCAGGGCGAATAAAGTCTAGTGTCGGTCATTCTTGCAGCATATGCTGCAACTCTTTTAACTTAGCTGAAGTCCTTCCATAAAGAGTTTTGGAACAGTTTCTATTCTTGAGACATGTTAAATTCTGCCTCGTGGTTAGGAAGGAATTTCTAGAAAACTTTCTGAAATTTTATCTGAGAACGCTAGAATAATCTGCTGATCATGAATTTTAAGGGATCTCAGAAGTGAACTTATAACTGGTAGCTACAAGTCTTCGTAGCTATGGACTGATAAGTCACACGCTTGTAAGGCAAAAATAATTTGTACTGATTTTTCTGGCAGAAAGTATGATGAATATATTTGGGATTTAGTAAGACGGATCTCGTCGTTAGCTGAAAATAAGACTTTAATAAATATGATGATATTGTTGAGTCCTTTCTGGCTAAGAGGCAGGTAGCTACCTGATTTAAGATAAAGCTGACATAGGAACACGTGAAGTAAATATGGCGACTCTTCACTGAATGTGTTCGTCTGTAACCTCACAGAATGAATACTGCGTGTTTAATCTAAATAATTTTCTAGTGGTGGTGACTGAATTTTTAATGATCTGATTTCTGTGTGGCATAGTAGAACGGGTATACCCCTTTCTGAAGGGTACCCTGAATTACTGAGGGCCTGGTTTAGAAACATACTGGAGTTATGAGTTCTGACTCGTATTTTGAGAAAAGATTCGTATGACGGGTACCATGTCTGGTGTCCTGATATGTGTCTTCCGAAGTGATACCTGAGACCTATGTCTTGACTGATATCTTGACATGTGTTTTAGTGGATGAATCTGGACAAGGCTGAAAATTTTTGGTAACTGCTAGGATTGGCGGACCGGTTAGACTACCGACCTCTGTATTTTGGTCACGTCCGTTCTGAAGTTTCGATGGTTACTGACTAATTAATTATAAGCACGGTGATTGTCACTACTGCTTTGTCTGTCAATTTATGACGGTGATTATCATGGCCGTGATTCATGTAACTATTTTGCTGAGTGGCCGGCTGGGTTCCGGTTCCCACTCTTCTGAATGAAAGGTTAGCTGAGTAAAGTGTGACATCTAGCTGAGAAAGTAAAACCATGGAATAGAATGGTAGTGTCTGATGGTTAAAATTTATTCTTGTTAGAAATTTCAAATTTATAGTTTTCGTCCCTGTTCTGCATAGTCCTTATAGTATAAACAGCATCAGCATCTTGAGAAATCTCCAATGTATCAGTAGCATCAGCATTTGTGAGGTCTTCAAAGTGTTAGCAGCATCAGTATCTGGTAAAATCTTCAACTCACGAGCAGCATCATCTGGTAGAATGTCGACAAGTTGAAACGCCTGAGATGATTGAGGATCGATTAGCAATATCCATAGAGTAGGGTACATAGAGTGCACCTGGACTACTGTACATAAAGTATATTGCACATGGAGTATATCTGAGACATTGTACGTGGAGTATACATGAAATAATGTAAATGAAGTATAACTGAGACAGTGTACATGGGGTGCATATGGAATACCGTACATGGCACTGGTGTCGCTTGTCTGACATGATCAAAGAAATAAATTGATTCAAACGGTAGTAAACTGCACTGAAATGAGTAACATGATAGCCTTGTGATTCCCGCGTAGACTTAATGCTGGTTGTACAGAGGCTGAAAAGTATGATTAACCGGAGTTTCATCTATGTTCAGTATAACGACATAATTCATGAAGACCGGAACATGATTTATCATGAAATAGGATTTTACTGTAATCCTTCTGTATCTTAGCATGAAAACATCATCACTTTGCTGAAAACGAAATCCTCATAAGGAGACATGAACATAATCAGCATGAAAACGACATCCACGTGAGGGTATGAAACTTTAACTGTTACAAAGAACATAAAAAAAAGTCTAATCAACTGAGGTTTAATACCAACTGACGTGGATGTCTATGGTTCAATCCACATAATCCAAGGAAGAAAACATGTGACTAAGTATGGGCGATTCTGGTTCGATCCGTATTTGTCAAAATTTTATTATAACTGTCAAGTATAGAAATTTATAATCTAGGACTAAATATGGTTGGTTGTAGTCCAATCCATACTTGTCAAAGTTTATGAAATACCCTGATATGACAAAGGTGAACAAGTGTGGATCGGTTCACAAAACATCATTTGACTGAATAGCATAAAAAATTTGATCCGAAAAATAGTGAACGTTTTCGGGTCCGTCCACCAAGTAATATTCGACCGAAAACATGCATCTGACATGAGTAAGGATGAACGCCTATGGTCAGTTCATCTACACAAAAATCTGAACGGGCAAGGGTGAACGCCTATGGTCAGTTTACCAAAACGAAATTTCGCTAAAAAGCACATGCGACTAAATATGTCCAGTCCTGTACCAACCTTTTACTTAGTCAAAGTTTAGAAAACTGACTGATAAAATACATGAGTAACATGAACGATAACAACGCCAAAATACAGGAAGTTCTTGGTGACTACCCACTAGTCACAGGTCAAGTTTTAGAGCCTACAGGTTGAACCTTGCGCTCTGATACCATAATTTTAACACCCCACTTGGATAAGTGGACCGTTACGTGTATTTATGGCGTGTCATCAAAGCATAAGGTAAATGTTCTAAAACATTAACTGACCATAAAGGAAATACCGGAATCAAACATCAGTAATCCAAAGATAAGCTCAAAACATGAAAAGTAAAATACTGAAGGAAAGGACTAAACAATGTCTAAATAAGCAGAATAATGTAAGAAGTGAATAAAGTAAGATGTCCGGATAGCTTCCATTCAATGTACATGCTCTCAGAATCCTAAGAGCGTCCTGGTGTACCTGCCGTTAGAACACGAAAGAACTACGGATGGGCATAACGCTCAGTGAACGGATATAAAGCATGCTAAGGAATTACTGAAAAGAATCAGATGATAAAATACTGGAGCTGTAAGACTTATAAGTAAGTCTGATTTATAAATAATAAAGCTGAACTGTTATCTGTTAAATCTGTAAACATGCATTTACTGTATTTTAATTGCCAGAGCTTATATAGGTTATGTGTTGTAACAACGGTGCATGAATTACTGGAGGGGTGACCTCGTCATGCTGTAGAGGGGTGACCTCTAAATGTTGTAGAGCGGCGACCTCTAAATACTGTGCTGGGTGGAGGGATCAGCTCCATTGTGAAGGATGTAGAGCACACACCGCATTCACCTGATAACTGTAAACTGATAAGCCTAGGATGCATCCATACGCCCCACTAATAATACTGATAAAATAGCCAAGATGAGCTGAGTGGGACGATGCAGGATATCACTCTCCTGCATGTGAGTCACGACACCGGTGCCTTAAGTGTCATGGTTACGGTACCTCCGTAACTAGTACTACTGACTGGTCATGCTTGTATATAAGGCTCAGGCAATTTAACTTAATTATAAAACTGATTTCTGATAATTCTTATAACATATAAATAGGGAAAACAATTGGCTGCAGACGGGAAATCCTAATCATGCATAGAAGGGAAGTCCTTACTGAAAGGACGAAAAATCCGTACCTCGTGTCCAGTAATGAAATAAGACTGAAAGCTGAAAGATCTATCCGACTTCATGGTTACTACATAAATAACGTACGCGAAAATAAGTTGACAGATGTTATATATTTTACTGCTCTTAACTGTTTTTTTTGTTGGATTTAATTTATACTTGTATTACTATTTGTATATAATCTAATAAGTTCTGACTGTTCATTAATATTACTGATATAATGTACTATGTATTTCCGATTTCTGTATAATGTATAATCTAGCATTACTATAATAGTAACTCGTTATAATTAGAAAGTTTCATAATTAGAAATATTTCTAATTTAATATCTTTAAATTAAATTATTTATAAATCATAAATTTTTAATAGGATAAAAATGATAAAGCTAGAATTAATTTAATTTTATTAATTAGATTAATAAAATTAGACAATATAATTAATTTATTTATAAAACTCTTGTATAAAATCATTTACCAATTCCAATAATTCGTGGTTCCCACTGCTTGTCTTAAGTTCCCAATGCCTGTGTAATATTCCCACTGTTTGTGTAGTGGTTCCCACTGCTAATGCAGTGGTTCCCACTACTTGCTATATACTCCCACCGTTATTACAAGGTTCCCACTGCTTTTGTTTCTGACAATCCCAAGCGCCCCCTTAATCCCAGAAGATTCCCAAACGCCCCTCTGATTCTCACTGTTTTCTTTTGGGTGCAGCCGGCTATAAACCATCACCACCGAGACTCTAAAAGTCTCGGCTGGGCCAAAATAGGGACACACCGAGACTCTTATTAGTCTCGGTTTGCGTGAAACCAACAACCCCGACACCCTGCTGCTAATCAAACGCCCCTGGTGGGTGGGTGCTTGTTGTCGTCCCAAACAAAAACCAACCCGCACTCCTGGTGGGTCGCGACTGGTTGAAATAACTACACCCCGAGAGTCTAGAAACTCTCGATTTTGTGAACACCAACCCAACTGACGTGTTTTTTTACATGAATTCGTGATTAAAAGAATTTAAAAGGAAAGGGTGATTACCTATATTCGTGATACACGGTCATATGAATACCCAAACGAGATCAAACAAGAATCGAAACCCTCTTTTTCTTTAAACCCGACGGCCACACATACCAGCACAAACCCTAAAAAAAATTTTGTTTTCTGATTTTGGACAAGAGAGGGGCTATCCCCGTTCTTTCTTTGCACAAGATTTGGGCCGGCCTTAAGCCCAATCCCTTTTTCTTTGTTAGACTTAAGAATAGCCCACACAACATACACACATTCTAATTATTTTGTGTCGTGTTTTATTTAGACATTTGCGTTCGTAAATTCTCGTGGTAAAACTTTAAAGTGTAATATTTATTAACCGAATAAAAGATTTATGGAATACTCGAATAATTACTATTATTTATTATCTGAATAAATAAATTTTCTAACGTTAATATTTATTGACTGCGTATAATTTATGCTACTTTTAAAAGCGGGTTTTACAAAAGAGAGTGTCTTATGATAGTTTTTATATTATTTGAAAAGCGGTTATTTATTTTGCATATTAAAAGTGCACATTAATATAAGGACAGTTACTTTTCATTTAAAAATGTTACATACGTTTTGCTATAACAATAATTCATGTTGACTAAATAATGAATATATATTTTGAACAATATTGACCCAATTGTTAGACTTCTTTTTTTTAGAAATATTTTAGGCTAAATTTTTTAAGACTTCCAGTTATAGAAAGGGTCTAAATACTTTATAAATTAGTATAGATTATTAACTCACGATAAGTATTTGCGTATAATAATTAAAACATGACAAGAAATGAAACACGACATTTAAACGCGAACACACGTGATAAATTATTAAGCACGAAAAACAAAACGAAAATATATAAATGGGTGTTGTGTTTGGACGGCTAAAAGAGAGGACAAAAGGGGCCTTTGGCCCGGCCCATTAACCAATCCTAGTTAATTAACAAAACACCATGGAGTTACCCAAAATTCACTTTACAGAAAATAAACCCTAAAACCCTTTTCTCCTTCCTCTTGGTCGCGACATCACAAGAACAAAGATTTTTGCTTTTTGATCTTAATTAAATTACGGGTATTGTTCGTGGTTCCTAATCATTAATCTATTCATGCATTCGGTATATTTAATCCTTAATCTTTTTATTTATTTTTTATTGTTCATGAATCATTAAAAACAATTATGAAAAGATGTTAATAAAGGATTAAAAACATGGGAATCGGGTTTTGTTTTCATTGTTTGTTGTTGTCACACAAACCGAGAGTCTCATGACTCTCGGTGGTGGGTTTGATCAAGCAGCCGAACCCCATAAGGGGTCGGCGCCTGGTTTGTGTAGCCAGTCGCAAGCACCAACACCCCTATAGGGGCTGTTGGTTGAAACCAGTGGCAACCGAGAGTCTCATGACTCTCGGTGAGAACATAGGTCACGACATGGGGAACCCCGGCTAAGCCGGGGGTGTGTTTTGAGCCAGCAGTGGTACAGGCGTGCAGCCAGTGGCTGCTTGGTGGACGCGGCAGCAAGCCACAGCCGAAAGGCTGTGGTGTTGTTGTGGTGTTCGAGGCAAACTGAGACCTCCAAGGTCTCGGTGTGTCGTTGTTTAGGCTCGGGTAGAACCGAATACACCAAGGGGGTGTTTGGTTACACTTTTTGGCTAAAATACGTTATCTTATAATTATTAATTAATTTTATTAATTAACTCATGGTTTAATTTAATTAATTAATAACAAGACTTATGCTATAATTTATTTATATAAGTATCATGACATAATTACATGGTCACTTATTTAAATAAACTTTAGGTTATAATAATTATCAATATAATTATTTCATGTTACATGTAATTAATTAAGAAACTTAGCTTAAACAATTTATTTCCTTTTAACCAAGGTTTAATTAAATTAATAACATGCTTTAATATAATTATACACTAATCAGTTACGGTAAAGTTTAATTAATATAATCATGTAATATTATTAATTAATAATTACTTATAATATCATGTATTATATTATTAATTAATAATCATATGTTAAGACTAAAGTATTATTATTAATAAACTTTACTATGTTATTATTATTAATAATCATGAGTTATAATATATGCTTATTAAAACTATAACTTATATCATATACTTATTTAATAAGCTTATTACTAAATATGGAAACATGTTAAAATATGAAAACATACTAATTATGGAAATATGCTATTTATAGAAACATACTAAATATGGAAACATGCTATTTATGGAAACATACAAAATATAAAAACTTTCTATTTTTGGAAACTTACTAATTATAGAAACTTTTGATTTTTGGAAACTTACTATTTATGGAAACTTGCTATTTTTTGAAAGTTACTATATGGAAACCTGCTATTTTTGGAAAGTTATTGTATATAGAAACCTGCTATTTTTATAAAGTTACTCATTATGATACAACAAGTACTATGACACATAAAACATGAAATACACTAATCAAGAACACATGAAACACTAAGAATCACATGATAAAACATGAAACAATAAAACAAGACCAGAATAAGTAAAAGAAGTTAAGAACACGTCAAGTAAACTAATAATCAGTAAGTATACATTAAACAGACAACTCATTCATGTCCCTTTTATTATGTAGTTATCGTGAAGTTAGAGTAGTTCTTCCGCTTTCATTTTCATTATTGGACATAAGGTACAGATATTTTTCCTTCAGTAAGGACATTTTCTTCTTATTTTTAGGATTCTCCGTTTGCAGCCATCTGTTTTCCCTAATAGTTACATTTAACTTATCAGTAATTAATATGATTAGCATTTTAAATTGCCTAAGCTATATACATGCATGCCAGTTCCACCTAGTTATGAAGGTACCATAACCGTAACACTTGAGGCACCGGTGTTATGACTCTTCCGCGGTGAGAGTGATTGCTCGCGGCATCCCTTTCACTTATTTGGCCTTCTATATTATTATCATGTGGGGCGAATGGGTGCATCCTAGAACATGTTAGCAGTTTACAAGGTAACTGTGGTGTGTGCTCTACACCCGTTAC
This sequence comes from Glebionis coronaria, assembly GCA_025667525.1. Taxonomy (NCBI): domain Eukaryota; kingdom Viridiplantae; phylum Streptophyta; class Magnoliopsida; order Asterales; family Asteraceae; genus Glebionis; species Glebionis coronaria. The sequence goes on along the minus strand of JANFOE010000079.1, from coordinate 118,627 downwards.
ATGGAGCTAATGTATTCATGCACGTTGATACCTTCATGACCTATATGGGCTCTTGGGCATTTAAAATACAGTTTTTATGAAATAAACATAAGTCTTTTCTGAAATAAACCAGTTTATAAACATGCACTAGGTTTTCCAAGACTTACATTATTCTGCTGCTTTGTTATACTTTCATTTCATACTTTACTTATGTTTATGTTATTCACGTCATTGTCATATATCTGTGCACTGAGCGTATTGCTCAGCCATATTTTCATTCCATGTCCCCATACGACACGTACTAAAGGGCAAAGCTAGGCAAATCAAGAGTGCGTGCATTTGGATGGAGGCTCCCTTGACTTCATTTCTTTTAATGTATTTATATACTTCTGCTTTGCTGGACATTATTTAGTCCTTATTCTACATTCTTTACTTATGCATTTGTGTGGGAGCCTATGTTTGGAACCGATGTTTGTTTCTGGTTTCCTTTATGATCATTAATGTTTTAGACATTTACCTTGCATGCTTTGATGACACACCATATATATTAAGTAACGGTCCACTTATTTAAGTGAGGTGTCACAATTATGGTATTAGAGCCAAGGTTTCGACCTATAGGCTCTTAGAATGACCTGTGACTAGTGGGTAGTCACTAGGCTCTTCCTAAACTGACAGTAAATTTTATTCATGTATCATTGTTTTCTTTAAGTTTTGCTAAGTAAGGGTTGATAGATGATTAGCCATACTTAGTCGCATGTGCTTTTCTGCGAATTTTGTTTTGTGGGCCGACCCATAGGCGTCCACCCATGCTCATGTCAATTTTCGTTGGCTATGCCTTCATAAACTCCTTCATGCATCTCTTTATGTTTATCCTATGTTTCTAACAGATTAATCATTTTATTTCCTCTTTGAAACTGTCAGATGGTCAATAATACATGATTTTTACTCGTTGAAAGTTCGTTTTCTCGGTATCTTCTCGAATTGATTTCCGGTTAATTGTGTGAGATTAGTTGTTCTTGGTGAAACAAATATTTTTGGTTTTGGAAAATAAATGAGCAAGACTTAATAATAAATGACGAGAAATTAAAACAAGTTAAAATGTAAATGGTGCGATATTTTAAAACTTTAAAAGTAAATGACGAAAAATGAAAGAACGTAAAATTTAAACTTAACATAAAATAAATGATGCAAATAAAAACTTAAAACTAAAAGTAAAGCAATTAAAAATTCAAATAAAGAAAAAGACGGGAAACATAAAACTTGAAATTAAAAGAAGAAAAAAAAATAAAAACAGAAAGAACCTTGATTCGGAAGTTCAAAACTTCCGAATGAAGGAGCTTGGTTCGGAACTTCAAAACTTCCGAATGAAGGAGCTTGGTTCGGAACTTCAAAACTTCCGAATGAAGGAGCTTGGTTCGGAACTTCAAAACTTCCGAATGAAACTCCTTGGTTCGGAACTTTGGACTTCCGAATGAAGCCCAACTTCCGAATGAAGGATAACTTCCGGATGAAGCTTGCTTCATTCGGAACTTTTCAAGTTCCGGATGAAGCTTACCTGGGAAGGATGGAATACAGTAACAATCAAACGAAGAACAGGGGAAGTACAGTAACAATAATCGATCCTTAAATTAATCAGATTTAAACAAAAGATTAAATCAAAACAACCAATAAGCATCTACTAACAATAATCAATCGAAACAAATCATCAAAACTAACAAACATAACCAAATCAATCAAAACGCACTTGATCAAAATCATAAAAACTCAAGAACATGAACAATGAAGATAAAGAACAAATCAAACAAGAAAGGAAGAAGATGATGAGTTAAAAGCTTAATTAAAAAAGTAAAGATTCAATAACAAAAGCTTAAACACAAATTAATCTAGAGAGAGAAAGTTTATCTAGAGAGAGGAACTACCTACTCCTAATCTAATCTAAAAACTAACCAACCCTTTCACATGTTGTGAGGGTGGTATTTATAGGAGAGGGGAGTGGTTGGTGGCTTCCTCTTTCTTTCTATCTTGGTCCTCAGTCTTTCAGTCTTTCAGTCTTCTCAAATTCTTCGACTTCTAAGACTTCGTCTCGGGATTTCTTTGAACTCGTCTTGTAATTTCTTCATAATTAAAACCTGAGTTCTTCGGCTTTTTAGTAAACTTCCGTCTTTTGACTTTTTCTTCGATAAATCTTCAGAATTGGTCTTGGACTTCCGTTCTTTTTCCACTATTGATCTTTCAACTTCGTCTTTTGTCTTTTTCTTCAATAAAAGCCCGTGAAAGCCGTGTTTTCTCCACTTTTCACCTTCTCGACCCTAAAACACAATAAAAACACAAACCACGCATAATTCCGCCATTTACGACATAAAATATACGTTTAGGTCCCGTTTTAATGTAATTAAGTGGTAGAAAAGATGGGTGTTTTCACACCTATCAAATCCCCTACACTTAACCATTGCAATGCCCTCATGCAATGCTTAGTGACAAAGCAAGGTTTACACTTTCCATCATAATCAACCTACCTTGGCCTTTATTAAACAACTAAGGAAAATCAAAAAGATAGAAAATAACAAGATGCAACGAGGAAGAAACATGTAAAGAAATCTAAAACTTACATTAGGGCTTGTGTGTCATGAATGTTTATCACCCTCAAGTTTCACGTTCCCCATGCCAAGCTTAAAAACAAGATCATTGTTAGTACAAGTTAGCATAGCAAACATTTACTCATGCGGTTCAATTAATCACTTAAACTCCCTTATTCCTATGGGTATCTCTTATATTTTATTGATGTCTTGAATGATCACGAGGATGCATTGTTGACTTATTTCGATAATTTATTTAGGCTGAAAGCAAAGTAGGACGATTTGATCAATAGTTAGCTAAAGGACAAAATCTCTTAAAACTGCTTCTCGGGATATCAAAAAGTTCATATCTTGGCATAACTTGGTTCACGATTTGAGACCTTTCTCGGGTCGATATTTGGCATGTACTTCATACTTCATATCTTGAGAGACGTGCTTGAGATAATGGTATTCTCATCGTTCATAGAGTTTCTTCACTTGGAGACTTTTGAGAGGTACTCCAACTTTGTTGACCACGACTTCATGATTATTTCTTCAATCTCTATTTGGGATTTTGAGATACAACGATCCGCTTCCTTTTCGGACTTGGATCTATTTATCCTCATACCTTGTTAGGGTCTTTTCGGATAGACTTCTCCATGATCTTTATGGGAGTTGATTGCTTTTCGTCGTGAGTCTTGATCCTTCATATTGATTTTAGGAATAATGCTTTTCACATCACTTTGGATCTTCAGCAAAAATTGAATCCTCATGCCTTGTTAGGGCCTTTTCGGACTCGCCAATCTTCGCACCCCGCTTCATAAGTTATGCCTTGGCTATGAACTCTCGTCATTACCGAGCAACTTTTAAACGATCTTGGGCTAGAAGCTAAGTAACTTTTCAAATCGTACGACCTTACTTATTGCAGATAATTTATTAGCAAGTGATGGGAGAAATAGATCATAATTAACTCACATAAGTTAATGAGAGAATACCAAACTTGTAACCAACTCTATCATTTCTCGTTCTCCACAATTTAAAATCTCAAGGAATGAGACTCGTGGATGCTTAGCCTAATAAACCAATTAAGGTCTACATGGTTAAGGATACTAGCTAGAGTGAACTTGGATAAGTAAACTCGGGTTGAGTCAAAATATTCACAACGGGCCTAATATATCTAAGATAACTAAACTTGTTAAAACCATTTTATTAAAATAAGAGAAAAATAGCAAAAATAAAGGGGACTACAACTAGGCCAAAATAGATTAAAAATTTTGAAAAATGTCGAAAAATTGATTTTCCGGTTAAAATGATGGCAAATACAAGGAAAAGACCACTTAACTTCGATAGAAGTCCCCCTTACACTTAATATAAACATTGTCCTCAATGTTTAAGCATGTGGGAGTAAACTCCCCTACACTTAGGACATTGTGCACTTTGTTTAAATCGCGTTAAGGAAAAGACCACTAAAGAGATTCCTATTTTAATATTGAGAAATATAAAATAGTGAATCGAAAAGAGTTTAGGATAGAACCGGGAAGAAGGGAACACGGAATCACGGTTCGTCAAAAGTCATCAACAGTGTCTCTTTGAAGCTCTAATCCATGCATATGATAAGAAAGAGAACAAGAAACACCAACGGGGCTCCCCCCTACACTTATGTTGAAAATAGATAGATAATTGGGTTGCCTCCCAAAAAGCACTTGTTTTTGTTAACCGAGTCACGAGCCTGACTCGTCCCCGAATTAAATAGTCCATGGGGAAGCCTCGAATGTGATACCGGGATCAAAGACCTTGTCCTCGGTCCCGGTAGACATTAATAAAGGAGAGGCGGGGGAATAAGTCTTGAAAGGGAGAAAGGTCCTTTCAACATACGTATAGTATGTGAAGTCAAGATCCATGGGAGGTGGGTTGGGTATAGTAAGCACATTGTCATCCCCCAAAGACAATGGATGCTGAGCAAACGGCAAAGCCGTATTGTTATCAATCATAGCATAATCAATGTCACCTCCCGGATCAAAACACTCATCCTCATTTCCTGGTATAAAACGAGTAGAGTAAAAGTGATACATCACCCGCTTGGGTGTGCACGTGGGAGGATGAGGTGGCAATATAATATGAGAGGTATGAGAACAATTACCTTCCACCTGTGTTCCTTTTTTAGTAGATTCACATCTTTCTACCTCTAGAATAGAAGGTGTAGTGTCATCGTGTAATAAATCCTCTAGAAAAAGTATATCTCCATCCACATCAGCATACCCGGATGTGTATTCCACGGGTGTATCAATAGCAAGAAACTCATCGATCTCAGGAATGTGAAAGCTATCATCACTAAGGAGTGAAGTATTTTGCTTTAGAAATTCCTCCTCGTCGAAAATAACCTCAATATCATCATCACTCTCCTCATTATTTATAGGGTCAATAATATGCTCAGGGATATGGGTACTCGTCTGATCTTGCTGCTGTAAAAATGACTCCATACAAGTTTGCAGCGTGTGTAAAAGCTCTTTTGATTGCGCTTGAAAAGCTGTAGCAAGATCGACAATTGGTTCTTGGTAACTCATCCCGTGACGAGGCTGATGATCGAGTGAGTGCGGTGGGGGCTCATAGTGTTGAAAACCTGAATTATAGCAAGGTTGTGGCTCATAGTTGTTCATCGGTTGGGAATAATTAGAAACCGGGTTTGGTTCATAATAATCCATATGTGAAGAAAACTGAGGATCCGGATTTTGCTCATAATAATTCATTGGTTGACAATAATAGGTATCGTGAGGACCCCCACAGTTGTTGCAAACCGGGTGTGGAGAAAAATCAGGTGCGTCTTGTGGATAGCTATTGTCATTGTCATAATTGTACCCCGGTTCTTGCCCGTGACCATACGGGTATCGAACCGGGCACGAAACATGCCAATGAGAATCGCTTCCACAATAGATGCACGGGGGAATAGGAGGTAGGTTCAAAAAGTACGAATTAGTCGAGTTGCACAAAGGACAAAATCCGGATTGTGTGTAGTCGATATCGTTTCCGCACCGCTCACATGTGCACCATTGGCAAGAGTTGTCCCCAGATAATTGTTTCCCACACCGGACGCAATGGACATAAAAATCCATGAAGAAAGATAGATAAGCAAGAAGAATATTTTTGGTGCAAAACTTTGAAAAAGAAATGCTTTTTATGATTTTTCAAATGTTTTTGGATTTTTGAAAATGTTTGACAAGAAAAATAACGTTCACAAGTGAACGGATCCCAAAAGCCAACGCGTCACTCACAAAAAACCTTCGATCTTCACGAAAAGAGCCGGCAGCGGCGCCATTTTAATACATGATTTTTACTCGTTGAAAGTTCGTTTTCTCGGTATCTTCTCGAATTGATTTCCGGTTAATTGTGTGAGATTAGTTGTTCTTGGTGAAACAAATATTTTTGGTTTTGGAAAATAAATGAGCAAGACTTAATAATAAATGACGAGAAATTAAAACAAGTTAAAATGTAAATGGTGCGATATTTTAAAACTTTAAAAGTAAATGACGAAAAATGAAAGAACGTAAAATTTAAACTTAACATAAAATAAATGATGCAAATAAAAACTTAAAACTAAAAGTAAAGCAATTAAAAATTCAAATAAAGAAAAAGGCGGGAAACATAAAACTTGAACTTAAAAGAAGAAAAAAAAATAAAAACAGAAAGAACCTTGATTCGGAAGTTCAAAACTTCCGAATGAAGGAGCTTGGTTCGGAACTTCAAAACTTCCGAATGAAGGAGCTTGGTTCGGAACTTCAAAACTTCCGAATGAAGGAGCTTGGTTCGGAACTTCAAAACTTCCGAATGAAACTCCTTGGTTCGGAACTTTGGACTTCCGAATGAAGCCCAACTTCCGAATGAAGGATAACTTCCGGATGAAGCTTGCTTCATTCGGAACTTTTCAAGTTCCGGATGAAGCTTACCTGGGAATGATGGAATACAGTAACAATCAAACGAAGAACAGGGGAAGTACAGTAACAATAATCGATCCTTAAATTAATCAGATTTAAACAAAAGATTAAATCAAAACAACCAATAAGCATCTACTAACAATAATCAATCGAAACAAATCATCAAAACTAACAAACATAACCAAATCAATCAAAACCCACTTGATCAAAATCATAAAAACTCAAGAACATGAACAATGAAGATAAAGAACAAATCAAACAAGAAAGGAAGAAGATGATGAGTTAAAAGCTTAATTAAAAAAGTAAAGATTCAATAACAAAAGCTTAAACACAAATTAATCTAGAGAGAGAAAGTTTATCTAGAGAGAGGAACTACCTACTCCTAATCTAATCTAAAAACTAACCAACCCTCTCACATGTTGTGAGGGTGGTATTTATAGGAGAGGGGAGTGGTTGGTGGCTTTCTCTTTCTTTCTATCTTGGTCCTCAGTCTTTCAGTCTTTCAGTCTTCTCAAATTCTTCGACTTCTAAGACTTCGTCTCGGGATTTCTTTGAACTCGTCTTGTAATTTCTTCATAATTAAAACCTGAGTTCTTCGGCTTTTTAGTAAACTTCCGTCTTTTGACTTTTTCTTCGATAAATCTTCAGAATTGGTCTTGGACTTCCGTTCTTTTTCCACTATTGATCTTTCAACTTCGTCTTTTGTCTTTTTCTTCAATAAAAGCCCGTGAAAGCCGTGTTTTCTCCACTTTTCACCTTCTCGACCCTGAAACACAATAAAAACACAAACCACGCATAATTCCGCCATTTACGACATAAAATATACGTTTAGGTCCCGTTTTAATGTAATTAAGTGGTAGAAAAGATGGGTGTTTTCACACCTATCAGTCAACACACGCACCAACGAGGAACTTTCTACAGCTGTCAATGTAGCATTGCAAGCTATGCTTCAACAGATCCGAAATCAGATTTGGAATGAGTATCAGGCTCATCGAAATCCGAATCATAACCAAAATCCTCCTCCTCCACCTGTCACACTACACACCTGGCTGGAGGGATTCAACAAGCGGAAGCCTCGAGGATTCAAGAAGGCTGAGGTCCCATCTGATGCTGAAAACTAGATCTCACACATTGAGAAGATATTTGATGCCACGGGTTGTGATGGAGTGTACAAGGTACGGTTGGCTTGCTACAAGTTCGAAGGCGATGCACTAGCTTGGTGGAGAGTGTACAAGCAGACGAATGAAGGTGATGCATGGTTGGCTACTTTGACTTGGGCCTAGTTCACTGAGTTGTTCTATAATCAGTTCTTCCCAAGGGCTGAGCAGGAATGACTAAAGAGGGACTACCATTGTAAAACCCGCTTTAAAATCCCTAAGATCATTAAATGCATGAAATTACGGTTAAATTAAAACTTTTCAGTTAATTAATATACGACACTAATCATGAACATTTAATACGAATATTACGTATATTAATTATACTATGTATGTTAATATGATTATTAATACACGATAAGTGTTTACGTATAATACTTAAAACAAACAAGAAATAAAACACGGCATTAAAAACGAACACACACGATAAATATTTAAGACACGAAAAATAAAAACGAATGAGTATGTGTGTGTGTGTTGGGTGGCGTCTAAAACAAAGAGAAGGAAGGGCCCATGGCCCAACCCATTAACAATCCAAGTCTTAACCAAATAGGACTCCAGGGATTTTTCTTAAAACATATTCATAGTAAAAAGCACAAAACCCTAAAATCTTCCTTCTTCCTTTTTCTTTGGCCGCGACATAAAACACACACCACAAGGACGAATTTTTCTTTTAATCTTTGATCATCAACGGTATTGTGTTCGTGTCTAAAACCTTTTTAATCACACGCATTCGATATTCCTTAACCTTTGATCTTTTTATTATTATTATTGTTAATTGTTCAAGATCTTGATGAAGAAAACATTTAAAAACATGAAATCATTAAAAAGATTTAACAAGATTAAGGGTTCAGGTTTGTTTGTTCGGGTTACAGGCAAACTGAGACCAAGTTGGTCTCGGTAGTGTTCGAATCGCACACAGACGCACCCACATAGGGTCGGCGTGTGTTTGGTTCTAGCAGCGGCAAGCACCAACAGCCCCACGGTGGGGACTCTTGGGCAGACAGTGGGAAACCGAGACTATGTATGGTCTCGGTGGGTGTTTTGGTCACGACAGTGGCAACCCTGGCTAGGCCAGGGGCTGCGCTGGCCGAACAATGGAGACGGCAGCAACCTAGGCTGCGTAACCGTCGGCTGCAACTACAGCCGTCGGGCTGTGGTGCGTAGGTTTTGTGGTCTCGGGTCTTGTTGGGGCTCGGGTACAACCTAACACATCAAGGGGTGTGTTTGGTTAGGCTTTTTACAAAATAAACTTTATGTTATAATTAAGTAGTTTAATTAAAACATGGTAATTAAATTAATTAATAATCATGACTTAGGTTATATTTATTTAAATAAAAACCATAGTTTATGTATGTCTATTTTATTTAAATAAAACTTATTATAAAATAATTATTTGTATAATTATTCATGTACACTTAATTAATTAAGAAAAATTAACTTAATTAATTTATATCATTTTAAGGTAAAGTTTAATTATTAAATCATGGAATATTATTAATTAATAAATACTTATGAGATCATGTAATATTATTATTAATTAATAATTATAAATTAAGACTAAGTATTTAATCATTATTAAACTTTACTATATAATTAAGCATGACATATAATATGCTTATTAAACTATAGGTTATATCATTTTATTTATTTAATAAGCTTATTACTAATTATGAAAACATACTAAATATGGTAACATGCTAATTATGGAAACATACTAAATATGGTAACATGTTATTTATGGAAACATACTAAATATGGAAACTTTCTATTTTTGAAAACTTATTATTTAAGAAAAACTTGCTATTTTTTTAGAAAGTTACTATATATGGAAACCTGCTATTTTTATAAAGTTACTATATATAGAAACCTGTTATTTTTAGAAAGTTACTCATTATGTTATAACAAGTACTATAACGCTTAAAACATGAAATACACTAATCTAAAACACATGAAACATTAAGAATCACATGATTAAACAAGGACAAGTATAATAAGTAAGAACACATCAAGTAAACTAATAACCAGCATGTATAAGTAAAACAGACACCCATGTCCCTTTTATTATGTAGCTATCGTGAAGTCGGAGTGATCTTCCACAATCATTTTCGTCTTCATTTACTGGACATAAGGTACGGATATTCCTTGCTTCAGTAAGTATATTTTCTTTCTATATTAGGATTCCTCGTTTGCAGCCATCTGTTTTCCCAGTAGTGTACGTGTCTTAAACACTTTCAGTATATGCTATGTTTTATTTTAGATTTTGCCTGAGCTATATACATGCATGCCAGTCCCACCTACTTATGGATGTACCATAACCATAACACTGGAGGCACCAGTGTTATGACTCTTCCAAAGTGAGAGTGATTGCTCACATCATCCCTTTTAAGTATTTGGCCTATTTTATTATTATCATGTGGGGAGAATGGGTGCATCCTAGGACAAGTTTAGCAAGATTACATGGTAACTACGGTGTGTGCCTTGCATCCGTTACAAGAGCTGATCCCTCCAACCCAGACTATTATAATTAGAGGCAACCCCTCTAATTGCATGATGAGGTCACCCCTCTAAGTATTCATGCACGTTGATACCACATGACCTATATGGGCTCCCGGTATATTTAAAATACAGTGTTCAGTATAATATAAACATAAGTCTTTTCAGAAATATAAAACCAGTTTTATAAACATAAACCAGGTTTTCCAGGACATACACTTATTCCGTTGTATTTCATTTCATTTCATTTCTTACTTATGTTTATGCTTTGTATGTCATTGTCCTATATATGCACACTTAGCGTATTGCTCAGCCTTATTTCTTTCTATGTCCCAATATGGCAAGTACTAAAGGGCAAAGCTAGGATTCAAGAGTACGTGCATTGGATGGAGGCGCCTAGACTTCTTCTCTTTTAATGCATTTACATACTTTTGCTTTTCTGGACATTTTTTAGTCCTTTCCTTACATTCTATACTTATGAATTTGTGTGTGGAGCTTATGTTGGAACCGATGTATGTTTCCGGTTTCCTTTATGGTCATTTAATGTTTTAGAAATTTACCTTGCATGCTTTGATAACACGCCATAATTACTACGTAACAGTCCATTTATCCAAATGGGGTGTTACAATTATGGTATCAGAGCCAAGGTTTCGACCTATAGGCTCTTAAAATTGACTTGTGACTAGTGGGTAGTCACTAGAGTCTTCCTAAAACTGACAGTAAATTTTATTCATTTCATTTCATGCATCATTGTTTTATGTTAAGTTTTTGACTAAGTAATGGTTGGTACAGGACTGGCCATATTTAGTCGCATGTGCTTTTCATTTAAATTTTATTTTGTGAACCGACCCAAAGGCGGTCACCTTTGCTCATGTCAATTTTGTTATGTGGACCGACCCATAGGCGTCCACTATTGCCAATGGCTGTTTTCATTGGCTATGCCTTCATAAACTCTTCATGCATTTCTTATGTTTATCCTATGTTCTAACCAGCTTAATCATTTCATTTTCTTGTTTTAAACTGTCATGGTCAACACACGGCACCAATGAGGAACTGGCTACAGCTGTCCAAGAAGCTCTGCAAGCTATACTCCTACAGATTAGGAATCAGATCCGTGTTGAATACAAGAACATCCCGAATCAGAACAATCCTCCTCCTCCTCCATCGGTTACTCTACACACTTGGCTGGAGAGGTTTAGTAAGCAAAAGATTCGATCTTTTGAGAGGGCCGAGTTATCATCTGATGCGGAAAACTGGATTTCGCACATAGAGAAAATCTTTGATGCTATGGGATGTGATGGAATTTACAAGGCAAGGTTGGCTTGCTATAAGTTCGAAGGAGATGCATTAGCTTGGTGGAGGGCATACAAGATGACAAATGGAGGTGATGTATGGTTAGTTGCTTTGACTTGGGATCAATTCAAGACTCTGTTCTACAATAAGTTCTTTCCTACAGCTGAGCAAGAGCGTCTTAAGAGGGACTACCATTCCATTCGTCAGAGAATTAGAAAGAACAGTACGGAGTTTATGCAGACGTTCCTTAGGTTGGCTGGATTTCTGGGCGCTGCTGCAGGTACTGCTGAGGAGCAAGCGAAGCACTTTCGATGGGCTCTTCACTCCACGACTGTTGATCGACTACTTAGTGCCACTTTCACTAATGTGTCACAAGTGGCTCACACAACACGTAGCTTGGAAATGCTGCATGAGAGAGATGACTACGAGGAGCCAACTCGTCCAGAGAAGAGGTATAAATTTTAGTCATCAAGCGTTATCATCTTATTCCAATATATATGTCCATTTTTATATCTTGTCCTATCCAATTGTATCTTTCAGACAGAAGGGTGGAGACCGGTCCCAACCGGCCACTCAGTAGACGAACAACAAGGGGCACGGTCAATCTAATGACAGATACGGATCGGACAGGTGTAACGGTAATGACAATTACCGTAATAATGCCAGCAATTCCAACAATAAAAGGTCCCTAAAATCATAAACTCTTCTATGTTAAGTTACTGTATATCATACATACTAACATCTCAGCATCACAAACAGGAACTCTACGAGTGGGCGTGACCAAAATGCTAAGGGCAACAGCCTAATAACTCGTCTTCATCTGGTAATTTCTCACTTAAACCTTAGTGTAGTCATGTTTATGCCCAAATAATCATGTCTCACGCATATCTTCTTAAAAAGGCTCTCAGGTAGCGAGGGTACCTCCTAGAGGTTATACCTATCCTATCTGCACTACTTGTGGTCGTAGACATCCCGGACCATGCCGTAAGGCTGTCGGAGTTTGTTTTAAGTGTGGACAGCCAAGACACATGTTGAACGACTACAAGAAGGGGGAGACTACTGGTACTTCTGGTTCTGCTCCTCCTAAAACACCAACTTCAGGTCGTGTCTACACTACCACCAGAGATCAGGCGAATAAGTCTTCAGGTACTATCACTAGAATCCTCTTTATGAACGATCATGCTGCTTGCATTTTATTCGATACTGGTGCAACTCATTCAGTCATATCCACTATGTATGCCACTAGTATTAATAAAATCCCTATGCCACTAGAAAACATATTAAGTATATCTACGCCTATGCGAGACTCTGTGCGCATTACCCAGGTGTACAGAGATCTTCCCCTTGAATTTGATGATAAAGTCCACCCAGTAGACACACTTCCTTGGGATATGTGTGAGTTTGATCTAATCTTAGGCATGTATTGGTTATCTAACACCATGCCACCATTGATCGTCATACTTATCGAGTAATCTTCGGCGATGGACAAGATCCAAATCATACTCATAATGGTTTCATACCAGGCAAGTCTGTGTAAATCATTTCAACCTTACAAGCCTGTGCTTTACTAGCTCATGGTTACGAAGGCTTCTTAGCTACGATTCAGGATATTACTACTGAAGCTCCGTCGATTCAAGATCAACCAGTTATTTCCGAATTTCCCGATGTATTTCCAGAAGCACCTATCCGCGAAGTAGATTTTGACATTGAGCTCGTCCCAGGAGCTCAACCCATCTCTAAGGCTCCTTATCGCATGGCTCCCATAGAGCTCAAGGAATTAAAAGATCAGTTGCAGGAGTTACTGGAGTGAGGTTTCATCCATCCGAGTGTATCACCATGGGGTGCACCGGTACTTTTCGTCAAGAAGAAGGACGGCAGCATGTGTTTATGCATTGACTATTGTGAGCTGAATAAGAACACGATTAGGAACCGTTATCTATTACCGCGTACCGATGATCTGTTTGACCAACTGCAAGGTGCCAAACACTTCTCCAAGATTGATCTACGATCCGGTTATCATCAGCTGCGAGTAAAGGAGTAAGATATTCTTAAGACTGCTTTTCGCACAAGATATGGCCACTATGAGTTCATAGTCATGCCTTTCGGACTCACTAATGCTCCAACGGTATTCAGAGACTTAATGAACCGCGTCTTCCATGAGTTTCTGGATAAATTTGTCATCGTGTTCATCGACGACATTCTCATCTTATCCAAATCCAAGGAATAACATGAAGAACATCTTCGCACTATGCTACAGATTCTTCGCCAGAAGCAATAGTATGCCAAATTTTCTAAGTGCGGATTCTGGTTAAACAAGGTGGCATTTCTAGGCCACACTGTCTCCGCATAAGGGATTACTATGGATCCTGCAAAGTTTGAAGCTATCATTAAATGGCCAAGACCGACGTCTGCAACTGAGTTTCGTAGTTTTCTGGGCTTAGCTGGTTATTATCGCAGATTCGTGGAGAACTTTTCAAGACTAGCCTTACCTTTGACCAAGTTGATGCGTAAGGGAGAGAAATTCGTCTAGAATGATGAGGGGGAGAAGAGCTTTGAACAAAGATTTAAGCAGCGGTTAGTATATGCACCTATTCTTACTCTCCCATCTGGCACAGGTGGATTTCATATCTACAGCGATGCTTCAGGTAAAGGACTAGGTTGTGTACTCATGCAACATGGGAAAGTGATTGCATATTCATCACTTCAGCGAAATCCTTATAAGGAGAACTACCCTACGCATGATCTAGAATTAGCAAGAGTAGTGTTTGCACTTAAAATCTGGAGACATTATCTATATGGTGAATCATGTGACATCTTCACTGATCACAAGAGTCTCAAGTACATATACACCCAACGAGAGTTAAATATGAGACAGAGAAGATGGTTGGAACTACTCAAGGACTATGACATCAATCTTCAGTACCATCCGGTAAGGCGAATGTAGTGGCAGATGCTCTCAGCAGGAAGTCAGGCATGATTGTCGACATTAAGATAGAAGAAGAAATCATACATGACCTCGTGCGATTAGACATTGAGTTCTTAGTACGTGGACAACATGGGTACTGGGCTAATCTGAGAATTGATCCAGACTTAATTTCTCGGATTAAGGCAGCTCAGAAGGATGATGGTGAGATTTGGGCTATTATTCAAAATCTTGATCGACAGACAGAATTTCGTGTAGACGAAGAAGGCATCGTATGGAAGGTAACCAAGCTATGTGTTCCGGATGATCAGACACTCAAAGAAACTTTATTGACTGAAGCTCACAACTCTCCATTCTCTATTCATCCAGGATCCACGAAAATGTACCATGATCTCAAACAGCATTTCTGGTGGAGTGGCATGAAGCAGGATTGTGACAACCCATTTTGATAAATGGAATATCACAGGTTAATAATGGCATATCATCAAAGCATAAAAGGTAATGTCTAAAACATTAAATGACCATAAAAGAATCCGGAAACAAACATCGTATCCACATAATCTCCACACACGAAATGCATAAGTAAGAACGTAAAGGAAAGGAGTAAACAATCTCCAACAAAGCAAAAGTATGTAAATGAATTAAAGAATGAAAGAAAGCTGGCGCCTCATTCCATGCACGTACTCTTGGATTCCTAGCTTTTCCCTTTAGTACCTACCGTATTGGGACATGGAAAGAGAAATGCGGCTGAGCAATACGCTCAGTGTGCGAATATATAACACAGAATGTAAAGCATAAACATAAGAAAGTAGAGGAATGAAATGAATAACATTGCAGCGGAATAAATGTATGTCCTGGAAACCTGTTTTAAGTTCATAATACTGGTTTATATTTCTGAAAAGACTTATCTTTAGTTTACCTTGAAAATCTGTATTTTAAATATGTCGAGATCCCATATAGGTCATGTTATATCCACGTGCATGAATACTTGGAGGGGTGAACTCGTCATGCAATTAGAGGGGCTGCCTCTAATTAATATATAAAATAAGTTGAGGGATCAGATCCTGTAACGGATGCAAGGCACACACCACAGTTACCATGAAATCATTCTACTTGTCCTAGGATGCACCCATTCGCCCCACATGATAATAATAATACTGGCCAAAACTAAAAAGGGATGCTGCGAGCAATCACTCTCACGGCAGAAGAGTCATAACACGGTGCCTCCAGTGCTATGGTTATGGAACCCCCATAACTAGTTGAAACTGGCATGCATGTATATAGCTCAGGCAATCTAAAATAATCATACATATACTGATGTGTTTAAGACACTTAAACTACTGGGAAAAACAGATGGCTACAAACGGGGAATCCTAATATAGGAAGAAAGATGTCCTTACTGAAGGACGGAATATCCTTACCTTATGTACAGTAATATGAAGACGGAACAAACGTAGACGATCACTCCGACTTCACAATAGCTACATAATGAAGAAACATGAATTAGAGTCGATCTTACTTATACATACTTGTTATTTGGTGATGACGTATAGTCCCTAGTCGGGCTAGATAGTCTGAATCACGGGTACTACCCGTATCCATCAGGAATGGATTAATGCTTATGCAATGTGCGCACAGCCCAGGAAACCCGGTAAGTCGCTGTCGCACATACGCTTTGTTACTTAACATTGTCCTTGTCGCACCGTGACATGATAAAACAGAATATAATCTATCCTTTGATTATATCCGCCTAAGGAAAAGGGATATACACTTGCCTTAGTTATGCGATAAGGATCAAGCTATTTTGAGTTGTTATCTCATCCTTAGGCCGCAAGAGTAGGAGAGCCCAGCCAGGACTCTCTCGGGTATAAAAGGAACCCTCAGGGTTCCACAAAGGTACGATACACACAATACCCTAAACCCTAACACACTCAAATCGATTACTTACTCTCACGCCAGAGTCTAATCTTGGGTCACAAACCTACAGTAAGCCTAACGGTGTCTGTTTAGTGCGCAAGGTCCTCAAAGCAAGTTTCACTTGGTGTAAGAGCCGCAGTCCACAAGACCCCGAATTAAGCCTAATTCGGGTCAAGCTCGGCCCATCCACCTTTTGTATCAACAAGTTGGCGCCATCCATGGGACCCTACACTAAGCTCTAAGTAATGACAAAAAGTGGCGCAAACCTGCCCCCACCAAAGGGTGGATCTAAGAAGCCAACAGGTCCATACTCAAGCTTTGAACCACCTAATAACCCAGGTTGTGGAGGGAAGGGATTGCAAGTATCTTTCTCTCCGCTAGTCACCTCTACCCCACAGACAGTTGGGGATGCATTGTCCTCTCGGGAAATACCTGATCAAGGCTACAAGGGCACTCTAGACACAAGGGCTGTGATAGACCCATGAACTGAGACGGAGATCTAGTCACCTCTACCCCACAGACAGTTGGGGATGTATTATCCTCTCGAGAAATACCTGATCAAGGACATAAGGGCGCTCTGGACACAAGGGCTGTGATAGACCACGAACTGAGACGGAGATTCCTCCCTCGACGAAGTAGAGTATGAGCGACTACGTCGCAGAAAATTATGAGGCTCTAATTCCACTCATGAGAGCGCATATGAGGGCAAATCCGACAAGAGATCTTCGGATCAGCCTTGACTTTGATAAGGAACTCAAGGCCATGGAAGGGTCAAGACCTAACAAGGAAGCTAGGAAGGAGAGGAGGAAGAAGGAAAGAACAACTGAGATCCCAACATCTCCTTCGGGCGCGCCCCTTATTGAAGATGCATCATCCTCAGACAGTTCTGAGATCCCAACAGGAGAGGATGGCTTCATTACACCAGTCAATAACCATCTACGCACAAGCGTGAAAGACAAATTAGGGCGCGACACTTTGGGCAGATGGAGCGCCCTTAATAGATTGGGCCCCTTGGAAAGAGATTCATCCCAGGATCTGCAAAGACAGGAAAGAAACATGAGCACTGGAAAGACGAGCAGAAGGGATTCCTCAAGCGTAAATTCCTCGGACTCTAATTCCAGCGATCGCCATCCCCGCCGTAAAAGGGTCGCTCTTTCATCCACTGAGGATTATGATTCCTCCGACTACGAGAAAAAACACCGCAGGGCACCCAAGAAACCATGGATGCGCAGTGAAGACGAGCAGACCCTCCCATGGCGGCAGGAGAAAGGAAGTGCATTTTCAGAACGCATAACTACTTTCAAAGATAGTAAAAAGAGACGCATGTTGTCCAATGTCAAAACCTACGAATGTACGACGGATCCAGATGATCACTTGAAAGTTTTCGAATCTCAAGCAGGGATAGAGAAATGGCCAGAGGCCGTGTGGTGCCACATGTTCAACTCAACGCTTATCGGGAACGCTCAGACATGGTTCGACCGGCTCCCGCGAAGGAGCATTAATGGATTCGAAGAACTTACGAGAGAGTTCAGAAGAAATTATGTGCTACAAAAGAAGTACGATAAAAGCCCCGTCTCACTTGCAAGAGTAAAACAGAAGCACAATGAATGTCTCGAAGACTTTATGGAGAGCTTTAAATCTGAATGCAACCAGATTAAAGATTGCCCAGAAATTCTTAAAATTTATGGATTTCTCGCGGGCATCACTAACCCGGACTTAATAAAGAAATTGAATGACAGAACCCCAACAACGTTTGATGGGGTAATGAAGAAGGTCCGAGCATTTATTCAGGGCGAAACCGTAGTAGCGGATAGAAGGCAGATGACATCAGGCTACAAATACCAAGACCGGCCTAAGAAACAGTCATATGGGCAAAACATCAGCCGTGCCTTGGACTTCCAAGGCACAGTGAAGCAAGGGCGCAATAACAACAACAGTAAGTTTACCCCGCTGCAAAAGACCTCCAGGGAGATATTCTTATCAAATGGTGCAGGCTTTCCAAAGCCTAGCCCAATGATGGGACCAACAGATAAACGGGATAACACAAAGCATTGTGAATACCATGACGATAAAGGACACGCTACCGATGAGTGCATTCAACTGAAAAGACACATTGAGAGCCTTGTAAAAGCAAGGAAGTTAAACCACTTGATAAGAGACTGGAGGAAGAGCACGGACATGAAGAATAGTGAAGCGAAAAAACAGAAGGATAAGCCCATAACCATTTACATGGTAGAAAGGGAAAGGTCTTTTATGAAAAGGAGAACGATCGCGGAATTTTCACGCGATAAAGAGATAACGTTCCCTATTCTTTCAGACATGGACTATAGAGTCGGGTCATTAACTATTGACATAGCCCTCTGGGATCATGCTATAGAGGGCATGTGTGTCGATGGAGGGTCAGCAACGAACATATTAAACGAACATTGTTTCGCACGACTACCATGGGGAATAAAGAAAGAGCTAAAAGACACCATACAAGTCCTTGCAGGGTTCAACTATGATAAAACTAGACCACTGGGACACCTCTACACACAGGTAACTATTGGAAGCACATGTCACTCGAAAACGGTGTAGATTGATTTCATGGTTGTGCGGTCCCAATCATCGTACAACAGGATAATTGGACAGCTAGCACTAAAAACACTGCCCGTGGTACCTTCCACAGCGCATGGTTTGTTCAAATTCCCAGTGCAAGATAGAGTAGTCACCATCCGCAACATAGACACGCTCGAAGGGGGTAGCAGTACTTCTAGCCACAACGCAAAAAGGAAAGATGCAGATAGGAGTCAGCGCAACACGGAATCCATCCCACGGGTGAAGAGAAGGCGATGTATCTCGGAAGATTCCCATGCTAAAAGCATATTTGTGCATGATGGCTCACCGTCGGGGCTCCCATAGGTCATATTTTCGACAGGCTTTGTAGGAAAGGGAGGACCAGATGCAGGTTTCATCCTCACAAATCAGGGCGACATAAAAATTACCAATGCATTGATGTTCGACTTCCCCACAACTAGTATGGAAGCAGATTATGAGTCCCTCATAGCAGGTCTAAGATTTGCACTCAGGATGGGCATGAAAAGCCTAGTAGCCTACGCATACAACCCTTTGGTGGCGAGCAGGGCCGCGGGGTCATGCGAGCCACGAGGACATACGCTAATCCAATACACGGAAAAAGTGAGGGACATAGCCAGGCAGTTCGTGGAGTTTGCTATACGAAAAGTTTCAAAAGAAAATGGCGAAATCTCAGCTGACATGGATCAACTATCAATTCTGAACCTGGATAAACCTCCTAGTCACGTGCTAGTTAATTTTATTTTAAACAAAAACATAAACGTGAATCCTGGGACACAGACATGGATGACGCCTATTAAAGAGTTCCTGACACATATTACATTACCGAGCAATAGAACGAAAGCTAGGCAAGTGCAGATGAGAGCTAGGCACTTCAAAGTCATTAAGGGAACACTGTACAGTCAATCAAGTAATGGGCAAAAACTGCAATGTCTAACGCAAGAGCAAGCACGGGCGGTCATAGAAGCCGCACATAAAAGGGTATGCCCGTATGGTCCGATAGCTGTGGTTGATGAGATTACTCACTTAGGGTATTTTTGGCCATTTATGCATAAGGATGTTCGTAAAAGAGTGGTGCGATGTCTCCGATGTCAGGCAAACCTAAGTCATAGGAAAAATCCTAACATGATCACTGGGCCACCCTTAACAAAAGGCGCAAAGGGACATGGAATCCTCTCAAGACTGGGCATACTATTGGCTCTCTGACCACATCGATAGGGAACATGGCGCGAAGGGTAGCAGCAATACTCCCATCCTAAGGTAACCACCAGCAACAACGCAGAGGAGCAATCGCCCCTTCAGCCAGGATAATTTCTCGCACTATGCGACAACAAGATCATGCGAGTAGACTATCGGCAGCACGAAGCATGCAGCATCACGGTGAAGCAACCAAAGGACTCACATGGGCTAGGATGAACGCGGATAACTATGCAAATTCGCTATCCAGTCCCTCGAGAAGTGACTCAAGAGACAGCCAGGATTTTTGATGATATTCTCCCTGAGATGTCGCATCATTAGCATGGATCATTCCCTTGGCTATTGAAAGCCCCCAATAAAGATCCATGTATTTTTTCTTTTTTCAGTTGTTTTAGGATTTCCCCTTTTATGTTCTTTGTTTCAACGTTTACAAAAGTGTGAATAAAACACTGCGGTTCCTAGCTAGCTCCGCAGTCTAAATTATTTCTTTTTTTTTATCTTTTATGCATATGACTATTTTTTTTCTTTTCTGAAATACATAAATTTGGCCCTCCGGTGTACATGTAAAATGAAACGTTTCCAGGTGAAATAAGAGGAGTAAGTTTACCCTACTAATTAAACTTGTCGCGTAAGAGGGATGCACCCCCAGTGGCGCCGGATCATGTATCCTTTGTTAGGCAACTTACCACAAGACGTTGTAGTAAGTGTAGCATTCCTCATACTTTATGACGAATATGCACAAGACACAGTGTGCACGCTTAAGAAACACGTCATTATCTATGACGTCGCTTATCGTAGTAGTGGCAGGTCCACACGTAATGAACCTTCATCTCACCCATAAGTTCAGAGTCACACTTTAATGAATGTACTCATAAACACGCGTTCTCACTCACAATCTCAGGCGTGGGTGCAGAAACTTGGACATATATATACGAATAAACATGAACATGGCGCAGGACGCTATATGGTTACAAACGCGCATGTCACTATAAACATTATACAAGTTCTTAATTTACAAATTAATGTACATGGTTACAACAAAGCATATAGTAAGGAAAAATTCCTTCTATAGGAGATCGCTCGCTGACAGTGACCTCTTTAACCTACGATGAAATGGGTTCAGTGACGCAGGATGTTGTACCCACGCCTCCTTCATATACTGCAGCGCGCGTATTTGATATACATCAATGGAAGGCAGACTAACCGGTACACCATCAGATCGATTAGGGTGCGCCAAACCTAAGCCAATGACAGCGTTTGCAGTGGAAGACTTATTTTTCTTTGCCACACATTTAGCATGTTGTTTCAGCTTATCGTCAAGCGAAACCATCTTCGATACACTAGCAGCATAGATAGGGACTTGTAGTTGGGAGATATCTGGCTCGACCATGCCATGGGGATCTTCCTCCGCTTTTTCCACACAGTGACACACTAGAGTAAGGCCTGCCATGATCATGCTTATCTGTTGATCTTGATCCTTTTCAAAGACATCTATGATGGGCAGGGGGAGATCTTTTAATCTATGGAACGCGGCGCCAAAAATCTCTTGTGCGTACCTAGAGTAGATTTCACTTCCCTCCAAGGTCCTATCAATAACTTATCTTTGAAGGCGCGCTCCATAGCGAGGCTTTGTCCTAATAACTGTGTAGCATCGAAAATCTCCTTGACTGCTTTGTTCAGGTTGGGTAACTCTACGGCACCTTTGGCGGCTAGCGGAAGGTCGTGCTTTATTAATCATTGGTTCTCAGTTCGCACTGTTGTGAGGTGCGGGTATAGTTCCTCATCAAAATCGGTGCTCATGTACTTCAGAATTTTTGCCTTCTTAGCCATATCTTTATGAAATTTGGCAATGAACTTCTCATAATTTGAAGTAAGGGCCCTCATACCCTCCTCTAGCTTGGACATGGCCCAGCGATTTTCCTCCTCTTGCCTCACGCGAAGGCGGCGCTCTCGAATTATAAATTCAGATAATGATGCCTTCTCATCCTATAAATATTGGATGGATCCGGCATTTATACTGGAAACAGCGCGCAAACGTGCGAGTTTAACCTTGGCACATACAAGCTCGTGGTCTTTTTGTTCTGTCGCTTGTTTGATTTTCATGTTTGCTTATGCCAGACGCTCAGACAGATTTGACACCTTCTTTTTCAGATGGGAGGCTAATGTTATCTTCTGCGACACACCGGTGGCCAACTCATTCATTAGCATTTCGTCGGACAGACTGCTCAGGAATTGGGCGCGTCCAGGAGGGGTTAGATTTTGATGGAAGTCCGCACATTCGGTCGTGTTATCCAGTGCGCATGAGCGTGCGCACTTCCATGGAGGAAGGAATCTTATGGACTTCGAGGTGCTGGCGTCATCCTTGGTCACTGCAATGTGTGAGCTGCAAATTTGACATAGTGCAAGTGTTAGAAAGGTAACCTTTTATTCGACGAACCGTAAGGAGAGGAATTTCGATATACCTTGACACATGTGTATTTTCGCGCGGCCTTGAAAGCATGCCCCACGAAGTAATATCGACGCGCGGTCTGGGCTGCAGGGTCCTGGTCCTCTTAGGAATTTGCTCTATTGGGAAGCACGGTAACCTTTTGTGGCTTGGGACAGGTATGATCTCTTCTGAGGGACCAGCGCGCGAGCTGTCCTCATGATCCACTTCTTCTGATGAAGACTCCATTATTCACGGTACACTCCGGATGGGGAGTGACATTTAGTACGACTGTCCTCTATGTACCTCTTCTGGACGTCGGGGAGGGATATTCCGGTACCACGGTGCGTTGACCCATGCGTCATCCATTAGATAGCTCAAACGGTGCGAAGGGCCAAGCGCACATGGTCACGGTGCACGGATGCTCGCGCTTCATAAGCTGCGTATAGGTTAGCTCTGCAAAAGTGTGGAGAGCATATGAGTACATGAGCATACCACATTTGAATTATAGATCCTTATACAACAGGATTTCTTACCATGATCGAACTCATCAAAGTATTGAGGAAGGTGATTTACAGGAAGAGTTGAAGTATGACTCAGCCCTAATGCATATAGTAGCGCCTCTGGGTATTCTTACATTGGTATCTGGTCGAAATTGATTATCTGTGCATCTGCTTCGTTATACGTGCCAGAGATAAGGTGGTCATCTTTCATCATAGTCTCGGGAGTAATGAAATCATAGTCGAACGGGAATACAACCTTGTAACATTGTAATTGGCCAGGGCGTTTCGCGAAGGATATCCACCCATTTATCCAGGAGGGTCGATAGAAAGTGCGGAACAGATTTATGGTTGGGGCGATGTTCTTCAGTAAGCAGTTTATCTTGAAATTTGAGGTATTCGCGGCGCTAATACAATGTAGCTGTGAGACGTGTATACTGTAGTAGCTTAGCATGTCAATCAAAAAGCATCTCAGGGGTAGCGGTTGTTGGAAAACTCAAAAAACATGGTATATATACCAATTTTCTAGCAGGGAAGCTTCTTATGTGTGCTCGTGGATCTGGCACAGTCGGGTGGAGATCTGCAGGTATATGGTACTTGGTAGCAAAACTGGAAAGTTCTTCTTCTGATATGCGGGAGGTCACATCAAATAGTTGTGCCACGGTTTTTTCCTCTTACCAGTACTTCAGTTGGGTATGGAGTGGGCACTGTTTTTTGTTGTGGTTATTATTTATGGCTGTTTTCAACAATGGTGAGAGGGTTTTTTGAAATGATAAATAAGAAGGTTGAGGGTCTGTCACACTGCATTTATACCCTTTAGACACATGGGATCTTACGACGTGTGTCCAACGAGTTGGTTCATCCTACGGTGTTGGTTTCGTTGGCCCCTCTGACGTGGTTAATGCCTTTCTCGGTTCCCAAAGAAAGGTGTTACTAGTGGAGTCTGACGTGGATGCATATTCATGGGCAAGTTCAAACTCATTTCATTTATGTTGTACATGAAATTTCTTTTCTATACGGGGTGTCTGCGAAGGGGCCTAACAGGTTTACTAGTCTATTAGCCGCGGTTTGTACCTGCGACCACTAGACTGGGGGACATGATGACGTATAGTGATGAGACTGCTTTTATACATGGTCTCATCGTCCAAATTGGGCTTTAATTGCATAAAATATCATAAAATATGCCAAATAGATGCTCGTGTTTGTAACTTGTGTATTTTTAGGTACGGATATTGAGGAAATGGCAAATGATCACAAGAATCAATCAAAAACGAACACGGGAAACGAAGCCGCACAATGAACCGGGCCCAAGTTTGGATTTTGCAAAAACACCCTTAAAGAATTGAAGATTGGCAATTTTGGTCCCTCATCTTTGAAGAACTTGTCACAATTGACCCTCCAAATGTCAATTGTACAAGTATGATCCTTAATGTTTGAAGATTGTACAAGACCAGTCTTTGGAGAATCAAGAATATACATTAAATACCCTTGGAAAAGTTTTTGGAAGAATTTGTGCCAAAAGTGACAACTTGCCAAAAGTTGTCACATGTAATTTGGGCGCTGATGGAGGTTATTTACAACTTGAACAAATAGAATAGCTTGGGGGCCAATTCTACCACAAACCAAAACCCACACCACTTATATCCACCAGTCACATTGTGCCACGTCACAACAACCCACCCATTTACCCATATTCTACCCAACCCGTACCCACCACCCATTAACCCACCCAGTTTATTTATTAAACCAGGTCAAACACCCCAGTCAACACCCCCACTTCCCACCAAAACACCCTTTTTAAATAAACCCTTTCCATAAACAGATTAAACTTCCACTAATTAGCTATAAACCCTAAAACCCACCCAGATTAATTAAACCCTAAACCAAAGGGGTTTTGTCCCATCTAGTCCAGATCCTTAATTGAGGTCACCCTCATCACATCCCACACCCAAACCGTGACCCTGGACAACCCCATGTGAAAGTGGACCCCTCCCCTGCACCCGTCTCTTTCCCACAACCCCAAAACCTGACCAAACCAACACCCCAGATCATCCCCTTGGTCCCCAAGCTCAAATGGACGACTAGGATGCATTCAAACATCACCAACACCAGCTGGCTCATCACATGGCACAAATTTGACCATTTTGAAGATTGAAGACTCAAGGGCAATTTTGGCAGTCCACTTCTAGGGTTTTTTGTCTTCTAGATAGTTCTTTCTCCTTGTATAAATAGAAACGTATGTGTTTCTATCACTTTGTTCCAGTTTTTAGCATTTTTCAACTTGTAATTCCTTTTTTAAATTAATGAAGTTTGGTGTTTGTTGAAAACAAGTGTAATTCCTTTTGTTAGATTTAAAAAGTTTGTGTGTAGTGTTAAATGCTAAGGCTGAGTTCCAATTTAAAAGTGTGAAAAGATTTGAGTGTTGATAATTCAGTTTTAAAAAAGGTTTGAAAATAGGTTTTGATTTCAGAAAATCAATAAGTTTTGGAAAGTGAAAGTGGACCAAAGCTCTTGAATTTCTGAGATTAAAGGTGTTTTTAAAACGTGTTTTAAAGGTTTCAAAGTTTTTTGGAAGAAGTTTTAAGAAAATCAGAAAAGGTGTTTTTCTTGTGTTTGTTCTTATTTGCAGGATTGATTGTTGTTGTTGATTAAGTTCAGCATAGGCCCGGGCCTATTGGAAGTGACAAAGCTGTCACCAAGGGACCTGGATGTAGGTCCCTTAGGTAAATCCCTTCATCTCATTTCATTTTTCATTTTTCTGAAAAATTGTATGCTTTTGGTGATTTGCATGAAAAGTGTTTAAATGAGTGTGTTATTGGTTTGATTTCACTGTTTAGAGATTAATATGCTAGGATAGTTTTAGATTAGTTAGAGTGTGTTTTGATTGAAGTTGTTTTGAAAAAATTGCTAAAAAGTTTTTAAAGGGGTGTTTGGATACGGTTTTTAGTTGATGTTTGGTGACAAGATGTTGATTAAAAACGTGTTTAAATCTCTTGTTAGGATAATATAAGGTTGTTTGTTAGCTTTGGTTGTAGTTTGGTATAGTTTTGAAGCAAGTTGAGTGTTAAAAAAAGGGGAAAGGTAGCATAAATCTGCTCATTCTTCTTTCTGCTTATTTTGTGGGATTTTGTGCACAAGTATGTGAAATCTGTTAAGAGTTAGGTTAATATAGGATTGTAGTTTGTTTGCATGATAATTGGTGCTATTGTGTGCAAAATCTTGGACTTTGAAACTCATTGGTGTGCATATAGATTGGCAAAAATATCATCAGACCTAGGCCAAGCATCTCAGCAACTTGATTTGGTTTTGTGTGCATATTTGTGTGGAATTTTCGGCCATCAATTGCTTGTTTTCTGCTTTGTATTGACTCCCTATACTCCAAAGAGTATAGGGGTGCCATTGTATCCAACAAACACTCACAAATCATAAGCAAACCAAGCCCTCTTGGTCTTACACTCACAAGTGAACACATCACTTGTTCATCAGAAACCAAAGCCCAACTGGGCACGTTTTTGGCTTCTATTTGATCTAATCTTGGTCACTTTAGGATTGTGTTTGTGTTTTTGTGTTTATACAAGTCACTGGATTTAAGTGTGAAAAAAAAAAGAAAAAAAAATCAAAAACACACCTGGCCTGGGCTCGAACACGCGACCTTGCTCTCCAAGGGCTAGCGTGTTTACCAGTGGTCCGGATGGTTTTTTATGTTATGAACTCATAACATTTAATACTTAAGGACGTTTTGGTTTTGGCTTATTTAAATAAGCCGTGACTATTTTCAGCTTATTTAAGCTTATTTGTTCAGCTTTTTGGTACCTAGTATTTTTCCTAGGGTTTAATTAGGTTTTAGGATTTTTCTGTTTTAAAATATTATTTTTCTCTTTATTTAATTAATTATTAGGATTATTTTTAGTTTTATTTTTAGAAAGTAATTTAAAAATAGCAAACAGTAATAAAAAATACAAAAAAATAGTTTTTAGGTTTTAATTTGTATTTTTGAGGTTTACATTCAAAAAAGTTTTCAAAAACTTTAATTTTTAATTTTATTTGATTTTATGTTTTTTATTAAAATTTAAAAATTAATATAAAATTAATTAAAAGGTTTTAGGAACTTTCATTTGCATTTTCTTCTTAGTTAGAATATTTAGAATTTTTGAGAATTTTTTAGAATTAATTTAGGAACTTTTTACTTTTTTGGAATATTTTAATATTATTTTATTCATAAAAATTCAAAGTTTTATTTTTAACTTTTTTTTCATTTTTCCTAGATTCTAGACATTAAATTAGGAACTTTTTCACTTTCCAAATTTTTTTTAGGTTTTTCAATTAATTTTTAGAATTAATTTAAGATTTAATAGATTTTAATAGTTTTTAGGAGTTTAAAAATAGTTTAATTTGGTTTTAAAATTTTTAAAAATATTTTTTAGTTTAATTAGGTCATTTTTGAGGTTTACAAACTATTAAATCTTGTTTAGGGCTTTTTAATATTTAAAAGTGATTTTTAGGGCTTTAATTAGCATTAAAAAGTCATTATTAAATTAATTAAAAGGTTTTAGCAAGTTTGGATTTTTTGTAAACTCTTAGAATATTATTTGGGATTTTTAGTAATTTTTAGGAATTTTTAGGTTAAAATTTTAAATTTTGTCTTTTTTTTACGTTTCTACGTCGTAACTTTCTAGTAGTGTTTTTGCCTATTTTTCTATTTTTTCGTCTTCGTCATTTTCTCTTCTTTTCTTCTTATTAATAACCAAAAACATTAATCAATCATTCATTACACAACGCACTAGCCTCCTCGAGAACGAACTCACTTTTCTTAAGGGTCATTCACACACGGTTTTCCTAAATCGTCGTGCACGCTTACCCTATTTACGTTCTTTTTCCTAAAAGACGTATTTCTACGACTATCATTTTTGGCGCCGCTGCCGGGGAGGCGTGTTGTGTTTTGATTGACCATTGTTGTTTTTTATAATTAGCCATAATAGTATTTGTATTAATAGCACTCTATTAATACGTATTATCGTTTTTTCGGTTTTTGTGTGAATATTATTACTATATTGTATACGTAGAACAATAAATACACAAGTACTCCAAATACGTGAGCAATCAGAAACTTGATTCGGGATTTCATCACTCGATCATTGTATTCGAATCTCAAACCAAAGAAAAAAGGCAAAAATAGATAAATACTTTCGTGAAGCTTAATCTTGATAATACAAACTATAAGGTGGGTATAAGGCGGTTGTATTTCACAACCTAAAGGAAAAAGGCTCTTAAGTACTTCGCGCCGCCTCGTTTCCTCCGCTTGCTTGTGCGTATTTGATTTTGAGAGTGAATCGAGGGTTTTGCCGCCCAAAGTATTATTACATATCATATATATTTTCTTGGTTTCTATTGATTAAACCCTCTTGAACGATTTGGTGTTCCACCATCGTTCTAAAGTCATCGAAGGCGTTCACTCCACGTGATCGTTTTCATTCCTTGAGGCCTTTTTAATCAAGAGATTTGATTGAGGAGGAGATTTGTGGACTCATTGTCTACTTAATACATTCACCAATTTCCAAAAAAGTTAATACAATCAAAAACCACAAAAAAATTGAAAAAACACAAAATACCAAAAAGAATCTTCTTTGCTCGTCTCCACGTTGTACGTGACGTTTATGCTCACTCGTAATCAAGCAAAACGTGCACGTAGACGCAAGAACAAAACTCCCACTCCAACTCATTCTAGTGAGGAGTCTCCTATTGACGAACCCATTGTACAAGAAGAACCAACCATGGCGAATCGAACTATGATGGAGTTACTTCAAGCACCCACCGAGGGTTATGGAGAAGCTATTGTGATTCCCGCAATCCTTGCGGAGAATTTTGAGGTGAAAACGGGTTTGTTGTCGATGATCCAAAACAACAAATTCCGTGGTGATGAGAAGGACAATCCCCACAACCATATCCGCCAATTTAATCGTCTTACCGCCACGTGCAAATTTAAGGATGTCTCGAATGACTCGATTAAGATGATGCTTTTTCCGTATTCCTTAGCGGGGCCCGCTAAAATTTGGTTAGAGAAAGAGCCACCAAATTCTATATTGACGTGGAAGGATCTCGTTTCAAAATTTGTGAACCAATTTTTTCCGCCCTCTAAGACTACGCATTTGAAGAATGAGATTTCTAAATTTTCACAAGAATCAAATGAAAGTTTTTCTACGGCTTGGAACAGGTTTAAGGAGATGTTACACGAATGTCCTCATCACGGTTTTTCCGATTTGCACCAAATCGACACGTTTTACAATGGACTTAACGATCATGAAAGAGATTATTTGAATGCCGCCGCGGGTGGTAATTTTTTGTGTAAAATGGTTGAAGAAGCTTTGGTCATAATCGAGAATAGGTCTAAGGTTTATAGCCCTCGTCACACACCGAGTGTTGCCAAAAGGGGCTCATCATCGTCTCAAAGTATCAATGCATTACATGATGAAGCAAATGAAGAAAACCGATTTTTCGATAGATTTGCTAACCTTATGTCCCATTGGAAGGCTCAAGAAGCTTCCAATTCCGCTTCGGTCAAAGCGGTTTCTAAGAGTTGTTTGTCGTGTGGGGGAGCTCATGATCTTTCCGAGTGCATTACCGCGGATGGTAACACTTCGAATGCTTTTGTAGCCACGGGAACTTATAACCAAATCGGTCAAGGTTCTCGTTCAAATCAAGCTCCACCCAATCAAAATGCTAATAATTATCGCAACAACAACCAAGGTGGAAATTACCAAGGAAATCAAAGAAATTATAACAAAGGTAATTACCAAAGTGGAAATGGGCAAATTTCAAACCAAAACCAAAACCGTGATTTTCAAACTAATGCCTAAGGTTTTCAAAACGATCACACCAAAAATCTTCAAGGAGAATTTTTGAATTATGCTAAGGCTAATGATGCTAAGTTTGACAACATGCAACGTGAAATGGTTAGCTTAAGATCCGAGTTGAAAAACGAGCTTAAAAACGAACTTGCTAATGAACTTAAAACTCATGCTAACAAAATGGAAGGAAATGTCACACGACTCCAACAAAATCAACAAAAAATGGAGCAAGGACAACATGAGATTAAGCAAGAATTGTTAAAAGCGGATGCTAGGCAATCTAAGTTTGAAGACCGTATGGCTAAAATGTTTGAAGCTATCATGTGTAAGCCCTCTTCTTCGGGTGGTCTTCCTAGTGATACCATCGTGAACCCGAAAGGAGAATTGAAGGTTGTTGCCACTCGTAGTGGTAAAACTTTCAAAGAACCCATTTCTCGTCCAAGTACTTCTATGGAGAAGGAAAAAGAGAAAGAACCCGAGGTTGTGGTTGAAAAGGAGCACATTACAAGCCCACGAAGTACCGCTCAAACCACACCTACGGTTGAACCAATACCCATTATGGAACCCGAGATTCCAAGGCCGATGCCTATGCCTAATTTGCCCCAACCCACACCACCTTTACCCTACCCATCAAGACGAGACAAGGAAAAAGCACAAGAACGAAATAATTATCAATTTGAACTCTTTATGAAAATGTTTCGTGACTTGCATTTTAATATAAGTTTTGCCGATGCCTTAGTCATGATGCCTCGATTTGCCGCGAACTTCAAAAGTATGTTGAATAACAAAGAAAAATTGCAAAAATCGTCTAGTTGTTCTTCGGTTTTTCTAAGCCGCATACCTCAAAAAGTCGGTGATCCTGGAAAGTTTTTAATCCCATGTGCTATACAAGACATGGAAGAATGCTACGCCTTGGCCGATCTTGGTGCTAGTATTAATTTAATGCCTCTTGAGATTTTTAAATCGCTCAATCTTCCAAATCTCACTCCTTCAAGAATGTCAATCGAAATGGCCGATCATTCTACGATTCTAGCTTGTGGAGTTGCCGAGGACGTCTTTGTGAAAGTTGGAAAGTTCTACTATCCTGTAGACTTTATTGTTGTTGATATTCCCATCGATCCTAAAGTTCCGTTAATTTTAGGTCGATCTTTTTTGGATACCTCGAGAGCACTCATCGATGTGCATGCAAGAAAAATCACTCTTCGTTTCAATGAGGAAGAACTCGTCATTAATGCAACCCAAAACTCCACTCTTTCTCATGTGTATTCCATCACATCTTTGTACAAAGTCAATCCTATCAAAAGCATTTGCAAAAAGATTTCAAATAGAGTTTTAGGAGTTGATAAAAATGAAGTTCCGTCCCCTCCGCCGATGGAGGTTAAGAGTGTTAAGCCTATGATTCCAATCTCGAGTGATTCTTCGGATGATGAATACGTTGATCCCGATGGGGAGGTTTTCTTTGTTGACAAAAGATTTGAAAACTTGCCACCACCTAAACCAAAAAGATTTCAAAATGTGAGAATTTTTAGTGTGACTAACATTGCTTTAGATACACCAAATATTTTTGACATAATTAAATCGGGTTTTCACAAGGAGAGTGTAAAAGATGAAAAAGGAAAAGATTTTGAATTTAATTTAAAAGATTTTTCTACAACTCTAACTCCGTCATCACCGCGTTTATTGAGTACTACAAGCTCGTCTTCTCCTTTTGACGATGCTTTGTGTGGACTTAGTGTGGGGGAATCCCCTTATGTTCCCTTCCCTTTTTCCACCGAGGACAAGATATTTGATCTTGGAATTGCTTATATAGGGAAATCTCGGTCTTCCACCGATGCAATAAATGGAAAATCTTTTCATTTGATTGGTGCGAGTCTACCTCGAGTAGCTCAATGTCATGACTTACCCATTGTCCCACCCTTCTATTTCTTCTCTCCTATTTTCTTCTACCCCATTGGGGTTTGTGTTGAAGTTTCGTTGTTTCGTCTTTCATCCGAAAACGAAGACGCTATCTTTGACCCCGGTATACGTTTATCGGGTTTTTAAAGTACTCCACGTGCTTTTGGGCCTTGTTTATCATGTAAGCCCCACCAAAAATTGACCAAACCATGATTATCCCTAAATGATCACATTTATGGGGATTCGAGTCGAGCTTTTGACTCGGTTATCAAAAACAAGGTGCCTCGTGGGGGAGACCCATGCTTATCCATGTACATATTATTGCTTTCTAATTAGTTTAATGTGAGGGGATTTGTGCCCTTCCAACCTTTGTTCCGTGGTTGTTTGTGCATTTTGGTTTTTAGATCATGATCTTCACGATTGGAGCCTCTCGTGTTCGTTCATGGGAGCACTCGATCGTTTGCTTTGGAGGCCTTTCCCAATATCCATATGATATATCCTTTTATGTTCTAACCTTAGGTTTATAGCACACTTCATAAACGGCTATTACTTATTGGTTACACCCTTTCCATGCTAGATTAGGCATTCGACTACGTCTCTAGTATGGGGGTGTTTGCACCCCTAGACTCGAAACATTGAGGACAATGTTTAACTTTAGTATGGGGGGGTGAATAGATACTTGCCTTGCCAAACCTTCACGCTTTCCAAAAGTTTATCGTTTTGTTATCGTTTTGTTGCAAAATAAGGCTAAAAATGGCCAAATTTTAAAATTTTTCTCATGTTTCATAAGTGTTTGATGACACGAATGTAGATTTTCCGATGGCGAGAATACGAGTAATTTTTGACTCGACCGTGCGTGTTGAGCACTTAGCTTTGATTCCTTAACTACACATTAGGCTAAGTCTCTTAAATGAGGACGATAAATGATAGAGTTAATTATAAGTTACTATGCTAAACGTAGAGTACTCGTATTCTTTCAAAAACTCATGTGTTCTCGTTGTTTGCTTATTCCCCCTTCGCTTGTAAATATTTTTTGCTTAATAAATATTGATTTAGCGGTTTAGTTTTGATTGTTGGGTTTCTAGTCTTTTCTAGTAGCTTCCGTGTAATTAAATTGGGAAGACATTAAGGTATCGCCAGCGTCACGGTTTTGAAGTATTGGCACCCGAATAATCGAAAGCTTCACCTAATAATAAGATTTCAAGTGCTCACCAAAATCTAGCCAACAATTTGAAGCCCCACAAGGCCTAAAATCTATGCAAAATTGAAAGTGAATCAAGCCTTAATCTTCGAAGCTTTAAAGATCCAAAATTCGCTTTAGCGTGAGGATCGTATTTGGCTAATAAAACCACCGATGAGGCGGATAATAAAAGGCAAGGCAAGACCGAAGTCATAATAAAAGCTTCATGGCGAAGTTGAATAAAAGATGGAGGTAAACCAAAGATAATAAGGTCCTTCCGTTAGGGGGCGTATAAAAGTCTTGGTAATAAGTCTCATGTTCAAAACCGTTATAAAACCGTGTTTATCGATTCTTCTTGTCAACTTAATTTTTTAACATCGTTGTCTATTAGGAGGGGTTATTGATTTGATGGTCTTATTTACACTGTTAGGACTCTATTTTTAGACCTAAATCTCTATTATCGCATAAGTTAATGATGTATCCTCGTGATCATTAAGACATAATAAAATATAAGAGATACAACTTAGGAATAATGGGAGGATAAGTACGTGATTAGGGCATATGAGTAGTGTTAGCATTACTAACTTATAATGACAATGATCTCGTTGCACGCTTGGCATGGAATTGGAGTGAAAATCGAGGACGATGAAATTATTTCTAACGAAGCATTCACGTGTTCTTATTCTATGAACCTAAACGTCCCATTTTGCGATGAAAATCATACATTATGTCTAAAACACAAGTAGTAGTAATAGTATTAGTATAGGTAGTTTATGTTTCAATAAAAGTGAATAAAATTAAATTTTGGAGATGCTTTGATACTTTATTTTAGCATTGCGTGAGGGCACGGCAATGGTTTAGTATGGGGGAGTGATGAGACTGCTTTTATACATGGTCTCATCGTCCAAATCGGGCTTTAATTGCATAAAATATCATAAAATATGCCAAATAGATGCTCGTGTTTGTTACTTGTGTATTTTTAGGTACGGATATTGAGGAAATGGCAAAAGATCACAAGAATCAATCAAAAACGAACACGGGAAACGAAGCCGCACAATGAACCGGGCCCAAGTTTGGATTTTGCAAAAACACCCTTGAAGAATTGAAGATTGGCAATTTTGGTCCCTCATCTTTGAAGAACTTGTCACAATTGACCCTCCAAATGTCAATTGTACAAGTATGATCCTTAATGTTTGAAGATTGTACAAGACCAGTCCTTGGAGAATCAAGAATATACATTAAATACCCTTGGAAAAGTTTTTGGAAGAATTTGTGCCAAAAGTGACAACTTGCCAAAAGTTGTCACATGTAATTTGGGCGCTGATGGAGGTTATTTACAACTTGAACAAAATAGAATAGCTTGGGGGCCAATTCTGCCACAAACCAAAACCCACACCAATTATATCCACCAGTCATATTGTGCCACGTCACAACAACCCACCCATTTACCCATATTCTACCCAACCCGTACCCACCACCCATTAACCCACCCAGTTTATTTATTAAACCAGGTTAAACACCCCAGTCAACACCCCCACTTCCCACCAAAACACCCTTTTTAAATAAACCCTTTCCATAAACAGATTAAACTTCCACTAATTAGCTATAAACCCTAAAACCCACCCAGATTAATTAAACCCTAAACCAAAGGGGTTTTGTCCCATCTAGTCCAGATCCTTAATTGAGGTCACCCTCATCACATCCCACACCCAAACCGTGACCCTGGACAACCCCATGTGAAAGTGGACCCCTCCCCTGCACCCGTCTCTTTCCCATAACCCCAAAACCCGACCAAACCAACACCCCAGATCATCCCCTTGGTCCCCAAGCTCAAATGGACGACTAGGATGCATTCAAACATCACCAACACCAGCTGGCTCATCACATGGCACAAATTTGACCATTTTGAAGATTGAAGACTCAAGGGTAATTTTGGCAGTCCACTTCTAGGGTTTTTAGTCTTCTAGATAGTTCTTTCTCTTTGTATAAATAGAAACGTATGTGTTTCTATCACTTTGTTCCAGTTTTTAGCATTTTTCAACTTGTAATTCCTTTTTTAAATTAATGAAGTTTGGTGTTTGTTGAAAACAAGTGTAATTCCTTTTGTTAGATTTAAAAAGTTTGTGTGTAGTGTTAAATGCTAAGGCTGAGTTCCAATTTAAAAGTGTGAAAAGATTTGAGTGTTGATAATTCAGTTTTAAAAAAGGTTTGAAAATAGGTTTTGATTTCAGAAAATCAATAAGTTTTGGAAAGTGAAAGTGGACCAAAGCTCTTGAATTTCTGAGATTAAAGGTGTTTTTAAAACGTGTTTTAAAGGTTTCAAAGTTTTTTGGAAGAAGTTTTAAGAAAATCAGAAAAGGTGTTTTTCTTGTGTTTGTTCTTATTTGCAGGATTGATTGTTGTTGTTGATTAAGTTCAGCATAGGCCCGGGCCTATTGGAAGTGACAAAGCTGTCACCAAGGGACCTGGATGTAGGTCCCTTAGGTAAATCCCTTCATCTCATTTCATTTTTCATTTTTCTAAAAAATTGTATGATTTTGGTGATTTGCATGAAAAGTGTTTAAATGAGTGTGTTATTGGTCTGATTTCACTGTTTAGAGATTAATATGCTAGGATAGTTTTAGATTAGTTAGAGTGTGTTTTGATTGAAGTTGTTTTGAAAAAATTGCTAAAAAGTTTTTAAAGGGGTGTTTGGATACGGTTTTTAGTTGATGTTTGGTGACAAGATGTTGATTAAAAACGTGTTTAAATCTCTTGTTAGGATAATATAAGGTTGTTTGTTAGCTTTGGTTGTAGTTTGGTATAGTTTTGAAGCAAGTTGAGTGTTAAA
Source organism: Glebionis coronaria (assembly GCA_025667525.1). Lineage (NCBI taxonomy): Eukaryota > Viridiplantae > Streptophyta > Magnoliopsida > Asterales > Asteraceae > Glebionis > Glebionis coronaria. Next base: position 82,931 of record JANFOE010000079.1, on the reverse strand, counting down.
AAAAGGGGAAAGGTAGCATAAATCTGCTCATTCTTCTTTCTGCTTATTTTGTGGGATTTTGTGCACAAGTATGTGAAATCTGTTAAGAGTTAGGTTAATATAGGATTGTAGTTTGTTTGCATGATAATTGGTGCTATTGTGTGCAAAATCTTGGACTTTGAAACTCATTGGTGTGCATATAGATTGGCAAAAATATCATCAGACCTAGGCCAAGCATCTCAGCAACTTGATTTGGTTTTGTGTGCATATTTGTGTGGAGTTTTTGGCCATCAATTGCTTGTTTTCTGCTTTGTATTGACTCCCTATACTCCAAAGAGTATAGGGGTGCCATTGTATCCAACAAACACTCACAAATCATAAGCAAACCAAGCCCTCTTGGTCTTACACTCACAAGTGAACACATCACTTGTTCATCAGAAACCAAAGCCCAACTGGGCACGTTTTTGGCTTCTATTTGATCTAATCTTGGTCACTTTAGGATTGTGTTTGTGTTTTTGTGTTTATACAAGTCACTGGATTTAAGTGTGAAAAAAGAAAAAAAAAGAAAATAAAAATCAAAAACACACCCGGCCTGGGCTCGAACACGCGACCTTGCTCTCCAAGGGCTAGCGTGTTTACCAGTGGTCCGGATGGTTTTTTATGTTATGAACTCATAACATTTAATACTTAAGGACGTTTTGGTTTTGGCTTATTTAAATAAGCCGTGACTATTTTCAGCTTATTTAAGCTTATTTGTTCAGCTTTTTGGTACCTAGTATTTTTCCTAGGGTTTAATTAGGTTTTAGGATTTTTCTGTTTTAAAATATTATTTTTCTCTTTATTTAATTAATTATTAGGATTATTTTTAGTTTTATTTTTAGAAAGTAATTTAAAAATAGCAAACAGTAATAAAAAAATACAAAAAAATAGTTTTTAGGTTTTAATTTGTATTTTTGAGGTTTACATTCAAAAAAGTTTTCAAAAACTTTAATTTTTAATTTTATTTGATTTTAGGTTTTTTATTAAACTTTAAAAACTAATATAAAATTAATTAAAAGGTTTTAGGAACTTTCATTTGCATTTTCTTCTTAGTTAGAATATTTAGAATTTTTGAGAATTTTTTAGAATTAATTTAGGAACTTTTTATTTTTTTGGAATATTTTAATATTATTTTATTCATAAAAATTCAAAGTTTTATTTTTAACTTTTTTTTCATTTTTCCTAGATTCTAGACATTAAATTAGGAACTTTTTCACTTTCCAAATTTTTTTTAGGTTTTTCAATTAATTTTTAGAATTAATTTAAGATTTAATAGATTTTAATAGTTTTTAAGAGTTTAAAAATAGTTTAATTTGGTTTTAAAATTTTTAAAAATAGTTTTTAGTTTAATTAGGTCATTTTTGAGGTTTACAAACTATTAAATCTTGTTTAGGGCTTTTTAATATTTAAAAGTGATTTTTAGGGCTTTAATTAGCATTAAAAAGTCATTATTAAATTAATTAAAAGGTTTTAGCAAGTTTGGATTTTTTGTAAACTCTTAGAATATTATTTGGGATTTTTAGTAATTTTTAGTAATTTTTAGGTTAAAATTTTAAATTTTGTCTTTTTTTTGCGTTTCTACGTCGTAACTTTCTAGTAGTGTTTTTGCCTATTTTTCTATTTTTTCGTCTTCGTCATTTTCTCTTCTTTTCTTCTTATTAATAACCAAAAACATTAATCAATCATTCATTACACAACGCACTAGCCTCCTCGAGAACGAACTCACTTTTCTTAAGGGTCATTCACACACGGTTTTCCTAAATCGTCGTGCACGCTTACCCTATTTACGTTCTTTTTCCTAAAAGACGTATTTCTACGACTATCATATAGTCCCTATTCGGGCTGGATAGTTCGACTTACGGGTACTACCCATATCCATCAGGAATAGATTAATGCTTATGCAATGTGCGCATAGCCCAAGACACCCGGTAAGTCGTTGTCGCACATACGGTTTGTTACTTAACCATGTCCTTGTCGCACCGCGACAGGATAAAACAGAATATAATCTATCCTTTGATTATATTCGCCTAAGGAAAAGGGATATACACTTGCCTTAGTTATGCGATAAGGATCAAGCTATTTTGAGTTGTTATCTCTTCCTTAGGCCGCAAGAGTAGGAGAGAGCCCAGCCAGGACTCTCTCGGGTATAAAAGGAACCCTCGGGGTTCCACAAAGGTACGGTACACACAATACCCTAAACCCTAACACACTCAAATCGATTACTTACTCTCACGCCTGAGTCTAATCGTGGGTCACAAACCCACGGTAAGCCTAACGGTATCTGTTTAGTGCGCGGGGTCCTCAAAGCAAGTTTTACTTGGTGCAAGAGCCGAAGTCCACAAGACCCCGAATTATGCCTAATTCGGGTCAAGCTCGGTCCATCAAAATTTTGTATCAACATTTGGTTTACTTGACGTTTACATACTTATTATACTTGTTCTTGTCTTAATATTTCATGTTTTAATCATGTGTTTCTTATAATTTCATGTGTTTTAGATTCATGTGTTTCATGTTTTAAGTGTTGTTATACTTGTTATAAAATAATGAGTAACTTTCTAAAAATAGCAGGTTTCTATATATAGTAACTTTCCAAAAATAATAGGTTTCCATATATAGTAACTTTCTAAAAATAGTAAGTTTCCTTAAATAGTAAGTTTCCAAAAATAGAAAGTTTCCAAAATTAGTAAGTTTCCAAAAATAAAAAGTTTCCATATTTAGCATGCTTTTATAAATAGTATGTTACCATAATTAACGTATTGTCATAAATATCATTGTAAAACCCGCATTAAAATACCATGAACAGTACACATGAACAGTAAACATCCAAAAATACGGTGAAATTAAAACATTCCATTTGTAATATAATTCACGTGTCACGATATTTAATAACGTGTAATTACGTATATATTATAAATGTGTTAAGTACACGACATATAAAAATCATGATAATTAAACATGAACGATCACGTAAATATTTTAACTCGGGAAAACTACGGGTTTCCCCATATGGGCCCCATGTGCCGCGGCTAAAAGAGACAAGGAGGAAGAGATGGGCTTGGCCCATGACCCAACTTAAAACAGGATAAGTAAAAACACAGGAAACATTAAACATAATTTAGGTTACAGAAAAAAGTTCTCCTTTTGCCTCTTGCCGCCGGCCACCTCAAACCACAAGGACAAATCAGACGATTTTGATTGTTGAGTCTGTGTGTACTGATCGTGATCTTAATCTTTTCTTCCACGTGTTCGGTAAATAAAAAACACTTTCTTTTCTTTTTAATTCCTTATGAATTCATGTTCTTATTTAACTAATCTTAAAAATAAGATGCTAAAACATAGGGATTTATTTAAACATGGAAAAAGGGGGTGTTTGGTTGCGTTTGTGGTTCGGCCGAGGCACCACCGAGAGCCAATGGGCTCTCGGCTTGCGTTCATCACCACCACCAAGACCACAAGGGGTCTCGGCTTGGTTGGTCTTGGCTCAGACGACACAAGGAAATCCCGACCGAGTGTCGGGGTGAGGTCTTGGTTTTGGACCGAGTGCCAACCAAGACCTATAGGGTCTCGGTGGGGCTTTTTGGCTAACAGTAGGAACCGAACAAAGTAGGAAGGGGGAACCGGGTTGAACCGGTGGCCAACCGGTGTGAACCGTGAGCCACATGTGGCAACCGGCTAGCTGGTCTAGCCACTGGTGGGGTTGTTTTGGCTTGGCTTATGTGTGATCCCGGGCTTCGGGCTCGGGTCAATTTTTAAAACACGGGTTCGGGTTTCGGGAAAAATATTAAAATCAGAAATATGTTTAATTAAATTAATTACTAGACTTTTAATTCAATTAAATTCATGACTTAGGTTAAATATTAAAATTAATATTTCATGTATAACCGAAAGTATTTTACTTGGCTTAATTTAATTAAAACATGTATTTTTAATTAAATTCTTATAACATATAGTTTAATTAATTAATAAGCTATAACCATGATTTGTATTATACTAATTAAACTTTACTTATTATTAATAATCCAGCTTATTTCTAATTATGGAAACTTACTATTTTTGGAAACTTTCTATTTTGGAAACTTACTATTTATGGAAACCTACTATTTTAGAATGTTACTTAGTATTACAATACAAGTATTATAATACACTATTACATGCATAATACACTTCAGAACATCAATATAACTACAGATAACACAGTAACACACTAAAACATGACAGAATAACTATGACAAGCTAATAACACACAGAACTAGTAAAACACATGTAATTCGAACAACTCATACACGTTCCCATTCTTATGTAGTATTATTCCCCAAGGCGGAGTACTTTCTTCAGCGTTTTCGTTAGCTTCTACTATACATAAGGTACGGATTTCCCATCCTTCAGTAAGGACAACTTCTTCCTTTATTAGGTTTTCCCGTATATAGCCAACTATTTTCCCTAGTAGTTACAGATTAAATGCTTATGTTTTATTAGTTACCTTAGCCAAATACATGCCTGACCAGTTTCACCTAGTTATGGAGGTACCATAACCATAACACTGGAGGCACCAGTGTTATGACTTCACCACCCCGGAGTGATAGCTCGTGGCGTCCCTTTCAGTTATTTGGACATTATTATTATATTATTATTATCATGCGGGGCGTATGGGTGCATCCTAGGTTCAGTTTCAGTCAGGATTTCATGGTGAATGTGGTGTGTTCCTTGCATCCTTCACAAGGAGCTGATCCCTCCTACCCATTACCAATTAATTAGAGGCATCCCCTCTAATTTGCATGACGAGGTCACCCCTCTAAGTATTCATGCACGTTGTTGACCTCATGACCTATATTGGATTTTGGTATATTAAACTAATATAGATTTTCATAAGTAACATAAGCTATGTTTTCAGAACTAAAATAAGTAAACATGACATACAACTAGGTTTTCCCAGGACTTATTCATTTCCGCTGCAATTCCTGCTTTATATGCTTTATATGCTATCATTCCTTTATGTCTTTACGTTATGCTATATATCCGTGCACTGAGCGTTATGCTCAACCGTTTTCAATTTCCATGTCCCTAAACGGCAGGTACTCAAGGTCGCAAGTAGGAACTCCAGAGTATGTGCATTCGGATTGGAAGCTATCTGGCCTCTTTTACCTTATGCATTTATTCCTACTTTTTCATACTTTACTTCATTTGGACATTGTTTAGTCCTTTCATTTACATTACTTAATATTGCTTGTGTGTGACTTACTTAGAATACCGATGTTTGATTCTAGTATTTCTAATTATGGTCATGAATGTTTAGACATTTACCTTGCATGCTTTGATCACACGCTATAATTTACTATAGCCTTCCATCTTAACAAATAGGGTGTTATAATTATGGTATCAGAACCCAAGGTTTCGACCTGTAGCTCTATAAAACATGACCTGCGACTTATGGGTAGTCACCAGCGTCTTACTAAAACTGACAGTTGGTTTTCACGCATTCATTCATTTTAATTTCATTTTCATGCATTCATATCATTGTCACAGGTTTATGACTAAGTAATGGTTGGTACAGGACTGGCCCTATTTGGTCGCATGTGCTTTTATCGAAACTTTTCACTTTGCGACCGACCCATAGACGTCCCCTCGCTTTGTCTTTTGTTTTGGGTGAACTGACCATAGGCAGTTTACCATCGCACATATACAAGTTTTTATAAATTGCATCATGCATTTTAAACTGTTTCATGTATTATAAACTGCTTCATTGATTTATACATTTTTCATGCATTTATGTCATCTCATTTCAGATTTATGATTTATGTTGCATTTTGTTTTAAACTGTCAGATGGTGAACACACGCAATGCTCAAGAGTTGGTTGTAGCTGCCAATGCAGCTCTACGAGCCATCCTTCTCCAACTTCGCAATGAAATCAGGGACGAAGTTCATGATAAAATTCAAGCTCAGGGCGTTCAGTATGGCCCTCATCCCGAAAACTACTACAACAACAACAATCCTCCACCACCACCACCTGTTACTCTTATGACTTGGTTGGAGCGATTCAACAAACAGTGACCCCGTTCGTTTGAGCAGACTGACAGCCCCAATGAGGCTGAGGCTTGGATTTCTCACATCGAGAAGATATTCGATGTGATGGGTCGTGACGGTGTTTTCAAGGCAAGACAGGCTTGCTATAAGTTTGAAGGTGATGTGCTGCAGTGGTGGAAGTCTGTCAAGTAGTCCAATGGTGGTGATAATTGGGTTGCACTTCTGACATGGGACCAGTTTAAGGAGCTCTTCCTTAACCAGTACTTTCCACATGCTGAACAGGATAAGCTTAAGCGGGATTATCATAATATCTGACAGGTTGCTGGGGAGAATAGCAACGAATTCATGCAGAGGTTTCTCCGTTTGGCTGGTTTCTTGGGAGCAGCAGCAGGTACTGCTGAGGAGCAAGCTGAGAAGTTTTGTTGGGCTCTTTTCACTTCGGTCGCCAACAGTTTGGTTTGTGCTACGTTCACTACAGTAGCACAGGTGGCCGATGCAGCCCGTAAGCTTGAGATGCTTCAGGAGCGAGAGGAGTTTGGTGATGACAGAGCAGTGAAGAGGTATCTTCAATAACCAATTGTAAACCATTCATTTCCATCAGTATTTTCATTTTCATATCATCCTTTGTTCAACTTTATATTCCAAGCAAAAGACTGACGACCGTAAGCCTGCGACCGCTCAGCAGCAAGCATCTAAGGGAAACGGTCAGACCAACGACCGTTCTGGTTCGGAGAGGCGTGGCGATAATGATAATTACCTTAACAAAACTAATAACTCGAAAAATAGCAGGTCCCTACATTAACCTTGTTCATGTTAAACTATCTTATGTCATGATATTCTGACACTCCAACTATTTTATTTCAGGAACAACAACAACGGTAGGGATCATGACCGTAGAGGTTCACAGCCTAACCATTCTACCTCATCTGGTAATTTTCAAACCTTCTATGTAATCATGTTTATGTTCCACGATCATGTCTCATGCATGTAATCCTGAAACAGGCTCTCAGATAACAAGAACACCTGCTAGAGGATTCACGCATCCTATATGTCCTACTTGTTTGCGTATACATTCTGGTATTTGTTGCCGAGGTACTGGTGGTTGTTTCAAGTGTGGCCAACAAGGCCATCAGCAGAAGGACTGTCGCCAGGGTGAGATAGAAGGCACCTCTGGACATGCCGACACCAAGACACCTCCTACTTCTGGTCGCGTGGTCACTACTACTAGAGACCAAGCGAATAAGACTTCAGGTACCATCACCGGAAATCTCTTTATGAATGGTTTGGCAGCATGTGTTCTATTTGATACTAGAGCGACTCATTTAGTCATATCCTCTACTTTTGCTGTACCTGTTAGGATTTCCCCTATGCCATTAGATAATGCCTTATGCATTTCCACGCCACTTAGGGACTCTGTACGAATCACTCGGGTGTATAGAGATCTTCCCCTAGAATTTAATGATAAGAACCGCAGAGTTGGCGCACTTCCTTTGGACATGTGCGATTTTGACTTGATTTTGGGCATGGACTGGTTAACCAAACACTAGGCTACGATTGACTGCCACACTTATCGAGTTATCTTCAGTGATGTTAAATCCCCAGAGTACATACACCATGGTTTTCTGCCAGGGAGGTCAGTATAAATTATTTCATCCATGGAGGCACGTGCATTACTATCACTCGGCTGTCAGGGCTTCATAGCCAATATTCATGACATTACTGCCGAGTCTCCATCGATCCAAGATCATCCTATTGTGTCAGAATTTCCTGACGTCTTTCCAGATGAAATTCCGGGCATACCACCTGTTCATGAAGTCGAGTTTGAAATTGAGCTCATCCTAGGTGCAGAGCCAATTTCCAAGGCTCTTTATCGCATGGCTCCTATAGAGCTTAAGAACTAAAAGATCAGCTTCAGGAACTTCTGGAGCGAGGTTTCATCCGTCCCAGTACATCGCCATGGCGTGCACCAGTACTGTTTGTGAAGAAGAAAGACGCCAACATGCATTTGTGTATAGACTATCGTGAGGTGAACAAGATCACGACCAGGAATCGTTATCCTTTACGGCGAATTGACGACCTTTTCGATCAACTTTAGGGCGCCAAGTATTTCTCCAAAATCGATCTGAGGTCCGGCTACCATCAGTTACGGGTCAAGGAGCAGGATATCTCTAAGACTGCTTTCCGTACACGTTATGGCACTACGAGTTCTTAGTCATGCCATTCAGACTCACTAATGCTCCAACTGTCTTCATAGATTTGATGAACCATGTCTTCTATGAGTTTCTGGACAAGTTCGTTATCGTGTTCATTGATGACATCCTGATTTTCTCCAAATCCAAGGAGGAACATGAGGAACACCTTCGTACACTCTTGCAGATTCTTCGTCAGAAGCAGCTGTATGCCAAGTTCTCCAAGTGTGAGTTCTGGTTAAGCAAGGTAGCATTTCTGGGCCATATTGTATCTGCAGAGGGGATCACCATGGATCCTGCAAAGGCTGAAGCTATCACCAAATGGCCGAGACCTACATCTGCAACTGAGGTCAGAAGTTTTATGGGTTTAGCTGGCTACTACCGCAAGTTTGTAGAGATTTTTTCACGGTTAGCCTTACCTTTGACTAAGCTGATGAGGAAAAGAGAGAAATTCGTCTGGACGGAAGAGCGAGAGAAGAGCTTTGAAGATCTTAAGCAGAATTTAGTGACTGCACCTATTCTTACTCTCCCATCTGGTTCAGGTGGATTTCAAATTTTTAGTGACGCTTCGGGAAAGGGTTTAGGCTGCGTTCTCATGCAACATGGGAAGGTTATTGCATACATATCACGACAGCTAAAACCTTATGAAGAAAACTATCCCACTCACGATTTAGAGCTTGCAGCAGTTGTTTTCGCGTTGAAGATCTGGAGACATTATTTGTATGGTGAATCATGTGACATATACACCGATCACAAGAGTCTCAATTACATCTTCACTTAGAAGGAACTAAACATGAGAAAGAGGAGATGGTTAGAGCTATTGAAGGACTACGACACCAACATTCAGTACCATCCTGGTAAGGCGAATGTGGTGGCAGATGCTCTAAGCAGAAGGTCGGGTATGATTGATGGCATCTGGATTGCCAAGGAGATCATCTGTGACCTAGAGATGATTGATATTGAGTTTTGTGTACGAGGACAACACAGTTACTGGGCTAATCTTAGAGTGGAACCAGACTTACATTCTAGGATCAAGGAAGCTCAGAAGGACGAGGTGAGATTTGGGCTATCATTCAGAACCTTGATCAGCAGATGGAATTTCGTGTGGATAATGACGGTATCTTATGGCAGGGCACTAGACTAGTGGTTCCTGGTGACTCTACACTCAGGGAAGCTGTGCTGACTGAAGCTCACAACTCTCCATTTACCATACATCCTGGTTCTACCAAGATGTACCACGACATCAAGCAACACTTTTGGTGGAGTGGCATAAAGCAGGATGTTGCCACCTTCGTTGCTAAATGAATGATCTGCCAGTAGGTTAAGATCGAACACCAGAGAGCTAGTGGTTTACTACAACCACTAGATATTCCAGCATGGAAATGGGATAAAATCGCCATGGATTTTGTTACTGGTCTTCCCGTGACTCAAAAGAAGAACGACGCTATCTGGGTTATTGTTGATAGGTTGACTAGATCTGCTCATTTTCTGTCGATCCGCAAGGAGCATCCGGTCAGCAAATTAGCAGACACTTTTTAGAAGGAGATCATGAGACTGCATGGTACTCCATCAGAAATCATCTCTGATAGAGATCCCCGTTTCACATCACGTTTTTGGCAGAGTTTGCAGAAAGCTTGGGGCACCAGACTTAAGCTCAGCACTGCCTTTCATCCTTAGACCGATGGACATGTTGCGGGTGTATGCTCTAGAGTGGTCAGGAAGCTGGGATGATTATATATTTCTAGTAGAGTTTGCCTACAACAACAGCTGGCACGCTAGCATCAAGTGTGCTCCTTTTGAGATGTTGTATGGTAGGAAGTGTCGCGCCCCAATCTGCTGGGATCAGGTGGGCGAACGACTTCTTGAGGGTCCAGAGATGATTGAGGTGACTAATGAGAAGGTCGCCGTTTCCAAGGCGAAGCTTCAGGAAGCTCATGCTCTTCAGAAGAGTTATGCTGATAAACGCCGTAGAGATGTATCTTTCAACGTAGGTGATCACGTTTTCCTCAAGGTATCACCTGCACGAGGAGTTAAACATTTTAGAATTAGAGGTAAGCTCAGTCCTCACTTCATCAGACCGTTCGAAATCATAGAACGCGTTGGTGAAGTGTCATATCGTTTAGTGTTACCGCCTCATCTATCACACGTTCCCAACATGTTCCATGTGTCCTTACTCAGAGGATAAAACTATCATCCAGTTCATGTTGTCCAATATCCGCTTGATCAGATTCGAGAGGATCTTTCATATGTCGAAGAACACGAGAGAGTTCTTAAACGACAAGATCGTGTCATGCGGAGGAAGACGATCCCTTTCGTCAAAATCCTCTAGAGGGATCATCCTAAGTGGGAAGCCACTTGGGAGACGGAGGAGTCTATACGGACTTCTTACCCTCATTTCCGGTTCTAATTCGGGTATGTTTTCTTTCAATTTATGTTTCTCCAATTCGAGGACGAATTGTTCTTTTAGAGGGGAAGAGTTGTAAAACCCGCATTAAAATACCATGAACAGTACACATGAACAGTAAACATCCAAAATACGATAAAACTAAAACTTTCCATTTATAATATAATTCACGTGTCATGATATTTAATAACATGTAATTACGTATATATTATAAATATGTTAAGTACACGACATATAAAAATCACGATATTAAACATGAACGATCATGTAAATAATTTAACTCAAGAAAACTATGGGTTTTCCCATATGGGCCCCATGTGCCGCGACTAAAAGAGACAAGGAGGAAGACATGAGCTTGGCCCATAACCCAACTTAAAACATGATAAGTAAAAACACAGGAAATATTAAACATAATTTAGGTTACAGAAAAAAGTTCTCCTTTTGCGTCTTTCCGCCGGCCACCTCAAACCACAAGGAACAAACTAAACGATTTTGATTGTTGATTCTATGTGTACATGATCGTGATCTTAATCTTTTCTTCCACGTGTTTAGTAAAAAAAACGCTTCCTTTTTGTTTTTAATTCTTTATGAATTCATGTTCTTATTTAATTAATCTTAAAAACAAGATGCTAAAACATGGGGATTTATTTAAACATGGAAAAAGGGGGTGTTTGGTTGTGTTTGTGGTTCGGCCGAGGCACCACCGAGAGCCAATGGGCTCTCGGCTTGTGTTCATCACTACCACCGAGACCACAAGGGGTCTCGGCTTGGTTGGTCTTGGCTCGGACGACACAAGGAAACCCCGACCGAGTGTCAGGGTAAGATTTTGGTTTTGGACCGAGTGCCAACCGAGACCTATAAGGTCTCGGTGGGGCTTTTTGGCTAACACTGGGAACCGAACAAAGTAGGCAGGGGGACCAGGTTGAACCGGTGTGAACCGTGAGCCACCAGTGGCAACCGGCTAGCCGGTCTAGCCACTGGTAGGGCCGTTTTGGCTCGGCTTATGTGTGATCCCGGGCTTCGGGCTCGGGTCAATTTTTAAAACACGGATTCGGGTTTCCGGAAAAATATTAAAATTAGAAATATGTTTAATTAAATTAATTACTAGACTTTTAATTTAATTAAATTCATGACTTAGGTTAAATATTAAAATTAATATTTCATGTATAACCTAAAGTATTTTACTTGGCTTAATTTAATTAAATCATGTATTTTTAATTAAATTCTTATAACGTATAGTTTAATTAATTAACCAGTTATTTAATTAATAAGCTATAACCATGATTTGTATTATACTAATTAAACTTTACTTATTATTAATAAGCCAGCTTATTTCTAATTATGGAAACTTACTATTTTTGGAAACATTCTATTTTTGGAAACTTACTATTTATGGAAACCTGTTATTTTTAGAAAGTTACTTATTATTACAATACAAGTATTATAATACACTATTATATGCATAATACACTGCAGAACATCAATATAACTACAGATAACATAGTAACACACTAAAACATGACGTAATAACTATGACAAGCTAATAACACACAGAACCAGTAAAACACATGTAATTCAGACAACTCATACACGTTCCCATTCTTATGTAGTATTATCCGTCAAGGGGGAGTAGTTTCTTCAGCGTTTTCGTTAGCTTCTACTGGACATAAGGTACGGATTTCTAGTCCTTCAGTAAGGATAAATTCTTCCTTTATTAGGATTTCCCGTATGTAGCCAACTGTTTTCCCCAGTAGTTACATATTAAATGCTTATGTTTTATTAGTTACCTTATCCATATACATGTATGACCAGTTTCACCTAGTTATGGAGGTACCATAACCATAACAATGGAGGCACCAGTGTTATGACTTCACCACGGCGGATTTATAGCTCGGTGCGACCCTTTCAGTTATTTAGCCATTATTATTATATTATTATTGTCATGTGGGGCGTATGGGTGCATCCTAGGTTCAGCTTCAGTCAGGATTTCATGGTGAATGTGGTATGTGCCTTGTATCCTTCACAAGGAGTTGATCCATCCTACCCATTACCAATTAATTAGAGGCATCCCCTTTAATTTGCATGACGATGTCACCCCTCCAAGTATTCATGCACGTTGTTGACCTCATGACCTATATTGGCTTTTGATATATTAAACTAATACAGATTTTCATAAGTAACATAAGCTATGTTTTCAGAACTAAAATCAATAAACATGATATACAACTAGGTTTTCCCAGGACTTATTCATTTCCGCTGGAATTCATGCTTTATATGCTTTATATGCTATCATTCCTTTATGCCTTTACGTTATGCTGATATCCGTGAACTGAGCGTTATGCTCAGCCGTTTTCCATTTCCATGTCCCCAAACGGCAGGTACTCAAGGTCGCAAGTAGGAACTCCAGAGTATCTGCATTCAGATAGGAAGTTATCCGGCCTCTTTTACCTTATGCATTTATTCCTACTTTTTCATACTTTACTTCATTTGGACACTGTTTAGTCCTTTCATTTACATTACTTAATATTGCTTGTGTGTGAGTTACTTAGACTACCGATGTTTGATTCTAGTATTTCTATTTATGGTCATGAATGTTTAGACATTTACCTTGCATGTTTTGATGACACGTCATAATTTACTGTAGCATTCCATCTTAACAAATGGGGTGTTACAGCATGTTACCATATTTAGTACATTACCATAAATATAATATCATCATATTTATCATGTTGCTATAAATAATACACTTCCATAATTAATATGTTTCCATAATTAATTATATGTTTATTTTATGTCGTGTATTATTATAATATAAAGTTTAATAATTAATTAATACTTAGCTTATTATTAATTAATAATATCATGTCAGGTGTATTACAAGTTTATTATTAATTTATAATATTACATAATACATGTTATTAAACTTTACGATAAAATATATTAATTAATTTAACCTAAGTTTAATTAATTAAATTCATGTTCATAAATAATTAAATCAGTTAATTATTATAACTTAAGTTTATTTAATTAATTGTGCATACATGTTTAATCATAATTTTAATTAAATAAATATAACATAAATTTTATTTTTAATTAAATCAAAATTAATTAATTAACCAAATAAATAAAACATGCATAATTAATTTCATAATTGGTTTAATTTACGTATTTCTGAAAAAGTTCAAGTTCCTGATCCCACGACCTAAGACCCGACCATCGAGCAACAATAGCTCACCGAGAGCCTTACGGCTCTCGTCTTGCTGCTGCGCCGAGCCACAGAGCCCCCAGCCGAGGCTGGGGTCCCCCTGCTGCGTCACATGTTCCCACCGAGCACCCCTAGTGGGTCTCGGTTCCCACCGTTAAGCCAAGTTTCCCACTCCTGTGCCTTGCTACTTGCGGCTGCACATCTCAACACCACTACCGCTAGCTTTAAGCTGTGGCTGGTGGTTTCCTGACCACGCTGACCCCCACGATGGGGTTGCGGCTACTGTTGGTTCGACGCCACCGAGACCCCTATGGTCTCGGTTAGCGTGCGATCAAGACAAACCCCCACCAAAACTCTTTTTGTTTTTAATTCTTGATGGATCTACATGTTTTTATGTGTTCTTAATTTATTTTAAATCTAAATCATAACATAAAAATAAAATCAGAAAAGGGATTTAGGGATATCAATGCGTGAATTAAAAAGGAGAATGGATACAAATGCGTTACCGAATTAATATAAAAAATCAAACGGGTCCCCTTGATGTCTTTGATGAGCCGCGACCAGAGAGAGAGAGAGGCAAGAGATTAGGGTTTTTTATTTGCTTGAAAAAGTGTTTATGAAAAATATCCTGTAGTTTTATTAAACAAATAATGAGTAATGGGTATGGGCCAAACCCGGTTCTCCTTCCCTTTCTCTTTAAACCGACGCCACAAACACTCCTCATACTTTAGTGTTTGGTTTTTCTTGTTTAATTATTTATCGTGTACTTACGTATTTAATTATCGTGCTTTCGTTACTTGGACGTTTTCTTATTGTCGTACATACATACTTATCGTATATTAGTATTCATGTTTACGTACATAATACTTATTATAATTATTTAATATACATATTATTCGTGTTAAATATTCGTGATACATGGCGTATATTAATTAATTTAAAAGTTTAAATTTAACGGTAACTTCGTGCATTTAATGATCATAGGATTTTTAGAGCGGGTTTTACAACTCTTCCCCTCTATAGAACAATTCTTCCTCGAATTAGAGATATGATAAGCTGATAAGATACTAAAATCTGAACTGACATATAAGCTAGAAAGACGTGTAAGCTTAAATGACATACCCGAGTCAAAACTGGAAATGGGGGTAAGAAGTCCAGATAGACTCCTCCGTTTCCCAAGTGGCTTCCCGCTTAGTATGATCCCTCCAGAGGATATTAACGAATGGAATCGTCTTTCTCCTCATGACTCGTTCTTGGCGATCGAGAACTTTCTCGGGTTCCTCGATATATGATAGATCCGCTCGAATCTGCTCGAAGGGATACATAACCTTATGTAATGGATGTTAGTTGTAACCTCTAAGTAAGGATACATGGAATACATCATGCACATGAGATAGATGAGGAGGTAAAGCTAGACGATATGATACTTCACCGACACGTTCAAGGATTTCAAACGGACCGATGAAACGAGGACTGAGCTTGCCCTTGAGTCCAAAACGCTTAACACCACGTGTTGGTGACACTTTAAGGAAAACATGGTCGCTGATACTAAACGATATATCTCTATGATGCTTATCAGCATAGCTCTTCTGTCGAGCGCGAGCTTCCTGTAGCTTCGCCTTGGCGATCGCAACCTTTTCATTGGTCACCTCTATCATTTCTGGACCTTCAAGGATTTGTTCTCGAACTTGATTCCAACAGATTGGAGGACGACACTTTCTGTCATAAAGCATTTCAGATGGTGCATACTTAATACTTGCATGCCAACTGTTGTTGTAGGCAAAATCTACCAAACAAATGTAGTTGTCCCAACTTCCTGACCACTTAGTGCACAAGCCTGCAACATGTCTTCTAAGGTCTGAATCATATGCTCCGATTGACCATCGGTCTGAGGATGAAAGGCAGTGCCAAGCTTAAGTTTAGTGCCCTAAGCTTTCTGCATACCCTTCTAGAATTTAGACGTAAAAATTGGATCGTGATATGATATGATATCTGAAGGAGTTCCATGTAGTCGTATGATATCCTTAAGGAATATATCTGCCAATTTGCTGACTGAGAAGTCCTTGCGAATTGGAAGAAAATGAGCTGACTTGGTTAAACGATCAACTATGACCCATATAGCATCATGTCTGCTCTGTGTAAGCGGAAGTCCGGTGACGAAATCCATGGAGATTTTGTCCCACTTCCATGCGGGAATTTCTAACGGTTTCAGTAAACCACTAGCCTGCTGATGCTCGATCTTAACTTGCTGGCAAGTAAGACACTTGGATACGAAAGTAGCAACATCCTGTTTCATGCCACTCCACCAGAAATGTTGTTTAACGTCATGATACATTTTGGTGGATATGGGATGAATAGAGAATGGAGAGCTGTGAGCTTTTGTCAATAGAGATTCTCGGAGAGTCTAGACGAAATTATGTTTGTCGATCAAGATTCTGAATGATAGCCCATATCTCACCATCGTCCTTTTGGGCTGCCATAATCTGAGAAATTAAGTCTGGCTCAATTCTCAAATTAGCCCAATACCCATGTTGTCCACGTACTAGGAATTCAATGTCTAATCGTTCAAATTCCCGTATGATTTCTTCTTGTACTTTCATGCCGTTAATAATGCCCCACTTCCTACTAAGGGCATCTGCCATTACATTCGCCTTGCCAGGATGATACTTAAGATTGATGTCATAATCCTTGAGTAGATCTAACCATCTCCTCTGCCTCAAGTTAAGTTCTCTCTGAGTGAAAATATACTTGAGACTCTTGTGATCAGTGAAGTTATCACATGATTCAACATAAAGATAGTGTCTCCAGATTTTAAGTGCAAAGAATGTTGGAAATACGTATTACGTATTAGAAAGGATCGGTCACTCCAACAATAGTCTAAGTAATAGCTCGTAGTTTAGTTTTACTAATATTAAACAACTAAGGCCATGCCAAGCCTACAACATGTGTAGGCCGACCCAACTTGTAAGCCCAAGCCCATCTCATGAGCTTGGGTATATAAACCCTCTCCTTAGATGGAGAGGGTGTGGTTTTCTCATAATTTACACATAGTTAAGTGTGTATTTCTACACTTTCTCTCTCTAAAGTGTGTGTGAAATCATCTATCTTTCTATCTCTTTCTCTCTCTAAACATAAGCAAGATTTACAATATCCTACAAATGGTATCAGAGCTATGGGATGATTGTTTGGTTTATGTGTTTGTGTTCTTGATACATACGCCTATTTTGATCCAAATACATTCAAAACAAATTTATTTATTTTTGTGTTTTTTATGGTTTTTTTTATACAAATCTTCTACATAGTTGTGGTAGAGATTTGGTATATTTAGTTTGGCTAAAAACACAAAATTTTTTGGTGTTTTGATCATTTTTTGGCTTAAAATCTCGAATTGGTTGAGTTTTGTCCGAGAAAAGTGGGTATTATTCCGACAGAATCCATCGGAAAATGGTTTGGATTTTCCGACAGCTCCCATCGGAAAAGGGTTTACATATTCCGACCGTTATTCCGACGGGTATTCCAATACTGGTATTCTGACAGGTTATTCCGACGGTTATTCCGATACTGGTATTCTGACAGGTCATTGACGGTATTCCGATAGATTATTCCGACAGGGGTATTCCGATAGTTTATTCCGACATGGGTATTCCGATAGATTATTCCGACAGGGGTATTCCGATGTTTTATTCTGACAGGAGGTATTCCGATAGATTATTCCGATAGGGGTATTTCGACAGAGTATTCCGATCAGTTATTCCGATCAATATTTCGACGAACCAAAAATTATTCCTTAAAAAATTTTGAATCGTGTGTTTTTGTTCGTCTTGGAATTTTTTGGTCATAGAGAACATATTTTAGGGGATTTAAACATTGTTTCTCGACTTCAACTCACAACAACAAACACATTTACTTTCTCTCATTGTTCGATCAACGTTTGTAAATCTTAACTTATCGAAATGGAGTACACATCGCTTACGGATAAGTCCATCCTCTCGGGTACGGATAATCGTCCACCAATATTGGAGAAGACTATGTACGAGGATTGGACTTCCCGAATGGAACTTTACATGTTGAACAAAGAGAATGGACATCTCATTTGGGAATCGGTGCTCAATGGACCATTAGATTATGGTACTGTGACGGAAGGTACAGTTACTCGTCCTCGCACAACGGGTGAATTGACCGGAGATATGAAGATTCAAGACAAATGTGTTAGCCCTAAAATGTGAGCGCCATTTATGGAATTATATTAGTTTAATATAGCCACACATGCAGGGACTAGTTTTGTTAAGTTAGAATAGTTCATGTGTGTCTAGGCTATATATACCCCTCCATACTTCCATGGAGGGTGAGGATTCCCATTTGTGTATTTTACTTTCTCTCTTAAATACACACACTACCTTCTTCCTTGTTATCTTTCTCTCTCTAAAATGTCTAACCATTTGTTTTATCCTCCACGACCTCCGGATCACCCCTAAATAGCTTTGAATCTGATGATTAACAATTGGTATCAAAGCTAACCGGGGGTGTTTCGTGTTCTTGTTTGCTTATATTATGGTGTTTGGTGGCAGATTCAGCCTATTTTGTATGTGTATGTTTTAAGCTGAATATGGTGTTGCGTATACGTCCAAGAGTCCAAAAGTCATTTTTTTTAATTTGTCTGTCTAATATGTGTCGTCTGAATCTATCAGTCCATTGCTTTGACACAGTTTCCCATGGTTTATTTTCTAATCTTTCTTTTTCCTTGTCCTGTTTTCTGCTCCATTAGATTTGAAAGAAAAAAAAGTTGTCTTTGTTTAGCTGAATTTCTTACATCTGGTTTCTGGTAATTTTTATGATGATTAGTACCATCTAGATGCATAAATCCCAGATCTGAATAAAAAAGGCAGATCTGAAAATCGAGATCCACCATTTTCGGGATATAAATAAAAAGTCAAAACCCTTTTCCGATGCTTTATTCTGATGCTTATTCCGATGGAATTCCGATGGTATTCCGATGGTTATTCATATGATTATTCCGATGGGATTATTCCGATGGATTATTCCGGTGAATTATTCCGATGGGATTTTTCCGATTAGATTATTCCGATGGAATGCATAACATTGGACAGATGTGTATCTTGAAAATATTGTGATCTTGACCAAACCAAAAAAAAATATTTATATCGAAACCATCAACAAACCACAACACCAACCAAAAACCGACTCTATCTATAACCCTTCGTCACATGCACCCCACATCCAAACTAATCAGACTCAATTCATATCCAAACCCGACTCGATCTAACCTATCCCATCGACACCTAGGCTCCATCACTTCTAGACTCGAAACCAAAATAGCAAACATAAGATCAGCTCTTGTTTTTCGTGTGTGTTGCAATCTTGTGCAAGACTGTTAAAGCTCAATGAACAACACGAAAGACAGATTATCATCACAGATCAATTGATATACGAAATCAAAAAGGGGAAATCATGAACAAGAATGTCCAGATTCTTCCTTGTTTCGATTGATGACACACAAAAGCATCACTGATCTTAATCAGCAACACGAAAAACAAACATCAAAGCCTACCCGAGACCTCTTCAGATCTTGAAGCTTCTTTGTATCGGAGTGTAACACGAATTTAATCAGATTGCTTGTTGGTTCGTGACTCATATGGACTGATTGATAGGCTCGTTATTCATATGGAATATGAGTGTATGATTAAGGATACGTGTTTGTTAACTAATAATGATGGTCGATGGATTTGTGGATTAATGATGATGATCTATAGATATATTTTCTATATTGGTGATTGAGTTAGATTGAGATGGAGAGATAAAGATGTGGGGCGGAGTATACTATGTGGTGTGATTAGGGTATGTTGACCTAATAATATAGGGGTTTAGTAGGTTATATAACCAAATAGATGGATCAGGTATTTACATTATGGGAGGTTGGTTGCTTTTTCTTTTTTTTTTTGGTACTAGGCCGAATTTCTGCAATATTGACGAATTATGGGACTGCCACATCATTGGGCCTTAATTTTTCAGCTAACTAATACTGAGCTCATGTTTGTGCGTAACTTGGACAAGCCTTTTATCCAAATGTGCTTAAAAGGAAAAAACGGCGGATTTGGTTATCAAGTTTAGAGGAATGAGTAATTTTTTAGCTATGATGACAATATTCTCAATGCCGGGTATTCGATATGTTTCGATCGAAAGTGATTCAACGACAAAGAAATTGTTGCTTTAAAACCCAATATTTTTGAAAAAATTTCGACGTTGGGCTTAAAAGACAAGTTATCTAGACAAGTTTTGTCCGATAATGAAAATTCATTTCATAATTTGTTCTAGATAACGACATTCACAAACACAACACCAAAGCAAACAAAACACTTAACGCTAAAACGATCCGGTATAAGATTCACTCAAATGACAAACGGCTAGTTTTGATTCTACAAAGACAAGTGATCACGAAGTGGAAGTTGAAGCCTTCCTTCTATTTTTCTACCCCTTTTCTTCAAACCCAGTCTATCTATTGATGACTTGCTTGGGCGATAAAATTTATGATTGAGACTTGAATTATCTAGTTTCCACTGTCAAGGGGTGGATGGTCGACGACATGGATTACTATCGTTTTTGGGAGCTTTGTTGCAGCTCTTAGTGTCACACGCAGTTGCTCGTGTGGATAACTTCAAGAGGTATAAGAGACTTGTTTCTGCACCGTCCTTCAATTGACATAAGTGCAAGCTTAAGTAACAAATTTGAGGGATTGTGCTTCAGTTTCAAGTTTGGAATATCGGGTTTACTTCACATGTGGTCACAATAAATAGCCGAAAGAATTCGAGGTTGGTAAGTTAGACAGAGAGAGATGGAATCAACAATCAAGTTCTCACGAGATATTTATGAGCCTCATAACGACAATGGTACTTCATAGTCTAAGAAAAATATTTCAAAGTTTCTCAACGACTTTCAAAACTTTTCAAGACATTTGCTTAAGACTAAGGACTTCTCGAGTATATGGAAGTCAACGATAATGATGCTTCCAAGAGTTCGAAATCATCACGGGGGAAGATCGTGTACTTTGAAGTAATCGGATCAACTTCCAGGGGGAAGTAGTGTAAATGGAATGGTATCTACTTCACTTTATATAATTTTTATGAAGTATTCTGCAGGCGTGAGAAGAATTGTTGCTGATTTCCTGCATGTTACCCCAAACGGATTATCACGAAAAACCTAAACGACATGAAACAGTAGAGAAGCAGTGTTATTTGGTGTGGTTCTTCTACAAGTTTCCGATGTGCACTTAAACCGATGAGCTAGAAGATTGTTCAAACTACATCAAAGTGTCAGAATCTGCTTAAGATACATATATTGGTTTGGGGGGAAGCTGATTCAAAAACTTCGTCAAAAAGAAGTCTATGAAGAAAGTTTTTTAATACATGCTGCATGAATTGGGGGGAAGTTAATCCAAATCATGCATATTACAATTGTTCCACAACAAGTAAAGACAAAGAGGATTCAAGCTGAGCTACAAGTTATGAAGACAAGAAGACTTACAAGACATCCTCAGCATTGGAAGCGCCTTGCAAGACTTTATTTTGTTGTATTTGTACTTGTTAGGAACATTGTAAGTAATTCCGTATGTCTCCACATTAGGGGAAGATTGTTAGCCCTAAAATGTGAGCGCCATTTACGGAACTACATTAGTTTAATATAGCCACACACGCAGGGACTACTTTTGTTAAGTTAGAATAGTTCATGTGTGTCTAGGCTATATATACCCCTCCATACTTCCATGGAGGGGTGAGGTTTTTCCATTTGTGTATTTCACTTTCTCTCTCTAAATACACACACTCATTTCAAGTTTATCTTTCTCTCTTTAAAATGTCTAAACATTTGTTTTATCCTCCCTGACCTCCGGATCACCCCCTAAATAGCTTTGAATCTTATGATTAACAAAATGTGATAAGTATGCTACAAACATCATTCTCCAAGCCCTTCCTCCAGATGTCTACAAACTCGTCAGCAAACATAAAGTTGCCAAAGAGTTATGGGATAGAATTCGTGTTCTAATGCAAGGCACCTCGTTAACTAAACAAGAACGAGAGTGTAAGCTATATGATACGTTTGATAAGTTTTCCTATGTTCCCGGGGAGACTCTCAATGATTACTATTTGAGATTCACTCTTTTGTTAAATGAGCTTAATATCTATGGCATGGCAATTCCTACGTTTCAATTAAACACCAAGTATTTGAACACCCTTCCTTCAGAATGGCGTAAGTACGTGACGACTGTTAAATTGGCTAAGGACTTGCATAACACCAATGTGGATCAACTTCAAGCTTTTCTTCAACAACACGAATGCCATGTGATCGAGGCTCGGTTGTCTACACCATAAGTTCATAATCCAATTGCCAAGTACGCTTCTCAACAAATGACCCCCCAACAAAACATGGCTTACACTTATAAAAAACAATCATACTTGCAGCAGCCACCACAACACACATATCAGCAACCACAGCAACCATCTTATCAACCACTGATGATGCCACAGCAAGCATATCAACAAAGTTTTCTTCAACAGCCTTATCCACAGCTACCAGCACATCAGGCATCACCCTCACAAGCTAACACTTCTCCTATGGGCTATAGTCCTCAGCAAGGATATTTTCTAATTGAAGCACCACAAGCACAAGCCTTCTACTCCAATGAACTTCCACCAATTCAACCACAGGTCGTTATTCCAAATGATACGCCTACTGATGTCCTAAACCATCTCACTTTCTACTTTTCAAAACTTGTTGCTACTAGAGGTTTTCCACCAATGAACAATCAGCTCCGCACCTCTTCAAATCCTCGACAACAAGACATTGTTTAAGATGGTCAAGTGACGGTGCAACCTATTCCGGGAAAGCAAAATTCATATGGAACTTCTACAAGGACCGTGAATGCTCAAGCTGTGAATTCTCAAGCTAATGGAAATGGAAGCACTGTTGGTCCACAAAAGGTTGTGACTTGCTAAAATTGTAGAGGACAAGGTCATATGGCTAGGGAATGCACTCAACCAAAAAGGAGAAGGGATGCAATGTGGTTTCGTGAGAAGATGTATTTGGTCGATGCTCAGTCTAAGGGAAAGATTTTGGATTTAGAAGAGTTAGCATTTCTTGCAGATCCAGGGGCAGCAGACAATGAAGGCATTGCAGTCGTTTCCACTTCTAATGCAGCTTATCAAGAAGATGATCTTGATGCATATGATTCGGATTGTGATGACATTCACTCAGCCCAAGCTGCACTAGTTTCTAATCTCTCTCACTACGGTTCTGATGTCGTTAGTGAGGTACCAACCACATCTAATAATATTCATGATAATCCACATCATGTTGAGCATGATAATAACAACCTTGAACAACATTCGGGAACTGGTAGCTCAAATGGTGTGGTATCCAATCCAACACATTTGGGTGAACCTCAACCAAATGTTACGACGGGTATGGAATCTTATAATCAATGTTATCTGGTAATGGTGCCTAAACATATTATTGATAACATGAATGTGGCTGTTAGACAAACCACAGATATGAATGCCAACCTAACCGCTGAGCTTGCGTCGTATAAGGAAAGGGTCAAAACTTTTGAAATGGTCCCTCAAGCAGAGAAAATAACGTGTCCTGAATTTGACCAATTTCATTTTGCAAAGATTGAACACTTAAAATAAAAAGAATCATTAAAAGCTAATCTTTCCAATGAATTAAAAGAAAAAGAGTCGGTTGTCAATAATTTTCAGAAACTTAAAACGGATTTCGAAACTCTCGAGTCTAAAAAGTTTGAATCGGAAATTAATGCTACCAAACTTCTTAAATTCAAAGAACAACAGCTTTTAAAACAATACGCTTCCACAGAAAAGGTTCATCTTTTAACTAAATCGTTTAAAGAACTCGAACTTAAGCATCTTCAAGATTTACCACCTAATCCCGGTTATGCAAAACAAGCTCAGGAATATATTCCTTGTCTTTATGATGTGACCCTAATTGGCAAATCGAAAGAAGCACCTTATGTTCGTAGTACTGAGGAGACACATTCACTTGCGGAAGAAACTCAATCTAAAATGCTTTCAAAATTCCATAAGCTTGATTATGATAAGCATAATAAAGATCAATTTGATAAAAAGACTCATATTCGATTACAAAAGGAATTATCTCAATTAACAGCTTTTGTGCCCCAAAGTTTGTCAAAGGAAAACCTTCCTAGTACGTCTCCTACACTTGTCAAAAAGGATTTAACTAAGTTAATTCCACCGGTAAGTAAGGCGTTCGATAGCTTAAATGCGGTGCACAAACACTTAGCTGATTTTGACAAGGTCATTGTGGAACGTATGACGGCTTCGGCCATAACGGAAGGTGAATGGAATTTTGAGCACACTAGAGCTGCATTTCGAGACGAAATTGTTCCATTTGTAAACAATATTAAAAAATTTCTTCGCAATGTTGATCAAGAACTGCTTTTGGAAATAGAAGAAGTTAGACGCGTTTTGAATGAAATGGATGATGCGTATGAAAATGGGTTAATTGAAATAGAACGGATTTCACGCCAAAATGATCAGCTTTTGAAGCAAGTGATGTCTCATGATATTGTTTCCGTCTGTGTGAATAAAAGTGTTGATAATGATTCTATTGTGCATAATGTTGAATCTTTGGATAATGTGGTAGATGGTACTTGTCACGAATCTGACGCTGAATTTTTAAAGCTTCAAGATTCATATTCTTCTCTTTCAAAACGTTTTGATGAGATTCAAACACATTGTATTTCGCTTGAGTGCAAGCAACAATTTATTCAAGAAATATTTTAAACGTCATTCGAAGGTGTTAATATCGATGATGCAAATTTTCAAAAGAATTTTCAATTGAATTTACAATCAAAACAGTGTCAGCGAAGTGACAAGGTTGCTAAATCTTTGCCGATAGACATAGAGAAATCTAAGGAGATTAACTGTGTGAACGTACTTGAGGCCGCTGAGAATATTAAACTTGATCTAGATAATCGAGTCTCCAAGATTTTGTCCAAAGTTGATAACTTAAAACAGAAAAATACACAACTCTTCGATTCAGTAAAGCCCGCATGTGCTAATACCACTGCACAGAATCAATCATTGATTGAACAATTGAATCGAAATTCGATGGAAATATCTGATTTGAGGGAACAAATTTATGATAAAAATTTGGCTTTGATTGAGTTAAAGGAAACACTTCGTACCTTAAAAGGTAAGAATGTTGTGGATAACGCAGCCACTGTCTCGCCACTGTCCTCTAGTGCTATCAAAAAGAACCTCATCGCCATCACACCATTTAACAAGGGCCCCAGGACGAAACAATCTCAAACATTGGTCACTAATGATAAGGCAAAATAAAATTCAGCTTCTAATATTCCCGCGTTGCCTTCTACAGGAGTAAGCACCACTACTAAGGCTCAAAGATCTAAGCTTAAAAGAAACAAGAAGAATGATAGGATCTTGCCCCCATCTAGTAGTCAAGTGAAGAATAAAGTAGAAGCCCATCCTAGGAACGTTATTTCTGTTTTGAATAAAAAGAATCATGTAGCTAAACTTAAAGGCTTTGCGGTTGTGCAGCATTATAAGCCTACTATGAATTCTAATTTGAAATGTTGGAATTGCAATGAATGTATGTTTTCTAGTCGTCATGATTCTTGCCTTATTGACCATGTGAATGAGATGAATGCCCAGAAAAATGGTTTAGAATGGCAACCGACTGGGAAAGTGTTAACCCAAGTTGGTTGGATGTGGCGCCCCACTGGTAGAACTTTCACTATAGTAGGAAATGCGTGCCCTTTAACTAGGATCACTCCCACTAAAGCGAAGAAAGTGTGCCCTTTAACTAGGAGTACCAAGGCTACCAAAACACAAGTGTGTCCTTTAACTAGGAACACCGACACTACTGTAGGAACCAAGTGTCCTTTAAATAGGTCTACTCCCACTGTAGTGCCCGCTAATACTCCAAAACCTAAGAAAGTTGGAACAGTAAAACCTGTTAGTGCTAAAACTCACATTAGAAAACGCAGGAAATCTAAGTGTCACACAAATGTTAGCAATTCTGATAATATCATATATGTATCTGCTAACACTCCAGAACCAATAGTTTCCAGTGCATTGTCTACTGTTGTTACTAAAAACAGGTGGTCCAAATTGTTCTCTAGTATTTGGACTCTGGTTGCTCCAAGCATATGACCGGAGATCGCTCTCACCTCAGAAATTTCGTCAGCAAGTTTCTTGGTACGGTTCGATTTCGAAATGATCATATTGCAAAGATAATGGGTTACGGTGAATATCATATTGGGAATGTTATAATTTCAAGAGTGTATTATGTGGAAGGTCTCGGTCACAACTTATTTTCTATGGGACAATTTTGTGATGCAAACCTAGAAGTTTCTTTTCGAGAGCATACCTTCTTCATTCGTAATTTGGAAGGGGTTGATTTATTGAAAGGTATTCAAGGGAATAATTTGTATAATTTGTCTCTACAAGACATGATGGCCGCTTCTCCCGTATGTCTTCTCTCCAAAGCATCAAAGACTAAGTCATGGTTATGGCATCGACGGTTATCTCATCTTAACTTTGACGCTATTAATCATTTGGCGAAAAACAAACTTATTCATGGTCTTCCTAAACTTACATTTCACAGGATCATTTGTGTTCCGCGTGTAAAATGGGGAAAAGCACTAAGAAATGATACAAACCCAAGACTGAAGACACCAACCAAGAGAAACTTTATTTGTTGCATATGGATCTTTGTGTGCCAATGCGTGTTGAAAGCCTTAGTGGTAAAAGGTACATCATCGTCATT
The DNA here is from genome assembly GCA_025667525.1 of Glebionis coronaria. Lineage (NCBI taxonomy): Eukaryota > Viridiplantae > Streptophyta > Magnoliopsida > Asterales > Asteraceae > Glebionis > Glebionis coronaria. The sequence continues at coordinate 56,256 of JANFOE010000079.1, read as the reverse complement.
GTGGATGATTACTCTCGGTTTACATGGTTGAAATTTCTTACAACAAAAAATGAGGCACCTAAATTCATCGTCGGATTTCTCAAGATGATTCAAGTGCGTCTCAACACTACTGTCCGACGCATTCGTACAGATAATGGAACCGAATTTGTGAATCAAATATTGTGTGATTATTATGAAGAAGTTGGCATTTCTCATGAAACATCCGTTGCTCGCACTCCACAACAAAACGGTGTCGTTGAAAGGCGAAATCGCACACTTATGGAAGCTGCTCGAACGATGTTAATTTACGCGAAGGCTCCATTGTTTTTATGGGCAGAAGTAGTATCTACAACAGTTTTCACCCAAAACCGGTCACTAATTCGTAAACACCATGGTAAAACACCTTATGAGCTTCTACATGCAAAAGTACCAGATTTATCATATCTTCATGTATTTGGTTCTCTTTACTATCCAAATAATGATGGTGACAATTTGGGAAAACTTCAACCCAAGGCTGATATTGGTATTTTCATTGGTTATGCACCTACAAAGAAGGCATACCGAATCTACAACCGTAATTCTCGTAAGATCCTCGAAACTATGAATGTTGATTTTGATGAGCTGACACCAATGGCTTCTGAGTAAAGCAGCTTTGAACCCGCACTTCATGAAATGGGACCCAGTAACATTAGTTATGGTCTTGTCCCAAACAACCCTACTTCATCATCATTTACACCACCTTCTAGAAATGAATGGGATACGTTGTTTCAACCGTTCTTTGATGAATCTTTATTCCTCCAAGTATTGTTGCTCCAGAACCTGAAGTAATAGCTCTGGTTACCGAAGTTGTCCCTCCAGCAACCGAAACACAATCGAATACGTCTACACCTACAATTGGTCAAGATATACCTTCAACACGTAATTCTCAACCAACACTCGAATCAACTACCCATGTCATGCCTATTGATGACGAAGAGGATGATGATCACGATTTGGAATTTGCTCAAATGCGTGAACTTCCATTCTTTGGTGTACCAATTCTTGACTCTAATCAAGCCGGGTCGTCCATCTTAGAGGAAGCTCTGACTACGGTTTACTCCAATCCACGGATTCGTGAACATGACAGCAAGTGGACAAAGGATCATCCTATAGATTCTATTATTGGTGACCCTAATCGTCCGGTATCCACACGAAGTCAGTTTCAAGAAAATGCAATGTTTTGTCATTTTGATGCTTTTCTCACTCAAGTTGAACCTAAGACATGGCAAGAAGCTTTTACTCAATCCTGTTGGATAGAAGCTATGCAAGAAGAACTTAATGAATTTATATGTCTTGAAGTATGAGAACTGGTCCCATGCCCGGATCAAGTGCAGTTACTCACTTTGAAATGGGTTTAGAAGGTGAAACTCGACGAGTTAAGCGGAATATTGAAGAACAAAGCTCGACTAGTAGCTCGTGGATACAAGCAATTATTAGGCATCGACTTTATGGAATCCTTTTCACATGTTGCCCGTTTGGAAGCTATTAGACTATTCCTCGCTTATGCAGCCCACATGAATATGATCGTCTATCAGATGGATGTGAAGACGGCATTTCTTAATGGTGAAATCAAGGAAGAGGTCTATGTTCAACAGCCGGATGGTTTTGTGAATCCTAAATATCCTAATCATGTGTACAAGCTTAAGAAGGCTCTCTATGGGTTGAAGCAAGCTCCACGCGCATGGTATGATATTTTGTCACAATTCCTCATTACGCAAGGCTCCGCTAAAGGAAAGGTGGACCCCACGCTGTTCATTCTAAAATGAGGTAACGATATGATTATGGTACAAATATATGTTGATGATATTATATTTGCTGCCTCGAACCAAACCCTATCGGATGAGTTTGGGACACTCATGTCTTCCAAGTTTAAGATGTCAATGATGGGGAAGGTATCATTCATCTTAGGTCTTCAAATATCTCATAGTCCCAGAGGCATCTTTATTAATCAATCAAAGTATGCCCTTGAATCTCTTAAGAAATATAAGATGGAATCTTGCGACCCCGTGGATACTCCAATGGTGGAATGAACTAAGCTTGATGCAGATCCACATGGAGTTGTCGTTGATCCGACACTTTATCTGGAATGATCGGTACTCTTCTGTATATCACAGCTGTCACACACGTGAATTTGGATTCTATTTAATTTACTTGAAACGCGATGGTTCGGGCTAGACTTGTGTGTCTATTGATGTTCTCGATTGATTACGCGTAATTTGTGTACGGATTTGAATTTTTCTGATTGGCGTTCATTATCAATTATTACTTGAATGACTATAATTCGTTTACATTACGATCTAGGAATTTCTATTTTTCAAGTCGACACTTATTTATGTCGACGTGTTTTAGATTAATTCCGTTCAATAAAAATAAGGTAATTCACCCAAAATACTTACGAGACACTCAGAATTTTCCCCATAATTTCTACCACCAAATTATTAAACTACTACTGCTAAAATGCTACTTAAACTCAATTTTAGACTACTACTACATTTTTATATAAGCTAAAAACAAAACATTTATAGTTTACCCAAAATAAAAAGAAAGAACAAATCTTCTTGTCACTTGTCAAAACCGGACCCTTATACTCTCTTTACCAAATCCCACGTTTTACTTATTAGCCACAACAATACACATTTGAAAAATATGGTACTTGCACCAACTCATTAATACTTGTACTAAATGTCCCCCTTTTCCTCTTCAAACCGACGGACGACCACCTTTTGTTCACCATACCCTCAAACCTTTTATGATTCAACAAACTTCCATCTTAATAGTCAAGGGCAAGTACCACATCCCGATTCCCCATGGCTTCCCTACACCGAACCCCAATACATTTGTTCTTCCCCAAGCATTGAGGCCTTCCATAGTGTACTACCTTCGTTACAAGAACTAGTTACAAAGCAAACTTAGTTTGCAAACTCTAATTGGATTCCTTCAATCGTAACACTCACTCAAACTTGCCTATAAATACTATCCTTTTCCTCACTTAAACACACACTCAAAACTTAGCAAATCTCTCTCAAAGAAAAACACATGTATCTTGTTCTTAGGTCAGGGCAGAAGAATAATACAAAGGTTTGGGTTGATTTTTGAAGCAAGATAAAAACACTAACATTGTTGGGTGTGGGTACATGCTTGGTGTTTGATTCCCTAGTTCTTGATCTTGTCTCCATCAACTAACTTAGGACTCTTGTAAGTCATTTTGTCTTTGTTCTAAACCTCACTTTTGTTGATATTATACTTGCTAAAAACATTTTGTAAACTAAAACATACTAAGTCACGGGCTAGAATGGTGGTGAGCATTCACTTGAGGACCTAAAGTAACTAAGTTTATCTTTTAAGAACCATGTATGTGTGTAAGTCAAGACCTAGGAAACGAATATGTAAATATGTATGATTCTATGTACTCAAGATAATTAAAAACCTACTCCCTAAAAGAAAGTCACTGTGAGCATATTATATGTATGAGTGCAAGTATGAAAGGCTATAAGATAACCATATAGTTTTCATGAGTAACTTATGTGTGTGTTTCGAGTATACTCAAGCAACAGAACCTTTAAGCCAACAAATGTAAAATGTAAACATGGGTTGTACTATGTTTGGGTGACGAGGTATGTAAACACATAGGAAGAACACAACTGAAAACATTCTGCTGGTAAGGTTTGTGCTTTCGTACGTATGTGCATGAAACCATAACAAGAAAATACTTCAACCTTAAATAAGTACATGTCATATTGGAATTGTATGCAAAGAGTGTAAAAGACAGCAGAAAGTGTGCGTGCATTTGGGTATTGCTACGCGAATATAAAGCAAACAAGTATAGGGCAAAAGTCCACCAAATAAGTAATTGTGTGTGAGGTGTGTGTAATTTTGTGAACAAGGTTTTATAATAATAGCAAACAAAACAAAGTTCCCCTTTCATTCAATGAAGCAAATGTCTGTTTTCAAAATATGGTTCGCATGGTAGGTCGTAATATTTGCCATGAGTCAGAAAGCGGACAGAAACAAATGAACTAATTAAGTGCCACAAATATATTAGCTAGAGTATGTGTATATGATGCTAAAAGCTTTATGTGTGAATGTTGATAACGTGGGATAGTAAAGTAGGGACACCTGTAGATAAGTTTGTAATACATGCGGATATGTGGTGTATGCGTATGAACCACCCCTGCTATCATGATTTAAAATGTATGCTATTTGTTCCTTGCATAGTTTTTGTATGATTTTATGTGAGGCTTGTGCATACTGTTTGTTTGAATATGATTTCATGCATGATAAGAAATGGCCTAGCAAAACAGTGGTATGCAAAGGAAACATAAACATTGTGTGTGAGTACTTTTATGTGAGGACTCAAAACAAGAATATGGGGTGTATGTAGCCGCAGGCGTTTAAAACTCTATGTTGTGTGTTGCGAGTATGTGTGAGTCAAGAAGCATGAATTGAAGTCCAAAAATAATGGCTAGATAGACACAAAAACTCAGCTGTTGCTTAGTGTATAGATGTATCTATTTGAAGCATGGAATAAAGACAATTATGAAAAACAAATACAACACTTCTTTCCCTGTTATAACAAACGAACATTAAGCAAACCCCTCATTTCTTTGCTATTGCACCTGCGTACACAGTGAACAAAAAGAGTAGGAACAGTGGACACTTTTCTCTTTTCTTTCTTGGACTTACTGTATGAAAAAGATGCATTCTATGTGGACTATGTGGTTAGTTGCTATGTGGTATGTATGTAGGTATGATGTATGAGGTAAATGTAAAGTGTGAAAGCAAACTTGGGACCACCTCTCACTTTTTATAACTTGCGTAGGCCGAAAGAAAGTAATCCTCAAATGAACCAAAATGTATGTTAAGTACATGTATGTATGCATGTATGTGTATGAAAACAATGAATCCAAAAAGCTTTGTCCTATAGTATGCATATGTGTAGTAGGGCAGAGAGAAAGGACAATGGTCCCTCTCTTTTCCTTTGTAATATTAAGTTAATCAAACATTTATGGGAAAGAAGTATAGAAAGTACATGTAAATGGGTAGGAAAACAGGACCAAGGACCAAAATATATAACATGGGCGTGGGTTGGAGCGTTGGACAGAAAAACATAAGCTAAAACCTTGCTACTCATTTTATTTTAGTATAAGTACTAGTAATTTTGTAAATACAAAAGTTGACCGAACACTCTACTTTGCGCCTAGTTTTAACCAACCTAAAGGCCATGTCCCGGCCATCTAAAAGTACCTTGGTAAACTTGACGCGAACTAGTTTTCAAAACAGTTCTCCATTTGTTTTAAAGTCGAGTAATGAACCCGCAAATAATTTCCAAAGACGCTTGTTTGACACTTAATAATAATATGACATTACTTATATATTTTGATTGCGAGTGGACCACTTTGACAAATTGTTTAATATACTTAAAGACTTCATAAAAATATGATGTTTATCAAATGTTAAAGACCTTGCGGTCTAGTTGTTATAACAAGAACCCGATTATTTTTCGGACTAATACATAACGAGTTGTTAAAGCCCAAAGTCGACCCCGTGACTAAAATTGTTGAACGAGAAAAATGTATAAAAACACTTTATAAATCTATAGCAAGTATAAAATATCAACCAAGTGCATTGTACATTATTATTTCTTGTATTTAGCCTGAGTACAGATATTTTATTTAGGTTACGAGTAGATCGTTTGCGCATTGTTTTGCCTGCCTTGATTTTCTGTGCTATCTTTGTGATCATATTTACTACTTCATCGAGGTGAGTTTCATAGCCCCACTTTTAATTGTTTTAACTATTTTGGGGTGAGAACATTGCTTGTTTTAAACGGATGAACATAAAACTTGATACGTTTGCCTACATGATGTCTAAGTAGCGATATCCCTAGATGCTTTAGCCCACTATCGTGAACCGTTAATTACTTTGTGTAAGCGCGAATGTTATGGATAGATCTATTGGGATTGACCTCCCTATCTAATGTTGGTTGTGTGACCAAATTAGATACACTTACATTTGAGTCGTTACGAATGCTTCGGGATAGGCATTTGCTCGGGCTCTCATTATATCTTGTTGGTTGGTTAACGCTTCGGTGTCATGAGCTTAGACGTAGGTTGTTGAAACGTACACTTTTGATTATAATCTTGTATTTGTTATAAGATTATATGTTGGTTGCCTTGAAAATCTTATGGTTCATCACACTATTTAAACTTAAACCTATGAACTCACCAACCTTTGTGTTGACGCTTTAGCAATGTTTTTCTCAGGTATCAAGACGGAGGAGTGACGTGGTTATGCATGGGAGATTTTTAATAAAAATGGTCGTGACTAGTGTATGGATATTTGGATCAATGTTAAAGTCTTTTGAAACAATGTTTTATTATGATCTTGTGTAAATCGCTTCCGAACAAGTTTTATTCTTTTAATTAAATGAAAACGGCTTTTAAATAGTCGTTCTTTGTATCTATGTCTTGTGATAGTCATGATCGTCGCACCCCATTGTGTTGCCTTACTCTGATAAATTGGGGGTGTGACAGATTGGTATCAGAGCTGTAGTTATAGAGAACTAGGTTATTTTACAAAATGTTTTTTATAAACGTGAGTCAAAAATTTAATTTCGGGAAAAATAATTCTAGACTATAACTAACTCAAAAATCTCCAAGAACCACTTCACTTCGCGTCTTCGATAAAAGTAAGTTGTGACTTCAATTATTCCATGTGATTTTCCACGTTAGTTTAAACTTGATTGCTACGTGTTATTAGCATTAAGTATTCCATGCCTTGTTTGGATGATCCTTATGTAGGATATACTTATGGGAATGTATACTAAGACGATTGTTCTTATATTTGAAGTAAAATACCTAACATCCTTGTTTGGATTGTTGTGCTACTAAAATGGTTTGTGCCATGTTTAATCGAACTAAAATGGTTTGTGCCATGTTTAATCGAACTAAAATGGTTTGTGCCATGTTTAATCGAACTAAGATGGTTTGTGCCATGTTTAAATCGAACTAAGATGGTTTGTGTCATGTTTATTTGGGTAAAGCATATACATACTTATGTGATTACGTATTTTGTTAAAAACGGTCCACTGGACTACTATGAACTATTTAAACACTTGTGTGTTTCTATGTTACGCTATATCGATATACGCCGAATTCAAAATATATGCCAAAACAGTACTTGGGCGCGGTGAGATTTAGTAATGGTTGATGATAAGTCATGAGTAAACCTAAAGCCAAGACAAAGCATCAAAAACGTTAAGAGGTATAACGATACTTAGCAAGGTCTCAAGGCTGTTCTTGTTTGATTGGGTTGCGAGACTAAGTTAAGTGCCAGTCGTTATACAACTTAGGGTTTTTGATGAGTTTTCTTGAGGATGGGTAAAGCTCATGAATTTACATGTTGTGTGATTGGTTGATAGTTAAGGTATAACATATTTGATGAGTTTTGTGTAGGATTAATCGATGTTAAATTGTGTGAGTAATATCTAAAAACGAGTAAATTCACCAAAGTTATTAAGAAGTTTAACGACTAATACTTGACTGGCCCTCAAGGCTGTTCTTGTTTGATTGGGTTGCGAGGCTTAGTCAAGTGCCAGTTGTAACGCAGCTTAAGATTTTTAGTGAATTTCCTCGAGAATGGATAAGACTTGCATGATCTGACAAGGTGATTACCTCATTGACGTTTGACTAGTACGGTACATTAGTACCATTAGTTTGCATGGTGTGCGAACACTAAAATAATGAAAGTCGTCGTCTCTATTTTTATACAACATACGACGATAAACACTATACACAAAGTATTACTCCTGTAATACCACAGAAAATACTATATGATAAGGAACAAATATAAGCTAGTATCACAAAAATATGAAAGCTATCTGGAAATACGCCGACACGTAAGTCGAATGCATATCAAGGAGAAATTTATGTAGAAAGAAATTATACAAATAGGATCTAAAAGTTCTAGCCCATTTGTTTGCAACTAAGTTGCTAAGAAGCTATTATAAATTTACAAAGTATGATATAACAACTAATATTAAAGAAGAACTCGGATTATGTCTTTTTTTAAATTAAAGGGGTTATCGCATGTCAAAAAGTTTGAGAACCCTAGATGTGAATTGTAGTCACTTTTTAGAAATCCTAACAATGCGTGTCAAACATAACAAGTCTACAAAATGATTATGAACACACAACAGATAAAAACAAAATGAAAAACTTTATGATGAAATTATTGTGATAGAATTAACTAGTTGATTGGGTTAAACAAATTGAACAATTTTGGGATAAAAGCAAATTGACCGAAGTGTCCGAGATGTAATTAAACATGATCAAAGATCTCAAAAATTTTGTGATAGAATTGAGTGACTGATGTGGAATATTAAATAAGTTATTTTTATGAAGATCAAGTGACTCGACATCTGTCGATGTCACCACCAACAAAAATTGGGTTATGTAACTTACTTTAAAAACTTTTAGAAATTTTTTTTTAAGTTATTTTTATATCTTATGAAGCTTTTACTTAAGAAATGGTTTTTTATCCTACAATATTTTTATATGTCGGAGAAAAATAAATCAAATAAATTTTTTTAAGAAGGAGTTTTATAGAATATTTTTGGAAAATATTAAAAAAAAATTATTAAAAAAAAGAATTACTTTTAAGGAACCATCACCGAAAACTTTATTAGTAAGAATGTTAGAAATTTTGATAAAACATTTTGGTAAAATCAATAAAGGTGTTATTGACAAAAATACACGATTGATGACGAAATGTTTTGATATAGACAATCATGAAATTTTTTTTGGAAAATCTGGCGTGACGACCAACATAATGTATAAAACACTGCGACTAATGTTAAAATATTTTTAGTAAGGACTACCATGTAAATTTTTGAAAAATCTAGTTTTACAAACACTCGATGTGAAAGACACGAACTATTGATAAACTTGACGAGAACTAGTACAAATAAGTATGTAAATTATTTTGTTGATAGTTAAAAGTGAGCAATGATAACAAATAAAATGAACTATGGATTAATTTGTTGATTGTGAAAGTGAATAATGGCAACGAACGAAATGAGCTATGGACTACCAATATATAAATTACAACCTCAAAGAGTAAATGATGATGAATAGGAGGATGCAACCGTTGGTCCCGAGACGTACGTAGCCTGATCAACTACGTATGATCGTGGTCGAAGCGAGTATGCTCATAGTAGTCATAGTAAAAATGACAATACGCGACACTTTAAAGTGGAAGTAATACGCGGGACGACGCGAAAGTTAATAATGAGAACACTCACTAAACAAAATCGACGTCGCCGAGAAAAGAATTTGACATACAAGAAAAGATTTAAGGAACGCTATAGAACCATGTACAAGTTGGAAGAAATTTTCGTTCGTTTTAATCCGAACAAGATTATAGTAATTTTAATCTTAGCAACAAACTAAAAAAAACGAACGCTTTGAACACCATGAAAGGAATATAAAAATTTAATTGACCTCTTGCTTTGATAACGACATCGACGTGCTAGTTTTGAGGACAAAACTCAATTTAAGGGATTATGAATGTCACACACGTGAATTTTGATTCTATTTAATTTACTTGAAACGCGATGGTTCGGGCTAGACTTGTGTGTCTATTGATGTTCCCGATTGATTACGCGTAATTTGTGTACGGATTTGAATTTTTCTGATTGGCGTTCATTATCAATTATTACTTGAATGACTATAATTCGTTTACATTACGATCTAGGAATTTCTATTTTTCAAGTCGACACTTATTTATGTCGACGTGTTTTAGATTAATTCCGTTCAATAAAAATAAGGTAATTCACCCAAAATACTTACGAGACACTCAGAATTTTCCCCATAATTTCTACCACCAAATTATTAAACTACTACTGCTAAAATGCTACTTAAACTCAATTTTAGACTACTACTACATTTTTATAAAAGCTAAAAACAAAACATTTATAGTTTACCCAAAATAAAAAGAAAGAACAAATCTTCTTGTCACTTGTCAAAACCGGACCCTCATACTCTCTTTACCAAATCCCACGTTTTACTTATTAGCCACAACAATACACATTTGAAAAATATGGTACTTGCACCAACTCATTAATACTTGTACTAAATGTCCCCCTTTTCCTCTTCAAACCGACGGACGACCACCTTTTGTTCACCATACCCTCAAACCTTTTATGATTCAACAAACTTCCATCTTAATAGTCAAGGGCAAGTACCACATCCCGATTCCCCATGGCTGCCCTACACCGAACCCTAATACAGTTGTTCTTCCCCAAGCATTGAGGCCTTCCATAGTGTACTACCTTGGTTACAAGAACTAGTTACAAAGCAAACTTAGTTTGCAAACTCTAATTGGATTCCTTCAATCGTAACACTCACTCAAACTTGCCTATAAATACTATCCTTTTCCTCACTTAAACACACACTCAAAACTTAGCAAATCTCTCTCAAAGAAAAACACATGTATCTTGTTCTTAGGTCAGGACAGAAGAATAATACAAAGGTTTAGGTTGATTTTTGAAGCAAGATAAAAACACTAACATTGTTGGGCGTGGGTACATGCTTGGTGTTTGATTCCCTAGTTCTTGATCTTGTCTCTATCAACTAACTTAGGACTCTTGTATGTCATTTTGTCTTTGTTCTAAACCTCACTTTGGTTGATATTATACTTGCTAAAAACATTTTGTAAACTAAAACATACTAAGTCACGGGATAGAATGGTGGTGAGCATTCACTTGAGGACCTAAAGTAACTAAGTTTATCTTTTAAGAACCATGTATGTGTGTAAGTCAAGACCTAGGAAATGAATATGTAAATATGTATGATTCTATGTACTCAAGATAATTAAAAACCTACTCCCTAAAAGAAAGTCACTGTGAGCATATTTTATGTATGAGTGCAAGTATGAAAGGCTATAAGATAACCATATAGTTTTCATGAGTAACTTATGTGTGTGTTTCGAGTATACTCAAGCAACAGAACCTTTAAGCCAACAAATGTAAAATGTAAACGTGGGTTGTACTATGTTTGGGTGACGAGGTATGTAAACACATAGGAAGAACACAATTGAAAACATTCTGCTGGTAAGGTTTGTGCTTTCGTACGTATGTGCATGAAACCATAAAAAGAGAATACTTCAACCTTAAATAAGTACATGTCATATTGGAATTGTATGCAAAGAGTGTAAAAGACAGCAGAAAGTGTGCGTGCATTTGGGTATTGCTACGCGAATATAAAGCAAACAAGTATAGGGTAAAAGTCCACCAAATAAGTAATTGTGTGTGAGGTGTGTGTAATTTTGTGAACAAGGTTTTATAATAATAGAAAACAAAACAAAGTTCCCCTTTCATTCAATGAAGCAAATGTCTGTTTTCAAAATATGGTTCTCATGGTAGGTCGTAATATTTGCCATGAGTCAGAAAGCGGACAGAAACAAATGAACTAATTAAGTGCCTCAAATATATTAGCTAGAGTATGTGTATATGATGCTAAAAGCTTTATGTGTGAATGTTGATAACGTGGGATAGCAAAGTAGGGACACCTGTAGATAAGTTTGTAATACATGCGGATATGTGGTGTATGTGTATGAACTACCCCTGCTATCATGATTTAAAATTTATGTTATTTGTTCCTTGCATAGTTTTTGTATGATTTTATGTGAGGCTTGTGCATACTGTTTGTTTGAATATGATTTCATGCATGATAAGAAATGGCCTAGCAAAACAGTGGTATGCAAAGGAAACATAAACATTGTGTGTGAGTACTTTTATGTGAGGACTCAAAACAAGAATATGGGGTGTATGTAGCCGCAGGCGTTTAAAACTCTATGTTGTGTGTTGCGAGTATGTGTGAGTCAAGAAGCATGAATTGAAGTCCAAAATAAATGGCTAGATAGACACAAAAACTCAGCTGTTGCTTAGTGTATAGATGTATCTATTTGAAGCATGGAATAAAGACAATTATGAAAAACAAATACAACACTTCTTTCCCTGTTATAGCAAATGAACATTAAGCAAACCCCTCATTTCTTTGCTATTGCACCTGCGTGCACAGTGAACAAAAAGAGCAGGAACAGTGGACACTTTTCTCTTTTCTTTCTTGGACTTACTGTATGAAAAAGATGCATTCTATGTGGACTATGTGGTTAGTTGCTATGTGGTATGTATGTAGGTATGATGTATGAGGTAAATGTAAAGTGTGAAAGCAAACTTGGGACCACCTCTCACTTTTTATAACTTGCGTAGGCCGAAAGCAAGTAATCCTCAAATGAACCAAAATGTATGTTAAGTACATGTATGTATGCATGTATGTGTATGAAAACAATGAATCCAAAAAGCTTTGTCCTATAGTATGCATATGTGTAGTAGGGCAGAGAGAAAGGACAATGGTCCCTCTCTTTTCCTTTGTAATATTAAGTTAATCAAACATTTGTGGGAAAGAAGTATAGAAAGTACATGTAAATGGGTAGGAAAACAGGACCAAGGACCAAAATATATAACATGGGCGTGGGTTGGAGCGTTGGACAGAAAAACATAAGCTAAAACCTTGCTACTCATTTTATTTTAGTATAAGTACTAGTAATTTTGTAAATACAAAAGTTGACCGAACACTCTACTTTGCGCCTAGTTTTAACCAACCTAAAGGCCATGTCCCGGCCATCTAAAAGTACCTTGGTAAACTTGACGCGAACTAGTTTTCAAAACAGTTCTCCATTTGTTTTAAAGTCGAGTAATGAACCCGCAAATAATTTCCAAAGACGCTTGTTTGACACTTAATAATAATATGACATTACTTATATATTTTGATTGCGAGTGGACCACTTTGACAAATTGTTTAATATACTTAAAGACTTCATAAAAATATGATGTTTATCAAATGTTAAAGACCTTGCGGTCTAGTTGTTATAACAAGAACCCGATTATTTTTCGGACTAATACATAACGAGTTGTTAAAGCCCAAAGTCGACCCCGTGACTAAAATTGTTGAACGAGAAAAATGTATAAAAACACTTTATAAATCTATAGCAAGTATAAAATATCAACCAAGTGCATTGTACATTATTATTTCTTGTATTTAGCCTAAGTACAGATATTTTATTTAGGTTACGAGTAGATCGTTTGCGCATTGTTTTGTCTGCCTTGATTTTCTGTGCTATCTTTGTGATCATATTTACTACTTCATCGAGGTGAGTTTCATAGCCCCACTTTTAATTGTTTTAACTATTTTGGGGTGAGAACATTGCTTGTTTTAAACGGATGAACATAAAACTTGATACGTTTGCCTACATGATGTCTAAGTAGCGATATCCCTAGATGCTTTAGCCCACTATCGTGAACCGTTAATTACTTTGTGTAAGCGCGAATGTTATGGATAGATCTATTGGGATTGACCTCCCTATCTAATGTTGGTTGTGTGACCAAATTAGATACACTTACATTTGAGTCGTTACGAATGCTTCGGGATAGTCATTTGCTCGGGCTCTCATTATATCTTGTTGGTTGGTTAACGCTTCGGTGTCATGAGCTTAGACGTAGGTTGTTGAAACGTACACTTTTGATTATAATCTTGTATTTGTTATAAGATTATATGTTGGTTGCCTTGAAAATCTTATGGTTCATCACACTATTTAAACTTAAACCTATGAACTCACCAACCTTTGTGTTGACGCTTTAGCAATGTTTTTCTCAGGTATCAAGACGGAGGAGTGACGTGGTTATGCATGTGAGATTTTTAATAAAAATGGTCGTGACTAGTGTATGGATATTTGGATCAATGTTAAAGTCTTTTGAAACAATGTTTTATTATGATCTTGTGTAAATCGCTTCCGAACAAGTTTTATGCTTTTAATTAAATGAAAACGGCTTTTAAATAGTCGTTCTTTGTATCTATGTCTTGTGATAGTCATGATCGTCGCACCCCATTGTGTTGCCTTACTCTGATAAATTGGGGGTGTGACAACAGCTAGTCGACCGGATCTTCAGTTTGCTATATGTATGTGTGCTCGGTATCAAACTCGACCTACTGAGTTACACTTAGCTACTGTTAAACGGATTTTTCGATATCTTAAAGGAACCATTAATCGGGTACTTTGGTATTCGAAGGACTCTTCGATTGCAATAATGGTATATGCAGATACGGATCACGCGGGTTGTCAAGATACAAGGCGTAGCACGAGTGGAACTTTGCAACTACTAGGAGATCGACTAATCAGTTGGGCATCTAAAAGGCAGAAAAGTGCTGCAATTTCAAGTACGAAAGCAGAATACATACCTATGTCCGGTTGCTATGCTCAAATTCGTTGGATGAGATCACAATTAACCGACTATGGTCTAGCTTTCAATAAAATTCCGATGTACTGTGACAACAAGAGTGCAGTTGCCTTATGCTGCAACAATGTTCAATTCTCATGGTCGAAGCATATTGACATTCGCTACCACTTTATCAAGGAGCAAGTGGAAAATGGAGTAATAGAGATTTACTTTGTCCGATCTGAGTATCAATTGGCGGATATTTTCACGAAGGCTTTAGATCGCGCTCGAATGGAATTTTTGGCCGACAAGCTAGGTTTGAGAACATTCTCGCCTGAGACTCTAAAGGAACTGACAGATGAAGCGAAAGAATATTGGTGGTAAACTATTCTCCGTATCCTTGGTGATCATCTGTATATATTATTTATATTTTTACCCACAAAAGCAAAATACAAAAATATAAAACCATATAAAAACCATAAAAATTGAAAAATTCTGAAAAATCCAAAAATATTTTTATTTTTTCCAAAGGCATGTCTTTTGGTACGATAACATTTACGGCCTTAGAAATGTCGATTAATATTGACACGGCGCCATAAATAGAGTTCGTACAAAAGTTGTAAATATTTCATAAAACATGCCCTTATGGCTTGTAGTTATTTCTGACTGCAACCCGGTTTTCACATTAAAGTCAAGTATTTCTTATGAAAGATTTGGCTCTCAACGGGAATTAATTTTCTCGGGCAAGGTTTACTTTAAAACCTTGTAAGGGATCAAGTTTACTTTATAACTTGGTCTAACACAAATCTATGTACGCATCAGTGCATTTATTTGCTAAAACAAGAGAAATCTTGTTTTTATGAAGTTATCATCTCTACTACCATAGCACTCTACAATTGGTATCTACATACTCGACGATGCAACTACTCAAATACCAATCGTACACAAGTTGGTGTCAAGACAACAATACCAATCGTACACGTGGTGTCAAGAGATGACTTCAGACATGACGAGGCGACCAACATTTGCCGACAAGAACCATTTGATCTTATCATATGATGTTCTCATCAATCAGGTCCAACCTTGTCAATTTATCTTAATATGGTGAATATGTGATTATTTTACAAAACGGTATCATATCTCACATTTAGTATCATGAAGATAAATGAACTTGCATGTTTCTTCCCA
Organism: Glebionis coronaria; assembly: GCA_025667525.1. NCBI lineage: Eukaryota > Viridiplantae > Streptophyta > Magnoliopsida > Asterales > Asteraceae > Glebionis > Glebionis coronaria. The sequence continues at coordinate 40,775 of JANFOE010000079.1, read as the reverse complement.
AAACCTTTGTTAAAACTTCATTAAATCAATTGATATTAAAAACATCGACTGGGTTAATATTTTTAATATGGGGGAGAAAATGTTATTTAATATGGGAAATTATCACAAATGGTTTGACTTAACATGATAGTTCATCCCGACATATGCGAAATGTTTTCGAATATCGTGGCATATGTTAAGGGGGAGCAAAACGGATTTGCTATATTAAAATAGATTTCATGGTGATATATACTTACCCTAAACCCATTTATTTCACGACGATGAAGATTGTGGTGACATAAGGATGGTAGGATAGGTTAAGTCCAATGATTCTTCCGAAACCGGAGGAATCTTCCCAAGGACATTCCATAGCTAGAAATAGTAGTCCTTAGGAAAGATGGTGAAAGATTGTGAACGTAGCTGAATGCCGACCAAGTACTTAAGTTAGCATTGGAACAATCACAACAAGGTGCTAATTATGACGTATTGGTAAGCATTGAAGGGATTGAAGAATGAAAAAGAATTGTAAAGATAAAGGGTCTAATGAAAGAAGCCCACCTTACAACCTTATGTAGAAACCGGGTCAATACATTATCTATTGAGATCATTTTTAATGATTCTTGATATTGAAGATAGACATCATGGACCTAGTGATGCAATGCACAACCCATCCCAGCTAACTCAGATATCTCTCAAAATGTATTTGTTTTAATCACACAGAGACAACGCATTATCTATCGATTTATTCACTCCGAATAAATAGGTATTGAAATGGTGGCACTCCTCTCCAGCCTCCGATCACTAAAATCCAAAATACACGATCGAGTCTAGAGCCATTTGAGATCATCAAATATCTCATTAGGACACATTTCCATACTTCCTTGTTTCTTCACACACTGTGAAAAGTAAGAAAGATATTAAGAGTCCTACGCAAAATCTTCATGATCTTGCCTGAACATCCGAGTAATACGAAACTATTTACAATGAAGAAGGAAATCCTTCTTGAGCGAATATCAAAAAGCTCATGGTAGGTGACTTGTGCGATTCATTATGAATCAAGCTTGTGATAACTGGAAAGCAACAGTGGTTTAATTCTTAACTGAACTTAAACACGTTCCAGGCTTCTACGCAATATCTTAGTGATCTTGCTAGAACACTCAGAGTGATACTCTATAGTGTTCACAGTGATGAGTGGAAATCCTACTAGTGTTAACCTCAAACAGCACTTGGTAGGTAACTTGTAAGACTCTATGTGAATCAAGCTCGTGACAACTAGAAAGCAACGATGGTGCAATTCTTTAATGAATCGAACTTGTTCCAGGAATCAGAATTGACGGCTTTAATCATACGGATAATTTTATCCAAATGATTCACTCTTTACGTTCGCAGTCAGCTTTGGACGGTCGAGTAAAGAGAACGGGTTTACCCGCGAAATCTTGTCAAGGAGATTTTTAATTAAATCTACCTGCCACATGTACGATATTTAATATCGTTCAACGGTCTTCACCGACCAGAGGTAAAATGCTACCGAAATAGAATGAAATGTTCAAAGCCATTTCGTTCGTGTCTACTTATGTTGCGGCATTTGAAGACGGTGACGTTGCGGAATCCGAGAAGAAGTCGTCCCCGCATGCTTATACTTTATGCACTTAATACTTAATCTAATTCCAGAAAGCCTAAAAGTCAAGTCTTCCGTTGTATCGAACTCTGAAACTTTCAAGAATTACGAAGGTATAAGTATGTGGGACATGCGGTCACGAGGAGGCGAATATCACAAGTGATGGATACACAAGATCAAGGCAAGAGATTAATGCTCAAGATTGATATCAATGATCACATCAGCATGTTTACCAAAACAGAAAAAGAAAAGAAAGACGAAGACTACGAGCTCAAGACAAGCATAGTATGCTAGGTTTATTTTATTATTATAACTTGGGTAACGCCCTTGTTTGGAGTGACCTCCCTTAGGGGAAGATTGTTGGAAATACGTTTTACATATTAGAAAGGGTCGGTCACTCCAAAAATAGTCTAAGTAATAGCTCGTAGTTTAGTTTTACTAATATTAAACAACTAAGGCCATGCCAAGCCTACAACATGTGTAGGTCGGCCCAACTTGTAAGCCCAAGCCCATCTCATGGGCTTGGGTATATAAACCCTCTCCTTAGATGGAGAGGGTGTGGTTTTCTCATAATTTACACATAGTTAAGTGTGTATTTCTACACTTTCTCTCTCTAAAGTGTGTGTGAAATCATCTATCTTTCTATCTCTTTCTCTCTCTAAACATAAGCAAGATTTACAATATCCTACAAAGAATACTGCTGATAGTTCCAAGTCATGTGTAGGATAATTTTTCTCATAAGGCTTTAGCTGACATGATGCGTATGCAATCACTTTCCCATGTTGCATGAGTACACAACCTAACTCTTTACCCGAAGCATCGTTGTAGATCTAAAATCCACCTGTACCAGATGGGAGAGTAAGAATAGGTGCAGATACTAACCGTTTCTTGAGTTTTTCAAATCTCTTCTCCCGCTCATCCGTCCAAACGAATTTCTCTCCTTTCCGCATCGACTTGGTCAAAGGTAAGGCTAGTCTTGAGAATTTCTACATCATAACCAGCTAAGCTTAGGAAACAACGAACGTCAGTTGCAAACGTCGGTCTTGGCCATTTAGTGATAGCTTCAACCTTCGCAGGATCCATAGTAACCCCTTCTACGGAGACAATGTGGCCTAAGAATGTCACCTTGTTTTGCCAAAATTCACACTTAGAAAATTTGGCATATAACTGTTTCTGACAAAGAATGTGTAGCACAATACGTAGATGTTCTTCGTGTTCTTACTTGGATTTAGAGAAGATGAGTATGTGATTGATGAAGATGATAACAAATTTGTCTAAGTATTCGTGGAAGACGTAGTTCTTAAGGTGTATGAAAACCACAGGAGCATTAGTAAGTCCAAAAGGCATAACAACGAACTCATAATGGCCATATCTGGTGCGAAAAGCAGTCTTGAGGATATCCTGCTCCTTAACTCACAGCTGATGATAATCGGATCTTAGATCAATCTTGGAGAAATGTTTGGCACCCTGAAGTTGGTCAAACAGATCATCGATTCTTGGTAATGGATAACGGTTTCTAATCTTGATCTTATTCAGCTCACCATAGTCAATGCATAGACGCATACTACCATCCTTCTTCTTGAAAAGGAGTACCGGTGCACCCCATGATGATACACTCGGTCGGATGAAACCTCGCTCCAGTAATTCCTACAGGTGATCTTTCAACTCCTTGAGATCTATGGGAGCCATGCGATAAGGATCCTTGGAGATTGGTTGAGCTCCTGGGATGAGCTCGATGTTAAACTCAACCTCACGAGTAGGTGGTATACCCAAAAATTCTTCTGGGAATACATCAGGAAATACTGAAACAACTGGATGATCTTGGATCGATGGAACTTCAGAAGTGATATACTGAATTGAAGCTAAGAAGCCCTCGTAACCATGAGATAGTAATGTACGAGCTTCTAACGTAGAGATGATTTTTACGGACATTCCTAGTATAATACCATTGTGAACGTACTCTGGTGCGTGAACATCGCCGAAATAACCCGATAAGTATGGAAATCGATAGTAGCATAATGCTTGGATAACCAATTCATGCCTGAGATGAGATCAAATTCGCACATATCCAAAGCAAGTGCGTCTACTGGGCGAACCCTGTCATCGAATTTTAATGGAAGATCTCTATACACTTGGGTAATTCGCACAGAGTCTCCCACAAGCGTAGATATACATAAAACATTCTCTAATGGCGTAGGGATTTTATTAATACTAATGGCATACGTAGAGGATATAACTGAATGAGTAGCACCAGTATCGAATAAAACACGCGCGGCATGACCGTTCATAAAGAGGATGCCAGTGATAGTACATGAGGACTTATTAGCTTCGTCCCGTTTGGTAGTGTAGACACGTCCCGAAGCTGGTGGCTTAGGAAGAGCATCACTAGGAGTACCAGCAGTGTCTCCCTTCTTGCACTCTTTCAACATATGTCCTGGTAGTCCACACTTGAAACAGACGCCGGCTGACTTACGACATGTACCGAGATGTCTACGACTACAAGTCGTGCAAACGGGGTAGGTGTAATCTCTTGAAGGTACCCTTGCTACCTAAGAGCCTGATAAGAAATATGTTTGGGACATGATTACTTGGCACAAACATGACTGCACTGAAGTTTAAATGATAGTTTACCAGATGAAGACGAGTTGTTGGACTGCTGACCCTTAGCATTTTGGTCACGTCCACTCGCAGAGTTCCTGTTTATGGTGCTGACATGTTAGTATGTAAAAACATACAACAATTTAAACATAAAAAAGCTTAAGAATTTAGGGACATGTTGTTGTTGGACTGGTGTTTTTGTTACGGTAATTGTCATTACCGTTCCTCTTGTCAGATCCATAACGGTCGTTAGATTGACCGTTGCCCTTGTTGGCATTCTGCTGAGTAGCCGGTTGGGACCGGTCTCCACCCTTCTACCTGAAGATACAATTGGATAGGAAAAGGTATAAATTAACATAAAGATTGAAATGAAATGATAACGCTTGATGGTTGAAATTTATCCCTCTTCTCAGGACGAGCTTGTTCCTTATAGTCATCACGCTCATGTATCATTTCTAAGCTACGTGTTGCATCATTAACTTGTGCCACATTCACATAAGTAGCACTAAGTAAACGAGCTGATGCAGAGGTGTACAGATCCCAACGAAAGTGCTTGGCTTGTTCCTCCGCAGTACCCGCAGCCGCACCTAAGAATCCAGCCAACCTAAGAAACCTATGCATGAACTCAGTGCTAGTCTCTCCATTTCTCTGATGAAAGAACTGCGCATAAAACAAAGTCTTTAACTGATCCCAAGTCAATGCAGCTAGCCAATCATCGCTTCCATTAGCTAACTTGTAAGCTCTCCAGCAATATAGGGCATCACCCTCAAACTTATAGCAAGCCAACCTTGCCTTGTAGACACCACCGCATCCTATAACATCAAAAATCTTCTCCATATGCGAAATCCAGTCTTCCGCATCAGATGAAGTCTCAGCCTTGTTGAAAGATCTTGGCTTCTTCTTGTTAAACCTCTCAAGCCAAGTGTGCAAAGTAAACGGTGGAGGAGGAGGATGATTGTTGTTCTGATTCGGGGCAGTCTGGTATTCAGCCCGAATTTGATTCCTGATTTGGGGAAGCATGGCTTGCAGCGCTGCTGCTAGCTCTTTTCGCGTGTCATGACCATCTGACAGTTTCAAATGAAAGTGAAATGATTAATCTGATTAGAACATATGGTAAACATAATGAAATGATTCATGAAAACAGTTTATGAAGGCATAGCCAAATGCAATTGACATGAAAATAAAATGACATAGCGAAAATGAACGCCTATGGGTCGATTCATCAAAACAAAAAGCTATGAGGTAATGTGAACGCCTATGGGTCGGTTCACCAAGCAAAATGATTTCGATTAAAAGCACATGCGACTAAATATGGCCAGTCCTATACCAACCATTACTTAGTCAAAATTTCTGCAACAATGATACATGAAATGAATGCATGAAAACAAACTGTCAGTTCTAGGAAGATGTTGATGACTGCCCACTAGTCACAGGTTAATTTTTAAGAGCCTACAAGTCGAAACCCGGCTCTAATACCATAACTATAACACCCCATTTTGATAAATAGAATATCACAGGATAATTATGGCATATCATCAAAGCATACAAGGTAATGTCTAAAACATTAAATGACCATAAAAGAATCCGAAAACAAACATCGGATCCACATAAGCTCCACACAAGAAATGCATAAGTATGCACTTAAAGGAAAGGACTAAACATTGTACAGCAAAGTAAAAGTATGTAAATGTATTAAAGAATGAAAGAAAGCCGGTGCCTCATTCTATGCATGTACTCTTGGATTCCTAGCTTTGCCCTTTAGTACCTGCCGTATTGGGACATGGAAAGAGAAATACTGCTAAGCAATACGCTCAGTGTACGGATATATAACATAGAATGTAATGCATAAACATAAGCAAAAAAAACAAATGAAATGAATAACATAGCAGCGGAATAAATGTATGTCCTGGAAAACCTTAAGTTCATAATACTGGTTTATATTTGTGAAAAGAATTATGTTTAGTTTATCTTGAAAATCTGTATTTTAAATATGTCGAGGGCCCATATAGGTCATGTTATATCTACCTGCATGAATACTTGGAGGGGTGACCTCGTCATGCAATTAGAGGGGATGCCTCTAATTAATATATAAAATGAGTGGAGGGATCAACTCCTGTAACGGATGCAAGGCACACATCGCAGTTACCATGAAATCATACTACTTGTCCTAGGATGCACCCATTCGCCCCACATGATAATAATAATACTGGCCAAAACTGAAAAGGGACGCTACGAGCAATCACTCTCACCGCAGAAGAGTCATAACACCGGTGCCTCCAGTTCTATAGTTATGGAACCCCCATAACTAGGTGAAATTGGCATGCATGTATATAGCTCAGGCAATCTAAAATAATCATACATATATTGATGTGTTTAAGACACTTAAACTACTGGGGAAAACAGATGGCTGCAAACGGGAAATCCTAATATAGGAAGAAAGATGTCCTTACTGAAGGACGGAATATCCGTACCTTATGTCCAGTAATATGAAGAAGGAACAGACGTAGACGATCACTCCGACTTCACAATAGCTACATAATGAAGGGACATGAATAAGAGTCGGTCTTACTTATACATACTTGTTATTTGGTTTACTTGACGTATACATACTTATTATACTTGTTCTTGTCCTAATATTTCATGTTTTAATCATGTGTTTCTTATAATTTCATGTGTTTTAGATTCATGTGTTTCTGTTTAAGTGTTTTTATACTTGTTATAACATAATGAGTAACTTTCTAAAAATAGTAGGTTTCTATATATAGTAAATTTCCAAAAATAGCAGGTTTCCATATATAGTAACTTTCCAAAAATAGTAATGTTTCCTTAAATAGTAAGTTTCCGAAAATAGAAAGTTTTCATAATTAGTAAGTTTCCAAAAATATAAAGTTTCCATATTTAGCATGTTTCTATAAATAGTATGTTACCATAATTAACTACCATAAATATAATATAATCATATTTATCATGTTGCCATAAATAATATATTTCCATAATTAATATGTTTCCATAATTAATTACAATGTTGCAAAAGAAGGTCTACAAGGGCGATTAATCGTCGATTAATAGCTACAAAGCCCTCAACCTTGCCGATTAATGAAAAGGCGATTAATGACGGTCAACTATGGTCAACGACGGTTAAGGGAGGTCAAACTTGCCGAAAACCTGCAAATTTTGCCAAAAATACCTAAAACTCACCGTAAACATATTTTTATCACTTATAATAACTATTTATATGTATGATGAGTTGTATATTAAGAATAGTATTGCCGAAAATACCTAAAACTCATTAGAAATATTCAAAACTTGTCGAAAATACCAAAAATTTGCTTTAAATGCCAATCCGATTAATCGCCGATTAATCCTGCCTAGAACGATTACAAGTTACAAAGGGGTCGACCGGCCGGCTAGCGATTCACGTATTTTGCAACATTGATTAATTATATGTTTATTTTATGTCATGTATTATTATAATATAAAGTTTAATAATTAATTAATACTTAGCTTATTATTAATTAATAATATCATGTCATGTTTATTATAAGTTTATTATTAATTAATAATATTACATAATACATGTTATTAAATTTTACCATAAAATATATTAATTAATTTAACCTAAGTTTAATTAATTAAATTCATGGTCATAAATAATTAAATCAATTCATTATTATAACCTAAGTTTATTTAATTAATTGTGCATACATGTTTAATCATAGTTTTAATTAAATAAACATAACATAAGTTTTATTTTTACTTAAACCAAAATTATTTAATTAAACATACATACTTAATTTCATAATTAATTTAATTTACGTGTTTCTGAAAAGTTCAAGTGCCCGAGACCCGACCATCGAGCAACAACAGCTCACCGAGAGCCTTACGGCTCTCGGCTTGCTGCTGCGCCGAGCCACACAGCCCCCAGCCGAGGTTGGGGTCCCCATGTTGCGTCACCTGTTCCCACCGAGCACCCCTAGTGGGTCTCGGTTTCCATCGTTAGGCCAAGGTTCCCACTACGGGGCCTTGGTCCTTGCGGCTGCACATCACAACACCACCACCGCCAGCTTTAAGCTGTGGCTGGTGGTTTCCTAACAACGCCTACCCCCATGATGGGGTTGCGGCTGCTGTTGGTTCGACGCCACCGAGACCCCCATGGTCTCGGTTGGCGTGCGATCAAGACAAACCCCCACCAAAACCCTTTTTGTTTTTAATTCTTGATGGATCTACATGTTTTCATGTGTTCTTAATTTATTTTAAATCTAAATCATTACATAAAAATAAAATAAGAAAAGTGATTTAGGGAGACCAATGCGTGAATTCAAAAGGAGAATAGACACGAATACGTTACCAAATTAATAACAAAATCAAACGGGTTTCCCCTTGGTGTCTTTGATGAGCCGCGGAAAGAGAGAGAGAGAGAGGCAAGAGATTAGGGTTTTTGATTTTCTTGAAAAAGTGTTTATGAAAAATATCCTGTAGTTTTATTAAACAAATAATGGGTAATGGGTATGGGCCAAGCCCGGTTCTCCTTCCCTTTCTCTTTAAACCGGCGCCACAAACACCCCTCATACTTTGGTGTTTGGTTTTTCTTGTTTAATTATTTATCGTGTACTTACATATTTAATTATCGTGCTTTCGTTACTTGAACGTTTTCTTATTATCGTACATACATACTTATCGTATATTAGTATTCATGTTTACGTACATAATACTTATTATAATTAATTAATATACATAATATCCGTGTTAAATGTTCGTGATACATGGAGTATACTAATTAATTTAAAAGTTTAAATTTAACGGTAATTTTTTGAATTTAATGATCATAAGATTTTTAGAGCGGGTTTTACAAGGATGTTGCTACTTTCGTTTCCAAATGTCTAACCTGCCAGCAGGTTAAGATCGAGCATCAGCGGGCTAGTGGTTTACTACAACCGTTAGACATTCCCGAATGGAAGTGGGACAAAATATCCATGGATTTCGTCACCGGACTTCCACTGACTCAGAGAAAGCATGATGCTATATGGGTTATTGTCGATCGTTTAACCAAGTCAGCTCATTTTCTTCCAATTCGCAAAGACTTTTCAGTCAGCAAATTTGCAGATATATTTCTTTAGGAGATCATGCGACTACATGGTACTCCATCAGATATCATATCCGACAGAGATCCTCATTTCACGTCCAAATTCTGGAAAGGTTTGCAGAAAGCTTGGGGCACCAGGCTTAAGCTTAGCACAGCCTTTCATCCTCAGACCGATGGTCAATCGGAATGTACCATTCAGACCTTAGAAGACATGTTGCGAGCTTGTGCATTGGAATGGACAGGGATTTGGGATGATTACATTTGTTTGGTTGAGTTTGCCTACAACAATAGTTGGCACGCGAGTATTAAGTACGCACCTTTCGAGATGCTTTATGGTAGGAAGTGTCGTGCTCCAATCTGTTGGGATCAAGTTGGAGAACGAATCCTTGAAGGACCAGAAATGACAGAGGTGACCAATGAGAAGGTTTCTATCGCCAAGGAGAAGCTACAGGAAGCTCGTGCTCGACAGAAGAGATATGCTGATAAACATCATAGAGATTTAGAGTTTAAGATTGGTGACCATGTTTTCCTTAAGGTGTCATCAACACGTGGCGTCAAGCATTTTGGACTCAAGGGCATGCTCAGTCCTCGTTTCATCAGACCGTTTGAAATCCTTGAATGTGTTGGTGAAGTATCATATCGTCTAGCGTTACCACCTCAGCTATCTCATGTGCATGATGTGTTCCATGTATCCTTACTCAGAGGTTACAATTACTATCCGTTGCATACAGTTTCATATCCATTCGAGCAGATTCGAGAGGTATCCTATATTGAGGAACCCGAGAAAGTTATCGACCGACAGGATCAAGACATGAGGATAAAGACGATTACATTCGTCAAAATCCTTTGGAGGGACCATTCCGAGCGGGAAGCCACATGGGAAACAGAGGAGTCTATCCGGACTTCTTACCCTCATTTCTAGCTATGATTCGGGTATGTCATTTTCTGCTTATCGTATCTCTAATTCGAGGACAAATTATTCCTTTAGAGGGGAAGAGTTGTAAAACCCGCTTTAAAATCCCTAAGATCATTGAATGCATGAAATTACGGTTAAATTAAAAATTTCAGTTAATTAATATACGACACGAATCATGAACATTTAATACGAACATTACGTATATTAATTAATTACTATAAGTATTACGTAGGTTAACATGATTATTAATACACGATAAGTGTTTAAGTATAATACTTAAAACAAGCAAGAAATAAACCATGACATTAAAAACGAACACACACGATAAATATTTAAGACACAAAAAATAAAAACGAATGAGTATGTATGTGTGTTGGGTGGCGTCCAAAACAAAGAGAAGGAAGGGCCCATGGCCCAACCTATTAACAATCCAAGTCTCAACCAAATAGGACTCCAGGAATTTTTATTAAAAGATATTCATAGTAAAAAACACAAAACCCTAAAATCTCCTTCTTCCTTCTTCTTTGACCACGGCATCAAACACACACCACAAGGAAGAATTTTGCTTTTAATCTTTGATCATCAACGGTATTGTGTTCGTGTCTAAAACCTTTTTAATCACATGCATTTGGTATTCCTTAACCTTTGATCTTCTTTTTATTATTGTTAATTGTTCAAGATCTTGATTATGAAAACATTTAAAAACATGAAATTGGTATAAAGATTTAACAAGATTAAGGGTTCGGGTTTGGTTGTTCGGGTTACACGTAAACCGAGACCAAGTTGGTCTTAGTGGTGTTCGGATCGCACACAGCCGCACCCACAAGGGTCGGTGTGTTTGGTTCTGGCAGCGGTAAGCACCAACAGCCCCACGGTGGGGACTGTTGGGCAGACAGTGGGAAACCGAGACCATGTATGGTCTCAGTGGGTGTTTTGGTCACGATAGTGGCAACCCTGGCTAGGCCAGGGGCTGCGCTGGCCAAACAGTGGCGACGACAGCAGCCTAGGCTGCGTATCCGCCGGATGCAACCATAGCCATCGGGCTGTCGTGTATGTTTTGTGGTCTCAGGTCTTGTTGGGGCTCGGGTACAACCGAACGCATCAAGGGGTGTGTTTGGTTAGGCTTTTTACAAAATAAACTTTATGTTATAAGTAATTAGTTTAATTAAAACATGGTAATTAAATTAATTAATAATCATGACTTAGGTTATATTTATTTAAAGAGTTAATTACACCGTGTGTCCCTGTGGTTTGGGCCAAATCCCTGATTAGGTCCCTATCTTTTTTTCTTGCCTCTTTGGTCCCTAATTTCAAACCTTGTTGCCTTGTTGGTCTTTATCTTCAAATTGGGTTAAGTCACCCACTTACGTCATCCAGGCCTAGGGGTATTCTAGTCCTTCTACATTCACAGGGACCAAGTATGTAATTAAAATATTTTTTTCAAACTTTCCTTTTTAGTATATTTATTTCGAAAACTTTTAAAAAGATTATATTTCAAAATATTTATAAAAAGAAAATTAAAATTCAATTTCAAAAAATTTTATTTCAAAAATTTTAAATTTTTTTATTTTATTTGAATTTCGAAGTATTTATAAAAAAAATTATTTCGAAAATTTTAATATTGAAAAATTTTAAAAACTTAATTTCGAAATTTTTGTAAAGAAAAGTTTAAATTTTTTTCCAAAAAGAAAAAAATATTTTGAAAAATTTTAAATAAAATTTTGAAATGCTTTTTCGAAAATAGTTGTAGTTCTTTTAGAAAAAAAAGGTTAAATTTAAAACATAAATGTTTCGGATTTTTTTTCAAAAAGTAAAAAAAAAACGAAAAAAGTTAACTGTTTTTTAAAATTAATTCGAAAAAACTATTTTTTTTTTCAAAAAAAATGTTATAATACGAAACAATTTTTTTTTAAGTTTCACTTTTTTCGAAAAAATAACATTTTTGAAAAATTTTAAAAACTTAATTTCGAAATTTTTGTAGAGAAAAGTTTAAAATTTTGTTTCCAAAAATAAAAAATTATTCAAATAATTTTAAATTTTTTTTCGAAACACTTTTTCAAAAAACAAAATTAGTTCTTTAGAAAAAAAAAATTTAATTTAGAAAACAAATATTTCGATTTTTTTTTCAAAAAGAAAAAAAAAACATTAGAGATTCCCAAATGGAAGTGGGACAAAATCTCCATGGATTTTGTCACCGGACTTCCGCAGACTCAGAGGAAGCATGATGCTATATGGGTCATTATCGATCGTTTAACCAAGTCAGCTCATTTTCTTCCAATTCGCAAAGATTATCTAGTTAGCAAATTGGCAGATATATTCCTGCAGGAGATTATGCGACTGCATGGTACTCCATCAGATATCATATCCGACAGAGATCCTCGATTCACGTCTAAATTCTGGAAGGGTTTGCAGAAAGCTTGGGGAACCAGACTCAAGCTTAGCACAGCCTTTCATCCTTAGACCGATGGTCAGTCAGAGCGTACTATTTAGACCTTAGAAGACATGATGCGTGCTTGTGCATTGGAATGGACATGAAGTTGGGATGACTACATTTGCTTGGTTGAGTTTTCTTATAACAACAGTTCGCATGCGAGTATCAAGTGTGGACCTTTCGAGATACTTTATGGCAGAAAGTGTCGTGCTCCAATCTGCTGGGATCAGGTTGGTGAACGAATCATTGAGGGTCCAGAGATGATATAGGTGACCAATGAGAAGGTTTCTATCGCCAAGGCGAAGCTATAGGAAGCTCGTTCTCGTCAGAAGAGCTATGCTGATAAACACCGTAGATCATTAGAATTTCAGCCTGGTGATCGTGTTTTCCTGAAGGTATCACCAGCACGTGGAGTCAAGCGTTTTGGACTTAAGGGCAAGCTCAGTCCTCGTTTCATCGGACCGTTTGAAATTCTTGAACATGTCGATGAGGTTTCGTATCGTCTAGCGTTACCTCCTCAGCTATCTCATGTTCACAATGTGTTCCATGTGTCCTTACTCAGAGGCTACAATTATCATCCGTTGCACACAGTTTCGTATCCTTTCGATCAGATTCATGAGGATCTATCCTATGTTGAGAAATCTGAGGCAGTTCTTGATCGCCAGTATAGGGTCATGAGGAGAAAGACGATCGCATTCGTCAAATTCCTTTGGAGGGACCATTCTGAGCGGAAAGCCACTTGGGAAACGGAGGAGTCTATCCGGACTTCTTACCCTCATTTTCAGCTATGATTCGGGTATGTCTTTTTCAGCTTATCGTACCTCTAATTCTAGGACGAATTATTCGTTTAGAGGGGAAGAGTTGTTAATCCCGCTTTAAAATACCTTAGAACATTCAATGCATGAAAACACGGACAAATTAAAACTTTACAATTAATTAATATACAACACGTATCATGAACATTCAATGTAATTATTACGTATATTAATTAATTACGACAAATATTATGTATATTAACATTATTATTAACTCACGATAAGTATTTACGTATAATACTTAAAACATGACAAGAAATAAAACACGACATTTAAACGCAAACACACATGATAAATTATTAAGCACGAAAAACAAAACGAAAATATATAAAGGGTTGTTGTGTTTGGACGGCTAAAAGAGAGGACAAAAGGGGCCTTTGGCCCGACCCATTAACCAATCCTAGTTAATTAACAAAATACCAGGGAATTACTCAAAATTCACTTTACAGAAAATAAACCCTAAAACCCTTTTCTCCTTCCTCTTAGCCGCGGCACCACAGGAACACAAGGGAAAGATTTTTACTTTTTGATCTTAATTAAATTACGGGTATTGTTCGTGGTTCCTAATCATTAATCTATTCACGCATTCGTTATATTTAATCCTTAATCTTTTTATTTATTTTTCATTGCTCATGAATCATTAAAAACAATTATGAAAGCATGTTAATAAAGGATTAAAAACATGGGAATCAGGTTTTGTTTTGGTTGTTTGTTGTTGGCACGCAAGCCGAGAGTCTCATGACTCTCGGTGGTGGGTTTGATCAAGCAGCTGAACCCCATAAGGGGTCGGCGCCTTGTTTGTGTGGCCAGCCGCAAGCACCAACACACCTATATTGGTCACGACAGAGGGAACCCCGACTAAGTTGGGGGTGTGTTTTGAGCAACCAGTGGCACCGGTGTGCAGCCGGTGGCTGCTTGGTGGTCGAGGCAGCAAGCCACAGCCGAAAGGCTGTGGTCTTCGAGGCAAACTGATACCTCCAAGGTCTCGGTGTGTCGTTGTTTGGGCTCGGGTATAACTAAACACACCAAAGGGGTGTTTAGTTAAACTTTTTGGCTAAAATACTTTTTGTTATAATTATTAATTAATTTTATTAATTAACACATGGTTTATTTTAATTAATTAATAACAAGACTTATGTTATAATTTATTTACATAAATATCATGACATAATTACATGGTCACTTATTTAAATAAACTTTAGGTTATAATAATTATCAATATAATTATTTCATGTTACATGTAATTAGTTAAGAACTTTAGCTTAATTAATTTATTTCATTTTGATCAAGGTTTAATTAAATTAAGAACATCCTTTAATTTAATTATACAATAATCAGTTAAGATAAAGTTTAATTAATATAATCATGTAATACTATTAATTAACAACTACTTATAATATCATGTATTATATTAATTAATAGTCATATGTTATGACTAAGGTATTATTATTAATAAACTTTACTATGTTATTATTATTAATAATGACTTATGATATAGCTTATTAAACTATAGCTTATATCATATACTTATTTAATACGCTTATTACTAAATATGAAAACATGTTAAATATGGAAACATACTAATTATGGAAATATGTTATTTATAGAAACATACTAAATATGAAAACATGCTATTTATGGAAACATACTAAACATGGAAACTTTCTATTTTTGTAAACTTACTAATTATAGAAACTTTCTTTTTTTGGAAACTTACTATTTATGGAAACTTGCTATTTTTGAAAAGTTACTATATATAGAAACCTGCTATTTTTAGAAAGTTACTATATATAGAAACCTTCTATTTTTAGAAAGTTACTCATTATGATACAACAAGTACTATAACACATAAAACATAAAATACACTAATCAAGAACACATGAAACACTAAGAATCACATGATAAAACATGAAACAATAAAACAAGACAAGAACAAGTAAAACAAGTTAATAACACGTCAAGTAAACTAATAATCAGTAAGTATACGTTAAACAGACAACTCATTCATGTCCCTTTTATTATGTAGCTGTCGTGAAGTCCGAGTAGTTCTTCCGCTTTCATTTTCATTACTGGACATAAGGTACGGATATTCCGTCCTTTAGTAAGGATATTCTCTTCCTATATTTAGGATTCCCCGTTTTCAGCCATCTGTTTTTTCCAGTAGTTACATTTAACTTATCAGTAATTAATATGATTCACATTTTATATTGCATGAGCTATATACATGCATGTCAGTTCCACCTAGTTATGGAGGTACCATAACCGTAACACTTGAGGCACCAGTGTTATGAATCTTCCGCGATGAGAGTGATTGCTCGCGGCGTCCCTTTCAGTTATTTGGCCTTCTATATTATTATCATGTGGGGCGAATGGGTGCATCCTAGAACATGTTAGCAGATTACAAGGTAACTGTGATGTGTGCTCTACATCCGTTACATGGAGCTGATCCATCTACCCAGACTATTATAATTAGAGACAACCCCTCTAATTGCATGACGAGGTCACCCCTCTATGTATTCATGCACGATGATACCTTCATGACCTATATGGGCTCCAGGGAATTTAAAATACAGTTTTTATGAAATAAACATAAGTCTTTTCAGAAATAAACCAATTTATAAACATACACCAGGTTTTCCAGGACTTACATTATTCTGCTGCTTTGTTATACTTTCATTTCATACTTTACTTATGTTTATGTTATTCACATCATTGTCATATATTCGTGCACTAAGTGTATTGCTCACCCGTATTTTCTTTCCATGTCCCCATACGGCATGTACTAAAGGCAAAGCTAGGCAAATCAAGAGTACGTGCATTTGGATGGAGGCTGCTTTGACTTCATTTCTTTTGATGCATTTATATACTTCTGCTTTGCTGGACATTGTTTAGTCCTTATTCTACATTCTTTACTTATGCATTTGTGTGGGAGCTTATGTTTGGAACCGATGTTTGTTTTCGGTTTCCATTATGGTCATTAATGTTTTAGACATTTACCTTGCATGCTTTGATGACACGCCATAATTATTAAGTAACGGTCCACTTATCGAAGTGGGGTGTTATAATATTAATTATCTTCATTTAATTTATTTATAAATACATAATATCCTATTACTTTTAAACATAAATTCAAAGTGGGGTGTTACAGTATATATATATAGGGGGGCGTTATTGTGAGTACCACTCTTAAGATAAAAACAATAGGAACCGTTTCGGGCCTTAGGATCATAATAAATAGATGATGAGTAAAATTAATATGTAAATGGCATATTTGTAAATTATTTCATCTTCAAGGGTATTCATGTGTCACTTCTAAACATAAAATACATAAAAGAAAAAAAATAAAATCAGACTTATTAATAAAAAAAGCTGCGTATCCCACCATTATTGTTTATCATCTCCATTGTTCTTATCAAAGTCAAACACGCCGGATTTTATGTTTTTTCAATTAAAGTTGTAATAAGAATCCCCAAAAACTTCGTATCACACCAATCTTTGTTTCTCCATTATTCATATCAAAATCAAACCACCGGATTTTATGCCTTTTCAATTAAAATTATAATCAGAATCCCCCACAAATCTCTTAGTATCAAGATTCAATCAACAAATTTATATAAATGTAGGGTTCTGGGTAGACTATTCTAAGGTCAATTTTGTTGGTGTGCAATCAATTGAAAACCTAAGAATAGATGGAAATCCTGAATGGTAAGTGAAACATTATTTCTTGTTTTTTGATTTTATCTTTTGATTCATATATATTTTTGTTTCGTATAGTTTCTGTTGACTTTTTTTTTATTAACTGTTTTTTAGTTAGAAGAAGTGGAAGGTTGTATGAACGTAGAAAGAATGATCAGATAGATTTCATTGATTTATCTGATACAGAATGGGATGACGAAGGTGTAGGTATGTGTCATCAAAAAAAAGTATCAGTTAATTGAATTAATAAGACTTTTTTAGTTTGTATTAGTAATTATTATGTATTGGGTTGTGAAGTTTTTGATGGTGAGGATAACTCACTGGTGGAAAATATGGATGTTGATGCTGCTTCAAACAAAGAAGCTAGAAAACAATCAGGATCCAATGGTAATCCGAAAGCTGCTAACCCAACAAATAATAAAGGTAACAAAATTTAGGTATTTTATTATTCATATTTATTGATAGCTGTTAAAGGACTCAAACATGATTGGTTTTGATACGTGTCAGATGGAGAAACGCCAAAGAAAACATTGAGTGCCTTAGGTGAAAAGGTGAAGAAGAAACTAGACGTAAAATGTAAGTAACCATTATACTGATGGTGCAATATATATTTTTTGTTCGTTTATGTAATGTTCTAATATCCGATTACTTTTCGATTCAGCTCCTGTTAAACGTGTAGTGGGTAAGATTGCGAAGTCTGTGCGATATGATAAAGGGAAAAGGAAGCTTGAGGATGTTGAAAAGGAAGCTAAAGGTAATGATTTTTTTTTTCAATGGCGATGATGTTTGGTTGTTACATAAAAATTAGATGAAAATGATAATCGTATGTTTGTATGTGTGTCAGGAAACAAAAATGGAGCCTGCGATGCTGGAGAGGACTCCGATGATGATTTTGTTTCTAACAAACATACAAAAATTAATAAAGTGAATAAGAAAATGGAAAATCGGGGTAGTCCAAATGATAAGAAAGGTATGTCAATTTTGTGTTTGTTAGATTGTATGTGTCATATATTATAGGGTGTGTCAAAAAATATTGATTGATTGATTTTTATGTTTACTCGCCTTTGGAAAACAGGTAAGAAACGTGGAGTTAGAGTTGATGCGAGAAAGGGTAATGGGAGGAAGAATATGGGCGACGCCAGAATGGGGTCTGTTAAAGGTAAGTTATATGTCTATTAAACTTGGTGTGGTGTACTAGTATTGGCATGTATTGTAAGGACTTTGTGGTGAACAGATATTTAGATGCCTAACTAGTGGGAGATAGTTAAATTGTTTGGTAAAAATTAGGAGTTGTCTGATATAGTGGTAGTATGTGTCTGATAGAGTGATGGTGTGTGTCGGGCCATTTACGTGTGTGTCAGGTATGGCTATGTTTAATCATGTGTCACGTATACAGATATCTTCAGCGTGTGTCACATAAGCGGCTATGTCGGGTTATGTAAGAGTGTGCTAGGTCATTTAAGTTGTTGCCATATAGGTTTTTGTGTAGGATAGGCAAAATGTGCCCTATAGGTAGTGTCAGATATTGTGTGTGACATGTAGTGTCATATAGACAGTGTGTGCAACTGTGTATACATTTTGTGTGTGACATATATAACAGTGTCCGATATTGTCCTAGTGAATGTCATTAGCGCTACAAGTGTGTGTCACATAAACGGATACCTGTTATGTGTGTGTCACTAACAATACTTTGTCGGGTGATTTGAGTGTGTGTCGGGACATTTAATTATCTGATATATTAATACGCAGGATGTGGCATATATGTGTCTTTATTATTTAAATGTCTGATATGGTGCTAGTGTGTGACTGTATCATTTGGATAGAGGACTAATGTGTGTCTTTATCTTTTAGAGAGTGTGTCAGGAATATGGATATGTTTAAGTGTGTGTTATAACTAAGAGTATGTCGGGTCATTTAAGTGTGTGTCACGTCATTTTTTCGGGTGAATTAAGTGTGTGTGTCGGGACATATAGGTGTCTTTATCTTTTAGAGAGTGTGTCATAACTAAGGGTATGTTGGGTCATTTAAGTGTGTGTCGGGTCATTTAAGTGGGTGTGTCTTTATCTTTTAGAGAGTGTGTCAGGAATATGGATATGTTTAAGTGTGTGTTATAACTAAGAGTATGTCGGGTCATTTAAGTGTGTGTCACGTCATTTTTTCGGGTGAATTAAGTGTGTGTGTCGGGACATATAGGTGTCTTTATCTTTTAGAGAGTGTGTCATAACTAAGGGTATGTTGGGTCATTTAAGTGTGTGTCGGGTCATTTAAGTGGCTTCCATGTAGTTTACTGTAAGAGATAGGCAGAATGTGTCATATAGGTAGTGTGTGCCATGTACACCTAGTATATGAATTCAAATGGTAATATAAAAATCATTAAGGCTGTTCCACATACGTACACCTAGTATTAATCACATGATTTCAGCTTCTGAAAACATAAAAATCGGTAATGACACACATGATTATTAATCAATAACTATACAGGCCTAAAGCAAATAACAGGTAATAGGTCCTGCAGTTTTCAAAGTTCCTAACTTTAAAGACACAAACCGCAATTTGGAAATAAATTTGATTCTTAAAGTTTGATCGAACACAAGCCGTGGAGGTGTACAATCGTGACACCGGTGTGAGCAAGCAGTTACCAAATATCAGAAAATCCATGTCACTTAAAAAATCAAATCATGATATTGCAAAATAAATTACTGCTAATACCTATAAGGGCATATATGTCAGGGTTGTGGTGTTTTCCGGTGACTAAACAAGGTCTGTATAATAACTATAAGGGCATATATGTCTATTGCGAGTGGCAGTTGTTCGATTCAGAGTATGTATCATTAAGGCTGTTCCACATACGTACACTTAGTATTAATCACATGATTTCAGCTTCTGAAAAACATAAAAACAGGTAATGACACACATGTTTATTAATCAAGAACTAGACAGCGCTAAAGCAAAATAACAGGTAATGGGTCCTGAAGTTTTCAAAGTTCCTTACTTTAAAGACCCAAAATGCAATTTGGAAATAAATTTGATTCCTAAAGTTTGATCTAAGACAAGCCGTGGAGGTGTACAATCGTGACACCGGTGTGAGCAAGCAGTTGACACATCCTCGCTCGCACCAAATATCGGAAAATCCATGTCACTGAAAAACTCAAATCAGGATATTGCAAAATAAATTACTGCTAATAACTATAAGGGCATATATGTCGGGGTTGTGGTGTTTTCCGGTGACTAAACAAGGCATATATGTCAGGGTTGTGGTGTTTGTATTTTGAAGTTGCATTAAATGCGTCACCAGTTTAGCCAAACCACAAGGACGGTCTTTTGCACTTTATACTTTCAATATTACAACTAGGAAAATAATCGATCTTAATTGTCTTTCTAGTCATATAGTGGTTTGCTTCTTGTTTTTTATTGTTCGTCAGTATATACATAAAGTGGTACTTAAAAGTATACTAGTAAATGTTGGTTTTATCTGAAAAATATGATAGACCACACGCTGATGTCGGGCAAATATATCTAAACCATGGCAAATATCAGACGATTCGTGTCACTGAAAAAAATCAATGAAAATATTGCAAAATATTTACTGCTAACAACTATAAGGACACAAGTTTTGTTAGCTTTTAAACACAAGTTTTGTTAGCTTTTAAACACAAGTTTTGTTAGCTCCATATGCTTATAAACCGCACACACACAAGCAGTCTTTTATCATTAAGTGGTCAAATAGGAAAATGCTGAAAAACAAATAAGGTGTCTTTTTTCATGCTTAAATTCTCCTAAATCATTTTGAGCAGAAAAATAAGATTACTATATATTGGTAATCATATATGACACGCACACGCTAAATATATACAAGAAAATATAGATTTGTGGATTTCATGAATTCAAATCAAAGTGTCGATTTCATGCCTTCAAACCAAACATGTCTTAATCTTTATTAGAATAAATACAGGGTAAAATGTCTGCCATTTACAATTGCCACAAAAATCTTAGATTTATTAGCAATCGTGATTAGACAACTTATAGACCAATCAATGTTTTGTTATTTTAGTACAAACATACAAGATGCATCAAACCACTACTTGCAACTAGGATTCGTTGTCCCAACTTTTAGTTTTAAGGTCGTATACAATACCTCATTACATACATACAGCATATCATTTACTGCAGACACACTAATACACTATTATTGGCACAATTCTGCAATCATCTAAAACAACTGATCATATATACTATATTCACATAACCTTACATACTGGCAATATGACTGAGTCAATAAACCAAATACTCCATGACAGAAAACTTAATATCAGTACATATCATTTACAATATTAGTTACAATGTCCCACTCAATTCCTTACACACCACATATTTAGGGTTTTTTTCCATATTAGAATCCAAATGCTAAAAGTTTTGTTAGCTTTTAAATATCAGACTATAAAACGCACATACACAAGCATTCCTAAAAAACCACACATACACAAGCAGTCACTTGCGATAAAATAAAAATAGAAAATAATGATACATACCCTGAATCGAACAACTTCCACTTGCAATAGACATAATTACTCCAAATTGATATGACGAATCTGATTGAAAATAAAAAATCGATGGAGAGATGAAAGGTTTGGAAGATTCTAATACACATTTTTGTGTGAGAATTAACACAGGTTTTAAAGAGTGATTGAGAGATATGAAAGGCTAAAACACAATAAAAAAAACGTATGAATTGATGATGGTGATTTATGGATGAACACAGATTTAGCAAATAGGAAGATAACCAGGCGGATTTTTTTTTTCTTTTATTTAGGCGTATTGTTTTTTTTCTAATTTCTTTTCTTTTAAATGTGTAAACATCCAATGACTATAATACCCCTACGGACAAACAAAGTAAATATGATTTTATTTTAATTGAAAAGTACACATGGCACAATCTGATTGGTTCCTACCGTTCCTATCTTAAGAATGGTACTTACTTGAACGCAAATCTATATATATATATATATATATATATATATATATATATATATATATATATATATATATATATATATATATATATATATATATATATATATATATATATATATAGATTTGCGTTCATGTAAGTACCGGTCTTAAAATAAAAACAATAAGAACCAATAAAAGCATGACATGTGGCGTTCTTAATTAAAATAAAATAAAACTAATTTTATATATATCCAAGGGTAGTTTCGGTATTTTATCACCTCAAATTTATTTAATTGCATGTCTCTCTCTCTCGTTTTTGAAACTGTCACAATCACAAACCATTCATTTGTAAAATATTACTAATATGAATGTCCATCATCATTGCATGACACTATATATATATTCGACAATTTAGATGGAAACAAAATAAACCGAGCCATTTTTTTTTTTACGTTCGTATGACACATAGATATCTCATGAGACATTTTTAATGACACATATTAAGTGATCAATCAAAACTTTTGTCATACTTAGTTTCGTACTAATATATTTCTAGTAACGTAATAAATTTTTTGACATATACTCGTGTGACACATATAATCTTTTAATAAATGTATACATAGACGGAATTTGAACAATTTTAATAGGAGGGCCGATAATATTTTTTGGAAGGGTCAAATACATTTTTTTTCAAAATACCCTTAAGTTTTAGTATAATTACATTATGAACACCGAATCTTGGGAGAGCCACAGCCCTCCCGGGTCCCTATGAAGGTCCGTCTATGAACGTATAGATAAAAAATAAAAAATATTTTGAAAGTCAAAATAGGTAGATTTCCTGTGTTAGTATTATGTATTACAGTACTATGAAAGTAGGCATGTCAAAAAATTTAGTTTGCTTCTTAAATTGTGTAATAAAAGTAGTTTTCCTAGATGTAATAAAAATTTGTATTTTGTTATGTATGTATCAAAAGAATTAATATAACGCTATAAATGTGTAAGAAAAATAATGTGCCATTAGATATGTGTCAAGTAATTTAGTGTGCCAAAAAATATGCCAAAAGAAATGTGTCACTAGTCTTCAAGTGTCACTATATATATGTGTCAAGTAATTTAATATACAAAAAAATGTGCAAAAAGAAATGTGTCATTAGTCTTAAAAGTTGAAAAAAAATTGGCACCCAAATAAATCAGTACTACAACGTACTTACTCCGTATTATGCATTACAACTTCGAAGACAATCAATTATAGTAATTAAGATACCAATAACTACTAGTAGACGTTAGAAAATTAAACAAAGGTTAAATTAGCTTTTTATTATGCAAAATTGCCACTAGCTATTACAATTTATTACCAAAATACCATCATCAATTAATTAATTAATTAAGATAAAATCTCATCCATAATAACTGATCTTACGGTTCAAAATGGTTCTTATTGTTCTTATTTTAAGACCGGTCACTATAATAACGCCCCTCTATATATATATATATATATATATATATATATATATATATATATATATATATATATATATATATATATATATATATATATATATATATATATATATATATATATATATATATATATATATATATATATATATATATATATATATATACTAGTGGCAAAACCCGTCCGATGGGCGGGTATGACTTTTGATTCTCGTTTATCTTTTTTAATAAGCAAATTATTGTTATTATAAACGTTTTGTAATTCATATATTGTTGGTATATTATTTTGGTTTTTTATAAATAACACTATAAAACTCATGTCATGTTTTATTTTTCTAGTTAAAACTTATAAGTTGGCTTGACTATAAAAATAGTATAACATTCAACTTTATTTGTGAATAGGCCTAAAGTATGACTTGTTATTATAGTTTATATTTTATTATTTGCCCATCACTCTTTAGCACTAATACATACATGCAAAACTTTAAATGTTTAATCTAATAAAATATTTCTAGAGAATAATAATGATCTAATCAATATAATAAATTATAAGATGAAAAGTCAAGATTAAGGTAGTAATAATATAACATTAAAAAAAATACTTTGAATGATTTTGAGTGGCTTGGCTCATTTGACCAATTTATGTTGCATTCGCTAATCCTCAACTCTAATTCGGTTTTAGACTCTCGATAATTATAAAATTAGAAGGTTCAAAATAATCAATTAGAAAATTTAACTCAGAAATATGACAAATTATCTAAAGACCTTTATGCCAAACTCCCTTTTTAACTCTTCCTCTAACTTATCACATCTATATTTATATCTATATTTATACAATTATATAAATAGGCTATCTTCAATATTAACTCCGATCTTAATTTTAAATTCAAAATTAACAAACCGAACTTCAAACCAAAAAATAAAATAAAGAGTTTAAATTCAAGTCATTAAATCATACTGCTAAATTAATCTCATTCATCCATCTTTTTGTAACAAAATTTTCTAACAACTTTTGTAACAAATAATTCTAAAAACTTTTACTTTTAAATCGAAATATCTTTTAATCTATTTATTTTTTTTATAATCTAATTTCACCGTATGTATTAAAATTTCGTGCTCTTTAATTCAACATCTATTTTGATATATTTTTTATTAAATTTTTGTTTTTTGCTTTTTAATAAATTTATTTTATTTTGATTTTACTTTTTTTTTTTACAATTTTAACTTTAATTTGAATATAAACTTGATAGATAAAAGTATAGCATTTGTTTGCAAAAGTCGTTGTATTACGCGAGTACAATGCTAGTTTAAATAAGACTTGTAGGAAGAAATTTTCTACCAAAGAAGTTTGAAAAGTTATCCAATATAGATCTTGTGCACCACGTTGTTTTATAGTCGGTTTTTCATGTATATTTATACTTTCATTTGTTCGTAACTAATTGTTCATAACTTATTATTTAGCATAGACCAAATGGATTAATTTTAATTATTTATTTTTCTCAGCCGATAAAAACAACACATATTTTCATCATTTTTACAAAATTAAATATCTCATCAACTATTAATCCTTACGCAAAAAAACATACTTAAATCATCTTTCTGTAGATGAGCCACATCTATATACTTTCGCCATGCTTTTTTTCGGAACTCGTGTTTGAGAAAATAATATATGATTCATATCTCAAATCATATATGATATCTCGAATCATATATGATTTTATGAAATCATATACTATGTAACTTTATGAAATCGTATATGATTTTATGATTTTATGAAAGTTACACAGTATATGATTTCATAAAATCATATATGATTTATGATTTGAATCATATATGATTTTCTCAAACGTGTCTTAAGAAAAAACAAAATAAAGTTCGTCAAAATATATACACGTGCTAATTTATAAAAAGATTGATTTAATTCTCGTTACGATATACGTATTTTTCCGTTTCAAGATATTTCATTCTAGAAAAAGTAGAAAGTATGTATTTTCATTTTTTATAAAAAAAAATGAGTAGTTAGTGTCCATGACATATATATTAATTTATGTATGATGTTATCTATATTGATATC
Organism: Glebionis coronaria; assembly: GCA_025667525.1. Lineage (NCBI taxonomy): Eukaryota > Viridiplantae > Streptophyta > Magnoliopsida > Asterales > Asteraceae > Glebionis > Glebionis coronaria. The sequence goes on along the minus strand of JANFOE010000079.1, from coordinate 15,157 downwards.
AAGTAATTGAATTAAAATTGATAACTCTAAAGTAAAACGTAACATGAACAATATCTTTAATGTCCTCGTGGTTCATGCAATTGCTTAATCTTAGAAGAAACAATGACTCTAGTGAAAAATATTTTAAGTCTTGCTTTTAAATGTAAAACTTTAACTCATACTTGTTTCTTTTCTCTTTATTGTAGTACACGCTTAGAGCATCCGTAAATGAGGATGGAAAAGGTAACAATCCATATTTAAATTACAGGTGGTTAATCTTTACTATCACATTGATATTTTTTAAGCATCAAGTGATGGTTGCTTCAAGTTCCTTGTCTGCCATCTGAAAATTTAAACTAAAGACATTTGATAAATAATTAATTAATTATAGTTTTCCTGTAGATATTTTCGAGACACCGTTTTCGTCTTCAGCCAACTCAGTTGATTAGGCTACTAATCGTTTCGTTTTCTTTGATACTATGTATTGTTTTTAACTCATAATAAATTTGCTAATATGTTTCGGCCTACACAATGCGAATAACAGATAAGTAACTGAGTTCGCTCCACTTTATAATCAATTGAGTTGTTCCTACTTAGGATTGGTATAAGGACAATAAAAAGATATTAAAGTTGATATTTAAAAAACTTGCATTTTCAAACCCACCAGTAAAAGGAGCAAATGAGAAATACGCATACTGATTGATAATCTGGAACATTAATGAAGCTCATCTTCTTATTGTATAACTGGGATTGGAATGGTTTGCAAAAATTTAATGTTAAAAACAATTCGTGTGATGCAATATATGTTTGAAAATCACACAAGTTTTAAAGGTCGACCCATGTTTGAAAGACGTAAGCAAGTGTAAGCTGATTTCAAATCTTTTATCATGCTACCATTATCCACAGTTTTAAAGGCTTCACCTGATGGTTGCCAAAGTTAAATATTAGGATCTGAAATATTATGTGTATAGAACTGTGTCTATCATGCTATTATTCTTATCTTTCTTAAATTTATCCAAAGTGGGTCAAATAAAAGAATTTAGCCATAAGGAAAATGGGTGAAATAGTTAAGACCTGTTATAGGCCACTCAATGTATCATAATAAAAGCATCAAACTTTGTTCCCCATATAGCCATACATATAATTTGTCATCGTTCCTATGCTTAAACAATTGTTTCTTATTCGGATTCCTTCAATTCCACCATAATTCTGTTAATTCTGTTTGCGCTGCAACTACTGTCACCGTATATACATTCACTTTAAAAACTACTTTTCTAATTGTATTGCAGTGGGAAATAAGAATCATTATCATATTACACATGGAAAGCAGCACTCACCTTAATAATATTTGCGTGTCCTGCAACCTGTAGCCATGCAAATATCTGTACTTGGTACAAAATTCCCGCCGACCCCCAATGTATTCTTTGTGGCTGCCATCTTGCTGATGTGCGCTCCTACACCTTCCGAGTCTGTTTTTCAAAGCGAACACACCGTAACAGTATCAATAATTCAAAGTGGCGTAAAGGTAACATTATGTCATGAAAAAAACCCACAAATACTATTTTTTTTAACCTATCATTACACATATTGACAGCTAGTTTCATCTCTTCTTCGGCATAAATGGCTTATCATGAAAAAAGATAAAATGATAATGTAAATTTTCCTAGTTTTCTTTTATAGATATCAAACACAAAATCTGGTCGCAAGGTTAATGCTAATATATGGCTACATAGAAAAAGATGTAGGTTAGTTTTAAAATTCCTTAATCCAAGACCAAAGCTATTCTACTAATTTCTTTGAACATTCTTTCGCACACCCCTGAAGTGGCTTGTGTATGTCAATATTAAAAATATACTTAAAAAACATAATAGGTACCTGGTAAATGACTTGATAAATTGGAGTTATAACTTTGCGAAGAAATGCCTCTTCTTCGCCACCATAAGAAGGCTAAAATAGGAAATGGGTATTTGCAGGGGAGAAGTTGATAATCAAATTCTTTACCCAAAAAAGAAAGTTGATAAGTAACTTATCAAGATTTGTGGTGATCGTGTGGGCGTTTGTGGTGCCGGTACTGACCTAAAACTAAAGAGTGAGTTTGACATCCACATTGACAGTACAACAACTTCGAGCTATGCACACCGATGCCTTGGAAATAAGAAACAAAAAAGAATTAGTAGGATATTGAGATGGTTCATTTTTTTGGTATGCTTAAGAAGATGAATTTAGACGATAGGAAGTTGAAAATCTATAGCACCTTTGAGCAGACGGACGCCGCCCTCAAAAAAGGAAGTCAAAACGGGCGTGTTTCTGCTATTGTAGACAAGATTTATGTCAGAGTTTCTGATGGTGCTACATCTGCATAAACGATTGTGCGAGAATCAGTTCAAATGAGGATATTAGCTATTTAAATAAAATAAACAGTCTATTAAAGTAAAAGTTAAAAATCTGATTGGAGAACTACTTACCTTCATTTTGAACAAAGTTGGATCTGTATGAACTCGTACCAACAGACTGGTTTAGTGGGTGTTTGGTTTAATGTTTTGAAATATTTTCAACTTACTTCATCTATTTTTAAAAGGCCAAATTGCATAAAAAGGTACTCATCTTTGGTCTAAAATCAATTAAAGGTACTCAACTTTTTTTTTCTCAATTTAAGGTATCGATCTTTTTCCTTGTTGCAATGTTGGGATAATTAATGAAATTAAAAATGACCGTTTACTTTGTTATTGCACCGTTAGTCCTTTATATTAACGACACTTTATAATAAACTCAAAATCCCTTTTTTTATAATTTTAGACTGTTATCTGCCTTTTTCATCTGATTTTTATCGTTTCCGGTCAAAAATGGTAAAAAAAACAAAAACGTCAAAAAACTGACGAGGAGTGTAAAAAATGGATGAAACTGGTAAAAATTATACGAAAAACGTAGAAAATGGTCGAAAACTATAAAATAATTAATTTTGAGTTTATTAGAAAGTGTCGCCAATATAAAGGACTAACAATGCAATTATAAAGTAAACGGTCGTTTTTAATTTCGTTAATTATCCCAACATTGCAACAAGAAAAAAGATGGATACCTTAAATTGAGAAAAAAAAAATTGAGTACCTTTAATTGAATTTTGACCAAAGATGAGTACCTTTTTATGCTATTTACCCTTTTTAAAATTATCAGCTTATCTGTATCTAATAGTAATTTCAAATACTCGCCTTGTCAGCGCTATCAAAGTCTGCAATTCGCTTGAAGTTTGATATTTTTCTATCTTAGAATGATGACAACCTCATATTTCTCACCTTACTTTCCGGTTATGCTTCTACGGTCAACGGCTTCAGCATTTAAGTAATAAGATTATGTCTGGCATTGTTTTTCTCTTTTATTTTTTGCGCATGCTAATGGCTTAAATGTTGTTGATTTCCTACCGAGAGGGGTGAGCAAAGGAAAGAAAAGTGGTGCATAAGCAACATGTTTGCCTATATAATCTACAAACACATATGGTTAGCACAATCGTGTTCTTCCATTAACTGAACAGAATCTGGTGTTAATAAAGTTTTTTAGCGATTGAACCACATTCTTCTATCCCACATGAACCACATTCTTATATCCCACATGAACCACATTTTTCTATCCCACATGAACAGAAATAAGGATTCTAGCGTAATTCTTCAATCCAACATCAAAATAACTAAAGATCAGACAATAAAAAAGGAAACAATGAGACCATAATTAAAAAAATTTATGTGAGCAAGCAGATTTTATCATACATAACTAATCGAAAATTTAGTTCCAAAAAAAAAACTAATCGAAAATAAAAGTAATAGACATACTCCCTTCAGAATATGGCTGTGATTATAGTGGATTCATATCATCCTCCTTAACCACATCAAGAATCGCCATCTGCGCTTCAATAGAGCTAGTAGGTGTCATAAGCAAACAACTGTTTCCCTACAGATACAAAAGGCTTGTTATTCTTAAAAGTCACTGAACTTTAAGAGCTAACTGAAAGCAGGCAATAGCAATGTGCTTTATGTAGAATAGCACATCTACATAATACTCGTAGTAAAGAGGGTACCAACCTGCACATTTTAAGCTCTCACAAAATATTGCAAAGCATTATTACAAATTTTATGGTTTCATGTGATGTTTATATAGAACATACCCAAGTCTTCATATAACCATCAAGCAAAGATATGACAGATTTTGTTTGGCTCTCTCCTGATGAGCAGATGTACCTTCAATTATCTATTCCTTGAAACACAAAAACACATGCCCAACTGCTACTGCATAAATCACATTCTGTAATTAAGATGCATTTAAATAGTCCAAAACATCATGTAACTTGAATTACATTCATATGTGAAATTTAGCCATGTTCCATAATAAGAAAATACATATGCTTATAAGAAACACAACGTCTACTTAGATAATGATCGAGGTACTAACTTGTATGTTTAGTACCTGCATATATTAGTATGCTATAAAACCCCTCTACATAGAAGCATCCCTGCTTCAAAATTGGCTTTGATACCAGCCTCTTTTAGTATCAATTTGAACTTGAGAAGCCTTCATAGTAATGCTCTTCAACAGATCTATTCGATGCCTTCCTTTGGAATGTAACTATTTGTGCAATATGTGATTTTCCAAGCTTCCACCATAGTGTCTGCAGTGAAACGCCTTTACTGGTCCTAACTCCTAAGTCGTCTTCTCTACTCACAAAACCTATAGTGTACAATGACATAACCCTATCATAATGAATCTGTATATAGGCCAAGTAGTAAGTGTATTCCTGCTTGAAACAGGATTTCAAGTAATATAGTCATTACGACTTATATCAGTTACTTATAACACTTGAAGAGTGTGTGCGATTACCTACTGTTACTAACGCTTCACATTATAATCAGAAAACAAAGGCAAATTAAAGTACGTAGTTCAGGAAAAGGCGGTTGGATTTGTTTTTTTTACGTTTTATTATGCATTGCTTTTTAGAAGTATAGAAAAAAGCAATGTAGCACCGAAACGGGAACGGCACGGGGATACGGGAACGATACGGGAACGGGAAACTAATAAGTGTGAAAACACTTGTCCTTTTACCACTTATTTCCAGTAATAACAAGACCAAAACGTGTAATTTATGTCGTAAAAGTCGGAATTATGCGTGGTTTGTGTTTTTATTGTGTTTTAGGACCAAAATATGAAAAAGGAAGAAAACACGGGCTTTCACGGGCTTTTATCGAAGAAAACGGGAAAAGACGAAGTCAAAAGATCAAGAGTGCAAAAAGAACGGAAGTCCAAGACCTATTCTGAAGATTTATCGAAGAAAAAGTCTAAAGACGGAAGTTTAATGAAGTCGAAGAACTCAAGTCTAAATTCAAGAATAAAATTATCAAGACAAAGTCAAATCCCGAGACGACATCGAGAAAAGACAAAGAATTAAAGTCGAGTCGAGAAGACGTGAAGAAAGAAAGAAAGAAGATGCAACACATCCACTCCTTCCACTTTTCCTATAAATACCCTCCTAATACACATTAGGAGGAGAGTTAGTCTTTAGTTTTAAGTTTTCATTTTTCACTTTTCTTTCTAGTTTTAGAGAGAGAAAGTTCTCAACTTTCTCTCACTAAGTTTCATCTTTTCTTTTAATCTTTCAAGATTAAACATTTGTGTATTGCTTATTTCATTAATCAGGTTCTAGTTAAGCTTTTAATCTTTCATCTCATTCTACCTTTCTTTGATTTTAGATTGATTTTGGTACGAATTACTTATGATCCGTGTTGTTCATCAATGTTTTCGTACTTAAAAAGTTAATCTTTTTATGTTTACATAAGCTTTCATTCGATTAAGCTTTAAGATTTGTGTGCTTATTGGCTTATTAGTTTTGTTTAGCTTATTTACTTTTTAAAAGATTTCTTTAAAAGTTCATATTTTTATGGTTTGATTTAAAAAGTTTGCTTATTTCTAGTTTGGATAAGTTGCTAGTAGTGCTTATTTGAGTCGTTTCATTATTGATTCGTTCTAGGTTTGGTGTGAGCTTATTCATTATAGCTTATTACTAGCCTAATCTCGGATCCCACACAAATCGGAAAGGGTCTAAACCCCTTTCCGATCGCAGCTTTCCGACCAAGCTTCCTCACCCTTCTTTCCGATTGTCAAATCGGAAAAGGGTTTCTACATATTCCGATTAGCATCCCCAATATTCCGATTGTAGTGATCGGATTAGGTAGTTTCATATTCCAATCTGGCCCCTTTGTTGAACATTCCGATTAGAGCTGTTTGTACCATTCCGATTGGACCCTTTGTTTGATATTCCGACGAGGACACTTGAATTATTCCGATTGGGGTGTTTTCAGACATTCCGATTGGGTTTTGCTTAGTATTCTGATCAGTCATTTCCAGCATTCCGATCACCAGATCGGAATATATTCCGATCTGGACCTATTTTGGCGTATTCCGATTGCCCCACTTCCAACATTCCGATCAGCTTCATTTATTGCAATTTTCCGATTAGATTCCGATTTGGCAATTTTACGCTGGTTTAGTTTCTTGTTTTTACAAAGTTTCTAAGTGTTAGTTCTATTTAGTGTGCTAGTATTTTTCTAATATTGCCTTTAAGTTTCTAAGCATTTATTTTTACTCGTCATCTTAGTATTAATCTTTAAACTTCTACTTTACTCAACGACACTTAAATTACTTGCTATTAGTTTAAAATTAGATAAACAAAACCAAACCATTCTCTTGTTTACCAAAAGACGATTGAGTCACACTTTAGATCGGTAATCAATTCGAAAAGACTTCGGACGATAAGATTTTATACTTGGTGTAAAAGCCGAGTATTAAATGGCGCCGCTGCCGGCTCTTTTCGTTACGATTAACGGTTTCTAGTGAGAGACGCATTGAATTTTGGGATCCGTTCTTTGAACGTTATTTTCCTTACTTTAAAAAATTTTCAAAAATCATAAAAAAATATAAAACTCTTCAAAAATACAAAAACATTAAAAAAAATTCATAAAAAGCAATTCTTTTCCAAAAGGTTTTGCACCAAAAAGATTATATAGATATTCTCTCTGTGCATATTTTTTTCTGCAGGTGTATGCGTACTAGATCTTCAAACTATTCTGAGCCCGAGACTCGTGAAGATCTAGATATGGCTGGTGTTAATAACAACAATAATAACCCACCTCTACCCAATTTGAACAACAACAACAACAATGTCCCCCTACCTGATTTACGAACAACGGAGGAACTGTGTCAACCCACCATGAACGGACGCGGAGGCCCGATTGCGCCGATGCACGTCACGGCTCAGGAGTTTTCGTTGAAGCATCACATGATCCAACAAGTGCAAACTAACCCATTTCGGGGAATTCCGGATGATGATGCCAACAAACACCTCGACAAATTCATTACCATCACCCAAAGCATGAAGTGACCCAGTGTTTCTATGGATGACCTTCGCCTTCAACTATTTCCTCACTCGCTTTCTCACCATGCCGAAAAATGGTTTGACCGTCTCCCAAAGAATTCTATTCATACTTGGAATGACATGACTCAACACTTTTTATCGCGCTACTTCCCACCATCCATGGTCACAAGCCTTCGTAACCAAATTAGTGGATTCATGCAAGACAATGATGAATCACTCTTCGATGCTTGGGAACGATACAATGATTTGATCGACCGCTGTCCAAATCACAACATGCTCCCCGTCACTCTCATTGATACCTTCTACAATGGTCTCACTTTTCGTGATCGTGACACGATCAATGCCGCCGCCGGTGGTACTTTTATGAAAAGGAGACTGGAGGAGTGTCGAGAGTTGATCGAAAACATGACTACTCACCACAAGAATTGGGATTCATCCGCATCCTCAAGATCTAACCCGAGAGTCAATGTTTCTTCTACTACTTCCAATCCCGAGATGACTGAAATTTCTCGACAACTCGCTGAGATGAACAAGAATTTCATGACCATGGCCACAAACCACTTTCAACAAGCTAAAGCCGTTGCTATTTCTTGTGACACATGTGGTGGTCCTCATTCTTACAATGATTGTCCTTCTACCCAAGGCAATTTTTCTGAAAATGTTAACGCAGCATACGGTACTTATCCCACGGGAGGCTATCAAGCTCGTCCTCAAGGAGACCGTAGCTTGCTAAGTTATCGTTCAAACAACTATCTTGCTCCACCCGGTTTCCCTCCTTCAAACCAAAACCAACAACAAAGCTATAACCGAAACAACCAATCCCAGCCTCGTGCTAACAATCTATATCAATCCCAAAGAAACCCATACCCAACTCAAGGAAATTCTCAAGCTTACCAAGCTCCACCTCTCAATCAACCGATGGCATTGAATCCAGACGTCGAGACATTCATGAAGACTAATCGGGAGATGGTGACGAATCTTCAGAGTCAAGTCATCAACTTGAAGGGCGAAATGGCGAAACAAGGGAGCGATATTCGAGCCGAGCTGAGGCATGACATGGCAAAACAAAGCAATGAGATTCGTGCAGACATCAGAGACTCTTTCAGCACTCAAGCGCTTAACATTCGTGATATGATTGGTTCGCTCATCCAAGGTAATCAACCCTCTTCTTCGGGTACTCTTCCGAGTAACACCGTTGCGAATCCAAGAGGGGAGATGAAAGCAATCACCACTCGTAGTGGAAAAGTTTATACGGAACCCGAGCTTCCTACACCTCCACCCGTGATTGTGAACAAGGAAAAAGAGAAACTTTCCCCACCTCCTTCACCTTCTATGTCCATCTCCCCACCACCCGTGGTTGTGAGTGATCCTACTCCCCTAAAGCCTTCTTCTTCATCCAATATACCTTATCTTTCAAGGTTGAGGAAAGAAAAGCAAAAGAGCAAGGATGATATTCAAGTTTCAAACTTTCTCAAAATGTTTAAACAATTGAATTTTAACATCTCCTTTGCCGAGGCTCTCGCTCACATGCCCAAATACGCTAAAATGTTTAAAGATCTTCTAAGTGACAAGGAGAAGCTTCTTGACATTGCTCAGACCCAACTTAATGAGAATTGCCCCGCCGTTCTCTTAAGGAAATTGCCCACCAAACTTGGTGATCCGGGTCGCTTCTTGATTCCTTGCAACTTCCCGGGAGTAGAGAATTGCATGGCCCTAGCCGATCTAGGTGCCAGTATAAACTTAATGCCTTTAAGTGTTTGGAAGTAATTATCTCTCCCTGAGCTAGTCCCCAAGAATTCAACATTGAAATTCGTGACAAGAAGGGGGCTGAAAACCTAGCCGCGGATCATCTGAGTCGACTTGAGGATCCATATCAAGGGGATCATCCGAACAAAGAGATCAATGACTCTTTTCCCCTTGAGACCTTAATGTCTATTAATCTCAATCTTGATGACACCCCGTGGTTTGCCGACATTACAAACTACTTAGCGGGTGGTATTCTCATCAAAGGGTTAACATCCCAACAAAAGAAGAAGTTCTTGAACGATGTTAAGACTTACTTTTGGGATGACCCTTTTCTATTTAAACAATGTGCTGATCTGATCATTCGTCGATGTGTTGATGGACCGGCAGCTTTTGACATTCTCCAGGCTTGCCACAAAGGACCCACCGGTGGTCACTTTGGTCCCTACTACACCGCTAAGAAAGTGTTTGATTCTGGATTTTATTGGCCCACCATTTATCGTGACGCTCACGAAATGGTCAAGCATTGTGATGCTTGCCAACGCCAAGGCAAGATCACACATAAAGATGAGATGCCTCAAAATTTCATACAAGAATGTGAAATCTTTGACGTATGGGGCATCGACTTTATGGGGCCATTTCCATCCTCCAAAGGGAACAAGTACATCCTCATCGCCGTCGACTACGTTTCTAAATGGGTTGAAGCTAAGGCTCTCCCTACGAATGATGCGAGGGTGGTTGTGAACTTTTTAAAGCAGTTGTTTGCTCGATTCGGCGTTCCTCGTGCTATTATCAATGACCGCGGGACTCATTTTTGCAATGATCAATTTGCAAGAGTCATGGCTAAGTATGGTGTTAACCACCGTCTTTCCACCGCTTATCATCCCCAAACCAATGGGCAAGCCGAGATTTCCAACCGTGGATTGAAGCGAATTTTGGAGTGTACTGTGGGAGAGCATCGTGCCGCGTGGGCCGATAAGTTAGATGATACTTTGTGGGCTTTCCGTACTGCTTATAAGACCCCGATCGGTTGTACACCTTATCGTCTTGTGTACGGGAAAGCATGCCACCTCCCTATCGAGCTGGAACATAAGCCGCACTGGGCCTTGAAGTGGGCTAACTTCGACATCAACAAAGCCGGTGATCATCGCAAGATTCAACTCAACGAGCTCAACGAACTGAGGAATGAAGCTTACGAGAAATCACTGATCTACAAAGAGCAGACCAAGATCATTCATGACGCAAGGATTAAGAACCAAGAGTTCCACGTTGGTGATCAAGTCTTACTTTTTAACTCTCGGTTGAAGATCTTCTCTGGCAAGTTGAAGAGCCGCTGGTCTGGTCCATTCACCGTCGCTAAAGTCTTTCCATATGGGACCATTGAGCTTTCTCAGCCAAATGGGCCCAATTTCAAGGTGAATGGCCAGCGTTTGAAGCTATACTTTGGTGAGGACATCTCCCATGAGATGATTCCATCCCTCACCACGTTTCCCATGAACTAAATTGGGTCGAGTCAGGCTCGTGACTCGGTGAACAAAAACAAGCGCTTCTCGGAAGGCAACCCGTGATCTATCATTTACTGCTTTCATAATAAGTGTAAGGGGGAGCCCCGTATGTGTATGTTGTCTTGTTTCTTGTGCTGTGCAGGGATTAAAGCTTCAAAGCTCCACCTTGATGAATTTTGACGAACCATGATACCGTGTTCCCATCTTCCCGATTCTATCCTAAACTCTTGTGATTCAATAATTCATATTTTATATGTTCACATTGAATTCACTATAGTTTTCCTTTCCTTAGCAAGATTTAAACAAAGTGCACAATGTCATAAGTGTAGGGGAGTTCACTCCCACATGCTTAAACATTGAGGACAATGTTTATATTAAGTGTAGGGGGGACTTCTATCGAAGTAAGTGGTCTTTTCCATGAATTTGCACTCATTTTAACCGGAAAACGTGATTTTTCGACATTTTTCAAAATTTTTAATCTATTTTGGCCTAGTTGTATAGTTGTATTTTCCTTTGTTATGTTTATTTTCTTTCCTTGCTAGAATAAATTTTCAATAAAGAGGTTTTAAAATTTTTCTTAGTCGTGAACATTTTGACTCAACCCGAGTTTACTTATCTAAGTTTACTCTAGCTAGTATCCTTAACGTGTTTAAGTCAAGTTTTGCTAGGCTTTTATATAGGGAGCTATAAAACGCGAAAGTCTTAACTCTCACAGGTTAAGAACAAGAACTTTTCGCAAGTTCCTATAATTGATCCTAGAGAGTTGTTTATCAAGGGAACTTTAAAATGCGATTTCTAAACTTGAAAAAGTCTAAGAATTTGCAAGATCCTATAGATGACTCGAAAACCTAAAACTTTGATTTAATAGGCTAAGCATCCACGAGTCTCATTCCTTGAGATTTTAAACTGTGGAGGACGAGAGATGATAGAGTCAATTATAAGTTTGGTATTCTTTCGTGAATTTATGTGAGTTAATTATAAGCCTATTCTCCCTTCGCTTGTTAATAAATTTATCTGCAATAAATAAGGTTGTACGATTTAAAAGGTTACTTAGCTTCTAGCCCAAGATCGTTTAAAAGTTGCTCGGTACGGATTAGAGTTCATAGCCAAGGCATAACTTATTGAAGCGGGATGCGAAGATTGGCGAGTCCGAAAAGGCCCTAACAAGGCATGAGGGCTACATTTTGTTGCTAGAGATCCAAAAGTGATGTGAAGAATCATTTATCGAAAATCAATATGAAGGATCGAGACACACGACGAAAGGCAAATACTCCCCTAAAGATCATGGAGAAGTCTATCCAAAAAGGCCCTAACAAGGTATGAGGATAAATAGATCCAAGTCCTAAAAGGAGGCGGATCGTTGTATATCAAAACTTCAAGTGAAGAAATTCCTATTATGAAGAGAAGGCCATTATTTCATGAACGTCTCTCAAAGATTCGAAGTATGAAGTCGCTGCCAAATATCGGTCCGAGAAAGGTCTCAAATCGTGAAGCGAGTTATGCCAAGATAAGAACTTTATGAGGTCCCGATAAGCAGTTTTAAAAGATTTTGTCCTTTAGCTAACTATTGATTAAATCGTTCACTTTATTTTTGGCCTAAATAACTATCGAAATAAGTCAAACAATGCATCCTCGTGATCATTCAAGACAAAAATAAAATATAAGAGATACACCCAGGAATAAGGGAGTCTAAGTGAATAATTGGCCCACATGAGTTCGTGATAGTTTGCTAACTTAAAATAACAATGATCTCGTTTTTAAGCTTGGTATGGGGAACGTGAAACTTGAGGATGATAAACGTTCATGGCAACAAAAACCCAATGTAAGTTTTTAATTTCTTTACTTGTTTCTATCTTTTTATGCATTGCATGAGGGCATTGCAATGGTCAAGTGTAGGGGATTTAATAAGTGTGAAAACACTTGTCCTTTTACCACTTATTTCCAGTAATAACAAGACCAAAACGTGTAATTTATATCGTAAATGTCGGAATTATGCGTGGTTTGTGTTTTTATTATGTTTTAGGACCAAAATATGAAAAAGGAAGAAAACACGGGCTTTCACGGGCTTTTATCGAAGAAAACGGGAAAAGACGAAGTCAAAAGATCAAGAGTGCAAAAAGAACGGAAGTCCAAGACCTATTCTGAAGATTTATCGAAGAAAAAGTCTAAAGACGGAAGTTTAATAAAGTCGAAGAACTCAAGTCTAAATTTAAGAAGAAAATTATCAAGACAAAGTCAAATCCCGAGACGACATCGAGAAAAGACAAAGAACTAAAGTCCAGTCGAGAAGACGTGAAGAAAGAAAGAAAGAAGATGCAACACATCCACTCCTTCCACTTTTCCTATAAATACCCTCCTAATACACATTAGGAGGAGAGTTAGTCTTTAGTTTTAAGTTTTCATTTTTCACTTTTCTTTCTAGTTTTAGAGAGAGAAAGTTCTCAACTTTCTCTCACTAAGTTTCATCTTTTCTTTTAATCTTTCAAGATTAAACATTTGTGTATTACTTATTTCATTAATCAAGTTCTAGTTAAGCTTTTAATCTTTCATCTCATTCTACCTTTCTTTGATTTTAGATTGATTTTGGTACGAATTACTTATGATCCGTGTTGTTCATCAATGTTTTCGTACTTAAAAAGTTAATCTTTTTATGTTTACATAAGCTTTCATTCGATTAAGCTTTAAGATTTGTGTGCTTATTGGCTTATTAGTTTTGTTTAGCTTATTTACTTTTTAAAAGATTTCTTTAAAAGTTCATATTTTTATGGTTTGATTTAAAAAGTTTGCTTATTTCTAGTTTGGATAAGTTGCTAGTAGTGCTTATTTGAGTCGTTTCATTATTGATTCGTTCTAGGTTTGGTGTGAGCTTATTCATTATAGCTTATTACTAGCCTAATCTCGGATCCCACACAAATCGGAAAGGGTCTAAACCCCTTTCCGATCGCAGCTTTCCGACCAAGCTTCCTCACCCTTCTTTCCGATTGTCAAATCGGAAAAGGGTTTCTACATATTCCGATTAGCATCCCCATATTCCGATTGTAGTGATCGGATTAGGTAGTTTCATATTCCAATCTGGCCCCTTTGTTGAACATTCCGATTAGAGCTGTTTGTACCATTCCGATTGGACCCTTTGTTTGATATTCTGACGAGGACACTTGAATTATTCCGATTGGGGTGTTTTCAGACATTCCGATTGGGTTTTGCTTAGTATTCCGATCAGTCATTTCCAGCATTCCGATCACCAGATCGGAATATATTCCGATCTGGACCTATTTTGGCGTATTCCGATTGCCCCACTTCCAACATTCCGATCAGCTTCATTTATTGCAATTTTCCGATTAGATTCCGATTTGGCAATTTTACGCTGGTTTAGTTTCTTGTTTTTACAAAGTTTCTAAGTGTTAGTTCTATTTAGTGTGCTAGTATTTTTCTAATATTGCCTTTAAGTTTCTAAGCATTTATTTTTACTCGTCATCTTAGTATTAATCTTTAAACTTCTACTTTACTCAACGACACTTAAATTACTTGCTATTAGTTTAAAATTAGATAAACAAAACCAAACCATTCTCTTGTTTACCAAAAGACGATTGAGTCACACTTTAGATCGGTAATCAATTCGAAAAGACTTCGGACGATAAGATTTTATACTTGGTGTAAAAGCCGAGTATTAGAAACGACAAAAATAAAAAATCAAGATACGGGAACGGCATGGATACGCCAATAAAAATATAAATATATTAAAGAAATTAAAATAAATATTTATTTATGTAAATTCTAAACTTCAAAATATATCTTCCGAAAGAAAATTAACAATTAGATAATCAAATTATTCTCAAACTCCGGCTCATCTAATGAAAGATCCACATACAAGTCTTATGGCGCTTTCTTATTGTGTATGACATTTAATTCTCGAATTCATTATAGACACCAGATTTCTATCCACTTATTTACCAACAAAATAGATAATTTAAAAAAATAAATTTAAAATTACTACTATATTATATTTGCCAAAATAAAGAAATAAATTAACACAGTGACAAACACAATTCCCCATGTCCACCACTCTCTATTACTATCTACTTCATATTCCCCTTTTAATATTCACACTTCCCAATCAACTCTTTCTTCCATATTTACCGATCAATCAAAAAACTGTTTTTCGTTAAAAACGTCGGCTCCGTCGCGAGTTAGAATACCGAACCGTCTCCAGATTCGGTCAAGAAACGTTCCCCTGTGGTAGGAATCGGTCAAGAAACGATTCGGCGCCGTTTCGCAGGCGATTCCGATCACGAGCCGATCCCAAACGGGTACGCCACCCAAATTGGCGATTCCGTGCATCATTGGAAAAAAAGTTAAGAGGGCTGCTAGGGACAATATTTCTTGTGGGAATGCACAGGGCGTCCTGGTGTTCCATATTTCTTGACCAAGGCGGTACAGTCGCTTCGTGCCACCACATGTGCATTTGGAGTAAAGAATGTCATGCTGACTGTTGATGTGACATCTGTTATTGTATTGATGC